>CM074720.1:12783496-13410996 GCA_037306005.1 Rhinophrynus dorsalis | reverse complement strand
GACTTGTTTTTGGGTATTTTGTTTGGGCTTAGGTCTAGTCTTGGGGAGTTTGGAGGACTCCCTCATTTCTTGCTGCTATTCATATACATTCACTTGGGTTCATAATTTAAATATGTATAGTCAATGTTTAAAGGGATAATAATACTTAAGTATTACTATACTAATCCCCATAGTAAAGCCATACTAAAAATAAATGTATTGCCCCCAGTGTCATCTCTCAGACCTTTATGGTGTGAGAGGTAATTGCTCCTAAAGTTGCCCTCTCCCTCCCCCTTCCCCGTAGTCAGCGTTCTAGCTGACTGCAGGGAAGAGAGTTGTACGACTTTCAGGTGGCTCTCCAGCACAGCCTGATCATGTTAATAAAAAATAAAATTTTCACTGAAATGGTCTTCTACATGTGCTTGGTTTGCGCTTGGTTTGCGCATGGTTTGTGCTTGGTTTGTGCTTGGTTTGCGCTTGGTTTGCGCATGGTTTGTGCTTGGTTTGTGCTTGGTTTGCGCTTGGTTTGCATTTGGTTTGTGCTTGGATTGTGCTTGGTTTGTGCTTGGTTTGCGCTTGGTTTGCGCTTGGTTTGTGCTTGGTTTGTGCTTGGTTTGCGCTTGGTTTGTGCTTGGTTTGCGCTTGGTTTGTGCTTGGTTTGTGCTTAGTTTGCAAGCACAACTAGAAGACCATTTTAGTGAAAGTTTTTTTTATTAAGGCGATCGCGGCTCTGCTGCAGAGCCTCCTGATGATCTCTGACCGGATTTCCCTTCAGTCAGCTAGAAAGATGACTTTGGAGAAGGGGGAGGGAGGGGGGAACTTTAGAAGTGATTATCTCTCAAACCATATAAGTTTGAGAGATGACACTGGGGGCAATACAGTTTTTTTTAGTAGGGCTTTACTATAGGGATTAGTAATACTTAAGTATTACTATCCCTTTAAATTAGCGTGAGTCAGCGCTGAGAGTTCTCTTTGTTTTCTCCTACCCTTAGAGAGTTCTCTCTGGAGTTTATATTTGAGGGATCTATATGAGGAACTCCGGGGAGGTTGTGACCCTTTCTGTCTCCTTATGACATGGTTTTATAACCACTGGTGCAATCAAGACTCCCTCTAAGACGGAGTGCTCGCCCTTTGTATTTTGGGCAATATTGCAAGAAACGTTCTAGTAAGTGCAATAGTTGCTGCTAAGACAATTATTTTCTACAAAACCTGCTCTCAGATTTTTTGCACTTTTTTTGCTTTTGTTGAACATTTCTCCGTCGGTATGGGTAGACAATGAGGTTGTCAGACTCCGGAGGCTAGAAGTGAGAGGAGGTAGACAAATGAGATGAGTGTGTAGATGTAGCTGGGTTTACTGAGTGGTACCCGTAAAGCAAATCCAGAAAACCCGACACCATGTGTGAGGCAATAACAACAGTGAAGGAATAGAAAGACCTAACACTTAAACGGATAGTAATGTTTCATAATAAAAGCAGCTCTAATTAATCATCATAGTATTAGGGCTTTGGAGAGTGTTATTTCAATTCTGTCAGAGTTGTAGTTCAAGAGTAATTCAATGACAAAGTATTCCCCTCCTGCCCCTTTTACTGATGTAACACTGCTCAGCCAGATCAGAAGGGAGGTGCCCAGGTAGACTGCAGAGAGGGACAATCTTCAATTAAGATAAGGGAAAAACCTGAAAAACGTGTCAAGGGGGGCAGGGCTTTCATTGTTCTCATAGGAAGAAGATTGTCCCCTGCTGTTATCTGTCTGGTCTATGGACTGGATTCCACATCTGAGAAGAGATGGCTTACACTGGGTAAAAGGGGCGGGAGGGGAAACTTTGCTTGTGAATATCTCTCAAACTTATATCGTTCTTCATGTTTTTTTAATGCCTACAAAATAAAATAAAGATAAAACAAAGTATTACTATCCCTTTAAGAGCTGGATAGTCTGTGTAGCTGCTGACAGGCTGATCCGATGAGCTCGACCCCTTTAAGTAAATGCAGGATGAGCAGAGCAGGGGCGTACCTAGAGCATTTGGCACCAGGGGCAGATCCTATATTTGGCACCAGGGGCAGATCCTATATTTGGCACCAGGGGCAGATCCTATATTTGGCACCCCCCAAACAATAAAATGTAAAAAAACACCTGCAAAAAGTTAATGTTTTCAAGAATATTTATTGCACAGATTTGTAAACTGTATATAGTATATCAACTTGAAAAATAAGTTTAAAGGGATAGTAATACTTGATTTTTTTGAAAGTTCAGGACGTTTTCTAGGCAATATGACTCCAACATTCCCATTGATTTAAATGGGGCGTTAACCTATTGAATGCTAGCCTAGAAAGAAATGTGTTGTAAACCTCTCCTAGCATTTAAGGGGTTAAAAGTCCTATTTAATTCAGAGATAGTTTTGATTTGTCCCCAGTGGTATAACTGATCTTCCCCAGGCCAGAATATTGATCCAGTTCTAATTAGTATATGATTTAGCTGCAGTGTGATTATCACGATCATACTGATACTCACTTTTATGCTTCTAAGACAGGCAGTGACTAGACTTGATATTCACAAAATAGATGTAGCGGCTCTATCTTCTTGATGTTTAATCGTCGGTAGAAATCATAACGCCAACACCAATATTGAAATGCACCAACTATATGTAAAGGGCAAACGTGATGAGCTAAGCCGCTTGATAGGTGCAAGGTGGACGCCTCCCCATCTGCTCCCATGTAACTGTATACAAATAAAAAGTTCCCGCACTCTTATCCAAAAAAGCAGTGAAGCTGAATTCATAAAAACATCCACATTTATTTTCATCATTTAAACGTACCTTGAATCTTTTGGCCATGTTGTAAACAAGGAGAGACTAGTTTAACCAAAGCACTTCAGCTAGCTGAACATTCACATCTCAAACAGATCCACGCGTTTCGTGCTAAGAGCACTTACTCATGATCTCTGACTAGACTAGTGCATGGCAAACATTTTCGGTAAAATTCGTTTTTGGACTAATTTTTTTTTTTTTGTCATTCAGAGGATCCACATTTCAGACCAGAACTGTTTGACTTGGACAAAATTTCACAATAGTCCGAATTATTTGGCTGAATTTAACATACTTTAAAAAATGACTCTCCCTTGAGGTGGCAATAAGGTACTAGGCCTTCCTACCTGCCTACACAACTGTGAGACTGGCTGTGTCACTCTGAAAACTATTAAAACAAATTCCTAATATGTTTTATATTTTGCACAGGAACAAAGATGACTCTCCCTTGCAGTGGCAATAAGGTACTAATGCTGTCTGCCTATGCTACCTGCCTACACAACAACTGGACACTCTATGTCCTTCTTCTCTCTCTGAGCTCCAACAACGGACTAACAGGAAATGCAGGGTGTCTGAGTGTCTGACGTGTCATTAGTCCAACCCCCATCATGAAACAAAGAAGCTGATTGGACTAGAGAGGGAGGGAAAGTACGGAGGGAAAGTTTCACGTGCACAGGTAGCCGTCAGATTCGATTTTTAAAAAATGAACGACCCTTATTTTTCGAACGGACCGAATGACCCTTATTCGACCGAATTCCAAAATCAGCCGAACAGTTTCACACAAGTCTGGCAGTGACATACTGATGTGTGATGCTGCTGTGCTGACACAGTGCTGAAGCCCTGAGGGCTGGCTGCCTGGCGGCATCTGAGGGTTGGGTGAGTTATTTAGGCCTCCGTGTCCTTCTTGTTCCAGTTCGTGCTCTGTACTGCTCCACGTGACCAGGTCCAGGCCTTTCGTTCCTCCTCCAGACCACGCACGACAGCGCCGCACCACCACATCGCACACACAGCCATGCACAACCAATGAGAGAGGAGTATCCTGTCAAAGCACTCCTCTCTCATTGGCTGCAATGCGACTGCGACATGCAGCCAAGGAAAGGAAGGTACTGGACGGTGGGGCACATCTAATGCCATCCTTATCTGCTCTGGAAGTTAAAGGCCAATCGGGCTATGCACTCAGAGTGGCACCCCCCTAATGAGTGGCACCCGGGGCGGACCGCTCCCCTGCCCCACTGTTAGTACGCCACTGGAGCAGAGAAACAACTGGTAAGCTGAACTAGGTGCTTGATACTCAGATGGGTAATAGAGAATACAGTTGAGTGGCTCGGTGGAAGAGCTAGATGTGATTTGAACGAGAGTGGTACCCAAAGGGATAATCAGATGAGCTTATATAAGTGACAATTGACAGAGATACATTGTAGCAGCCAGCTAGAAAAACCTGAAAAACCTGTCAAGGGGGGCAGAGTTTTCATTGTCTCACAGTAAGAAGATTGTCCCTTGCTGTGATCTGTCTGGTCCCAGGACCAGATTCCACATCTGAGCTGAGCAGTGTTACATCAGTAAAAGGGACGGGAGGGGGATATTTTATCATTCAATTACTCTTGAACCACAACTCTGACAGTACTGAAATAACACTCTCCATGGCCAAATACTATGAAGATTAATGGTAGCTCCTTTTATTATGAAATATTACTATCCCTTTAATATTGCCTTTAAATCTAAATTTTTCAAAGGAACAAACACAATTATTCATCTTCAAAAATGACAAATCTTCAGATAAATAAAGACTGTTTTTACAAGTTAACTCCAAACCACTGCGTCTCACTCTTATCTGCTTAACCCCTTAAGGACTGGCGCGCGCACGAGCTGCCGGCACTTGAGGACCACGGGGCTTTTTTTTCTTTTTCGCTTACAGTTCAGGGCTTCCAGAGTGGTGTGCAGCAGCGCCGGGAGCCCTGAACTCCGTGACATACCAGGACCGTCACTGGTCCTTAAGTGACAGGACCGCAGTGACGGTCCTGGTACGGCAATGGTCCTTAAGGTGTTAAAATGCTTTGTCTTCTTTAAGTTGAGACAATTTTTATTTTGCTGGACAATTTTAGAAATCAGACAAAAAAATGAAGACCATAAGATTTTTTTTTTCTGAAAATACCTTTCTATATGACAGCAGATTAAACTGTGCTCACTTTTAAAACTGTTCTTTCCTTTGATGGATCTGGTGGAATTGAATGCAAAAAATGACGGTAATATGTCTGAGAACTGACGGACTGTGGCGTGAGAACTTTTCTAGACGGATTACAGACAATTTAAGTTACCGCACCATTCTGAACACCTCATCCTTAATGTCAACAATGCTGTATAGAACTTCCCAGCCTGCTTTAACATTGTTTGATTTTCTGACAGATTTTATTATACCTTACTTCCTTAAGAAACCCTGAAAAAATCAGGAAGGACCAGTTTTTCATTTGAGATATTACATTTGTTCTCAAGGAGTGCACTAAATAGTAGTAGAACAATTTGTATCCCTAGGGCTAAACTGATTAATAGTAATATTTAAAGGGATAGTATTACTTCAAAATTACTATCCCTCATATTATAGCCCTTAATAAACTGTGTTAAATTACACCAGCGGCATCTCTCAGACCTTTATGGTGTAAGAGATAGCCGCTTTCAAAGTTTCCTCTCCCCTGCTGTCAGCGTTCTGCTGCCAGCAGGGGAATCCGGTCCCGGGACAGGCGGAGGCTCTTCAGCAGAGCTGATATCTCATTATGGAAGGAAAAATGATTAATTGAAACAGTCTTCTACGTGTGCTTGGTAACCAAGCACACGTAGAAGACTGTTTTTATGAATCATTTTTGCTTCCATAACGAGATATCAGCTCTGCTGAAGAGCCTCCGCCTGTCCCGGGACCGGATTTTCCTGCTGGCAGCAGAACGCTGACAGCAGGGGAGAGGAAACTTTGAAAGCGGCTATCTCTTACACCATAAGGGTCTGAGAGATGCCACTGGTGTCATTTAACTCAGTTTATTAAGGCCTACAATATGATGGATAGTAATTTTGAAGTAATACTATCCCTTTAATTGTTTATGTATTATAGAGCTCCATTTCCAATGAGAGTGCTCCAGCTTACAGGCAGAAAGCCTCTGTCATTGGAGGAGGCTGGATAGAGGGAGGGGAGCAGTGGAAGAGTGACGGATTGCGGTACAGAGCTGGTAACTGCAGTCTGTCTGGAAGTAGGGCCATATGGACTATTTGTGAATTAATCTTCATTTCATCTGTGATACTAATATACATGATCATCTCTACAAATAAGACGCCCTGTGAACTAATTTTCATCTCATTTGTGATATTAACACAAAAGGTCATCATTAGACGGACGATTTATTCATCAATTGTAGCCTATATATTAGTTGGACAGTAGTATTAGTGAGACGTCTGATGGAGTGATTATTCACATATTAAGTTTCGGGGTGTAGGAATTTTTGACTATTCCATAGTGGTTATATGCCTTTAAGATTTAACCCCTTAACGACCCTTGACGGTCATAGTACGTCAAGGGTCGATCTGACTGAATGACCCATGAAGTACTATCACCGTCATGGAATTCCGGGCCCCCCCCGCGGCTGCACGCCGTTCGGGGAGTCCAGCAGCGGAAGAGTGAAAAAAAGAAAAAAAAAATGCTCCGTGGTCCTTAACTGACCACGCCGATCGGCCAGTCATTAAGGGGTTAAAGGCTATGCATCCGGTTTTTACGTGGAAAATGTTTTGATTTCAACTGAAGTGTTGGGTCTTGTGGGAATTGGGAGGGTGTGTACTACACATTTAGGTATCCACATTTGGATATATACTATTATTAGTTATATCAATACAATTTTATATTTTTGATACCAAGCCAGGTTAAATAATGTATGTTTATTTTTTCATACTACTTTAGAGGTCATTGAGTGCGTCATGTAGGATCCCAATTTGCCTTTTTTCTTCATTTTTTTGTATGTATATCTTTATTGGGATCTGACAGCACCCTATGTATGATATACGTGGTTTGCCCTCTCCCTCCCCCTTTCCCGCAGTCAGCGTTGTAGCTGACTAAAGGGAAATCTGGTCATAGATCATCAGGCGGCTCTGTAGCAGAGCTGCGATCACGTTAATTTAAAAAAAAAATCTTTCACTAAAACGGTCTTCTACGTGTACTTGCAAACCAAGCACAAACCAAGCACACGTAGAAGACTATTTCAGTGAAAGTTTTCTTTTTTATTAATGTGATTGCAGCTGTGCTGGAGAGCCGCCTGAAAGTCGTACGACAGGCTTCCCTGCAGTCAGCTAGAACGCTGACTACGGGGAAGGGGGAGGGAGAGGGCAACTTTAGGAGAGACTATCTCTCAAACCATAAAGGTTTGAAAGATGACACTGGGGGCAATACATTTATTTTTAATAGGACTTTAATATAGTGATTAGTAATACTTAAGTATTACTATCCCTTTAAAGGAATAGTAATACTTAAAATGTAAAAAAAATATGTTGTAGGGTTTATCCCCCTGAGTAAAACAAGAGTACTCCCACTGCTGAACGGTGTTTCATTCAAAAGTTATTAATTTTCAAAATTGAATTTTTTAGGTGCAATATCACAGTGGCCTGAAATTCTACAGTGGCGCTGTTGCTACACCATCCTATGGAGATTTATGCTCCCGGGACCAGAGCTGTCCGTAGAATCGTGTAGCAACAGCGCCGCTGTACAATTTCAGGCCACTGTGATATTGCACCTAAAAAATTCAACTTTGAAAATTAATAACTTTTGAATGAAACACCTTTCAGCAGTGGGAGGACTATTGTTTTACTCAGGGGGATAAACCCTACAACATATATTTTTTTACATTTTAAGTATTACTATCCCTTTAAGATCAAAACCACAAATCCAAATTAAGGAGCCAGAAATCTCTCAAAGCCAGGATACAATAACTATAATTATTTATCAATAAACTAGTTGAAGAGCCCGTGTACACGGGCCACAGTGCCACCCAGCAATGGCCGCAGTGCAGTCATGTACAGTAGAGACTGCCCGCACCATGTCTGATACAAAGCGGGGCGCTCTGATTTCAGACCGTAGTCCTGCGCAGAGAAGACTACGGTCTGAATTCGGATCACCCCGCTCCATTATCAGCCACAGCGGGGGCAGTCTGTACTGCGCATAACTGCAGCGTGCGCAGCCATCTCTACTGAGCATGACAGCTTCTGACAAACATACATTTAGTGAATTATTATATAGGATTATTATATAGGATATTCATCCCTATATATGTATATACAATAGAATAAATACAAATATATAAATATATAAAATTATATACACACTATTTGTATAAAGAATTTTAAAATAACCAATATGTATATATGAAAAAATATAAGTTTTTGTTCAGCTCTTTTGTTGAAATTAGGTCAGTTATAATGATACGATGTTATACATAAGCGTTCCTGATACTCTGCACGCTCGCGTAATTAACGCAGACACGATGATGTGATGCTATGGCATACATCACTAAATACTTCCCTAAAGGAAAATATAAAAACCAGCAGTGTGGGGGTCATTTGCACTATAGCCCCTGAAGAAGTCGCATTTTGCGGTGAAACGCGTTGAAAGTAATGAAAGACTCCTACAATAATGTAATAGTAACATAGTAACATAGTAGATAAGGCTGAAAAAAGACATGCGTCCATCAAGTCCAGCCCATGCCAATAACAACCCTGTTGATCCAGAGGAAAGCAAGAAAAAAGCCCTCTGGAGCAATTTCCTGTGTAGGTGTGTGTGTGTGTGTGTGTGTGTGTCAAATAGTTCCCCAGATCAATACCCTATTTGCTTTGAAGCCATCTGTCATAATTGTCAATATTGTTCTGTGCTAGATAGGCATCCATTGCTTTTTTAATGCAGTTACATTATCTGCAAGCACAACATCCCGAGGCAAAGAATTCCATAGCCTTACTGCCCTTACTGTAAAGAATCCCTGCCTGTGTTTCAGTCGAAAACGCCTTTCCTCAAGTCTTAATGGATGCCCTCTTGTTCTTAGATCAGCTCTTTGCATAAATAATTCATTGGATAGTTCTTTGTATTGACCTTGAATGTATATGTAAATGGTAATCATATCACCCTTAGACGTCTCTTTTCTAATGTAAACAAACCCAGTTTGGCTAGTCTCTCTTTGTAACTCAGATCCTCCAATCCCTTTATCAGTTTTGTTGCACGTCTCTGCACCTTTTCCAGTTCAGTAATGTCTTTTTTTACAACAGGCGCCCAAAATTGTACTCCATACTCTAGATGAGGCCTAACCAAGGATTTATACAGAGGTAGGATAATATTAGCATCCCTTGCTTCTACACCTCTTTTTATGCAGGATAGTACTCTATTTGCTCTTGCAGCAGCTGAGTGACTCTGCACACTGCTGTGAAGTCTATTGTCTATCAGTACTCCTAAATCTTTCTCTAATGAGGATTTCCCAAGTTGTTTCCCAAATATTACTGCACATACAACTGTATAGACAACAATGTAACACAAATCTTAAAACAACAAAATATTGGCCGTATTTCAACATTAAATGTTTCTTAAAAAAAGAAAAAATAATAACAGCGACATAAATTCACTCAATTTTAAAAACAGTTTGAAATAAAAGTGTGTGTTAATCAAGACCATAAGGCTGTCTAGTTTTCCAATGATAAATCCATTCAGCCTCTTTTTTTCATTAAAGGGATAGTAATACTTAGTTTTATCTTTAATTTATTTTGTAGGCATTAAAAAAACACGAAGAACGATATAAGTCTTTTCTCTCAAACCTTTATGGTTTGAGAGATATTCGCAAGCAAAGTTTCCCCTCCCGCCCCTTTTACCTAGTGTAAGCCATCTCTTCTCAGATGTGGAATGCAGTCCATAGACCAGACAGATAACAGAAGGGGACAATCTTCTTCCTATGAGAACAATGAAAGCCCTGCCCCCTTGACAAGTTTTTCAGGTTTTCCCCTTATCTTAATTGAAGATTGTCCCTCTCTGCAGTCTACCTGGGCACCTCCCTTCTGATCTGGCTGAACAGTGTTACATCAGTAGAAGGGGCGGGAGGGGGACACTTTATCATTCAATTACTCTTGAACTACAACTCTGACAGAATTGATATAACACTCTCCAAAGTCCAAATACTATGATGATTAATTAGAGCTGCTTTTATTATGAAACATTACTATCCCTTTAAGGCTGCAGTTCAATCACCCCTCCTCTCCAGGACAATTGCACGTGGACACTGGCCATTAATTTTAACCCTGTAGGGTCACAGCCACGGTACAATATGAAATGTTCTGAAAGACTATGGCTATTCAACCCTTTTTTTGATATTATTTATCTGTCCTTCAATCCTAATTGTTAAAGGACATGAAGTTTGTCCTACATATTGTTTATGACAGGGACATGTTATAAAATATATAACATACCTACTGAAACAAGTTAATTTATATTTAATGTTATATTCTTGATTTATAACTATAAATTTAAATTTATCCTTTATCATCCCAAAATTTTTACAATGAATTTAAAGAGGACAATTAAAATACCATTTTGTATGTGATTTAATCAATGTGTTTTTTTCTCAAAGTGTCACAGTACCTTGTTTCCAGCACAGCTGCTTCAGCACCGCTTGGCATCTTTCCACGCGTCAGCCGCAGGCAAGAGGCTTCAAGCATGCTGCAGGCCTCTGTTTTATGTGCATTTGTTTCCTGTAGTCTCCTCCTACCTACTTCCTCCATCTAGCTGCTCCTCCTACCTACTTCCTGTGGAGGGGTTTAAAGGGCAGACTGAGTCCTGACTCAGTCCCCCTTACGTTGTTGTTCTGAGCAGTTCATTTTCTAGTATTCCTGATTCCTGTGTATGATCCGGTTTATCTGTCCATCCTTTCTAGTGTTGACCTGTGGCTCTGTCTGACTATTCTCCTTGGCGTTCCAATTTGTCTAAGATATCCTTTCTGGT
Organism: Rhinophrynus dorsalis; assembly: GCA_037306005.1. NCBI lineage: Eukaryota > Metazoa > Chordata > Amphibia > Anura > Rhinophrynidae > Rhinophrynus > Rhinophrynus dorsalis. The sequence continues at coordinate 13,400,221 of CM074720.1, read as the reverse complement.
GCAAACCTGTGGCTCTGGCTGACAACCCTCTCCGTGTATGACCTAGGCTTGTCTGACTACCCACTCTGGTGTTGACCTGGGGTTCTATCCACTGCGCATCCAGCATTCGATCGCTTCAGTGGATATCCTTTCTGGGGCAATCCTGTGGCTCTGGCTGACTACCCACTCTGTGTATGACTTTGGCTTGTCTGACTACCCACTCTGGTGTTGACCTGGGGCTCTATCTACTGCGTATTCAGCATTACATCACTTCAGTGGATATCCTATCTGGTGCAAACCTGTGGCTTTGGCTGACTACCCGCTCCGTGTATGACTTTGGCTCATCTGACTCTCCTATCTGGTGCTTACTAGAGGGCCCTGTCTGTTCACTCAGTTTGTTGGTTCCGTTATTCAGACATCCTTCCTAGTACTGACCTGGGGCTCTAGCAGACTCCTAGCTACTGACTGCAGGCTGAGTCAGTATCTCTTGGGCATTACCTTACCATGAGACTCCAGTGGGCTGAGGCCTAGTCTCGGACAGTGTGGTGCAGAGATTGGGAGACTGCTATTCCTGATACAGTGCTCGCCGTTTCAATCACCCACTGTGTGTATATTTATATATTGCATTACTGTCATTATTCTCATAATAAAGGTTCTATTAACTATACCGTCTGACTCCTGGTTTTGCTTGCTAACTGTAACACAAAGTTACTTTTTCATTGCTGAATCACTTAATTTTTTATATTGTATAATTTCAGACCTATCCAAAGAACTTGCTTTCATAATTGCATCATTGACTATATTAGGTGGGTGATTTTTCATTCAAAATCTCTCCCAAAGAAATACATTAAAATCTTCCATCTTTGAACAATTGCGTGTAATTCAGCTCTTTGCCCATCTGAAATATTGTCCAATCAAACAGGGTTATGGAAACTGAATGGCAATATATAATTAGTCCTATCCACAGTTTTAAAATAAGTCTTAGTATGCATTTAAGAATCTCCTATAAAATAACCAAATCATGAAATTCAATCTGTCTTGGACTCACATTAACTATAAAAGATACATTTAAATTATTTGTATCAATATATACCAAAAATTGAGTTTAAGAGTCTATCCCCATTATAAAAATTTAAAAAAATACTATCAATATAACAAAGCCAAAGGGCCAGGCTTACATCAAAGTGATTTTTGTTCCAAATATGGTTCTCTGTTCATTAGATCATAATATTAATATTCATTTCCACTAAATCACTGTACCAAATGTCAAATTTATTGTGCAAACATCCTGGTATTTCTATAGATGCATCAGATACCAATGTTACAGTGGTCCCTCTCTGTCCAGTGTCCATCAAATTCTAGAATGGTACAAAGTAGGGTGACCACATTTCCCTTCTGCCATTCCGGGACGTTGTCACCCTAGTTGCCCCTTCATACCTTGAGTCCCTGGTGGTCTAGCGGCGTGGAAAGTGCTCTGTGCCTCCTCCGGCACAGAGCTGAAGCTCCCGCGCGCAGTGTTCAGTAATGCAGAGCGCTGGGAGATGATGTCATCTCCCAGCGCTCTGTATTACTAGAGCGCTTGCCTCCAGGAGATCAGGTAAGCTGCATTGCCGCACTGGATGTCAGCCTGCAAGCGGTGTGTCATATCATGGACGCCGCGAGGGAGCGCTGATTTATGCTACCAAGCGCTCCCTCGCGGCGTCCATGATGTGACACACCGCTTGCAGGATGACATCCAGGGTGGTTTGGCTTCATTCCGGGACACTTCATTGTCCCGGTTGAAGGGGACCCGGGACGCGGGACATAGCCCTGAAATAAGGGACAGTCCCGGACGTTCCGGGACCCGTGGTCACCCTAGTACAAAGAAATGACACTGGTAATAAAGGTGTTGATTTTCCATTATCTGTCTTTAATGTCCAAGCCTCCTTTTCACCTGGCTTTCATGTCCAAGCCTCCTTCTCATCTTCCTTCTTTCTTCCTGTACAAGCCTCATTTTCACCTGGCTTACCCAATCGTCTGTTGGTTGCTAGTCCTTTATATGCCACACTTCCTGTATGGCTTATAGCCCTTTCTTTGAGTCCCCTGGCATTCTGTCGCTTGTTACCCTCATACATTACCGGCTGAGACCTCTGACTTTCTTGAATCTGATTCAAGCTTAACCCCTGGTACCTCGCTCCGATTAATTCACTACTGGCTGAGACCTCTGGCTTTCATAACTCTGGTTCTTGTTTATCCCTGGTGCCTCGCGCTGATTTATTATTATTATTATTTAATTATATAGCTCCAACGTATTACGCAGCGCTGGAATACATTGGCTCTATACATGTGTCCTTCTGCTTTCCTAATCCACAATAGGGATCATACTCCTCTTCCTAATGTGCAGTGTGTAGGTATTCCAGCTTAAAGTGCGTTCATCCTGGTCTGGCTGCAGGGAACATACTTGCCGCTGACAGCGATCTCTAGCAACGCTCCTTATTCATCGCTCTCAATGCTTCTCAATCCATTAGAGACCTCTCTAGCATTCAAGGGGTTAAACGCCAAATTTAATTTAACAGGAATTTTTATTTTTCCCCTGTGGTGCAGTTGATTTACTCCAGAATAACTCCAGTTTTATACATCTGAACCATAGTTCTTACGACACCTTCATGATAATGTCCATATCCTTACACCAATGGACCATTCTTGGTTACTAAATTGGAAGGGTTAGAACTGAGACAGTTCATTTAAGTTTAGAGTTACAGATATTAGTCTTATTAGTTCTAGCAGGCTGCTTGTCTGTCTTTCTGTCTGCCTGTATATCTGCCTGCCTATCTGTTCATCTGTCTGTCTGCCTGCCTGACTAACTGTCCATCTGTCTGTCTGCCTCCCTGCCTGACTATCTTTGTTATCTGTCTGTCTACACAGACAGTGAGAGGCTTCTGAAGATGAACAAACAGCACAATGGCCTGTTCTCCGGCTAGTCACAGCTCAGAAGCATCACGTTTTATTTCTCTAGTGCCATTACAGAGGAGATATTTCTAAGTACATATTAGACGAATCCCAACCTAAAGGGCAGTCTGGTTCTAACTGATGGCCAAGTCACCTCTGCATGGGTGCAGCTAACCCCAGACATCCTGTTTCAACCTAGTTGGGCCTCGTCAGCGAGGTGCAGCTGGATTCCCTAGGCACTGAGAGCAAGGGGTCCACGTCTGGATTACCTTTCACACAAAGTGTATTCAAAATATGCACACAAAATGTAAGCGGCTTCTGAGGACGAACAAACAACACAATGGCCTGTTCTACAGCTAGTCACAGCTCATAAGCATCACGTATTAGCTCTCTAATGCCATTACAGAGGAGAAATTTCCAAGTACATATTAGACTAATCCTGCCCCAAAAGTGCGGTCAAGTTCCAAAATGAAGGGCAAGTCCCCTCTGCAGGGAAACTGACGAGGCCCAACAAGGCCGAAACGTACGTCTGGAGTTAGCTGGTATTCCAGTCCATTAAGACTAGAGGAAAGGCGCTTTTGACTAAAACAAAGGCAGGTATTATTTACAGTAAGGGCAGTAAGGCTATGGAATTCTTTGCCTCAGGATGTTGTGCTTGCAGATAATGCAACTGATTTCAAAAATGCAATGGATGCCTATCTAGGACAATATTGACAATTATGACAGATGGCTTCAAAGCAGATAGGATATTGATCCGGGGAACTATTTGACTACGAATTAGGAGTCAGGAAGGAATAATTCCCCCACACACACACACTTGGGACTAGATTGGAAATAGCTCCAAAGGGCTCTTTTTTTGCCTTTCTCCGGATCAACAGGGGTGTTTTTGGAATGGGCTGGACTTGATGGATGCATGTCTTTTTTCAGCCTTATCTACTATGTTACTATGTAAGACCTGACGATGGGGCAAGTAATGAATATCAGTTGCCTTTTCAGAGCAAATTTGAATCAAGCCTTTGAGTGCCATAGATTGTCCAACGCATTGCGAATTTATACTGTGGAAAATGTACAGGTTATGTGCTTAATTACATCTTTACAGAAAGTGTGATAGATTCATGCAACAGTCTCCCAGCAGAGGTGGTAGGGACAAATACTGTAAGAGAATTAAGAATTGCCTGGGACAGACATAAGTCTGTTCTGAAAGTATGTAAGACTTTAAAGGCAGGCGTTAGGCCAAAAAAAAAAAAAAACACCGGGTGTTTTAACATGTAGGAAGCCATACAAAAGGCCATGTAATGAACTGCTAATGGCAGTTCATCAAGTATTATGGTTTTGGCCCATGTTAAAAAAAAAACGCTCCAATTTGCCATTTAAAGCACTACGTTAGCTGTAAAACATCTGATAAAGGACTCACTTACCACATAAAACTTAAGACGCAGTTTGTTTGATAGTAAAGTCCCTTATCGGATCTTTTGCAGCTAACGCAGCTATTAACTGGGGAAAAAACCCAAAGTCCTCAGTGGATGTATTGATACGGAGCCCTAAGCACCACATCGATATATCCAAAGTGCCTAAAACATTTCCAAAATCAGTAGGATTAACCCTGTGAGTGCCAGTGGGGTATAATTACCCTGCCGGCATTCATAGGGTTAACCCGAATAAGTAAAACAACATTGCATTAACACTTACCATTATCCTGATGTCCAGCGGAGTCCACAGCTTACTGGTCCTTCTGTCTTTCTCTTCTGTCTTCTGTCTTCCACCTTCTCTTCAGTCTTCTGCCTTCTCCCTATGAAATAAAAGAAATATATTAACATTAAGCATGAACAAATACATTGCAGAAACCTTTGAGAGGCAGAGGGGTACGCAATGCATTGCAAAGCAATGTATACCTCACTGTCACTCAAAGGGTTCAATATTAGTGTTCCATAAATATACCCACATATGCCTCCATGTAATGGCGCAAAGAATACATGCCCATGAATAAAAAGCTCCATAGATACATAAATCAATGTGATTCATAAATGCCCAACATGTAACTTAGCTTGTAAGTTGGGCCTCCACCACTTGGAGCAGTTGCGAGGGCGGCGGAGACACAAATTTCCCACAACGCTCCTCTTCAGCTGTGCACCGGCCGATGCCCGTAACACACTGAGGGTATTTGTAGTGAGCCTGCCTTTATATATGGGCAGGTTCACTTCAATTACCATCACTGCCATTGGCTGGGATGTTCTTCACATTCCAGGCAATCATTTTCAAGAACAGCTGCTCAAATCTGATTGGCTGGGATGGGAAGAACATCCCAGCCAATGGCAGTGATGGCAATTGAAGTGGTGTTCGGGCATTGGCCGGTACACAGCTGAAGAGGAGCGTTGTGGGACATTTGTGTCTCCGCCGCCCTCGCAACTGCTCCAAGTGGTGGAGGCCCAACTTACAAGCTAAGTTACATGTTGGGCATTTATGAATCGCATTGATTTATGTATCTAAGGAGCTTTTTATTCATGGGCATTTATTATTCGGGGCATTACATGGAGGCATATGTGGCTATATCTATGGGACACTAAAATTACACCCTTTGAGTGACAGTGAGGTACACAATGATTGCTTTGCAATGCGTTGCATACCCCTCTGCCACTCAAAGGTTTCTGCAATGTATTTGTTCATGCTTAAAGGGATAGTGATGCTTCGTTTTAACTTTATTTTATTTTGTAGCCATTAAAAAAACATGAAGAACGATATAAGTCTTATCTCAGACCTTTATGGTTTGAGAGATATTCACAAGCAGAGTTTCCCCTCCCTCCCCTTTTACCTAGTGTAAGCCATCTCTTCTCAGATGTGGAATGCAGTCCATAGACCAGACAGATAACAGAAGGGGACAATCTTCTTCCTATGAGAACAATGAAAGCCCTTCCCCCTTGACAAGTTTTTCAGGTTTTTCCCTTATCTTAATTGAAGATTGTCCCTCTCTGCAATCTACCTGGGCACCTCCCTTCTGATCTGGCTGAACGGGGGGGGATACTTTGCTTGTGAATATCTCTTAAACCATAAAGGTTTGAGAGATAAGACTTATATCGTTCTTCATGTTTTTTTAATGCCTACAAAATAAAATAAAGATAAAACGAAGCATTACTATCCCTTTAATGTTAATATATTTCTTTTTTTTCACAGGGAGAAGGCGGAAGACTGAAGAAAGAAGACAGAAGGATGAGAAGACGGACAGTGGATAAGAAGACAGAAGGACAGTGGATGACAGGTAAGTGTAACATGGATCTGTTAATGATCAGTGCTTGGCAATATGTCAAGTGCAGATAGTTAATTGATTTTCACTGTTCAGTTCCCAATATCGCTGCTTTTAACTGCGTTTTGGGTGCTAAAAGCACCAAACGGACGTTCAGCCACAAGACTGTTTTTGTGACTCAACATCCTTTGGAGGTCTAGCTGGTAGGGCCTTAAAATACCGCATTAAACATGTTAGTTTAACAGCCGGTATTCACTTTGACCCTACCAGCTATTTTAACTCCTAGCTTTAAATCTACCCCTGTGTCTTTTATTAGATAGGGAAACTGGGCAGACTGGATGGGACAGATGGGTCTTTCTCTGCTGTCAAAATCTATGTTTCTGAGTTTTAAAGGGGAATTGTCACCTGTATACATGTTTGCCTCAGTGTGATCTTCATATAGCAATAACCTGTAATTGTTTTTTTTTGTTATATAATTCGTGGTATGGTGAAATTTACATTTTTAAAAATGAGCTGAGGCCTTACTTCAGGAAGGACTGCGGTTCAGGGGAGGGCTGGCCTGGGGGACAGGGGGGCAATTGCCCCCTGGGTCAGTCTTATGTCTGGGCTGGTGGGCCACTCCCGCTTGTTGCTGCAAATACTAGTGATGCCACAGAGCTTACAACTGAAATGGAGCTACAATCCAAGTGGAGCTACACTAGCAGCATAACCCATTTATCTTGTAAGGTCTATGGTATCACTAGTGCAGATTTACTTACATTGTAAGCTCTGTAGTTGCACCAGTGTAACCTCATTTCAATTGTAAGCTCTGTGGTATTGCCTTACTTCACAACGCTAACCCTTTGAGTGACAGAGGGGTATACCTCTCTGGCACTCAAAGGGTTAATGGCAATTTTTAAAATTGGGCTGGGACAGTGGGCTGGAACGACAGTAAAATCGGGCGACTTGATTGTAGTTGCCCTCCAGGCCACAAGTTGCCAGTCCTCCCCTGCGACGGTTACAGCTCTGCGCTGCAGCATGTCAATCCTGTTACCTCCCCAAGTATTGTCGCTTTCCAAAAAGCTTAAATGGAGAAATCCGTCATCAACGGAGGAGGTTGGAACACAACCATGCTTGGGAAGGAACAGAAGGAGATTGACAGGCTGTGGTACGAGGCTGTTCCTGCAATCTGTCCTACAGTAAGTCCCTGGCTCATTTTTAAAAATGTAAATTTTGCCATAGCATGCATCGTATAACAAAAATAAAACAACGATTACAAGTTATCGCTATGTGAAGATCACACTGAGGCAAATTTGTATAGGGGTGATAGTTCATCTTCAATGCATTGAATGCCACTCTGGCATTCAAAGGGTTACTTCAACAGCAATTTTGAATGTGCGCTTTATAGAAAAAGTTATTTTACTAAAGAAAAAAAAAATCCTCAGTGGATTATCTTAGGTCACTTTACAATACTTCTTCATCTGCCTTCCTTCCGGATATAAAGACAAAGCCCAAAAGCTATAATTAGCCGGGGGCTTAGAAAACCTCAGCCCTCATTTCCGCGCCTCATTGCGATGTAATTATCAAAGCCGCAGAGAGTCAGGGGAGGCGTCCGCCAATTACTTCACATTCTCTATCAGGGCTTTTTAAATATGTCGTTTGACAGGAGAGAGAAGAAGGAAAAAAATATCGCTTTCAGCTTAAAGTTGTTTTTAATTACATTTGGTATGCTAATTTCTGATATAAAGTAAATATCTAGTGGAAGCAGCGCGGCTTCATTTCACGCTGTCTGCCCCGTGCGTTTATCGGACCTTCCAGACAGAATTCTACCTCCCAGCCCCTCCGTGTCCTGACACATTGGACGTGTTAACCATTTGAACCCACAGCTTTTAATGCACAAAATAAACCTGAAATTATTCTGGACTAAACCAAATGCACCGTAGAGGAGAAATACAATTTACCATTGATTAAAGTGAGCATTTAACCCCCCCGTATGCTAGGATGTAATCCTGAAGCAAACTGCTCCATAAAGGACAAATACAATATTCATCTAATTTAAATGGCACTTTTAACCGCTTGAACGCTAGACAGTAAATCTGAACAAACTATCTGCACCATAGGGGCCAAATCAAACTGTTGATTTAAATGGGGATTTTAACCCCTTTAATGCTAGAGAGGTATTTGCAATGCAATGGAGACCTCTATCGCATCCAAGGGGTTAAAAATATCTGTTTATATCAACTGGAATTTGGGGAATTGGTATTCGTCCTCTCTGGTGCAGCCTGTGGGGGTCATTTACTTAATGTCAAATTGAAAATACAGTAGTAAAATGCCATTTTTTTCTGGATTCATAATTTTAGGTTTATTGATGAGCAGATTTGTACTACTTATTTGCACTAATCATTTACACTAATCGTTTACACTACTCATTTACACCACTCATTTACACTACTCATTTACACTAATCATTTACACTAATCATTTACACTACTCATTTACATTACTCATTTACATTACTCCTTTACACTATTAATTTACATTACTCATTTACACTAATCATTTACACTACTCATTTACACTAATCATTTACACTACTCATTTACATTACTCATTTACATTACTCCTTTACACTATTAATTTACATTACTCATTTACACTAATCATTTGCACTACTTGTTTACACTATTCATTTACATTACTCATTTACATTACTCATTTACACTAATCATTTGCACTATTCATTTACACTACTCATTTACATTACTCATTTACACTAATCATTTACACTACTCATTTGCACTATTCATTTACATTACTCATTTACACTACTCATTTACACTAATCATTTGCACTATTCATTTACACTACTCATTTACACTAATCATTTACACCACTCATTTACACCACTCATTTACACTACTCATTTACACCACTCATTTACACTACTCATTTGCACTAATCATTGGCACTACACATTTACACTACTCATTTACACCACTCATTTGCACTAATCATTTACACTACTCATTTACACCACTCATTTACACCACTCATTTGCACTACTCATTTACACCACTCATTTGCACTGATCATTTACACTACTCGTTTACACCACTCATTTACACTAATCATTTGCACTACTCGTTTACACTACTCGTTTACACCACTCATTTACACTAATCATTTGCACTACTCGTTTACACTACTCATTTACACCACTCATTTACACTACTCATTTACACCACTCATTTACACTACTCGTTTGCACTACTCGTTTACACTACTCATTTACACTAATCATTTACACTACTCATTTACACTACTCATTTACACCACTCATTTGCACCACTGATTTGCACCACTCATTTACACCACTCATTTGCACCACTGATTTGCACCACTCTTTTGCACTACTCATTTACACTACTCATTGCACTACTCATTTACACTACTCATTTGCACCAGAAACACTTTGTCTCGTCCTGAGTTGCTTACCCAAAGTTAGTCTATAAGACATAACACTGCATGCACAAAATGCAAGAAAGAGAAGGGAAGGCACAGGGGCACCCTATTGCAATTCAAATATATATTTTAAGGCACCACCACCTGAAAACATAATAGCAAAATGCTGTCTGTCAAATATATGAAGAGTCAGCTAATAGGCACTCTGGATTTATAACTGACCCAGAAGTAGGACTCTTATCCAAGATCCAATATGGGGGGGGCTGCTCCTCCTCAACTCGTTCACCGCAAATGGCACAAAATTACTCCAGAAAAATAAATAAGTAAATAATAGCTATTGGTGGTGAGGCGCTCGATGTATATACAGTATTGGTTAGTGCCTTTGATAAAGTGGATTTATCCACGAAAAACGCATTAGCCAGAACCTATATTTAGTTTTTGGTATTATTTTAATTGTTCAATTTTTTTTTTAATCTTGGAAACACATATTAAACATCTGTGTGGATTATCTGTGTGGACATCCCTTTTGTGAACCAGTGAGCAGAAGCTGGCGTGGGTAACCGAGTGGAGGCGGTGAGAAATGTCCACATTGTAACAGATTTGAATTGTAAATTGGCTCTAGTGGACGTCTACAAATATCTTGGTTTGTGGCTTGACCCCAACCTCACTTTTGGTCTTCATACTGCCAAATTAACCTCCAAACTTTATCACAAAATCAGTACTCTTTTTAGACACAAATCATGTTTTTAAGTCCCCTGGTGAGAAAACGTATTGTACAACAGATGTTGCTGCCAGTGATAGACTATGGTGATGTTTATGCTCCAGCACCAGAAATCCATCTTAGTAAACTTGACACCCTGTATAATTCATTATGCCGCTTTATCCGCCAAAGTAATTACACTACCCATCACTGTGATATTCTTCAAGAAATAAAGTGGTTAACACTCGAATCTAGACGTGCCCTTCACCTTTCTTGTTTAGTACACAACCACTTCTCCTGAAAACTACCAGAATTCCTGAGCAGTATGATCACTACTGCTCTCCATACTAACTATAACCTCCGCTCCACTGCTAACAACTCACTGACTATTCCACACTACCTGAGCAGTATGATCACTCCAGATCTCCATACTAACTATAACCTCCACTACTAACAACTCACTGACTATTCCACACTACCTGAGCAGTATGATCACTCCAGATCTCCATACTAACTATAACCTCCACTACTAACAACTCACTGACTATTCCACACTACCTGATCAGTATGATCACTCCAGATCTCCATACTAACTATAACCTCCACTACTAACAACTCACTGACTATTCCACACTACCTGAGCAGTATGATCACTCCAGATCTCCATACTAACTATAACCTCCACTACTAACAACTCACTGACTATTCCACACTACCTGAGCAGTATGATCACTGCAGATCTCCATACTAACTATAACCTCCACTACTAACAACTCACTGACTATTCCACACTACCTGAGCAGTATGATCACTGCAGATCTCCATACTAACTATAACCTCCACTACTAACAACTCACTGACTATTCCTCACTCCCTGAGCAGTATGATCACTCCAGATCTCCATACTAACTATAACCTCCACTGCTAACAACTCACTGACTATTCCACACTACCTGAGCAGTATGATCACTCCAGATCTCCATACTAACTATAACCTCCACTACTAACAACTCACTGACTATTCCACACTACCTGAGCAGTATGATCACTGCAGATCTCCATACTAACTATAACCTCCACTACTAACAACTCACTGACTATTCCACACTACCTGAGCAGTATGATCACTCCAGATCTCCATACTAACTATAACCTCCACTGCTAACAACTCACTGACTATTCCATACTACCTGAGCAGTATGATCACTCCAGCTCTCCATACTAACTATAACCTCCACTCCACTACTAACAACTCACTGACTATTCCACATTACCTGAGCAGTATGATCACTCCAGATCTCCATACTAACTATAACCTCCACTACTAACAACTCACTGACTATTCCACACTACCTGAGCAGTATGATCACTCCAGATCTCCATACTAACTATAACCTCCACTGCTAACAACTCACTGACTATTCCACACTACCTGAGCAGTATGATCACTCCAGATCTCCATACTAACTATAACCTCCGCTACTAACAACTCACTGACTATTCCACACTACCTGAGCAGTATGATCACTCCAGATCTCCATACTAACTATAACCTCCGCTCTACTACTAACAACTCACTGACTATTCCACACTACCTGAGCAGTATGATCACTCCAGCTCTTCATACTAACTATAACCTCCAGTGCTAACAACTCACTGACTATTCCACACTACCTGAGCAGTATGATCACTACAGATCTCCATACTAACTATAACCACCGCTACTAACAACTCACTGACTATTCCACACTACCTGAGCAGTATGATCACTCCAGATCTCCATACTAACTATAACCTCCACTGCTAACAACTCACTGACTATTCCATACTACCTGAGCAGTATGATCACTCCAGCTCTCCATACTAACTATAACCTCCACTCCACTACTAACAACTCACTGACTATTCCACACTACCTGAGCAGTATGATCACTCCAGATCTCCATACTAACTATAACCTCCACTACTAACAACTCACTGACTATTCCACACTACCTGAGCAGTATGATCACTCCAGCTCTCCATACTAACTATAACTATGTTGGGCGCCTGCGCAGTGTGTTCAGTCCATGCATGCACAGGTCAACCGTCGTCTACCCCCGGCGTCTCACGCTTCCTGCGTTGGTCTCCATTTGGTAGTAAACACTGCCAATCTGGAATGGCTCCCAGATGAGCCCCCTCCCGGCTTTCTCCTCATTGGCTGGCTACAGTAATTAAACGGGTTACCCCAGTCTATGGGTGCCTGTTCCATGAGCTTACTAGCGTTATTTGTACTGAATTGCAACCTTTGTCTCCCTGGCTACTGACTTGGCAACCCTCTTGACTACGGCACTGCTACCTTTGATCTTCTGGCTACTGACCCTGCTACCCTCTGACTACGGTTCTGAACAACCCTAAACCAGACCCGGTTAGAAACTGATTATCCAGTCCCTGTTCCTGGACCAGTTCTGATTCAGCATACCCTGGTCCTGGTTGTACAAGGTTCCCAGAGAACTCCCATCCTGGTTGCACCCCGGCTCAACTGGAGTGGAACAATCTGGTTTTGTGAAAATTAAAAAAATGTTACCTAATAAACTCGTACACATAAGCTAGTAAACCAGAAGAACCTAATCCCTTGCCTGCAAGTACAGTAGAGTTTAAAAACAGATGTTAACCCATTAGCGACCAATAACGTGCCAGCACTGTCATCAGTATCTGTGTCTTAAAGACCAGTGACGGTACTGCACATAATTGAATTTCATGATCAGAGAGTGCCTGCACTGTGTTCACCGGGTAGTGTGCTGGTACTCCGCACAATCCTTAAAGGGATAGTATTGATTCAAAACAAAAGCAGCTCCAATTAATCTTCATAGTATTTAGGCCAAGGAGAGTGTTATTTCAATACTGTCAAAGTATTGAAATACTGAATATCCTCCTCCCGCCCCTTTTAATGATGTAACACTGCTCACCTCAGAGCAGCAAGACTGTCCGGATGAATCACAGAGAGGGACAATCTTCAGTGATTATAAGGGAAAATCTGAAACTAGGGTTGTCACCTTTTCTTCAAAAAAATACCGGCCAAGGCATTCTATCCATAGACTTAACATTGGACAGAAGCCAATTTTGTACCGGCCTGTCGGTAAAATACCGGCTGGGTGGCAACCCTATCTGAAACACCTGTCAAGGGGGCAGGGTTTTTCTTATGATCACAGTAAGAAGATTGTCCCTCGCTGTGACCTGTCCGACCAAGAGTCCAGATTCCACATCTGAGGGGAGGTGGCTTACACTAGGTAAAAGAGGCGGGAGGGGGATAGTTTATCATTCAATTACTCTTGTACTACAACTCTGACAGTATTGAAATAACACTCTCCATGGCCCAAATACTATGAAGATTAATTGGAGCTGCTGTTTTTGTGTTTTAAGGGGTTAAAGGGATAGTAATACTTTATTATTACTATCCCCCATATTGTAGATATTTGTAAAATAATTTAATAGCCCCCAGGTTCATCTCTCAGACCTCTATGAACCTGGGGGCTATTAAATTATTTTACAAATATGTGCAATATGGGGGATAGTAATAATAAAGTATTACTATCCCTTTAAATATCATTATTGTCATTTTATTGATCAACAAATAAATAAATCCATATTTTTGAAGAGCTGACAGGCTATAATTCGCCATTGCTATCAATAAAAATATAATGCGGCCCTCAAGCTTATGACTTTCTGCTTATTTTCCCCACTAATGAGAAAACTTGGACGTTCCTGATTTAGGTATTTGTTCTTTAAAGGGATAGTAATACTTAAGTATTACTAATCCCTATAGCAAAGTACTACTTAAAAAAAACGTTTTGCCCCCAGTGTCATCTCTCAAACCTTTATGATTTCAGAGATAATCACTTCTAAAGTTGCCCTCTCCCACCCCCTTCCCCATAGTTGACATTCTAGCTGACTCAGGGAAATCCGGTCAGAGATCATCAGGCGGCTCTGCAGCAGAGCAGCGATCGCGTTAACTAAAAAAAAAACTTTCACTAAAACGGTCTTCTACGTGTGGTTGCAAACCAAGCACAAACCAAGCACACGTAGTAGACCATTTCAGTGAAAGTTTTCTTTTTTAGTAACGCGATCGCGGCTGTGCTGGAGAGCCGCCTGAAAGTCGTACGACTCTCTTCCTTTCAGTCAGCCACAATGCTGACTACGAGGAAGGGGGAGGGAGAGGGCAACTTTAGGAGCGATTATCTCTCAAAACATAAAGGTTTGAGAGATGGCACGTTTATTTTAAGTAGTACTTTGCTATAGGGTTTAGTAATACTTAAGTATTAATATTCCTTTAATTGTGTTCAGACAGTACATTTTGATAAATAATACCAGATCAAGAAGACACAAAACAAGAAAACAGTGGAAATCACGGTAAGAAATATTTTATTGCTAGTAGATGAAATGTACAACTGAAATTTCCTAATACCAGTTAAACTGACAGAATGAGACGCAAGTATAAGATTTGTACAATCACTGAAAATCATGACTCACACACCTACACATACAGAGATGTGCGATACTAGACTTTAGGTAGAATTCAACAAGATTAACCCTTTGAGTGCCAGAGTGGTACGCAACGCATTGCAGAACAATGTGTTGCGTACCCCTCGGGCACTCAGAGGGTTAACAGGGGCAATTTTGCATGCCAGAGAGCATTCGAAAAGTGAAATGGGTCTTTTAACCCCTTGTGTGCATGTGTTCAGCCATTTACAGTTTGATAAATAGACTCAGCTCGAACTCGGCACAAGAAAACAGTATGGAAATTGCACTAAGAAGCAGATAAGATAGGAGATATATTTTGGTACGAGTAGACGGCGATGAAAAGTAGAAGTGAAATTCCCTGGCACCAGTTAAAATGACAGAATGAGGCACAATTTTAAGATTTGTGCTATCACTGAAAAGCATCACTCACACACCTACACACACACACGCAGGAGAAATGTGGGATATGTCCAATGCTTGGAGCTGATGTTATGTACGTGATAGACGGCCTGTGTGGTTTGGGTTATATAAGCCAGACAAACTGCTCTTGGAAAACAAGGTTGATTACCCACTGAAGCCCCATTAAGAATAAGGATTAGAATAGCCCCCAAGCCGTTGCTTTTAATGAGTGAAATCATCCAGCCAGCTCAGCGCTGTGTGTGTCCGTTTTTCAGCAGACACAGATATAAGTGGCAGAGACATAGAGCAGCTGTTGGCAGGTTGGGGATCAATGTAGTTGTAGTCCACAACAGCTGGAGAGCCATGCGTTGCCAGACACTGACAGAGAGGCAGAATTAAGCCTGGATTACACTGCAACGGATAAGTGTTATCAACTGATTTTAATCACACAAATACCTATAAGGTTATCAACTGCAATGTAATCCAAGCCTTAACCATTCGCAATGTGTTCTGTACCCCTCTGGCATTCAAAGGGTTAATAAGAAGAACAGGATAAATAATGGCTCAAACCATCTGCATAATAGGGGACAAATATATATGTGCCAAGTTCCCATTGATCTAAATGCACTGTAGACCTCTCAAGCAGTCGAGGGGGTTAATCCCCATTTAATGGGTATATTTGCTGATCTATCTGTCCATTGCTTATTGATCAATAAGAGATGGCCTGATACAATCTGGCAATTGCTGAATGGTCAAATAGTTAATAAGCAAAGAAATCCTCTGATTTGCTTGTGCATTGAGCCATTTGTGCCTTGCAGAATTCCAGCCTAAGCAATCATGGAGGCGGCTTACACAACCAGCAAAGGTCATGGCTGTGAATCACAAGCTTCCAGGTTGCTTCTCAGTCAATTTTTAGACGTCTCAAATGGCTGAGCAAGACCTGCTATAGGGAAGGCACTCTAGGGGCCCTTAGATCTGCCCATGACCACACCCCCATTTCTCGTATATCCCCACCCCCTGTCCCATCCACTGTTTCTGGACACAGAAAACACCCTTGGCCTATAAAAGACAAGATTAAGAAAAAAAAAAGATTTAACCTCTTAAAGGGATAGTAATGTTTCATAATAAAAGCGGCTCTAATTAATCATCATAGTATTCGGACTTTGAAGAATGTTATTTCAATTCTGTCAGAGTTGTAGTTCAAGAGTAATTCAATGATAAAGTATCCCCCTCCCGCCCCTTGTACTGATGTAACACTGCTCAGCCAGAGCAGAAGGGAGGTGCCCAGGTAGACTGCAGAGAGGGACAATCTTCAATTAAGATAAGGGAAAAACCTGAAAAACTTGTCAAGGGGGGCAGGGTTTTCATTGTTCTCATAGGAAGAAGATTGTCCCCTTCTGTTATCTGTCTGGTCTATGGACTGCATTCCACATCTGAGAAGAGATGGCTTACACTAGGTAAAAGGGGGGCAGGGCTTTCATTATTCTCATAGGAAGAAGATTGTCCCCTGCTGTTATCTGTCTGGTCTATGGACTGGATTCCACATCTGAGAAGAGATAGCTTACACTAGGTAAAAGGGGGGCAGGGTTTTCATTGTTCTCATAGGAAGAAGATTGTCCCCTGCTGTTATCTGTCTGGTCTATGGACTGGATTCCACATCTGAGAAGAGATGGCTTACACTAGGTAAAAGGGGCGGGAGGGGAAACTTTGCTTGTGAATATCTCTCAAACCATAAAGGTTTGAGAGATAAGACTTACATCGTTCTTCATGTTTTTTTGATGCCTACAAAATAAAATATAGATAAAACGAAGTATTACTATCCCTTTAACAGAACTCTCCAACTCTTTGCTTTGCAATGAGTCAGAGATCTCACAGACATCCGAAGAGTTAAATAATAGCCTATATGAAGATTTAATTTCAGCACAGGATATTCAATGTTAATTTCTACATTTCTCATTGTAGTTAAGAGAGGACCCCTCCAGTAGATGCCCGAGGATTTTCCTTTATTTATAGATGCCTCCGACATCTGTATTTAACCCCTCCCTGTAAATATCCGGGGGGAGGGAATCAAAGAGGTCTTGGATGAGGGGGGTGGGAGGGGGAGTGTGGGAGAGAGAGATAGATGTGTGATCCCCCTCCTACTCTTCCCCAGTGTCTTCCTTTGTATTGCTAGCTACTTGATATGTGTCTACCATCTTTAATGCACCATTTGGTTGGTCGCCCACTAGAGGGCGCATTTTAATAGTGAAACTCACTATTACACCTTCAAACTACTCTATTCAGGATATAATGGTCTTTCCCAGAGTTATGACTTCCACTAGCATCTCCTTATG
The DNA here is from genome assembly GCA_037306005.1 of Rhinophrynus dorsalis. NCBI lineage: Eukaryota > Metazoa > Chordata > Amphibia > Anura > Rhinophrynidae > Rhinophrynus > Rhinophrynus dorsalis. The sequence goes on along the minus strand of CM074720.1, from coordinate 13,382,703 downwards.
TTCTTTTAAATAATCAGATCAAATATGGTTTCTTATCCCATTTTGTATCGGATTGAGAGTCTTATTGTTATTTTCGTCTGCATGGCTAGCTCTTATTTATGTATATTGTACTTGCATTATATTGTAATATGTATAATTTTTCTTTCTTCTTCAATAAAATAATTTATTTAAAAAAAATAATTCTAATAATAATAGGATATGAAGGAGTATACAAATGACCGCAGGGTCACTGAAATTGCTCTGGCCACACCCACAACATAGAATGTGGGTGTGGCCAGCACAGCTCAGGCACCTCCCCTCAAAATTTAGAGTTCTAGATAGTTGCTCACTCTGCCTACTGGGAAATCCAGCCCCACGGCTGAGAGGAGCGGTTTAATCCTCTGAATGCCAGAGGGGTATGCTTTGAAATGTGTTGTGTACACCTCTGGCACTCAAAGGGTTAAAGGATGCAGAGCCCAGGCATGGCCTTTTCAGTAAGGCTGCTCCCACAGAATCAGACATATTAAACATGATCAGTAAGCATGCATGGTTAGGCCATGACCTGATGTTTCATATGTTAATGAATGTTTTCAGCAACGTGTCATATGCTAATGAAGCTCTGTGTGCAGCACCAGGCAACTTTCACTATCACTTTTCCCCAGAAATAAGAGTGTGAATATGTCCTGATCTTTACATCTGCTGGACTGTCGGTTTAACATGAAACATAGGCAGTTTCGAATTAAGTTTTCAAATGTGTAAAAACATTTCAGGTCGATAGGTCCACTTGGCTCTAGAGGATAATAAATTAAACACAGTGGATTGTTGACACTGAGCTTTTATATCGCTTGTTCATTAAAGGGATAGTAAAGTTCCAAAATAAAGGCAGATCCGATTATACCTTTCTATAATGCTCACTAGCGCTCTAAATGTCCATAGTGGTGTATTTTGATGGTAATTTTATTGTAAAGTTTCCTCGTCCCTCCCCTTTTCCATACGTCATCTTCCTTTCAGAGCAGAAAGCCGATCCGGATGGATTGCAGTGAGGGACAATCTTGTGCTCTCCTTCTTCAATAGGGTAAAGGTTCTCTTTATACAGACAGAGACAAGATTGTCCCTCACTGAGATCCGTCCGGTCGAGCGACCGGATTTCAGATCTGAAGGGAAGACGAGTGACGTTTGGAACGGGGGTGGAACGGTGAAACTTTACAAGAAAATTACCATCAAACTACACTGATATGGATGTTGAGAACGCTACGGAGCATTATAAAAAGGTGTAATGAAGAATCGGATCTGCCTTTATATAGGAACATTACTATTCCTTTAAAACGGAACTATCACCCAAATTAAAGTTACCCCCAAATAATTAGGCGCATAAAGATAAGCATATCCATACTAGTATTATCCAGGAATAAGTGTAGCGTTATTGAGAAATCCAACTCGTTCTGAAATGGTCAGGCAGGCACCTTGCTGTAGTGGCATCTGCGCACCTGCGACGTAAGTCCCTTCCTGTACCTTAAAGGGATAGTAATACTTAAAATTTAAAAAAATATATGTTGTAGGATTTATCCTCCCGAGTAAAACAATGGTACTCCCACTGCTGAGAGATATTTTATTAAAAAATTATAACCGCTCAAACTTGATTTTTTTTAGGTGTAATATCACAGTGGCCTGAAATTGTACAGTGATGCTGTTGCTACACCATCCTATGGACAGCTCTGGTCCGTAGACTATAAATATCCATAAGATGGTGTAGCAACAGCGCCACTGTAAATTTTCAGGCCACTGTGATATTGCACCTAAAAAATTCAAGTTTGAGCTGTTATAATTTTTTAAGAAAATACCTCTCAGCAGTGGGAGTACCCTTGTTTTACTCAGGGAGATAAACCCTACGACATGTATTTTTTTACATTTTAAGTATTAGTGTCCCTTTAAGGTACGATGCAACTTCTCCTAGAGGAGACCGGGATGGACAGTACACAGAGTCGTAGGAACCCCCACAAATCTGGGGGGATAGCATTTTGTGTGTCACTTTGTACCCCCCGCCCCCGTGTGTCTTTTTACCCCCCCAGCCCCCCTGTGTGTCACTTTGGCCCCACATACCCTCTATACCTTCTTTGTAGAATAGCCAAGTGGACTGCAGTAGAGGAGCTTATGATCCTGTACCCGGACTGACAGGAAGTTGCTCTTTGTGCTGGGCGAGCAGCTTCCTGTCAGACCAGGGTGGAGGATACAGAAGATCCGGCTGTACCCGCAGTCCTCTATGCTCGGCTACGCTACAAGGAGGTGACTGGCAGGAGGAATGGCTGTGCAGTGCACTCCCGTCCTGCTGGTCACTCAGAGCCTGCAGCCTGGGCCAGCGCTCCTAGCACCTGGGGGGGATTTCTATATTATCTGTCCCCTTCATGATTTCCCTGGGGGGGATGCTTCCCCCCATCCCCCCCGGTTCCTACACCCCTGACAGCGCAGGCTCGCAGATGTCTCTTTGGCAAGATGTCTGCGCTGATGCCTGACCGTCTCAGAATGAGTTGGATTTATCAATAACGTTCTTATTCCGGATGATACTAGTATGGATATGTTTATCTTTATATGCATAATTATTTTGGGGTAACTTTAATTTGGATGATAGTTCCACTTTAAATAAACCCAACAAACTTAACCTTTTGTAAGCCACAGGGATATGTGAAGCAATGTTCTGCTCATACCTCTGGTACTCATAGTGTTAATACGATTATAAGATTGTGCTAGCACAGTCACTTTCCGACTGTCACAATGTTAAATCTGTGCAGGGAGGCTGCATTACAAACAACAGCGGGGGTCTGACGGGATTCTATTGAGAGCCAGATGCCACGAAATGGAGGTGACAATTCAAGATAATAAAGTCATTTTTTTTAATATTATATTTCATTTAGAGATACTCAGCACATATATCATGAACAAGGTTTGTCAGGGAGACAAATGTATTACCGAAAATGTTATAAACTGACACTTTCCTGGTAATCTATTAATCTAATCTCTTGCATTTATTTCATAACGCTTTTATTTTATTGGAAAACCAGCAATATATAAACTTTCAAGTAGATAACGCACAGCTCAGGCATTGATGTGTGAATGTAAAAAATATCTGTTTTTTATATTGACTGAGATATCCATAAATACAGATTTGGTCTGATATCACCAATGGGGATTGCTTTCAGTACCAAAGCAAGGTCAGGAAGAACCACCCTTTGAGTGCCAGAGAGGTGCCCAACACATTGCAGAGCAACACACTGGACGTCCCTTTGACACTCAGGGGTTAAGTTCTGTTTCATAACCTTTTGTGTGCTAGAGGGATTTCTTACACATTGCTTTGCAATTCATTGGATACCCCCTGACAATCAAAAGGTTAACAGGTAAATCCAATAGCTCACAGTCTAGTGGTTTAACCCTTTGAGTGGCACTCAAAGGGATAATGGGCAGACCCTGGCACAAGGAACTTACAGTCTAGTGATATAACGGTCAGACCCTGGCACAAGGAACTTACAGTCTAGTGATATAATGGTCAGACCCTGGCACAAGGAACTTACAGTCTAGTGATATAACGGTGAGACCCTGGCACAAGGAACTTTCAGTCTAGTGATATAATGGTCAGACCCTGGCACAAGGAACTTACAGTCTAGTGATATAATGGGCAGACCCTGGCACAAGGAACTTACAGTCTAGTGATATAATGGGCAGACCCTGGCCCAAGGAACTTACAGTCTAGTGATATAATGGGCAGACCCTGGCACAAGGAACCTACAGTCTAGTGATATAATGGGCAGACCCTGGCACAAGGAACTTACAATCTAGTGATATAATGGGCAGACCCTGGCACAAGGAACTTACAATCTAGTGATATAATGGGCAGACCCTGGCACAAGGAACTTACAGTCTAGTGATATAACGGTCAGACCCTGGCACAAGGAACTTACAGTCTAGTGATATAATGGTCAGACCCTGGCACAAGGAACTTACAGTCTAGTGATATAATGGTCAGACCCTGGCACAAGGAACCTACAGTCTAGTGATATAATGGTCAGACCCTGACACAAGGAACTTACAGTCTAGTGATATAATGGTCAGACCCTGGCACAAGGAACTTTCAGTCTAGTGATATAATGGGCAGACCCTGGCACAAGGAACTTACAGTCTAGTGATATAATGGGCAGACCCTGCCACAAGGAACCTACAGTCTAGTGATATAATGGGCAGACCCTGGCACAAGGAACTTACAGTCTAGTGATATAATGGGCAGACCCTGGCACAAGGAACTTACAGTCTAGTGATATAATGGGCAGACCCTGGCACAAGGAACTTACAGTCTAGTGATATAATGGGCAGACCCTGGCACAAGGAACTTACAGTCTAGTGATATAATGGGCAGACCCTGGCACAAGGAACTTACAGTCTAGTGATATAATGGGCAGACCCTGGCACAAGGAACCTACAGTCTAGTGATATAATGGGCAGACCCTGGCACAAGGAACTTACAGTCTAGTGATATAATGGTCAGACCCTGGCACAAGGAGCTTACAGTCTAGTGATATAATGGTCAGACCCTGGCACAAGGAACTTACGGTCTAGTGATATAATGGTCAGACCCTGGACAAAGGAACTTACGGTCTAGTGGTATAATGGGCAGACCCTGGCACAAGAAACTTACAGTCTAGTGATATAATGGTCAGACCCTGGCACAAGGAACCTACAGTCTAGTGATATAATGGTCAGACCCTGGCACAAGGAACTTACAGTCTAGTGATATAATGGTCAGACCCTGGACAAAGGAACTTACGGTCTAGTGATATAATGGTCAGACCCTGGACAAAGGAACTTACGGTCTAGTGGTATAATGGGCAGACCCTGACTCAATGAACTTACAATCTAGTGATATAATGGGCAGACCCTGGCACAAGGAACCTACAGTCTAGTGATATAATGGGCAGACCCTGCCACAAGGAACTTACAGTCTAGTGATATAATGGGCAGACCCTGGCACAAGGAACTTACAGTCTAGTGATATAATGGGCAGACCCTGGCACAAGGAACTTACAGTCTAGTGATATAATGGGCAGACCCTGGCACAAGGAACTTACAGTCTAGTGATATAATGGGCAGACCCTGGCACAAGGAACCTACAGTCTAGTGATATAATGGGCAGACCCTGGCACAAGGAACTTACAGTCTAGTGATATAATGGTCAGACCCTGGCACAAGGAGCTTACAGTCTAGTGATATAATGGTCAGACCCTGGCACAAGGAACTTACGGTCTAGTGATATAATGGTCAGACCCTGGACAAAGGAACTTACGGTCTAGTGGTATAATGGGCAGACCCTGGCACAAGAAACTTACAGTCTAGTGATATAATGGTCAGACCCTGGCACAAGGAACCTACAGTCTAGTGATATAATGGTCAGACCCTGGCACAAGGAACTTACAGTCTAGTGATATAATGGTCAGACCCTGGACAAAGGAACTTACGGTCTAGTGATATAATGGTCAGACCCTGGACAAAGGAACTTACGGTCTAGTGGTATAATGGGCAGACCCTGACTCAATGAACTTACAATCTAGTGATATAATGGGCAGACCCTGGCACAAGGAACTTACAGTCTAGTGATATAATGGTCAGACCCTGGCACAAGGAACTTTCAGTCTAGTGATATAATGGTCAGACCCTGGCACAAGGAACCTACAGTCTAGTGATATAATGGTCAGACCCTGCCACAAGGAACTTACAGTCTAGTGATATAATGGGCAGACCCTGGCACAAGGAACTTACAGTCTAGTGATATAATGGGCAGACCCTGGCACAAGGAACCTACAGTCTAGTGATATAATGGGCAGACCCTGGCACAAGGAACTTACAATCTAGTGATATAATGGGCAGACCCTGGCACAAGGAACTTACAATCTAGTGATATAATGGGCAGACCCTGGCACAAGGAACTTACAATCTAGTGATATAATGGTCAGACCCTGACACAAGGAACTTACAGTCTAGTGATATAATGGGCAGACCCTGGCACAAGGAACTTACAGTCTAGTGATATAATGGTCAGACCCTGGACAAAGGAACTTACGGTCTAGTGATATAACGGTCAGACCCTGGCCCAAGGAACTTACAGTCTAGTGATATAATGGGCAGACCCTGGCCCAAGGAACTTACAGTCTAGTGATATAATGGGCAGACCCTGGCACAAGGAACTTACAGTCTAGTGATATAATGGTCAGACCCTGGCACAAGGAACCTACAGTCTAGTGATATAATGGTCAGACCCTGGCCCAAGGAACTTACAGTCTAGTGATATAATGGTCAGACCCTGGCCCAAGGGGATTGAAACTGAGTGCTATAATGGTCAGACCCTGTTCCAAAGAGTTTAGAGTCTAGTGGTATAATGGACAATCTGTCCCAAGGAGCACAAAATCTATTGGAATAATGGTCACACTTGTCCGAAGGAGCTTACAATCTATTGGTATGATGGGAGACCTGTCTCTAGGAGCTTACACTCTAGTGGCATAATGGTCAGACCCTGGCTTAAGGAGCTTGAACTCTAGTGGTATAACAGTCAGAATTCAACCAAGGAACTGTCAATCTACTGGTACAAGAGTTATATCTGCCCCAAGAAGCTTACAATCTAGTGGTATAATGGTCAGACCTGTCTCAAGGACCTTATAAACTAGTGGTAAAGCAATCAAACTCTGGACCAAGGAATGTAGGGAACGTGTAAAATGGAGCTTACAATCTAGTGGTATATTGGCCATACCTGACCCAAAGAGCTTACAGTCTAGTGCCCCCCCCAGTCTCTGATGCTCCTTTATGGAAGAGGCAATTGATCTGATGGGGTCTGAGCATGCACAGAGACAAAGCTATCTTTTTGTTACTACTTTGTGCCTTGAGTTACAACATTCCTGACCGGTACAAAGTAACTTCAGGCTAAGAGCTGTCTATGGTGCTGAACCTGAAGTTCTCACTGATGTACAAACACTGGTGGAACTGCAGTCCATGATGTTTGATTCTGTGCAGCCCCAGTAATAAAGGTATAGGCAATTTAACATACACTAGTTGAAGAGCCCGTTACACGGGCCACACTGCCACTGCCAGCCGGTCGCGGGGCAGTCATGCGCAGTAGAGACTGCCCGCACCGTGGCTGATACAGAGATGGACGCTCCGCTCTGTATCAACCGCGGCGTGGGCAGTCTCTACTGCACATGACTGCAGCAAGCACAGCAGTCTCTACTGCGCATGACTGTGTCGTTACACGCGATTTAGTGAATTATTATAGAGGATTATTCACTTGAAAGGTCAAAATAAAGGTTTACTGTCCCTTTAAGCATGGCAATAGTGTGAACAGGGTGAAGCAGGCCTAAATATCGTCTACTGATGTGTAACTGGACAATCCACTTCTATGAAGCTGGTGTGCACATGTTTAGTTAATTTAAGTGGGTCATTTAACCCCTTGAATGCAAGACAGGTCTCCAACTCACTGCGGAGCAATGCTTTGGTGACCTGTCTGGTATTCAACGGATTAACCCCTTAAAGACCCATGACATGCCAGGACCATCATGGGAAAACTTCCTTAAAGGGATAGTAATGTTTCACAATAAAAGCAGCTCTAATTAATCATCATAGTATTTGGACTTTGGAGAGTGTTATTTCAATTCTGTCAGAGTTGTAGTACAAGAGTAATTGAATGATAAAGTGTCCCCCTCCCGCCCCTTTTACTAATGTAACACTGCTCATCCAGATCAGAAGGGAGGTGCCCAGGTAGACTGCAGAGAGGGACAATCTTCAGTTAAGATAAGGGAAAAAACTGAAAAACTTGTCAAGTGGGGCAGGGCTTTCATTGTTCTCATAGGAAGAAGATTGATCCTTGATGTGAGCTGTCTGGTCTACGAACTGGATTCCACATCTGAGGTGAGCAGTGTTACACTAGGTAAAAGGGGCGGGAGGGGGAAACTTTGTCATTGAATTACACTTGTACTACAACTCTGACAGTATTGAAATAACACTCTCCAAAGTCCAAATAATATGAAGATTAATTGGAGCTGCTATTATTGTGAAACATTACTATCCCTTTAAAGGACTCTTGACGGTCCTGGCACGTCATGGGTTTCAGGGCTCTGCACGCAGTTTCGGGGATCCCTGAAATGGATCCAACGACAAAAAAAAAAATGCTTGGTGTTCCTTAAGTGCCAGCCACGAGCAAGCTTGGAGGGTCCTTAAGGGGTTAAAAGCAAAAATATTTTTTTTGTCCCCTATGAAGCCGTCAGTTTGTCCCAGAAATGCTCCATTTCTTCTTGGTGGGTGTGTGATCATTAATCAGTTGTTCTGTACACAATAGTAATCGCACTCTGTCTAGCTAAAATATAAAATTATTTCCCCAATCTTTCACAAGCTTTGTATTATACAAACCTTAACCATTTGAGTACCAGAGAGGTTTACAACACATTGCAAACAAACGGGTTAATGGAACATTTAAAAAAAAAAAAAATTCTCGCACCTCATTCACAAGCTTTGTATTAGGATTTTGTTATAAAAACAAGAACATTAACTAAATGTTATTGATTTTTTTCCCTACTTAATGATATAAGGGCACTCAAATGACCAGGATATTTTTCACTCCAAAATTATTACGACTTATTTTTTCTCAACCCTCTGGCACTCAGAGGGTTAATCAACAGCTTAAAATGTTCTCCTAAAAGCAATACGTTTTTTTATAATGCACCTCAAAGGAAGTCAGAGACATCAGGATCATTTGAGGTGCGATAACATTTGAGTGAAGCTTCTCACAGGAGGGGGAATAAGCTTGTTTTACTCAGCAGTAAAAACAGTGTGAGAGATGTCTTCTTTATAAAAAAAAAAGTTTACTGCTTCTTTAACCCTTCAAGTGCCAGGGAGCAATCCAATGCATTGTGTTGCATTGTATTGGCTACTTCTCTGGCACTCAAAGGGTTAAAGTAATAGTAATGTTTCACAAAGACAGCAGCTCCGATTAATTTTCATAGTATTTGTGCCATGGAGAGTGCTATTTCAATACTGTCAAAGTTGTAGTACAAGAGTAATTGAATGATAAAGTATCCCCCTCCACCCCTTTTACCTAGTGTAAGCCACCTCCCCTCAGATGTGGAATCTGGTCTCTTGATTGGACAGGTCACAGCAAGTGACAATCTTCTTACTGTGATCATAAGGAAAACCCTGCCCCCTTGACAGATTTTTCAGGTTTTCCCTTATGATCACTGAAGATTGTCCCTCTCTGTGATCCATCCGGACAGTCTTGCTGCTCTGAAGTGAGCAGTGTTACATCAGTAAAAGGGGCGGGTGGGGGATACTTTATCATTCAATTACTCTTGAACTACAACTCTGACAGTATTGAAATAACACTCTCCATGGCCCAAATACTATGAAGATTAATTGGAGCTGCTGTTTTTGTGAAACATTACTATCCCTTTAAGACTGGGACTGTTTACATCAAAACTGGGGAAAACATAGGGTAGATATATTAACCCCTTAAGGACCAGTGGTCCAGGGAAGTTACCTTCCCTTAAGGACCGATTTGATCCTTGCCGACGCGCCGGTACACGTGACCTGTTATTCTTTGAGGCCTAAGAGAGATCACTCTGGTCTTGGAGCGATCAATTTTAGGCCCCGTGTTTACTTACAGCGCTGCCGGTAAACCGCTGTAAGTAAAAAAGTACGTGACGTGCTATGACCGTCACTGGTCCTTAAGGGTATAAGGACCGTGACGGTCATAGTACGTCACGTAGTCCTTAAGGGGTTAAAAATTAATTGACCCAGTGGATGCTAGAAAGGGCTCAGCTCAGTGCTTCACAATGCATTGGAGACCTCTGACATGCAAGGGGTTAAATTCAGCTTATCTTTATATACACATTTGTTTTTCATGTATGGCACACCGATTTGGCCCTCAAGGGGTTAATCTTACCGTATAGAACAATCTCTACCTCCGACTGATGTGTCTGAGCCCTTTGCGCAGTGGAATTATTCATTCATTTGTATCACTCAGCAGATTTACTGGGAGACAATTACTTCTGGATAAAATACCTCCAATTATCCACCATGTTCAAGACAGAAAAATCTGCACTGGGTATTAGTCACTGTGAGTACATTGTCCAGACAGGAAAAATGTGTCAAATAATTCATGTGTCTGTAACATGATCTTTACACCGTTTTGATTAAATGAATATTTAAATTAAGTAATTATTCATTTTAATTGACTTTCATGCTGACTGAAGTACTTTTGCTTTCATTATTAATACCGTACAGCAGAAAACAGTAATGATAACATTAGTAATGCTTTTGATAACTGAAGGAAAATCAACTTTTAATACAAATGGCTAATGGCTAGGATGTCTACAATATGACTATGATTAGGCTACAATATGACAATATAACTACAATATGGATACAATAAAATAGGAGTGACATAGCTGTTAGTGCGCTTATTACTTCACTTAATATCCTTGAGAACCATAGTGAGTGAGCAGTTTATTGTGAACCACGCGTTTCACACTCTTCTGGTCGTCAATCGAGATGAGCATAACAGACACTGTTGTTTCCTGGATCAATCCAGAGAGCTTGAAAAGATTCTGGGTCTGTCTGAATTTATTCAGAATTAAGAGTGGAGGACCACAGAAAGGAGGGACAGGGTGAGGGAGGGACAAGGGAGTGCGTGAAAGGCATGGGAGCAAGAAGAGGCTGGTGTGAAAAGAGGACAAGACGGGCAAGCGCATGAGGAGCAATAGAGGGCAGGGCTTAATTGGGTGAGTGGGGCTTGTTCATCTGTGTGTTATAATGTGGGCAGGAAGTGGGTAGGAAGTGGGCAGAACAGGGTGGGAAGGAGGAGAAGTGGGAGGGAAGGAGAAGAAACTCACCATCGCCAGAGAATTAGTCTCTGTCCCTGGAGACCCGGTAATGCAGTCTGAAAACTGGAGTCTCCAGCCAAATCCGGAGAGTTCCTAGGTATGGTCTGGCTGTGTAGATTTCTATCTGGTGGTAGATACAATAACTAGAAATATTTTAAATGTTTCTCCCTTTTTCTATTTCCAGGTTAAAGCAGAACTACCATGTCACAAAATTTTTAGCTTAACTAAGTCCCCTTCTGGCGGCTAACTGCTTAGTAGCGCTAGTCACCAGAATTATTACCTTATTTAATAGATATATGCCTTATTCCCCACCTGTCAGTAGCACGGAGCGCGGACATCTTGCTAGAATGACGTCAGCGTGCTTTCTCTGTCAGTCCCAGCCGGAGCCAAATGGCTCCTAGCAACGCCTCCTAGATCCTGCTGGGACTGACAGTGCAGGCGCGCAGACGTCATTCTGGCAAGATGTCCGCGCTCCGTGCTACTGACAGCTGGGGAATAAAGCATGGTTGTGGCTAGTTCCTATCCAGTTGAAGGACCCTGTCCTTTCTGAGGATAGGAAATAGCTTTCACAGTGTGAGTGACCTAGTTCCTATCCTGCTAAAGGACTTTTTTGGTTAAAAGGGTTAATTCCTTCTCCAGTAATGTATTAAAATATTGACATGCGTCTTTTAATACACGACAGGAACTCTCTGTGAAGCAGCGAGATATTCTCATGTCGAGATTTGGATTCCAGCTAATCTGATATGTTACATTGCAAACCTTCAATTTCAATGCTGTTTTGTAAAATAATATGTTTTGAAAAATGAAAACTTCCATTCAATTGGATTTCGATCGTTTGTTCTCTGTACCATGTGACCAAACAGTCACATGGTCTGCTGACATCACCAGGGTCCTTCTACTGGATAGGAACTAGCCACTACCAATAAAGCATATATCTATTAAATCAGGTAATAATTCTGGCGACTAGCGCTACTAAGCAGCTAGTAGCCAGAAGGGGACTTAGTCAAGATAAACATTTTGTGACATGGTATTTCCACTTTAATTTGTTTCTTTGTTTTTGTAAGGATTTATATATATATATATTTGATGTTTATCTTCATGAGTGTGCGTGCCGCTGTGCACTAAAGCTGCAACTTCCAAGGTTCTTCAGTCCTGGGTCACATGATCAAAAACTCCTAAGTCTGGGAATCTAAGGTCCTAGAAGGACTTGGTTTATCAGGATTGTGTGGCCATCTGGTTCCTGTGTCTGTTATATTAATTTGTCCTTTTGGGGCTTTTCGTATCACTTGGCTGGGGTCCAAGTCAGATGCTTCCTTTCAGCAGGTATTCAATCCTGTCTTTTTGGAGCACTCAGGGCTCGGTTATTTAGCTTGCCTTGTGACTCTACATTTGTGTTCCTTCTGAGACTTCCTGGTTCCTGACCTTGGAAATGTTCAGGATTCTGTTTGACCTCTCTTACCCTGGACTTTTTGGCTTTGTTCCCTGACCTGCGTTGCTATCCACCTGCCTTGCCCTCTGCACTGTCTCTCCCTTGTGATCCCTTGTTGCCTGCCTTGACCTTGGATTGCCTGGCCTTGCTTCTACCTTTGAACTGGCTCCTTTTCTTTGACTCTCAGGCCACACAACCTAGAGGTTCACCTTCTGTAGACGAGAAGCTGCTTCTTACAGTTTCTGGACCTATACCTGGTCTTGACCTGGACCGTCTGACAGTCTTGTGTGTGTTGTGTTTGCTCTGTTGCCTTGGAATTCACTGCACCTTGCCAGAGGCCATTGCAAACTTGGGTCTCAACCTCAGGGGGCAAGTGGTCACAATTCACTGATAATTCATCCTGATTTTGGACTAGAGACTTGTATTCCTTCATTATGTCCTGGTCTCTTATGTTCGTACAGAGGATTCTTCTGCCAGCCAGTCCTGTACCGCTCACCTAGTTCCTGTCAGAGCTTGCTTACCTCTGAACATCTGGACCTGACCCTGTGTGGACGCTCACTTCAGGACGGCCCTTTCTCTAACCTCAAGCCCTTCACTAGACTGGCACTAGAATGCGCCTCCTGCTTCAACACTCCATCGCCTGGACAAGACCTGACCTGGGTAAATGACAGATTCACTGTTTCATCCCAATGTACTTGTATTGCATCTCACATCTGTATAGATCAAGGTCAGATCTGCACCCAGCATAGGATGATGGGATTTTTAGTTCAAAACCAGCTGGAAGACTGCAAATTACCCAGCTTTGGTATGAGTTGAAATATGCAAGTTCCTTATGACAGATTGTTTTTTTCCTTCAGATAATCTGCCTATGGATCAGCAAGAAATGTCACAGAACAATCAATATCCAGTGAACTGCTTCATAATATCTCTATGGTCATTGCACAGACAATACTGGGGTCATTACAGGATACAGGTATCAGGGCAGCTTGTACAATATTTCTTAAACACTTCTCCATAAATATTCCTTTTTTTATTTTATGTCCCCAAAACTGGGAATAAAAACAATTACAAATATCAATAAAGGAACACAAAAGTTAAAACATACAGCTTGCATCTTTGTCATCTAACTTGTAACAAGCTCAGATATATATGTTAAAAGTTGAATTCTATGATATCAGAAAGGGAAACTAAGTCTTTCTTCACTCTTAGATGTCAGGTCTATGGAGGAGGACATGGCTGACACTTGCCAGCATTACAGAACCCAAAGCTCAGCCCTCTACTGCTGTCAGTCTTTTTCAAATTCCCTCCAGCTTTAGTTACAAGGATTTTCTGTTACAAAGAACAGAGGCGGTTCCTAAGCACAAGCTCCATTTATAAAGGCACTCTACTAGAAGGAACACGGGGACTTCCTAAAGTGCTGAGGTCTGACTGCAATTGATGCCCCAGGCTTCAACTTCTCTGCAATATTGGGTCCCTCTATCATGGTGCCCGTGCTATGCTGGTGACATTTTGACACTTTGCTACTTCCTGATACCTTTTTATTGTCTAACGTGCTGTTGCTCCTCCCAGTGACAGCCCTTAAATACCCAGTCCTCTCACTTCTGCAGTGCCCTTTCGTGGTGTTCCCGTTACTAGAGCTTGTTCTGTTATATTTGTATGATTCCTGTGTAGGACCCAAACTGCTTGACTATTCTGCCTGTTTACGTTCCTGCTCTGTGTACCGACCCGGATTAGCTGACATTCCTGCTCTGTGTACTGACCCGGATTGGCTGACGTTCCTGCTCTGTTTACCGACCCGGATTGGCTGACGTTCCTGCTCTGTATACTGACCCGGCTTGGCTGATGTTCCTGCTCTGTGTACCGACCCGGATTGGCTACGTTCCTGCTCTGTGTTACTGCCCAGTTCACTCTCATTCCAGGATCCGGTTTGGGGGCTATAGCCGGTGCTCGCTCTCTCTGTCTGACTAGACCTCCGGTTGCCTCGGTTACAGCTCAGGCAGTTCTATACTGTGACCCGATCACTCCTGTGCCCAGTCATCTCTCTCTGGTGTGGAGATTCCGGTTTCACCACGGTACGCTTGGTCTGTTTTACTGCTATACCTGAGATTGGGTTACTCTTGGGCGCCTCAGTCTGTTATTCCATCTAGCAGGTGCTTCAGGCCGGAGAGTTTGTTAAACCCTTGCGGGGCGGTGCTGTGCACTTGGGTCACAGTGTATTGCAGTCTCGGTTTGCATTACACTGCACCTCCCAGTGCTGTGCATTTAGGTTACAGTCTATTGCAGTCCCAGTTTGGCGTTACACTGCACCCCCGTTTGCAGCCTACCTTTGGTGTTCCAGTAGCCAGTCGCACATCCTGGGCTCCGCTTGTTCCTCGGGGGATACAGTCTCTATTGTGTCACTCTCTGTGTAGAGAGTGTATTCTGGGCCTTCCACTATTAGGGCCTATCCTCTGTTCCTGGCCAGGCATCTGCACACATAGACACCAAGGGGGACTGGAGCACCTGCCCTTTTTGTCCAAAGTGCCCTCGTGCCCTTTTAACAAAATAAATAAATAAATAAATAATTATGAGAAGTGCCTCTTTTTTTCATTTGAGCCCTTGCCCCCCAAAATGTCTGCGCACGTCCCTGTTCCTGGCCTAATAGTACCAATCTGTCATTGTCTCACTGAATCATACGAACTTTACCTGACCTATGTCAGTATTGTATATTGTTTTACATATACTGGGCCTGTGTGGGTTATTTACTTTATTGTAACATGTCCTGTGTCAGAGTCATATTGTATTTATATGCTGGACCCACAAGGGTTACTATTATTCTGTGTGATTTAATAAAACTGTGTTTTACCAAAACCTTCCGTTTCTGAGTGTACATAAAGCCGTTACACCCTCATCAGCATTTAGAGAGGAGAACTAACACGATAAAATTAAAAGCGGGAAACAATATTGCAAGACAGAGAGAGATTGGGGACATCAGTTGAGCCCAGACATCAGACAGTAAGGAACTTCTGGTTTATTCTGTGACACAAGTTCCTTCTAACCGAAGCTGGCATTTCTATTACGTATCCCAAAGTTCACGTTAATGATTTTTAGGCTAAAGTCCCAGAGTCGAAAATGAGCTACTTTGGTGGATTTTCTCATTCCCTCCTCTGTTTTTATTTATTTATTGAGTTTAAAGTAGAACTTTCACAGTCAAGACACTTTGTCATTGGATGTATCTATTATAACTGTCTATAGGTTATTAAATTATTATTTTTTTTTAATTGCAAAGCTTTATTAGATATAGCCTTTTAAAAAAATACCTAGTGATGTCACCAGTTATGTTTGCTGTGGTATATGCTGTACCATACCGCTCTGCAGGGCGTCCCCTGTCCTGAAATTCTCCTCAGACCTTAACAGCTCTCACTAGAAGAGAGCGTGCTGTCCTCATTAAAGGGATAGTAATACTTAAGTATTACTAATCCCTATAGTAAAGTACTACTAAAAAAAAAGTATTGCCCCCAGTGTCATCTCTCAGACCTTTACGGTTTGAGAGATAATCGCTTCTAAAGTTGCCCTCTCCCTCCCCCTCCCCCGTAGTCAGCATTCTAGCTGACTAAGGGAAATCCGGTCAGAGATCATCAGGCGGCTCTGCAGCAGAGCCACGATCGCGTTAATTAAAAAAAAAACTTTCACTAAAATGGTCTTCTACGTGTGCTTGCAAGCCAATCACAAACCAAGCACACGCAGAAGACCATTTCAGTGAAAGTTTTCTTTTTTTAGTAACGCGATCCGGCTGTGCTGGAGAGCCGCCTGAAAGTTGTACGACTTTCTTCCCTGCAGTCAGCTACATCGCTGACTACGGGGAAGGGGGAGGGCAACTTTAGAAGCGATCATCTCTCAAACCATAAAGGTCTGACAGATGACACTGGGGGCAATACGTTTTTTTTAAGTAGTACTTTGCTATAGGGATTAGTAATACTTAAGTATTACTATCCCTTTAAGTGTATGTTACGTGTATGTTTATTTAGTATAAATAAATGTTAATAAGTTACACTTACAGAAGTACGTTAAATTGTTGCATATTGCCCTCCTAGGACTGTTAGCCTCTAAGCTGTGTCTGCACTCCTGGAATTCACTGCCTGAGGAGGTGGTGCTATCGAATGCATTAGATCCCTTTAAAAAGGGTCTGGATACTTATTTAAAAGAGCATAACATAGAGGGCTGTGTACGTTAGTATTGGGATTAATATTTATTTAGTGCTTGTTGATCCAAGGAGAAATCTGATTGCCAATTGGAATCAAGAAGGAATTTTTCCACCCATTCAGGGTAGAATTTGAAATTGCTATATTGAGGGTTTTTTTTCTCCTTCTTGTGGATCAACGATGGTAAACAGGAATAGGAAAAGGGTTGAACGAGATGGATGCAAGTCTTTTTTCAACCTAAATTACTATGTTACTATGTTACTCCTCCTTTATTGAACTGTCCTCCTTTGTCGGATTCTTCACTCATTATATTATTATAATACCTCATTCATTAACTGTGACACAGGAGTTAGAAATCTGACTCTGCTGCAAACATTAACTGTTAGTGTTACAAATATTGCAGGTTCATCTGCCCACTTTCTCAAGGGTACAAAACATGACCCATGAGAAAGCGGGCAGATGAACCCACGATAGGCACGAGTTTAGGTATTTACTAGACGTAATTTACACTGTCCTTTGAATGTTCCATGTGGAACTTTGGGGGGCATTTCTAAAAGTGGAGTTGAGTGAAGTTCAACATTAAAATGGTGTTAAAAATGAATTTGCTATTTATAAAATTGATAACGAAGCATTAAGAGAGCTTAGCGCCATGTAGCTGTTTTTTTTTTAAAAGTGTCTTTCAAAGCTATAAGAAAAGTGGCGCAGCGAATTTATAAAGAAATGTCGCGGTTTGCGACATTTTAGAGACACAATTAGCACCTGTTCTTATTTCTGGCATTATAAGTCCATGTAAACGTGTGCACAAAAAAAAGCAAGTCTGAACAAAAAAAATGCACTATTACGCCACAGTTATAAACGTTCGCTTTCTGTTTTATAAATATCAACTATCATAATAAGGAATAGGGCCAGTTTAAAGGGGAGCTACCACCCTGCAAAATCTTTATCTTAATGAACTCTCCATGTGGCGACTAGCTGCTTAGTAGCGCTAGTCGACAGAATTATTACCTGGTTTAAATGATTTATGACTTTTTCTGAGGCTGACATTTAAATCATTTAATTCTGGTGACTAGCGCTACTAAGCAGCTAGTCGCCAGATGGAGACTTCATTAAGATAAAGATTTTGCGGGGTGGTAGTTCCCCTTTAAGTATACGTCACAAACAACATGTAAGAACACTTTTTATAAATGTCCTCCTTTGCCCTCCCTGTGAGAATGCCAACCATTTGCACTGACTGGTATAATGGTGGTTGTTTGCAGCAGAGTTAGATTTCTAACTCCTGCATCACAATCAACCCATGAAGTATTGTGATCGGTACAAGATACTGAGGGCGAGATGTTCAAATAGTCATCACAATGAAAAACTTGTCGGATCATGAGTTGGTGCTAAAAGAAGGACAATATTTTCAGAAGTAAATCCGTCACGTTTGAAAATTCATCTAAAGAATTAAAAATGACGGTAAGAAGATCTCATTTAACATTGCTGTTAAAGGGATAGTAATACTTCATTTTATCTTTATTTTATTTTGTAGGCATTAAAAAACATGAAGAACGATATAAGTCTTATCTCTCAAACCTTTATGGTTTGAGAGATATTCACAAGCAAAGTTTCCCCCTCCCGCCCCTTTTACCTAGTGTAAGCCACTAGTGATGAGCGAGCGTGCTCGTCCAATGCTCGGATCGGCTCGAGCATCGCTCTGCTCGGCACATGGCGGTACTCGTCGAGTACCGCCATGTGCTCTCCCGCCATGTTCGGGTGGCGGGGATCTGTGCCGGAAGAGGCACAGATCCGAAGACGCTCCGCTGGACCACCAGGGACTGGAAGTACGGGGGCATTGCGGAGATGAAGGGGGCATTGCGGAGATGAAGGGGGACATTGTGGAAGAGGGGCATAGACTCTATGCCCCTCTTCCACAATGTCCCCCTTCATCTCCACTATGCCCGTCTTCCACAATGTCCCCCTTCATCTCCGCTATGCCCCTCTTCCACAATGTGCCCCTTCATCTCCGCTATGCCCCTCTTCCACAATGTCCCCCTTCATCTCCTCTATGCCATAGAGGAGATGAAGGGGGACATTGTGTAAGAGGGGCATAGCGGAGATGAAGGGGCACATTGTGGAAGAGGGGCATAGCGGAGATGAAGGGGCACATTGTGGAAGAGGGGCATAGCGGAGATGAAGGGGGACATTGCGGAGATGAAGGGGGACATTGCGGAGCTGAAGGGGGCATTCGGAGATGAAGGGGGCATAGCGGAGATGAAGGGGGCATTGACCAGGCACCCTCCCCTCATCAGAGCAGGGGGTGCCTGGTGTCGCCCCATTGAAGTCAATGGGGCTCGGGTGCTCGGCCGAGCACTCGAGCCTCAGGGGGTGCTCGGTCAGAGCACCCGAGCACCCGAGCATCGGGGTGCTCGCTCAACACTATAAGCCACCTCTTCTCAGATGTGGAATCCAGTCCATAGACCAGACAGATAACAGCAGGGGACAATCTTCTTCCTGTGAGAACAATGAAATACCTGCCCCCCCCTTGACAAGTTTTTCAGGTTTTTCCCTTATCTTAATTGAAGATTGTCCCTCTCTGCAGTCTACGTGGACACCTCCCTTCTGATCTGGCTGAGCAGTGTTACATCAGTAAAAGGGGCGGGAGGGGGATATTTTGTCATTGAATTACTCTTGAACTACAACTCTGACAGAATTGAAATAACACTCTCTAAAGTCCAAATACTATGATAATTAATTTTTTATGTTTTTATTATGAAACATTACTATCCCTTTAAAAATTCTGATCTTAAAAATTGTCTTTGATTTTGTCTTTGAAACGAAAATTTTTAAAGAAACAAAGAAGCTTTTTCATATTTAAAACTAAACTTTTCAAAGAAACAAAGACTTTTTTGTCTTTGAAATGAAAATTTTCAAAGAAACAAAGACATTATTTTGTCTTTGAAATGAGAAATTGCTTCTCAGTACTTTCATTTTACTTCTCCAAGTTTAGGCCTTTTTATTATGTCGGGAAAAAAATGACGTTAATCAGAAAAAAATGACGTTCAAAAGAATATTTTTTTCTGAAAATACCTTACATTATGACAGAAGATTAAACCACACCCACTTTTAAAATGGCTTTTTCCGTTTGACGGAGAGGGCGGAATTGGATGCAAAAAATGATGGAAACATGTCTGAGAATTGACGGATCATGGTATAAGAACGTTTTTATTGCAGACAATGTCAGTTAGCGCCACTTTCTGACCCTGAGTGTAGAATCAGACAAAGGATGACACCAATAAATGAGGAGCGAGGACACAGCTTGAGCTTCAAGGCTGTCAGAGACTTTGTCCTGGGGGACCATACAGGGTTAATTCTAATTGTAGAAATTAGCTGAAATTCTGTTTAAAATGTGTTCAAATTATCTCCTGTTAAAATAGTCAGGGGCCTCTATGAGGGAAATAACTAAATGACATTTATGGTGATAAAGTGGGTTTTGCCAGACATTCTTAGTGTCTTATCTTATGAGAAAAATCCTCCTCTATGAAAATGTCTGGGAAAACTGACAAATTTATATGACGTTTAATGCCCTCTTACATACATCATTGATGACATAAAAGCTGATTAAATGTAAGAAATTAAGTAGAGTAAGAGCTCCACCTAGAGTCTTGAGAGCATTATGACTGGGATTATCCACATTCCTTGAATAATTAGGGATATATTAATATCCAATCAGGGCAGACCGGTGATGTCACGGTATAATGAGATGGATCTTTGTCCAATCATCAGACAAAGGTGGGGATTACTGATAAGGCAAAATTTGTCAATATAATCCCCAAATACTCTTAGTTAAGGGCTCTTGGTGACTTCCTGAAAAAAAGGTCTCTTGGTGACTTCCTGACAAAAGAAAACTCTGAGTTCCTGGGCTCTCTTGGCTGATGATCAAATTCCTGACCACACCTTATAACTTCAAGAATCCACACTGATTGACCTGGTAATTATATTTTATTTATTCTAATTCTGCCTAATTTCAAAATAAGTATATTTCCTCGATAATTGAGGAAAATTATATATATATATATATATTTGTCCATAGAAGCCTAGCCAGTTTTATGGAAAATATTATAATCTGCTATATTTAGCATAGTCATTAAGAAATTATGCAGAATTAATTAATTAATTTATTGTTATAATTTACCAGAGAGATCATAAAATAGAGATAGCAGTGAGATATATTTATCCTTGTGTATATTGGTTAATATAATTTTGAGTATGTCTAGAATATTGTGTTTCTGGTAAAATTATAATAGCTGATATTTAATCAAGGGAATTCTTGGAATTCATTATTAACTCTCTAACTGCTGTTTGTCTATTTATTTGTGGTGTGCATTCTAAAGTTCTTTGTATATGTGCCAGGCTTATATTTTGTAATTGAAGGTATTATTTTAATAGACAAAATAATTGTTGGGTGTGGCATCTGTTTTAAACGTCTGTATTAACCCTTGGAGTGCCTATAGGTTTTATATAGGTTGCTGTTGTCATAATTATGATATATGTTGCCTGAAGTTGGTTGCTTTATAGACATATGTTACTGGATTAATTCTGGTAGATTATTTATATAATCTTTGTTTGACTATATTAATTGCAATTTATATATTTTATTCAGAGGTATTCAATATTGAATTCAGTAGATAATTAAATTATAGTGATTTAAATCTGGGATTTTATTCCAGTTATTCCCTAAATTTAATTATTATTGATATATGATACAAGGAATTGTTAGAGGAATTATTTAATTCATCTCACAATACCCCTTACATCATAATTGGCATAGTCTTTACAGTTTCTGGGGCAGAGGTATTAAGAGACCCTGCAGCCAACTGTATTATATTAATTGTAACAATCAATTAACCAATTCTATGCTGCTCAATGCAATTATTGTTATTATACCTCTGAATATACCTATAGGTGGTTAACCCTTGCACCGCTGGTAATCTTTATGATAATAAGTGTGGTTTGATTTTCTGTGTACCTATTATAATTGCTAGTCACTTATATATTTCATTGTTGCTGATATTTGTATATATATTGTATTTTAATAAAATATATATATTTTTGCACAAATATGAAGGATTGATTCTTGTGATCAATTCGTTACTGTGAAGTAGCGTGTCAATACATATTAAAGATAAAGTTCTCGAATTATTTTATATTGTCATTTTGCCTATTTAAGTGAAGAAATCCAACCTGAGGGGTTCTCTGTTTAACCCTTTGGATACCTTCATATAAATAGCCCGACAAGGCTAACGGCCCAGAGGGCAATATGCAACAATTTAACATACGTAAGTGCAACGTATTAGCATCTATTTAAATGACATAAACATACACTACTTTTGGATGCTGGTTTAGTCAATCGCATATTTGGGGCGAGATATTCAGAAAGTGGTTGTAACTGAAATTGTCTGTAATCAGAATAAAAAAGTTCTTACACCATGATCCGTCAATTCTTAGACACGTTACCATCATTTTTTTAATCCAATTCCGCCATCTCCGTCAAAGGGGAAAAAACATCTTAAAAGTGGGTGTGGTTTAATCTTCTGTCATAATGTAAGGTATTTTCAGAGAAAAATATTTGTTTGAACGTCATTTTTTTGTCTGATTAACGTCATTTTTTTCTCAACATAATTGAAAAGGTCTAAACTTGGAGAAGAAAAACTTAAGCACTGAGAAGCAATTTTTCGTTTCAAAGACAAAAAAAGTCTTTGTTTCTTTGAAAAGTTTCGTTTCAAAGACAAAATGAAAGACCATTTTTAAGATCAGAATTTTTAACGGCAATGTTCAATGAGATCGTCTTACCGTCATTTTTAATTCTTTAGATGAATTTTCAAACGTGACGATTTACTTCTGAAAATATTGTCCTTCTTTTACCACCTGAAAGGGAATGGTTCGAATAAGGAACCCAGAAGCAGGGCCAGGACACCCCTAAGAGGCCCAAGGACTAAATAAGAGACTCCTCCAACAAGGGCAGGTGGAGAGCAGCTAGGGAGCGACGCTAGGGTGCGGAGCTTGCGGTCGTAGGCCCCTCTATAGTGGGTTGTGCTGCAGCCGAAGCCGAGTAAAGGTGCTGGCCGCGAAGCCAGATGACCCCCTTCAGTTGAGCCGAAGAAGGTCCTGGATAACACACCACAGAGGGGACTAACACCACCTACCCCAGGGAGAGTCTAACCAAAGTAATGGGTAGTTAGAACTCACCAAAAAGCAGAAGAGGAAACAGCAGGCTGAGGGCAGGTAGGTGGGTGCAGAAGTAGTGGATCCTGGGTCCAGCTGAGAGATGGTGGTCAAGAATCCAGGTAGCCAGAGCAGCTGAGGGCCAGAGGGAAAGGTACAGGCCACAAGCAGGAAAAAGAGCTGAGGCAAGGCAACAGAGAACCAGGACAGGCTGGAAGGCCAATGGAGAGCCACAGGAGATGAGGAGAAGCTGATGGACAAAGAGGCAGGAGAAATCCCCGAATTGCAGGCTGCAAGGCAGAGGCAGACACACCAGATGAGAGCATGGACGGCTTTCACTCTCTGGAGGAACGCCGACAACTGAGCACCGAGCTCAGCCGGGCGCCCAAGATAACCCCGGAAGAAGCGTCATGACACCGACGTCTGGTTACGTCGGCGCATGCGCAGATGCGCCGAAGAAGACAGAGCGGGCACCAAGGACCTGCCCGCTCTGCGCCCCGGACCGGGCGAGTAACGACAGAGCCCCCTACCCATGGACGGCCTCAGGACGGCCCCGGGACCTGGACGAGTAGGGTGCAGGCGTTGAAACGACTAGACACACGCAGGAGCATGGACCCGGAGAGAGGGCTCCCAGGACCGCTCCTCCGGACCATACCCCTTCCAATCAACGAGGTATTCAAGACGAACACGCCGGAAGAGCGAATCAAGGATCTCCCGGACCTCGTACTCCTCGGAACCGCCCACGAGGATGGGAGGAGGGCGGTCCGGGTCACGGTGAGGATAGGGAGAAGCCCTCCAGAGACGGAGCTGTGAGACATGAAAGGTGGGGTGAATCCGAAAAGAGGAGGGCATGGACAAACGAAAGGCCACGGGGTTGATCTTGCGGATGATTCGGAAAGGACCAAGGAAACGAGGACCCAGCTTCCGGGATGGGCAAGACATACGGATATGGGCTGTGGACAACCAGACTCGATCGCCCACCTTGTAAGACGGTTCAAGGCCCCGACGTTTATCCGCCTGACGCTTGTACTGCAGGTGCGTCTTAGCCAAGGTCAGGCGAAGAAGACGGTGACACCGACGTAAATGCTGGAGGCGCTGAGCGACCTCAGGAACTAGAGAGTGGGTAGTAAGGCCTGGGAACATCTGAGGGTGGTAACCATACACTGTAAAGAAAGGCGTGGACTGAGAAGATCTGTGCATGTGATTGTTGTATGCGAACTCTGCAATAGGAAGAAGAGAGGACCAGTTGTTTTGAAGATGTGTAGTATAGCAACGCAGGTACTGTTCCAAGGTCTGGTTGACCCGCTCCGTCTGCCCATTGGACTGGGGGTGATACCCAGAGGACAGATTGCACTGGATATGAAGCGAGCGGCAGAGCGCCCTCCAAAACCGAGAGGTGAACTGGGGCCCTCTGTCTGAGACTATGGAGGAGGGCAGGCCGTGCAGTCGAAAGACTTCCTGTATGAATAACGTGGCTGTATGTGGTGCAGATGGGACACTGGAGGTGGCTACGAAGTGTGCCATTTTGGAGAACCGATCTACCACCACCAGTATTGTGGTGTTCTTGTCAGAGGGTGGTAAATCGGTGATGAAATCCATTGAGATGGCTCTCCAGGGTACATCAGGTATAGGCAGTGGATGGAGGAGACCCGCCAGTCTAATATGCCCGTTCTTAGACTGGATGCATGTGTTGCATGTCAACACATATGCGTGTACGTCATGTCTCATGCTGGGCCACCAGAAGTGACGCTGAGTCAGTTCCAGGGTCTGGGCGACTCCTCCGTGGCCTGCTGTGGGTTCATCATGGAACATGCGTAGAACTTCTTGGCGGAAAGGAAGTGGAACAAAGACATGGTCGCCTTTCCACAGGAGACTGTCCCTGATTTGTAGAGCGTGCCGCTGGACAAACTCTGTGTCGTCGAGTACATGCTGTTTGATTCGGTCCAGCAACGGGAGAGAGGTCAATAGAAATGCTGCAGCCGGAAGGATGGTGTCTGGAGGGTGGTTTAGCTGGTTCACCTGGGGAAACATGCGTGACAATGCATCCGCTTTTTGGTTCTTAGATCCAGGTCGGTATGTAATATGTAGGCGAAACCGAGAAAAATAAAGAGCCCACCGAGCTTGCCGTGCGCACAACCTTCGGGCATTCCTCAGGTATTCAAGGTTCCTGTGATCTGTGAAGACCATGATGGGGTGTTCTGACCCCTCTAGGAGGTGACGCCACTCCTCCAAGGCATTCTTAATCGCCAACAGCTCCTTGTCACTCACAGTGTAATTCTGCTCAGCAGGGGACAACCACCTAGAATAGAAGGCCACCGGATGCAGTTGGTCTCTGATCCCAACACGTTGCGACAACACAGCCCCTGTAGCAATGTCCGAGGCATCGGTTTCTAGTATGAACGGTCTCTGGATATCAGGATCTGACAAAACAGGTGCCTGGGTGAAAAGTTCTTTCAGTCTACGAAATGCCAGGTCAGCAGCGGTAGACCACTGGAAAGTCACGGACTGTCTTGTGAGGGCAGTGATGGGTGCCACGAGCTTGGAAAAATCCCTGATGAAACGTCTGTAGAAGTTAGCGAATCCGATGAATCGCTGTACGGCTCTCCTGGTTGTGGGCGTTGGCCATTCAAGGATTGCAGACACCTTGCGAGGATCCATCTTCACGTGCCCCGGGGAGATGAGGAACCCCAGGAATTCGATTTCAGACACCTCGAATGCGCACTTCTCTAACTTGGCAAATAGTGAATAAGTTTGCAGGCGGGCAAGAACGGAACGGACGTGTTGCCGATGTTCCGATAAAGTAGATGAAAAAAACAGGATATCATCCAGGTATATCACCACGTACTGGTCAAGGAGGTCAGAGAATATGTCATTGACAAAACACTGGAAGGTCGCGGGGGCATTACACAACCCAAAAGGCATCACCAGGTATTCAAAATGGCCATAGCGAGTGCGAAAGGCCGTCTTCCACTCGTCTCCTTTTCTGACACGGACCAGGTTATAAGCCCCCCGTAGGTCTAATTTGGTGAAAACGGTAGCATCAGAGATAGGTTCCAACAGTTCTGGTATCAGAGGAAGTGGGTACCGGTTCTTTACAGTGATGTCATTAAGGGCCCTGTAGTCCACACAAGGCCGTAAACCACCATCTTTTTTTTCAACAAAGAATATCCCTGCCCCAGCTGGTGACGTGGAAGGGCGGATAAACCCCTTCTGGAGATTTTCAGCTAGATATTCCTTCAAATGCTTCAGTTCAGGTGCAGAAAGGGGAAAGATGCGGCCATAAGGGATAGGCGCCCCTGGTAACAGGTCAATCGGACAGTCGTATCTCCGATGAGGGGGCAAATGGTCAACACGCCGAAGGTCAAAGACATCAGAGTACTCATGATATGCGATGGGTAATACTTGCGGTGGTGCTGGCTGTGTGACAAGGAGTTGAGGACCCTCAGATGTTGGAGAAATGGGGAATGAAACGGAGCCGCTGGACCAGTCAATAAACGGGTTGTGCTTCTGTAACCAAGGTAATCCCAAGATGAGAGGGTGTAACGGAGAGGAGATGACATCAAAGCACAGCAGTTCTCGGTGATGAGGTGCAATGGATAGGCTGAGCATTTGAGTCTCCTGGGAAATCGGGCCACTGTGATGGGATCTTCCGTCAGCCATTTTAAGAAGCAATGGTGGTTCTTTCGGTGTTAATGGCACCCCCAGATGAATGGCCTCTTTGATATCCAGGAAGCAACCGCTAGCATCCGAGTCGATGATAGCAGAAACAGTATGGCTTTCATGGTCCCACTGTAAACAAACCATAAGAGACAAATGGTTAGAATCGGAGACCGAGAACCCCAACCATTCACCACAGGTAATGGCCTTACCTCTAGGATTCTGGGGTCTCTTACTGCAGCTCCGAAGGAGGTGTCCACTGCCACCACAATACAAACATAAATTCAGGCGATGTCTGCGAGCCTTTTCCTCCTCTGAAAGAGGACCGCGAACCAAGCCTAGCTGCATGGGTTCCTCCTGAGCTGCGGACATCGTGGATACAGGAGGCACTGGATACGGGAACGGAGCAGTCTGTCCAGAGGATGATCTTTCCCTGCGTCTTTCCCGTAGGCGTCTGTCAATTCTTATGACCAAGAGCATAAGGTCCTCCAAGGAAGGAGGAATACCAACACGAGCCAGTTCGTCCTTCAGGGTGTCCGTGAGGCCAAGGCGGAACTGATCAAGAAGAGCAGGCTCGTTCCACTGGGTCTCAATGGACAACCTACGAAAGTCTGAGATGTAATCTTCAACCGGCCGACGTCCCTGGGTCAATGCCCTGATAGAGGACTGTGCCGAGGCGGCGCACATAGGGTCGTCGTACAAGGTACCCATTGCGCGACGAAAAGACGGCCACGAGTGAAGCACTGGGCTCTCCTCCTGAAGTAGGTTGAAAGCCCAGGCTTGTGGTTCCCCCGACAGTAGTGTTATAGTGGTGCGGACCTTCACGAAGTCAGACATGTAGGTTCTAGGGTTTATGGCAAACAGGAGTTCACAAGCAGTCATAAAGGACTTGAACTGACTCCTGTTCCCACTGAAGCGTTCCGGAAAGGGGACCCTAGGTTCGGGAGCTGAGGCCCCAAGGTCCACCGAAGGACCAGCGGGAGACGCAGTGGCTCCACGCGAAGGGGGCACGGGATGGAGCTCTGACAACCTGCGCTGTAGCGCGCCCTGGTTGCTCTGTAACTCCTCAATGGAGGCCGTTAAGGAGGAGAGCTGGGAGCTCAAAGCAGTGAGGGCTTCCATGAGCCCTGCGGGTTCCATCTAGTAAAGGCTCAGTTGTACTGAAAGGGAATGGTTCGAATAAGGAACCCAGAAGCAGGGCCAGGACACCCCTAAGAGGCCCAAGGACTAAATAAGAGACTCCTCCAACAAGGGCAGGTGGAGAGCAGCTAGGGAGCGACGCTAGGGTGCGGAGCTTGCGGTCGTAGGCCCCTCTATAGTGGGTTGTGCTGCAGCCGAAGCCGAGTAAAGGTGCTGGCCGCGAAGCCAGATGACCCCCTTCAGTTGAGCCGAAGAAGGTCCTGGATAACACACCACAGAGGGGACTAACACCACCTACCCCAGGGAGAGTCTAACCAAAGTAATGGGTAGTTAGAACTCACCAAAAAGCAGAAGAGGAAACAGCAGGCTGAGGGCAGGTAGGTGGGTGCAGAAGTAGTGGATCCTGGGTCCAGCTGAGAGATGGTGGTCAAGAATCCAGGTAGCCAGAGCAGCTGAGGGCCAGAGGGAAAGGTACAGGCCACAAGCAGGAAAAAGAGCTGAAGCAAGGCAACAGAGAACCAGGACAGGCTGGAAGGCCAATGGAGAGTCACAGGAGATGAGGAGAAGCTGGAGGGCAAAGAGGCAGGAGAAATCCCTGAAATACAGGCTGCAAGACAAAGGCAGACACACCAGATGAGAGCATGGACGGCTTTCACTCTCTGGAGGAACGCCGACAACTGAGCACCGAGCTCAGCCGGGCGCCCAAGATAACCCCGGAAGAAGCGTCATGACACCGACGTCCGGTTACATCGGCGCATGCGCAGATGCGCCGAAGAAGACAGAGCGGGCACCAAGGACCTGCCCGCTCTGCGCCCCGGACCGGGCGAGTAACGACACCACCAACTCATAATCCGACAAGTTTTTCATTGTGACGACTTTTTGAACATCTCGCCCTTGTAGTGCATTTCCTTTCTGTTTGGTCCGCCTCTCTCTGTGCAACACGCGGTCCCAATGCAGGAAACTCTGGGGGCGGACTTAGAGAAGAAGATTGACAGCTCCTTAGAGGGATAGAGCTGTCAATCATTCTAAACGTCA
This sequence comes from Rhinophrynus dorsalis, assembly GCA_037306005.1. NCBI lineage: Eukaryota > Metazoa > Chordata > Amphibia > Anura > Rhinophrynidae > Rhinophrynus > Rhinophrynus dorsalis. Next base: position 13,354,180 of record CM074720.1, on the reverse strand, counting down.
TCAAGATGGTGGCGCACTCCCGCTTACTACCGAACATAAATCAGGTAGATTTTAATCGTAGGGGGATCAATATTTAACATTACATGGGGGTTATACATTTTTTTGGGGGTAAAAAACAATTGGAGGGGAGCTGGAACGTGACAGTTCCACTTTAAACTAAACCAATAAAATACAGTGGAATTAAACGTGATATGAAACAAGGGGTTAAGCTTCTTTGGCAGGAGTTTAGCCTACCAGCAAAAAACTAATGTAAAAATGCCAAGTGATTTGCTCTCTTCTGACAGCAGTCTCACTGCATACAAACAACTTCTAAAAATCAACCTAACGGCAGGCAAAGCACTTAGAAGAGAGACTGCGTAGGCGTAACATGAAACTTGCAAAATCCTAATGATTTCTTCTTCATTTAGCGTGGGCCAAATGGTCTCTGAAGGGTGGCTGGGAAGACGCGGACAAAGAGAGGTAAGCGGGTTCTGTCCAGTGTCCAAAACTGCAGGAAACAGAGAGAGAGAGAGAGAGAGACTGTTGTACTAAGATAAGGGTAAAACCGTTGCTCTCTGGCTGTTGGAGAATAAAACTTCTATTATCCCCAACTGCAAAAAGTGTCATTTTTTGCTGTTCTTGTTTTTTTTCTTTTTTCCACTGTGACCCCCCCACTACCACCACCACACACTGCATTGGCAGCCATTCAACCATGCATACTGACCCTCTGCTACATCACACCATATAGTTTCAAAACAACACATACTGACCCCATCCTTGTCCCACTGCACTGGCATCCATAGAACCACACATACTGACCCCCAGCCTTGTCCCACTGCACTGGTATCCATAGAATCACACATACTGACCCCCAGCCTTGTCCTACTACACTGGTATCCATAGAACTACCAATACTGACCCCCAGTCTTGTCCTACTGCACTGGCATCCATAGAACCACACATACTGATCCCCCAGACTTGTCCCACTGCACTGGTATCCATAGAACCACACATACTGACCCCCAGCCTTGTCCCACTGCACTGGTATCCATAGAACCACACATACTGATCCCCCAGACTTGTCCCACTGCACTGGTATCCATAGAATCACACATACTGACCCCCAGCCTTGTCCCACTGCACTGGTATCCATAGAACTACACATACTGACCCCCAGCCTTGTCCCACTGCACTGGTATCCATAGAACCACACATACTGACCCCCAGCCTTGTCCCACTGCACTGGTATCCATAGAACCACACATACTGATCCCCCAGACTTGTCCCACTGCACTGGTATCCATAGAACCACACATACTGATCCCCCAGACTTGTCCCACTGCACTGGCACCCATAGAGCCACAAATACTGCCCCCCAGCCTTGTCCTACTGCACTGGTATCCATAGAGCCACACATACTGACCCCCAGCCTTGTCCCACTGCACTGGTATCCATAGAACCACACATACCGACCCCCCAGCCTTGTCCTACTGCACTGGTATTCATAGAACCACACAAACTGACCCCCCAGCCTTGTCCCACTGCACTGGTATCCATAGAACCACACATACTGTCCCCCAGCCTTGTCCCTCTGCACTGGTATCCATAGAACCACACATACTGACCCCCCAGCCTTATCCCACTGCACTGGTATCCATAGAACCACACATACTGACCCCCAGCCTTGTACCACTACACTGGTATCCATAGAACTACACATACTGACCCCCAGCCTTGTCCCACTGCTCTGGTATCCATAGAACCACACATACTGACCCCCAGCCTTGTCCTACTGCACTGGTATCCATAGAACCACACATACTGCCCCCAGCCTTGTCCCACTGCACTGGTATCCATAGAACTACACATACTGACCCCCAGCCTTGTCCTACTGCACTGGTATCCATAGATCTACACATACTGACCCCCCAGCCTTATCCCACTGCACTGGTATCCATAGAACCACACATACCGACCCCCCAGCCTTGTCCTACTGCACTGGTATCCATAGAACCACACATACCGACCCCCCAGCCTTGTCCTACTGCACTGGTATCCATAGAACCACACATACTGCCCCCCAGCCTTGTCCCACTGCACTGGTATCCATAGAACCACACATACTGACCTCCAGCCTTGCCCCACTGCACTGGTATCCATAGAATCACACATACTGACCTCCAGCCTTGTACCACTGCACTGGTATCCATAGAACCACACATACTGACCCCCAGCCTTGTACCACTGCACTGGTATCCATAGAACCACACATACTGACCCCCAGCCTTGTCCCACTACACTGGTATCCATAGAACCACACATACTGACCCCCAGCCTTGTACCACTGCACTGGTATCCATAGAACCACACATACTGACCCCCAGCCTTGTACCACTGCACTGGTATCCATAGAACCACACATACTGACCCCCAGCCTTGTCCCACTACACTGGTATCCATAGAACCACACATACTGACCCCCAGCCTTGTACCACTGCACTGGTATCCATAGAACCACACATACTGACCCCCAGCCTTGTACCACTACACTGGTATCCATAGAACCACACATACTGACCCCCAGCCTTGTACCACTGCACTGGTATCCATAGAACCACACATACTGACCCCCAGCCTTGTCCTACTGTACTGGTATCCATATACCCACATATACTGCCCCCCAGCCTTGTCCCACTGCACTGGTACCATAGAACCACACATACTGCCCCCCAGCCTTGTCCCACTGCACTGGTAGCCATAGAATCACACATACTGACCCCCAGCCTTGTCCCACTGCACTGGTATCCATAGAATCACACATACTGACCCCTAGCCTTGTACCACTGCACTGGTATCCATAGAATCATACATACTGACCCCCAGCCTTGCACCACTGCACTGATATCCATAGAACTACACATACTGCCCCCCAGCCTTGTCCCACTGCACTGGAAGCCACAGAATCATACATACTGACAACGCCCCCCTCACCTTGTCCTACTGCACTGGCAGCCATAGTGTTCACTATAGGAATGCTGCCATCTATTTGGAGACCATGAGAAAGACGCGTTATAAATGTCACATGAATGAAACGAGCAACATCAGAATATTGCCTGCACCAAAAGGGTGAGATTCTGATGTTGCAATCTTAGCTATGTCGCAGAGAAACGTTTAATTTATCAGACGGGCAGGGGACTGACCTGTCTGTAGTCAACAAACACAACATTGTTTCCTGTTGATTGAAGCCGTATCTCTGTATCTCCTCGGTGTGCACAGGATGGAGCCCAACACTACTGTCTGTCTTCCTTATTTTCCTCACTGTTCTGTTATGTGCCTATTGTGCCAAGCAGAGGGCCATGTATTGCCATTGCCATGTTTTCCTCCTTGTGCGCCTTAACTATGTATAGTAATAAGTACGTCTGTTATAGAGACTATGTGTACTAATAAGTTCTTCTGTTATAGAGACTATGTGTACTAATAAGTCCTTCTGTTATAGAGACCATGTGTACTAATAAGTCCTTCTGTTATAGAGACTATGTGTACTAATAAGTCTGTTATAGAGACTATGTGTACTAATAAGTCTTTCTGTTATAGAGACTATGTGTACTAATAAGTCTTTCTGTTATAGAGACTATGTGTACTAATAAGTCTGTTATAGAGACTATGTGTACTAATAAGTCTTTCTGTTATAGAGACTATGTGTACTAATAAGTCTTTCTGTTATAGAGACTATGTGTACTAATAAATCTTTCTGTTATAGAGATTATGTGTACTAATAAGTCCTTCTGTTATAGAGACCATGTGTACTAATAAGTCTTTCTGTTATAGAGACTATGTGTACTAATAAATCTTTCTGTTATAGAGACTATGTGTACTAATAAATCCTTCTGTTATAGAGACTATGTGTACTAATAAGTCTGTTATAGAGACTATGTGTACTAATAAGTCTTTCTGTTATAGAGACTATGTGTACTAATAAATCTTTCTGTTATAGAGACTATGTGTACTAATAAATCCTTCTGTTATAGAGACTATGTGTACTAATAAGTCCTTCTGTTATAGAGACTATGTGTACTAATAAGTCTGTTATAGAGACTATGTGTACTAATAAGTCTGTTATAGAGATTATGTGTACTAATAAGTCCTTCTGTTATAGAGACTATGTGTACTAATAAGTCTTTCTGTTTTTGAGATTATGTGTACTAATAAGTCCTTCTGTTATAGAGACTATGGGCTAAATACTATTAACACCGCTAAAAAAAAAACAGTTTTTTTAAGTCAGATTTTGCTTTCTTATTACCAAAGTTATTAAAACAAAACCAGCGGTAATTCCACTCACCGCCAGTTAAAAAAAAGTCAGTATTACCGCATGTTTTGTGGTTACATTTTCTGTCGGTAATCCTGCACCTAAAGGTTGTGGCGTAGAGGCCACAACAACGGTTTTAAACCATCATTGTTTCACAGAAAGCAGCGCAGAATATATACATGCATGCTCTCTAAGGACAAAATGAATGGAGAACTGGCAAGTTAACCCCTGAAAGCACCCAAAATAATGGACAAGGGTCAGGTTAACCCCTGAAATCACCCAAACTAATGGACAAGTGTCATCTTGCATAATACTGCTGTGGACACCAGTTTATTATCTGACCTCCACTCTGATCCCATTCATGAGGTACCAGTGCCACAGCCATTGGAGGGTGATAACCCCAGAGGTGGGGAGACATGGGACAGGGTCACCAGGGAATACTTTACCTGTGAATATCATGCATACACTCACCTCAAGCCAACAACATCACATCACCAACTTGGCTTCATATTTTTCATTCTCCATTCCCAGGATGATGATCCCCTGTTGGACACCTGCCACTGCACCTGAGTGTTGTGGAACTGACTGTTCCTCCTGGACTTCACCTTCAGAGCTGACATCAACGCCAACAACGCCATGGATCATGCAGCCTGTCACATTCCCGGGACATAACCCTCAGTGGCTTGAATGGATCCAGATGCCTTGCAATGGATGGCAACAGGTGAGTCTGTACTGACACCTAACTTATGTGATATCCCTCAGTGTCAGTTGTCCCCTATGTGACACACCTCACACAGCCATCTGTGATTTGTTCACTGTCTCACATCTGTATACTTCTCTTTCCCTACAGAGTTCCTCATGTCAGTAATTTGCAGAGGACCCTGTGGCTCATGGATGCAGAAAGATGTGTGTGATGCACAACCCCTTCTTCCTGTAATTGTGTGTTTCTGCTCCTACTACCATTAAAACCTACACTGTGTTTATGAACATGTCATGTTCTGTCAAGCTAAACAGGCCTTGTGCTTAACCCTATGAATGACAAGGGGCAACACTATGCATTGCTTTACAACACATGGCTTCCCCGCTGGCATTCAAAGGGTTAATGAAACTTCAACACACGTGAGAACTTACACACATCCACTATGCCACATTCCTATGAACTCTGCTCCCAACCTGTTCGATGATAGATATGCCTGCAACACAAAGGTATAGGGAGTGTTACAGACCAATCCACCATATTAGGGGGAGTCACTAAGGTGTGATAGAGGTGATAATGTGTCCAGTGATATCACTTGTCCACTTCCAAGGTTATTCCATGAAGTCTACACACTGACAAACATCTCCAAAGTTACAGAAATCATATTGCCTGGGCTCTATAGCACAACATAGGAGCTGGAGAAGTGATGAACTGGAGAAGTTATCTACAACTCCTCACCTCTTCATCACAGCTTTGTGACCCCCCCCCCCCCAAAGTGTTGGAGTCTCAGTTCACATGAAATGTGATATACACAAATACTTGGCCAATGATCACATGTCACCTGTGGTGCACAGAACGTCACATGGGACACACTGAAGAGATCAAGAACACAAGCAGTGTGGTTGGGATGTTTGAGATGTAGTTTGGGGATTATAGACTCAGTGATTGTTACCTGATTCACTTGTGTTAGTGTGTTTGCATGTGTCCCAGATGTCAGTTGTCATGCATATTGCCATCCTATCATCTGTGAAACATGTTTGTTGTCCCTACACTGTCCCAATGTTACAAATCTGATCCTGTATTAACCCATATGTAGGTAACAATCTGTGTGTGCGTCAGTTGTTGTTGTTGGCCCACAGCTTACATGAGACCCATCTCTGTCCGCAATATTGATGAGTCCCAGGTAATATGAAGGTCAGCAACAGCTGAGGATTGTTTGTTGCACTGATGTAACACACATGAACCACAACGGACTGTGGGGTGCTAGAGTGGTGCCCATTGTATTGCTGACAATGACAGTGTGCAACCACAGTGAAATCAGACACCATCTTACCAAGGAAGAGATGATTTATTATCATTGGAAATCACTTCCTTCCTTTTTTGCCTGGGGGGGTGCATGAGGGGCTGAGGGGTCAGATGGTCCCCACCTTCCAGACCACTTTTGGGGCACACCATGTGTTGGGGTCTGGGCTGGTGTTGCAGTGGAGGATGAGTGGGTGGAGGCTGACTGCTGGAGGATGAGGAGCTGTGTTTGTATGAGGTTGTGTTCCCTCATCTCCGTGACAACTTGGCCCAAGAGGTCAGCCACCACACCCCTGAATTCCTACAGTTCTTGGCTCAGAGTGATCACCTGGCCCTCTAGCTACTGATGATGCCACCTGTTGTCCCTCATCATCTTCCACTGCAATTGTAAAAATTCCCTATCCAGGGGTAGCACACCAGGAGGTGGTGAGCCGTAGATCACACTCCACCATGATGATGTTGCAGGTGGCAGCCAACCAGATGAATCACTTCAGGGATGGGTAGGACAAGTTCCTGGAGGTGTGGCCGTGCAAGGTTCAGTGGCTGGTCCACCTGCTGTGGTTGTGGCTGGATCTCCTGCTGTGGTTGTGGCTGGATCTCCTGCTGTGGTTGTGGCTGGATTTCCTGCTGTGGTGGGGGCTGGATCTCCTGCTGTGGTTGTGGTTGGATCTCCTGCTGTGGTTGTGGCTGGATCTCCTGCTGTGGTTGTGGCTGGATCTCCTGCTGTGGTGGGGGCTGGATCTTCTGCTGTGGTTGTGGCTGGATCTCCTGCTGTGGATATGGCTGGATCTCCTGCTGTGGCTGTGACTGGATCTCCTGCTGTGGCTGTGACTGGATCTCCTGATGTGGTTGTGACTGGTTCTCCTGCTGTGGTTGTGGTTATATCTCCTCCTGTGGTTGTGGCTAGATCTCCTGCTGTGGTTGTGGCTGGATCTCCTGCTGTGGTTGTGGCTGGATCTCCTGCTGTGGCTGTATCTCCTGCTGTGGTTGTGGCTGGATCTCCTGCTGTGGTTGGGGCTGGATCCCCTGCTGTGGTTGTGGCTGGATCTCCTGCTGTGGCTGTGGCTGTATTTCCTGCTGTGGTTGTGGCTGGATCTCCTGCTGTGGTTGTGACTGGATCTCTTGCTGTGGTTGTGACTGGATCTCTTGCTGTGGTTGTGGCTGGATCTCCTGCTGTGGCTGTGGCTGGATCTCCTGCTGTGGTTGTGGCTGGATCTCCTGCTGTGGTTGGGGCTGGATCCCCTGCTGTGGTTGTGACTGGATCTCTTGCTGTGGTTGTAGCTGGATCTCCTGCTGTGGTTGTGGCTGGATCTCCTGCTGTGGCTGTATTTCCTGCTGTGGTTGTGGCTGGATCTCCTGCTGTGGTTGTGACTGGATCTCTTGCTGTGGTTGTGACTGGATCTCTTGCTGTGGTTGTGGCTGGATCTCCTGCTGTGGCTGTGGCTAGATCTCTTGCTGTGGTTGTGGCTGGATCTCCTGCTGTGGTTGTGGCTGGATTTCCTGCTGTGGTGGGGCTGGATCTCCTGCTGTGGTTGTGGCTGGATCTCCTGCTGTGGTTGTGGCTGGATCTCCTGCTGTGGTTGTGACTGGATCTCCTGCTGTGGTGGGGGCTGGATCTTCTGCTGTGGTTGTGGCTGGATCTCCTGCTGTGGATGTGGCTGGATCTCCTGCTGTGGCTGTGACTGGATCTCCTGATGTGGTTGTGACTGGTTCTCCTGCTGTGGTTGTGGTTATATCTCCTCCTGTGGTTGTGGCTAGATCTCCTGCTGTGGTGGGGGCTGGATCTTCTGCTGTGGTTGTGGCTGGATCTCCTGCTGTGGCTGTGGCTGGATCTCCTGCTGTGGTTGTGGCTGGATCTCCTGCTGTGGTTGGGGCTGGATCCCCTGCTGTGGTTGTGGCTGGATCTCCTGCTGTGGCTGTGGCTGTATTTCCTGCTGTGGTTGTGGCTGGATCTCCTGCTGTGGTTGTGACTGGATCTCTTGCTGTGGTTGTGACTGGATCTCTTGCTGTGGTTGTGGCTGGATCTCCTGCTGTGGCTGTGGCTGGATCTCCTGCTGTGGCTGTGGCTGGATCTCCTGCTGTGGTTGTGGCTGGATCTCCTGCTGTGGTTGGGGCTGGATCCCCTGCTGTGGTTGTGACTGGATCTCTTGCTGTGGTTGTAGCTGGATCTCCTGCTGTGGTTGTGGCTGGATCTCCTGCTGTGGCTGTGGCTGTATTTCCTGCTGTGGTTGTGGCTGGATCTCCTGCTGTGGTTGTGACTGGATCTCTTGCTGTGGTTGTGACTGGATCTCTTGCTGTGGTTGTGGCTGGATCTCCTGCTGTGGCTGTGGCTAGATCTCCTGCTGTGGCTGTGGCTGTGGCTGGATCTCCTGCTGTGGCTGTGACTGGATCTCCTGCTGGGTCTGGTGCTGGATCACCTGCTGGGGCTGTTGGACAGGGAAAGGTCCCTCTTCAGGGTCTTGGTCCCCTGCTGGCAGCTCCTGTGCTGGTCCCTGGCTGTCTGGCACAGACGCTGCAATTGGAGGATGAAGAAAGGGAATTAGTTGCAGGTGCCATTACAACACGGTCTGCTGTGACATACATCGTATACAACTGGACCCTAGCCTGGACATACAGAAAGACTGTTTTAGCCTATATCATGCTTAACCCTTTGAGTCCCAAAGGGGCACGCAAATCATTGAAAATAAATAAATCCTTACAACTCCATCTGCTCATATGAGGGTTTCATCATGCTGAGTGAAAGGTGTACTCCCACTGCTGCTTATGTGATTGGACACTGACTGGTTCTCCAGGAGGCACATTGTGTTGGTGCATCACTACCTTTACTCAGCACTCTGACATTTACCACAAATTGCTAAATAATTGGTTACTGTTTTCACTTTTGCACAACGGTCTGTGACACTAGTTCGGTCATCGTAACCTGTCACACAATGCACATGTGTCAGTCACTACATGATGGGTCTGACTGTCACAAATGTGAATAGCATGTATGAGCAGCATGGAACTGAAGGAGTTAACAACATGCTACATCCTAATGCGTGTCACAGGGGAAGCCAACACATGACAGGGTTGAGTATCTCTCTGGTAATCACAAGGATGAACTGAGCTGATACGTGTGGTCTGTCTCTGTAGGGGCTTGGGTCCGAATATCAATAACTATGTTCTAAGAGCCCAGTTTTCACAACACTGAAGCAGGGAACAATACAACAGATATGGGGAACTAATGACATGACAACATCTCTAACAGGGTGTTGGTTGGGGGACAGGGAGAAGAGAGATGCTTCCTTACCAGGATCCTATAGGGTACTGACATCTCATGTGTCCAATCCTCCTGGGATGCCCTCTACCTCAGTGATAGACAGTCTACTGCGGAGCAGCTCCTCCCATCCGTTGAAGGTGATGGAGGGTGGAGGTCCGCCACCTGTTCCCCTTCTGTAGGCTGCAAGGTCACCCAACTTGTTTTTGACTCTCCGCTTGCGGTCCGTACATCTTTTTTTTAAGGCCTTCCACAGTCCTCCTGCAGACTACCACGCCATTGACCAGGTCGGTCACCTCTGCCACGCCTGTCTCTTTATAAAATACCCCTTCCTGTCTCATTAAAGATTTAATATTATCCGAAATTCGGATCCTCTGAATGGGAAAAAAAAATTTGTCCGAAATCGAATTTTACCAAATATTTTTGCCGTGCACAAGTCTACCAGGTTCTCCTCATAGGTATACTTCACCTCCCTGACCCTGTCCCCATCACCTGCAGGCTCAACATGTTGGGACGTGGAAGGCCTTTCCTCGTCTGACTCTGGATGTGTGTGTGTGTGTGTGTGTCCCACACACCCTCCCACTGGCATATCTCTCTCTGCCCCCTGTGTGTCTGTTACTTGGCTGGTCCCCCTCCTCCCACATGCTCTCCCTCTCCCCCTCTTTCCCTGCCCAGGGATGCCCTCCAGCCTCCACTCCTCTCCCTGCCATCTCTCCTCTCCCACTTCCTCCAGCCTCCACTCCTCTCCCTGTTGTCTCTCCTCTCCCTCTCCATCCAGCCTCCACTCCTCTTCCTACCATCTTTCCTCTCCTTCCGACCTCCACTCCTCTCCCTGTCATCTCTCCTCTTCCTTCAGCCTCCACTCCTCTCCCTGCCATCGCTCCTCTCCCACTTCCTCCAGCCTCCACTCCTCTCCCTGTCGTCTCTCCTCTCCCTCTCCATCCAGCCTCCACTCCTCTTCCTGCCATCTCTCCTCTCCCTCCAGCCTCCATTCCTCTCCCTGCCACCTCTCCTCTCCCTCCAGCCTCCACTCCTCTTCCTACCATCTCTCCTCTCCCTCCATCCTCCATTCCTCTCCCTGCCACCTCTCCTCTCCCTCCAGCCTCCACTCCTCTTCCTACCATCTCTCCTCTCCCTCCAGCCTCCATTCCTCTCCCTTCCACCTCTCCTATCCTCTCCCTCCAGCCTCCACTCCTCTCCCTGCCATCTCTCCCCTCCCTCCAGCCTCCACTCCTCTCCCTGCCATCTATCCTGTCCCTCCAGCCTCCACTCCTCTCCCTGCCATCTCTCCTCTCCCACTTCCTCCAGCCTCCACTCCTCTCCCTATCGTCTCTCCTCTCCCTCTCCATCCAGCCTCCCCTCCTCTTTCTACCATCTCTCCTCTCCCTCCGACCTCCACTCCTCTCCCTGTCATCTCTCCTCTTCCTTCAGCCTGCACTCCTCTCCCTGCCATCTCTCCTCTCCCACTTCCTCCAGCCTCCACTCCTCTCCCTGTTGTCTCTCCTCTCCCTCTCCATCCAGCCTCCACTCCTCTTCCTGCCATCTCTCCTCTCCCTCCAGCCTCCATTCCTCTCCCTGCCACCTCTCCTCTCCCTCCAGCCTCCACTCCTCTTCCTACCATCTCTCCTCTCCCTCCAGCCTCCATTCCTCTCCCTTCGACCTCTCCTCTCCCTCCAGCCTCCACTCCTCTCCCTGCCATCTCTCCTCTCCCACTTCCTCCAGCCTCCACTCCTCTCCCTGTTGTCTCTCCTCTCCCTCTCCATCCAGCCTCCACTCCTCTTCCTACCATCTCTCCTCTCCTTCCGACCTCCACTCCTCTCCCTGTCATCTCTCCTCTTCCTTCAGCCTCCACTCCTCTCCCTGCCATCTCTCCTCTCCCACTTCCTCCAGCCTCCACTCCTCTCCCTGTCGTCTCTCCTCTCCCTCTCCATCCAGCCTCCACTCCTCTTCCTGCCATCTCTCCTCTCCCTCCAGCCTCCATTCCTCTCCCTGCCACCTCTCCTCTCCCTCCAGCCTCCACTCCTCTTCCTACCATCTCTCCTCTCCCTCCAGCCTCCATTCCTCTGCCTGCCACCTCTCCTCTCCCTCCAGCCTCCACTCCTCTTCCTACCATCTCTCCTCTCCCTCCAGCCTCCATTCCTCTCCCTTCCACCTCTCCTATCCTCTCCCTCCAGCCTCCACTCCTCTCCCTGCCATCTCTCCCCTCCCTCCAGCCTCCACTCCTCTCCCTGCCATCTATCCTGTCCCTCCAGCCTCCACTCCTCTCCCTGCCATCTCTCCTCTCCCACTTCCTCCAGCCTCCACTCCTCTCCCTGTCGTCTCTCCTCTCCCTCTCCATCCAGCCTCTCCTCCTCTTCCTACCATCTCTCCTCTCCCTCCGACCTCCACTCCTCTCCCTGTCATCTCTCCTCTTCCTTCAGCCTGCACTCCTCTCCCTGCCATCTCTCCTCTCCCACTTCCTCCAGCCTCCACTCCTCTCCCTGTTGTCTCTCCTCCCCCTCTCCATCCAGCCTCCACTCCTCTTCCTGCCATCTCTCCTCTCCCTCCAGCCTCCATTCCTCTCCCTGCCACCTCTCCTCTCCCTCCAGCCTCCACTCCTCTTCCTACCATCTCTCCTCTCCCTCCAGCCTCCATTCCTCTCCCTTCCACCTCTCCTCTCCCTCCTGCCTCCACTCCTCTCCCTGCCATCTCTCCCCTCCCTCCAGCCTCCACTCCTCTCCCTGCCATCTATCCTCTCCCTCCAGCCTCCACTCCTCTCCCTGCCATCTCTCCCCTCCCCCTCCATCCAGCCACCACTCCTTTCCCTGTCATCTCTCCTCTCCCTGTCCATCCAGCCTCCACTCCTCTCCCTGTCATCTCTCCTCTCCCTCACCATCCAGCCTCCACTCCTCTCCCTGCCATCTATCCTCTCCCTCCAGCCTCCACTCCTCTCCCTGTCATCTCTCCTCTCCCTCTCCATCCAGCCTCCACTCTTCGACCTGCCATCTCTCCTCTCCCTCCAGCCTCCACTCCTCTCTCTGATATCTCTCCCCTCCCTCCAGCCTCCACTCCTCTCCCTGCCATCTCTCCTCTCCCTCCAGCCTCCACTCCTCTCCTTGTCATCTCTCCTCTCCCTCTCCATCCATCCGTGCCATCTATACTCTCTTTCTCACACTGACTCACACCCAGTCACTCACAGAGGCGGAGTATTTAGGAGAGATTTGCACTATTATTAAACACATATTACACTTTATTACATATCGCACACAGTGCATCCATAACACAATCACAATCACACATTTTTTATTTATTAACACCACACGCATTTATCTTTTTATTTATACAGTGTGACTGAGCGAGTGCAAGGGACTGCTAGAGTATGCCCATGCATTAAAATACCCCTACATGTAGGCAGACATGACAGTCGCTAGCAGGACCGCTGGTAGGGTGACCACATTTCCCTTCTGCCATTCCGGGACGTGGTCACCCTATTGCCTTACCTTGAATCCCTGGTGGTCTAGCGGCGTGGAAAGTGCTCTGTGCCTCCTCCGGCACAGAGCTGAAGCTCCCGAGCGCTGTGCTCAGTAATGCAGAGCGCTGGGAGATGATGTCATCTCCCAGCGCTCTGTATTACTAGAGCGCTTGCCTCCAGATCAGGTAAGCTGCATTGCCGCCCTGGATGTCAGCCTGCAAGCGGCGTCCATGATGTGACACACCGCTTGCAGGCTGACATCCAGGGCGGCTTGGCTTCATTCCGGGACACTTCATTGTCCCGGTTGAAGGGGACCCGGGACGCGGGACATAGCCCTGAAATAAGGGACAGTCCCGGACGTTCCGGGACCCGTGGTCACCCTAACCGCTGGGTCTCAAACTCTGCTCACTTCACATGGTGATCTTAACCCTTTAAGGACCAGATAGATGTGCAACACATTGCAACACAATCTGCTGTACAACCCTCTGGTTCTTAAAGGAGCAGTAAACTTTTTTATGAAAAACTATATGTTGTAGAGCTTTTCTTGCTGAGTAAAACAAGGTCACTCCCAATGCTGTCAGCTGTATTATTCAAAATGTATAACAGTTCAAATAACCAGGAAGTGAATTTACTGTGTTTACTTCCTGATAGTTCTAACTGACAGGAAGTGAATTTACTGTGTGATTACTTCCTGATAGTTCTAACTGACAGGAAGTGACTCAGCAGTTTCTATCACATTCTACGGAGAATGTGATATAATGTGACTTTCCTCTCCATTAGAATGTAGAAAGATAAATGTATAATATTGCACTAGGGACATAAAAATATACTATTAAGGCTACCGAGCTGTCAGAGACAGCACAGGAAAGAGATTTGGGAGTAATTATCTCTAATGACTTAAAGGTAGGCAGGCAAAGTAATAAAGCAGTGGGAAATGCAAGCAGGGTACTGGGTTGTATAGCTAGGGGCATAAGTAGCAGAAAAAGGGAAGTGGTCATGTCACTCTACAGATCTCTAGTTAGACCTCACCTAGAGTATTGTGTACAGTACTGGAGACCCCATGTCCAGAAGGATATAGATACTATAGGAAGAACTCGGAGAAGGGCTACTAAAATGGTGACTTATTTATAGGAAAAGAAATATCAGGATAGACTAAAGGATCTGATCATGTACTGCTTGGAGGAGAGACGAGAGAGAGGGGATAAGATAGAAAAATTCAAATACATGAAGGGATTCAATAAAGTGCAGGAGGGATGTACATTTCAAAGGAGTAAAAATGTTAGGACAAGAGTAGTGTTGAGCGAGCACCCCGATGCTCGGGTGCTCTGACCGAGCACCCCCTGAGGCTCGAGTGCTCGGCCGAGCACCCGAGCCCCATTGAAATGAATGGGGCAACACGAGCATTACACCAGGCACCCCCTGCTCTGATGAGGGGAGGGTGCCTGGTCAATGCCCCCCTTCATCTCCGCTATGCCCCCTTCATCTCCGAATGCCCCCTTCATCTCCGCAATGTCCCCCTTCATCTCCGCTATGCCCCTCTTCCACAATGTCCCCCTTCATCTCCGCTATGCCCCTCTTCCACAATGTCCCCCTTCATCTCCTCTATGCCATAGAGGAGATGAAGGGGGACATTGTGGAAGAGGGGCATAGCGGAGATGAAGGGGGACATTGTGGAAGAGGGGCATAGCGGAGATGAAGGGGGACATTGTGGAAGAGGGGCATAGACTCTATGCCCCTCTTCCACAATGTCCCCCTTCATCTCCGCTATGCCCCTCTTCCACAATGTCCCCCTTCATCTCCGCAATGCCCCCTTCATCTCCGCAATGCCCCCGTACCTCCAGTCCCTGGTGGTCCAGCGGAGCGTCTTCAGATCTGTGCCTCTTCCGGCACAGATCCCCGCCACCCGAACATGGCGGGCGAGCACATGGCGGTACTCGACGAGTACCGCCATGTGCCGAGCAGAGCGATGCTCGAGCCGATCCGAGCATCGGCCGAGCACGCTCGCTCAACACTAGACAAGAGGCCATAGTGTAAAACTAGAGTGACACAGGTTTAGACGTAATGTAAGAAAGTTTTACTCACTGAGAGGGTAGTAGATAAGTGGAATAGCCTACCAGAAGAAGTGGTAGAAGTTAATGCAGCGATGGAATGTTAGCATGCATGGGATAGGCAAAAGGCTATATTTCATAAAAAAGTTTACTGCTCCTTTAAAGAGTTAACTAGACTTATGCAGTTTGAAAAAAAATGCCAAAAACTGTCATGTCCGCCTCTGCAGACATGACATGAAGAAGAAATTTCTTATACAAAGGCACAAGGGCAAAATTCATAGGGGTCATTAGAGTTTCCTGGCCACAGGAAGGCAAGTGGAGGATTATTTTAATATGCTACTTCTCCTTTAAGACTTCTAATCGACCTAAAATTGAACAAATTGCCCTGATTTCGGGTCTTTACACAGGTGATTTGTATCTCGCATGAATGGGCAATTTGCTCTGCGGGCAATGTGGCTTTCATTGGAAGTGCTGCTCATTGGCTGGCCCACATTGAGGCAGACAAAGATGACTGGCTGATACCCACCTGCCTCTCTTGTGGGCGCCATCCAATCATGTGTGACTGACATGGACACTGGAGACGTAGCTAACATTCAGGGGTTAAATGAATGGGAACGTTGGGAATTCTTATTTATTCACTACGGTGCAGTTGTTTAGTGTGGAATTGCACCTCTTTTACTTAAGGGATAGTAACACTTAATAAGTAAAACTACATATACTGTAGTGGTTATCCCCCTGAGTAAAGCAAAGGAACTCTCACTGCTGAGAGGTGTTTTATTCAAATATTATTACAGCTCAAACTTGATTTAGGTGAAGTATCGCAGTGACCTGAAATTGTACAGTGGCGCTGTTGCTATACCATCCTATGCACAGATCTGGTCAGTTCACCATAAATCTTCATAGGATGGAGTAGCAACAGCGCCACTGTAACATTTCAGGCCACTGTGATATTGCACCTAAAAAAATAAAGTATGAGCTGTGATAACTTTTGAATAAAACACCTCTCAGCAGTGGGAGTTTTACTCAGTGGGATAAACACCCCTTAAGGCATCAATGTATCACACTTGAAGCTCTTGTTTCCTACCTGGGCCTTTATTTGTACAAGTGACTGCAGCATTCGAGTTACGGAAATCTGTGAACTTGCTAATATCTAACGCCTTCTCTTAAACCCTTAACGACCGTCCGTGCACGCACCTTGCGGTCCGTTAAGGACCAAGGAGCATTTTTTATTTTTCGCGGCTGCGTTCCGGAGTCCCCGAATGGCGTGCAGCCACGAAGGGAGCCCGGAATTCCATGATGGTCCAGTTCCGTCATGGGTCGTTAAGGGTATAACAACCCATGATGTAACAGGACCGTCATGGGTCCTTAAGGGGTTAAAATCTATTTGTATATCCTAATTATTTATTAGTACATCAGTCACTGTATCACTACTGTGCGTTACCTGCCCGCTGGTCTTTACGAAGTTAACCCTTTGAGCGCCAGAGGGCTACATAAAGCATTGCTTTGCAATGGGTTGCGTACCCCTCTGGCACTCCAAGGGTTAATACGGATAGTGTGAAAACAGATGAAACTCACAGACATGTTCTTGTCAGTAAATGCAACGTTGCTTTGATAATCACTAGCCGCTCAGTAGAGAAACAGTCTGAACATTTTGAAATACGGGATTATTAAGGCGTTAATGTTGTGCCGTCAGCCGACAGATGGAAGCAGGGAAGATGTCGGAGCCCAAAATTGCCATATTTTAGTAAACTGTGTCAAATTAATTCATCTTTATAATTTATCCAGTTCCTAAAGTAACACTAACACTTCGTGCCTTGAGGTGGTAATGAGAGACTCTGTTATTAGGAGAGTAGACAGGGTTATCCACCGCCAGGACCGTGAGTGTCAAACAGTATTCTGTCTTGGGTTCAGGCATGTTATAGACAGGGCAGATAGATTACCGGGAGGAGCTGGAAAGTGTCCGGCTGTCTTGGTGCACATTGGTATCAGTGTCAATGTTGGAGGAAAATTATATCAGGTAGTATTTTCTGAAATTCTACCAGTCCCACGTGCCGGTACAAGGAGCTCAGGGAGTTTAATACATGGCTTAAAGGGATAGTAATACTTCATTTTATCTTTATTTTATTTTGTACATAAAACATGAAGAACGATATAAGTCTTATCTCTCAAACCTTTATGGTTTGAGAGATATTCACAAGCAAAGTTTCCCCCTCCCCCCCCTTTTACCTAGTGTAAGTCATCTCTTCTCAGTTGTGGAATCCAGTCTATAGACCAGACAGATAACAGCAGGGGACAATCTTCTTCCTATGAGAACAATGAAAGCCTTGCCCCCCTTGACAAGTTTTTCAGGTTTTTCCCTTATCTTAATTGAAGATTGTCCCTCTCTGCAATCTACCTGGGCACCTCCCTTCTGATCTGGCTGAGCAGTGTTACATCAGTAAAAGGGGCGGGAGGGGGATACTTTATCATTCAATTACTCTTGTACTACAACTCTGACAGAATTGAAATAACACTCTCAAAAGTCCAAATACTATGATGATTAGTTAGAGCTGCTTTTATTATGAAACATTACTATCCCTTTAAGAATTGGGGTAGAAAGAGAGGTTTGGAGTTTTAGAGTACTGGACCGACTGTTTTTTTGTACAATCTTCATGGTAGCGATGGATTGCACCTAAATGTAAAGGGAGCAGCTGTGCTAGAGGATTGAATGCTTATAAGGTTGGAGGAGATTTTAAGCTGGGAATTGGGGAAGATATAGCTAGTAAAAATAGAGTAGATGGTGTAGATAAGAACTGGGCGCTATTATTGTCTGCCGACCCTAGGCTGAGCATTCATACTATAGTTGTTTTCTTAACCGCAACAGCCGGTGTGCACACGCGAAGTACCAGTACAGTGTTGCATAGCGCTGACTGTGTTACTCTGATCACTATCTGTGTCCACCTCCCTACCATCTCTAGGCTCACTCCCTTTGGGAGTCGCAGTAATCTCTCTGGGCATTACCAATTGACCCTTTCTGTGCCTGGATCATCTAGGCAGGGCCAGTGTTCCATTCCTCACTGCAGTAGCCTTGGGCTTAAGAGCCAGCGATTGCATTACACCATACTTATTAGTGTGAGGGGACACCGGTTGCCTTCCTTAAGTGTATCACATTCCACCCCTATCGTTCTAGGGTTTGCCTACTTAAGCGGTTGCCTTGGTCTCCCTGTGACCCTAGCCTCCGGGACAACTGTTGCCTACCATAAGCGGTTGCCTTGGTCTCCCTGTGACCCTAGTCCTAGGGTCAGTGCTGCCTACCAAAAGCAGTTGCCTCGGTCTCCCTGTGGTCCAAGTGCCAGGGTCAGTGTTGCCTCGCTCCTTTTGGGTTCTGCGCCTCCCAGGCATCTGGGTTTGTGCCAGTCACCTACTCCTGGACTACTTGTCACCTGAGTCCTGCTGTCAGCTCCTGGGCTGCGTTGCCTTCAGTCATCCAGGTTCAAGCGAGAACTCTTATTTGCCAGTGATTGTTTCCATTTCATTGTGTGTATATATATATATATATATATATATATATATATATATATATATATATACACATGTATATATATGTTCTGTTATTGTGGGTCTAAGGACCTAACTAAGTGTTTGTACTTTATCCTAATAAAGTAATTTTAACCTTACCAATCTGGTCTGAGTGTTCATCAAAAACCGTGACATCGGGTTCGGCATGTTGTAGACAGGGCAGATAGATTACCGGGAGGAACTGGAAAGTATCCAGCTGTCTTGGTGCACATTGGTATCAGTGTCAATGTTGGAGGAAAGTTATATCTGGGATCTAGAGTGCAAGCTCAAGGAAAGGTCCTCCTGGGTAATATTTTCTGAAATTCTACCAGCAGAGTCCCACGTGCCAATACAGGTATCTCAGGAAGTTTAATACACGTCTTAAATATTGGAGTAGAAAGAAAGGTTTGGTGTTTTAGAGTACTGAACGGACTCTGCTCTTTGGTACAATCATTATGGTAGCAATGGATTGCACCTAAATGGAAAGGGAACAGCTGTGCTAGGGGATAGAACGCTTATAAGGTTGGAGGAGCTTTTAATCTAGGAATGGGGGAAGGTATAACTAGTACAAATAGGGTAGAAGGGGTAGATAAGAACTGGGCGCTATTATTCTCTGCTGACCGTAGGCTGAGCATTCGTGCTATAGCCGTTTTCTTAACCGCATCAGTGTTACTCTGATCACTATCTGTGTCCACCTCCCTATCATCTCTGGGCTCACTCCCTTTGGGAGTTGTAGTAATTTCTCTGGGAATTACCAATTGACCCTTTCTGTGCCTGGATCATCTAGCCTGGGCCAGTGTTCCATTCCTCACTGCAGTAGCCTTGGGCTTAAGAACCAGCGATTGCATTACACCATACTTATTAGTGAGAGGGGACACCGGTTGCCTTCCTTAAGTGTATCACGATCAACCCCTATTGCTCTAGGGTTTGCCTACTTAAGCGGTTGCCTTGGTCTCCCTGTGACCCTAGTCCTAGGGTCAGTGCTGCCTACCAAAAGCAGTTGCCTCGGTCTCCCTGTGGCCCAAGTGCCAGGGCAGGGCCGGATTTATCAATAGGCAGACAAGGCACTTGCCTAGAGCACCTGGCAATGGCCTTGTCACGCCCACCACCTAGCCCACAGGGCCGGATTTACCAATAGGCAGCAGCTCAGTCACGGCCACAAACCCGTCCACTTCCAATGGCCATGCCGTGTATTATGATTATGTGGGTTTTTTTAATATGTTCCCTAGTCCCCAGTGAGTCTCTGGACTCAACTGTGGCGCACCGCTTCGATAAAAATGGCAGAGGAGGAAGAGTGACTACAGCAGCATGATGACATCGCTGTGGCAGTGTCACAGGAGGTCTCAGGAGCAGGACGGAAAAGAAGAAGCGGGGAGTTCAGACAGCAGAGCGGAAGAGAACAGAACATTGAGGCAGAGACTGGTTTGTAGTTGACATCACTGGTGGATTCACAATTGAAATGTCGCCCTTTATTGGGGCGTTCAGAACAGCGAGATCACAATTCACAGTGTTGTCTGGTTCAGAACAGCGAGATCGGAATGTTGCCAGCATAAAAGGGTGACATTCTGATATCGTGGGGTTGAAGCTGAGCCATGGAACACATTTCCATTAAGTGCTCGTATTTTAAGTGTCCATGTCATTCATAGCTAAGGGGTGTGGCTAAGGAATGGGCATGATTAGGGGTGTGGCAAAGGCGGGGCTAGGGGCGCCAGAGAGTGTTGTGCCTAGGGGCACCTGAGATGTAAATCCGGCCCTGTGCCAGGGTCAGTGTTGCCTCACTCCTTTTGGGTTCTGTGCCTCCCAGGCATCTGGGTTTGTGCCAGTCACCTACTCCTGGACTACTTGTCACCTGAGTCCTGCTGTCAGCTCCTGGGCTGCGTTGCCTTCAGTCATCCAGGTTCAAGCGAGAACTCTTATTTGCCAGTGATTGTTTCCATTTCATTGTGTATATATATATATATATATATATATATATATATATATATATATACATGTATATATATGTTCTGTTATTGTGGGTCTAAGGACCTAACTAAGTGTTTGTATTTTATCCTAATAAAGTCATTTTAACCTTACCAATCTGGTCTGAGTGTTCATCAAAAACCGTGACATCGGGTCCGGCATGTTGTAGACAGAGCAGATAGATTACCGGGAGGAGCTGGAAAGTATCCAGCTGTCTTGGTGCACATTGGTATCAGTGTCAATGTTGGAGGAAAGTTATATCTGGGATCTAGAGTGCAAGCTCAAGGCAAGGTCCTCCTGGGTAATATTTTCTGAAATTCTACCAGTCCCACGTGCCAATACAGGTATCTCAGGGAGTTTAATACACGTCTTAAATATTGGAGTAGAAAGAAAGGTTTGGTGTTTTAGAGTACTGAGCGGACTCTGCTCTTTGGTACAATCATTATGGTAGCAATGGATTGCACCTAAATGGAAAGGGAACAGCTGTGCTAGGGGATAGAACGCTTATAAGGTTGGAGGAGCTTTTAATCTAGGAATGGGGGAAGGTATAACTAGTAATGATGAGCGAGCACCCCGATGCTCGGGTGCTCGGGTGCTCTGACCGAGCACCCCCTGAGGCTCGAGTGCTCGGCCGAGCACCCGAGCCCCATTGAAAAGCATGGGAGCACTCGAGCATTAAACCAGGCACCCCCTGCTCTGATGAGCGGAGGGTGCCTGGTCAATGTCCCCCTTCATCTCCGCTATGCCCCTCTTCCACAATGTCCCCCTTCATCTCCTATGCCATAGAGGAGATGAAGGGGGACATTGTGGAAGAGGGGCATAGCGGAGATGAAGGGGGACATTGTGGAAGAGGGGCATAGACTCTATGCCCCTCTTCCACAATGTCCCCCTTCATCTCCGCTATGCCCCTCTTCCACAATGTCCACCTTCATCTCCTCTATGGCATAGGAGATGAAGGGGGACATTGTGGAAGAGGGGCATAGCGGAGATGAAGGGGGACATTGTGGAAGAGGGGCATAGCGGAGATGAAGGGGACATTGTGGAAGAGGGGCATAGAGTCTATGCCCCTCTTCCACAATGTCCCCCTTCATCTCCGCAATGCCCCCTTCATCTCCGCAATGCCCCCGTACCTCCAGTCCCTGGTGGTCCAGCGGAGTCTTCGGATCTGTGCCTCTTCCGGCACAGATCCCCTTCACCCGAACATGTCGGGCGAGCACATGGCGGTACTCGTACGAGTACCGCCATGTGCCGAGCAGAGCGATGCTCGAGCCGATCCGAGCATCGGCCGAGCACGCTCGCTCAACACTAATAACTAGTACAAATAGGGTAGAAGGGGTAGATAAGAACTGGGCACAAGTAAAGGATCATTTTGAAATATGAGATCGTTAAGGTGTTAATGTTGTGCCATCTGTTGACAGATGGGAGCAGAGAAGATGTTGCAGCCAAGACTGTCATATTTTAGTAAACTGTGTCAAATTAATTAATCTTTCTGTATAATTTATCTAGTTCTTAAAGTAACAATAACACTATGCCTTGTGGTGGTAATGCGAGACTCTGTTATAAGGAGAGTAGACAAGGCTATCATACAGTATGTTGCACCCTGGGTCCTCAGGTTTGGCATGTTGTAGACAGGGCAGATAGATTAATGGGAGGGGCTGGAAAGTGTCCAGCTGTCTTGGTGCACGTTGGTATCAATGTCAATGTTGGAGGAAAATGATATCAGGGATTTAGAGTGCAAGCTCAAGGCAGGGACCTCTCGGGTAGTATCTTCTGAAATTCTACCAGTCCCACGTGTCAATACAGGGAGCTCAGGGAGTTTAATACATGGCTTAAGTACTAGAGTAGAAAGAAAGGTTTGAAGGGTTTTAGAGTACTGGATTGTTAGTAAAATACCAGTAGCGTAACAATAGGGGTCGCACCTGCGACCGGGCCCGTCACTCTCTGGGGCTCGGCCGCCCCCTGCGACCCCCTCGCCACGCACCCGCAGCACAGCTGATCTCCCGGCGGCCGGAGCTCTAGTAATGCAGAGCGCTGGGAGATGACATAATCTCCCATCGCTCTGCATTACTAACAACCGCGCGGGAGCCTGACTCACCGCTAGACCACCAGGGACTCGAGGTAGGAGGAGGGGGGCGGTCAGTAGGGGCATTGTGGAGAATGACGGGCACTGTGGAAGGGGCATTGTGATGGGGACATTGTGGAGAATGAGGGGCATTGTGGAAGGGGCATTGTGATGGGGGCATTGTGGAGAATGAGTTGCATTATGGAGATTGAGGGGCAATATGGAGATGGGGGCATTGTGGAAGGGGCAATATGGAGAAAGAGGGGCAATATGGAAGGGGCATTGTGGAGAATGAGGGGCATTGTGATGGGGGCAATGTGGAAGGGGCAATATGGGGAAAGAGGGGCAATGTGGAGATGGAGGGGCACTGTGGAGAATGAGGGGCAATGTGGAAGGGGCAATGTGGAGGTGGACAATGTAGTTGAGGGGGGCCAATGTGGTCGGGGGGGCCTATGGCAATTCTTGCACCAGGCCCCGGTGGCTTCTAGTTACGCCTCTGTAAAATACCAAATGACTATGTTGGAGAATGTAAGAAGAATGGTAGGCAAAATAGGAGAGTTGGAAATGTTAACAGTTAATGAGAAGTTGGTAATTAGTATTACCAGAACATGGTGGGATGATACACATTACTGTGCTATACATATTGGATGCTATTCCCTGCTTATGAGCGGCAGGATTAACAGAAGAGGAAACATATACCTTTATGTGAGACCGGATCAGGGCCGGATTTGCCATAAGGCCATTGGGATTCTTTTTTTTTATTCTAAAAAAAAATAGCCACCTCGCTGGCTGCGCCGGCGCCCACTCCATGTCGCCCTCCCGTTGTCTATTTCCTACCTCCCAGGCAGGACAGGTCTGTGCCTCCCTTGGCACAGTTCTGTAAGCGCTGAGCTCCCTCGTCAGCACTTTAGGAATGCAGAGCGCTAGGAAATGACATCATCTCCCAGCGCTCTGAATTCCCAAATAGGAGACCGCGCGGGAGCTCCAGCACTTACAGGACTGTGCCAAAGGAGGCACAGATGACAGATCTCCTGCCAGGGAGGTAGGAAACGGACAACAGGGGGAGGCAATGTGAGGGCAATATGGAGATGGTCGGGGCAAATTGGAGCTGAAGGGGGGCAATGTGAGGGCAACATGGAGATGGTGGGGGCAATGTGCAGCGGATGGGGGCAAGTTGGAGATGGTGGAGGCAATGTGAGGGCAATATGGAGATGATGGGGGCAATGTGGAGCTGATGGGGGCAAGTTGGAGATGGTGGAGGCAATGTGCAGCTGATGGGGCAAGTTGGAGATGGTGGAGGCAATGTGAGGGCAATATGGAGATGATGGGGGCAATGTGGAACTGATGGGGGGCAAGTTGGAGCTGATGGGGCAATGTGAGGGCAATATGGAGATGATGGGGGCAATGTGGAGATTAGGAGCATTGTGGAGGTATCCAGTGGAGATGGCCAAGGGGGGGGCGCTTCAGATTTCTGTGCCTACAGGCTCCTGAGATGTAAATCCGGACCTGGACCAGATATAAATTCAAGTTTAATGAAAGATATTGGTGAGGAAACTGGCAATAATGTAGAGTCTTTGTGGGTAGAAACTGAATTTAATATAGTTGCATGTTCAAAGGAGATCTCTCACAAAAATATAAGTAATGCTCATTAGTTAGAGCATTTAGTGAAAACATTTAAAACGTTGTTCATTTAAAAAAAAAAAAAAAATCTTTATCTGCACAAAACGTAATGTTTAAAAAGGGCCCAGCAGCCTACTTCCTTCTTGCAGCACTGCATTCCGTACCCCTCTGGCACTCAAAGGGTTAAACCAATCATTATGCAGTAGTACAGGCATGTCTAATTGTCTGTCTTATTTAAAGGGTTAGTAACACTTCATTTTAACTTTATTTTATTTTGTAGGCATTAAAAAAACATGAAGAACGATATAAGTCTTATCTCTCATACCTTTATGGTTTGAGAGATATTCACAAGCAAAGTAGCCCCCTCCCGCCCCTTTTACCTAGTGTAAGCCATCTCTTCTCAGATGTGAATCTGGTTGTAAGACCAGACAGGTAACAGCAGGGGACAATCTTCTTCCTATGAGAACAATGAAAGCCCTGCCCCCCCTTGACAAGTTTTTCCCTTATCTTAATTGAAGATTGTCCCTCTCTGCAGTCTACCTGGGCACCTCCCTTCTGATCTGGCTGAACGGGGGGGGGGATACTTTGCTTGTGAATATCTCTTAAACCATAAAGGTTTGAGAGATAAGACTTATATCGTTCTTCATGTTTTTTTAATGCCTACAAAATAAAATAAAGATAAAATGACGTATTACTATCCCTTTAACTCTTTGCATGCAAGAGGGGGAATGAAAGCATTGCGTACTAATGCATTGTTGCCTGACTAGTATCTAAAAGGTTTTTAGCTACAAAGTCTCTAAATTAAACTGGTGTGAATAATTATCACCCTCATGAATGAGTGAAAATCATTTGCAGTGTAACGTCCCAGCAGGTGAATGGATGATTTTCTCACATGTGCTGAGAGCTGCTGGGAGTTAGAAAAGATTGATTCCGCTAACCCAGGGATGAGCAGAGCTGTTGTGGACTACACCTCCCATCATCCGTGGCCAGACAGATGGAGGGTTTCAGGTTGCCTGGCCCTGTGCTGACCTCATCACTATTGCAGGACTTAAAGGGATAGTAATACTTTGTTTTATCTTTATTTTACTTTGTAGGCATTAAAAAAACATGAAGAACAATATAAGTCTTATCTCTCAAACCTTTATGGTTTGAGAGATATTCACAAGCAAAGTTTCCCCTCCCGCCCCTTTTACCTAGTGTAAGCCATCTCTTCTCAGATGTGGAATGCAGTCCATAGACCAGACAGATAACAGCAGGGGACAATCTTCTTCCTATGAGAACAATGAAAGCCCTGCCCCCCTTGACAAGTTTTTCAGGTTTTTCCCTTATCTTAATTGAAGATTGTCCCTCTCTGCAGTCTACCTGGGCACCTCCCTTCTGATCTGGCTGAGCAGTGTTACATGAGTAAAAGGGGTGGGAGGGAGATATTTTATCATTCAATTACTCTTGAACTACAACTCTGACAGTATTGAAATAACACTCTCCAAAGTCCAAATACTTTGATGATTAATTAGAACTGCTTTTATTATGAAACATTACTATCCCTTTAAAGGGATAGTAATGTCAGAAAAAAAGTATTAACTCAGTTCTCTGGTCCCTCCCCTTTCTGCTTGATGAGCTGTAAAGCTGTCAGAAACAGATTCTGGTCGCTTAACCAGATGTGGCTCTTCAGCAGCGCTGATATAACTATATCTAAAGATAAATAATTAATTTGGAACGGTCTACAAAGTGTGCCTGGCTTGCAAGCACACTTTGTAGACCGTTTCAATAAAGTATTTATTTCTAAATAGTGTGATTTCAGCTCTGCTGGTCAAACGACTGGAATCTGCAGCTGTCAGCTAGATGGCAGACTTGAGTAAAACAGCCAGGAAAAGGTAACTTTAGCAAATTATATCTATCAAACCACAAAGACTTGAGAGATAAAATTTACATTGATGTTAATCTTTTTTTAATGTCTACAATATTTAATCAACTTAAAATTAACCATTACTATCCCTTTAAAGGAGCACTAAGAGTTCCTAATAATAAACCCCCACTTACCTTAACCCAGGACCAAAGCGGTGTGAGACAGATTGAGGAGCAATGAGTTACACGCCCCTTAGTCCTTAAAGGGGTAGTAGGATATCATGGCAGCAGGACCCAAAACTCCTCCCCCTCAGAAGTTGGGAGGTGGCAACAAAGGATATTGGCCCACTGGATTTATTCTGGACTGAACCAATTGCACTTTAGGGGACAAATAAAAATTCCTGTTGGATTAAATTGGGCTTTTAACCCCTAGAATGCCAGAGAGGTCTCCAATGCATTGGTTCGCATTACATTGGAGACCTCTCTAGCATTTCAGGGGTTAAAAAAAAACTCCAAGTGCATGAGAATGAAAAGAATCTTCATTTGTTCCCTATGGTGCAGTTGGTTTACTCCAGAATACTCCTCCGCAGACAATACCCAGTACTAATTACAGTTTAATTCTGGAGAAACCAGTCCCTATAGGATGGGTTCATAGGGTAGTCTTACCAGACCTCACCGCTTATCATATTTACACAATTCATGCTGCAGGGCTAGCTTGATTTCACTGAAGCCCTGAAATATGTCTATTTCTTATGTGTTCCAGATTAGGGATGTGTTATTAGTATTATTATTAGGTATTAGTGCTCAGGAATTAGTTATGTCCTACCTGTGAACGTCATCCATTAAAGCCCCTGGAGAAGGCTCATGTGTTGTGACTGGGCCAAGGGGTATGCACATGATGAGATCTGCATCATAAAGGGGAGGGGCTTAATTTAGCAGGCAGGGCCGGGAAAGTGGGTGGGAAGTGTGAGTGTAAAGAAAGCAAAAAATAGGACGGCCCCTGTAGTGTTTTAACTGGCTTAGGAGATCCTCCTGCTTTTTTGTTTTTCCTTTACCACAGTCACGTGAGGGAAGTGGGAGGAGCAGGGTGGGAAGGAGGAGAATTGGGCAGGAAGTGGGAGGAGCAGAGTGGGAAGGAAGAGAAGTGGGTGGGAAGTGGGAGGAACAGAGTGAGAAAGAGGAGACGGGGGAGGGAAGTGGGAGGAACAGGGTTGGAAAGAGGAGAATGGGGCAGGAAGTGGGAGGAACAGGGTGGGAAGGAGGAGAAGTGGGCAGGAAGTGGGAGGAACAGGGGGAGAAGGGGGAGAGAAGTGGGAGGAACAGGGTGAGAAGGAGGGTAAGGGGGAGGGAAGTGGGAGGAACAGGGTGGGAAAGAGGATAAGGGGGAGGGAAGTGGGAGGAACAGGGTGAGAAGGAGGATAAGGGGGAGGGAAGTGGGAGGAACAGGGTGAGAAGGAGCATAAGGGGGAGGGAAGTGGGAGGAACAGGGTGGTAAGGAAGAGAAGTGGGTGGGAAGTGGGAGGAACAGGGTGGGAAGGAAGAGAAGTGGGAGGAACAGGGTGGGAAGGAGGAAAAGGGGGAGGGAAGTGGGAGGAACAGGGTGGAAAGGAAGAGAAGTGGGTGGGAAGTGGGAGGAACAGGGTGGTAAAGACGAGAATGGGGCAGGAAGTGGGAGGAACATGGTGGGAAGGAGGAGAAGTGGGCGGGAAGTAGGAGGAGCAGGGTGGGAAGGAGGAGAAGTGGGCGGGAAGTGGGAGGAGCAGGGTAAGAAGAAGTGAGCAGAGCTTCACTGGAAACTCACCATCAGTCCCAGGAGACCCGGTAATCCACTCCAATCTCCGGGGATGATTCGGGGAGTTCCCAGATAACAACATTATTTTGATTCACCAAGTACTTTGTACACAGGTGCAAATCCAGGGAAGACTGGCTTGGTGCATAGAAAAAAACATTTGTTTCTTCAGTTCGAGCTGTAATAACATTTACATGAAAAATCTCCCAGCAGTGAGTGTTTAAATAAGATGATTGTCAGATAGATGAGTAAGACAACGTGTGGCACATACCACGCAAATGGTTAATGTGCTATAACATTTTTTTTTCCAAAAAACAAGTGTGTGTGTGTATATATATATATATATATATAGATATATATATATATATATATCTTAAAACAATGAGAATTTTAACCTAGCCCCTTAAGTGGTTAGTTTGCCCCAGAATTACTCCACAATATTCATGCACGTGGCCATCTGAGGCCCTCCGTTTTGCTCTCACACATCTGTTTAGTTCCCAGTAAGCGGACGCATTTACAGACCGTGGGTGAGAGTCAATAAAACTAAAAGGACCATTGCAATCTGCTCCAGCGATGGGTAATAAACTGAAAGAGCCGTAAACCTTTGCTTCAGTTTGTAATTATGGTTGTAAACGCAAGTAAATTAATCTGAGGCCGGTGAGTCGCCAGTTTAACCCTTTGGACGTGTCCCTACTTCAGCTGTTACCTGTGCTTTCATCAAATGCGTGAAACAACCTTCCCCCCCCCGACACTCAGAGCCATACACACAATGCCGTATTGGAGCAAGTCTGTGGCAAACCAGCTACACCACGCAGAACAAACAGAAATTCCCATTAACCCTTTGAGTGACAGAGGGGTACGCAACGCATTGCAAAGCAATGCGTTGCGTACCCCTCGGGCACTCAAAAGGTTAATCTAAATTGGACTCTTAACCCCTTCACTGCAGAGACATCTCCACTGCATTACTTTATCATTTTTGCTTTCTTAACTATTTAACCCCTTAAGGGCTATGTGACGTACTATGACCGTCATGGTCCTTAAAGGAATAGTAATACTTCATTTTATCTTTATTTTATTTTGTAGGCATTAAAAAAACAAGAAGAACGATATAAGTCTTATCTCTCAGACCTTTATGGTTTAAGAGATATTCACAAGCAAAGTTTCCCCTCCCGCCCCTTTTACCTAGTGTAAGCCATCTCTTCTCAGATGTGGAATCCAGTCCATAGACCAGGCAGATAACAGAAGGGGACAATCTTCTTCCTATGAGAACAATGAAAGCCCTGTCCCCCTTTTACCTAGTGTAAGCCATCTCTTCTCAGATGTGGAATCCAGTCCATAGACCAGACAGATAACAGCAGGGGACAATCTTCTTCCTATGAGAACAATGAAAGCCCTGCCCCCCTTGACAATTTTTTCAGGTTTTTCCCTTATCTTAATTGAAGATTGTCCCTCTCTGCAATCTACCTGGGCACCTCCCTTCTGATCTGGCTGAGCAGTGTTACATCAGTAGAAGGGGCGGGAGGGGGATACTTTGTCATTGAATTACTCTTGAACTACAACTCTGACAGTATTGAAATAACACTCTCCAAAGTCCAAATACTATGATGATTAATTAGAGCTGCTTTTATTATGAAACATTACTATCCCTTTAAATACTTAATACGGTCATAGTACGTCATATACTTTTTACTTACAGCGCTCCACCGGGAGTGCTGTATGTAAAAATGGGGCCTAAAATTTACCTTTCCAAGACTGGAGCGATCTCTTTCACGCCCCAAAGCAGAGTCATGTCACGTGTACCAGCACGTCGGCAAGGATCAAAGCAGTCCTTATGGGATGGAAACGTCCCGGGACCGCTGGTCTTTAAGGAGTTAAGGAACAGAGAGGGTGCATCCCAGTGTAAAGCAACCTGTTTGATGGTCTACAAAGTGTGCCTGGTTTGGGGCAGTAAACCGTTCTCATAAAGATTTGCTTTGTATACAATGCTATTCCGGCTCTCCAGACGAGCCGCCCGGTCCCAGGACCAGAATCCAAGTCTGTCAGCTAAAGCGCTGAGCTAAAAGGATGGGAGGGGTAAACTTTTGATCCAGATTAAACTAAAACTATAAAAGTTATAGCAAAAAGAATTAGATGCTGTGCTTTAATTATTTAATAACTATAATATTAACCCCTTAAAGGGATAGTAATACTTAAAATGTAAAAAAAAATATGTTGTAGGGTTTATCCCCCTGAGTAAAACAAGAGTACTCCCACTGCTGAAAGGTGTTTCATTCAAAAGTTATTAATTTTCAAAGTTGAATTTTTCAGGTGCAATATCACAGTGGCCTGAAATTGTACAGTGGCGCAGTTACTACACCATCCTATGGAGATTTATGGTCCCGGGACCAGAGCTGTCCATAGGATGGTGTAGCAACAGCGCCACTGTACAATTTCAGGCCACTGATATTGCACCTAAAAAATTCAACTTTGAAAATTAATAACTGTTGAATGAAACACCTTTCAGCAGTGGGAGTACTCTTGTTTTACTCAGGGGGATAAATCCTACAACATATTTTTTTTTACATTTTAAGTATTACTATCCCTTTAAGGACAAGCGGTCCTGGGGTGTGTGGTCCTTTAAGGACCTGCTAGAAAAGTTTGACGTGCCAGCCCACGTGACTGATCACATGTGCCGGCACGCTGACAGGGGAACTGAAAGAGATCACTCCGGTCTTGAAGCAATCAATTTCAGTCCCCGGTGTTACAGCGCTCCTGCAGGAGCGGAGAGTAAAAAGTATGTGATGTGATAGGACCATCACTGGTCCTTAAGTGCCGGACAGCTGTGACAGTTCTGGCACGTCAGTGGAAGTAAAGGGGTTAAAGCTTCTATAAACCAAGCATTACTTCCCTTTATAGCTCAGTGGAAAATTCCCTGACTATGGAGCCTGTTCAAACCTCATGATTACAGGTTCAAATCCCAGCAGGGTCAACTCAGCCCTTCATCCTTCCCAGGTTGATAAATGAGTACCATTGATTGCAGGGGAGGGCTGGCCTGGGGGTAAGGGGGCAATTGCCCCCCAGGCTGGTCATGAATATGGACCAGTGGGCCACTGCCTCCCTCAATTTCCCATTTGCTGCTGTAAATAGAGTAAACAGAATTTAAGGAGCTACACGAGTATTGTAGATCCATTTCATTTGTCATCTCTGTGGTATCACTAGTGCAGATCCATTTCAGTTGTAAGCTCTGTGGTATCACTAGTGTAGATCCATTTCAGTTGTAAGCTCTGTGGTATCACTAGTGCAGATCCATTTCAGTTATAAGCTCTGAGGTATCACTAGTGTAGATCCATTTCAGTTATAAGCTCTGTGGTATCACTAGTGTAGATCCATTTCATTTGTCATCTCTGTGGTATCACTAGTGTAGATCCATTTCAGTTGTAAGCTCTGAGGTATCACTAGTGTAGATCCATTTCAGTTGTAAGTTCTGTGGTATCACTAGTGTAGATCTATTTCAGTTGTAAGTTCTGTGGTATCACTAGTGTAGATCCATTTCAGTTGTAAGCTCTGTGGTATCACTAGTGTAGATCCATTTCAGTTGTAAGCTCTGTGGTATCACTAGTGTAGATCCATTTCAGTTATAAGCTCTGTGGTATCACTAGTGTAGATCCATTTCAGTTATAAGCTCTGTGGTATCACTAGTGTAGATCCATTTCAGTTGTAAGCTCTGAGGTATCACTAGTGTAGATCCATTTCAGTTGTAAGTTCTGTGGTATCACTAGTGTAGATCCATTTCAGTTGTAAGCTTTGTGGTATCACTAGTGTAGATCCATTTCAGTTATAAGCTCTGTGGTATCACTAGTGTAGATCCATTTCAGTAGTAAGCTCTGTGGTATCACTAGTGCAGATCCATTTCAGTTGTAAGATCTGTGGTATCACTAGTGTAGATCCATTTCAGTTGTAAGCTCTGTGGTATCACTAATGTAGATCCATTTCAGTTGTAAGCTCTGTGGTATCACTAGTGTAGATCCATTTCAGTTGTAAGCTCTGTGGTATCACTAGTGTAGATCCATTTCAGTTGTAAGCTCTGTGGTATCACTAGTGTAGATCCATTTCAGTAGTAAGCTCTGTGGTATCACTAGTGTAGATCCATTTCAGTTGTAAGCTCTGTGGTATCACTAGTGTAGCTCCATTTCAGTAGTAAGCACTGTGGTATCACTAGTGTAGATCTATTTCAGTTATAAGCTCTGTGGCATCACTAGTGTAGATCCATTTCAGTTATAAGCTCTGTGGTATCACTAGTGTAGATCCATTTCAGTTATAAGCTCTGTGGTATCACTAGTGTAGCTCCATTTCAATTATAAGCTCTGTGGTATCACTAGTGTAGCTCCATTTCAGTTATAAGCTCTGTGGCATCACTAGTGTAGATCCATTTCAGTTATAAGCTCTGTGGCATCACTAGTGTAGATCCATTTCAGTTATAAGCTCTGTGGCATCACTAGTGTAGATCCATTTCAGTTATAAGCTCTGTGGCATCACTAGTGTAGATCCATTTCAGTTATAAGCTCTGTGGTATCACTAGTGTAGCTCCATTTCAATTATAAGCTCTGTGGTATCACTAGTGTAGATCCATTTCAGTTATAAGCTCTGTGGTATCACTAGTGTAGCTCCATTTCAATTATAAGCTCTGTGGTATCGCAAGTGTAGCTCCATTACAGTTATAAGCTCTGTGGCATCACTAGTGTAGATCCATTTCACTTATAAGCTCTGTGGCATCACTAGTGTAGATCCATTTCAGTTATAAGCTCTGTGGCATCACTAGTGTAGATCCATTTCAGTTATAAGCTCTGTGGTATCACTAGTGTAGCTCCATTTCAATTATAAGCTCTGTGGTATCACTAGTGTAGATCCATTTCAGTTATAAGCTCTGTGGCATCACTAGTGTAGATCCATTTCAGTTATAAGCTCTGTGGTATCACTAGTGTAGCTCCATTTCAATTATAAGCTCTGTGGTATCACTAGTGTAGATCCATTTCAGTTATAAGCTCTGTGGTGTCACCAGTGTAGATCCATTTCAGTTATAAGCTCTGTGGTATCACTAGTGCAGATCCATTTCAGTTATAAGCTCTGAGGTATCACTAGTGTAGATCCATTTCAGTTGTCATCTCTGTGGTATCACTAGTGTAGATCCATTTCAATGGTAACCTCTGTGGTATCACTAGTGTAGATCCATTTCAGTTATAAGCTCTGTGGTATCACTAGTGTAGATCCATTTCAGTTGTCATCTCTGTGATATCAATAGTGTTGCTCCATTTCAGTACTGTGGTATCTCTAGTGTAGATCCATTTCAGTTGTCATCTCTGTGATATCAGTAGTGTTGCTCCATTTCAGTTGTAAGCTCTGTGATAGCACTAGTGTTGCTCCATATCAATAGTAAGCTCTGTGGTATCACTAATGTAGATCCATATCAATTGTCATATCTTTGATATCACTAGTGTAGCTCCATTTCAATTGTCATCTCTGTGGTATCACTAGTGTAGATCCATTTCAATTGTAAGCTCTGTGGTATCACTAGTGTAGATCCATTTCAGTTATAAGCGTTGTGGTATCACTAGTGTAGATCCGTTTCAGCTGTAAGCTCTGTGGTATCACTGGTGTAGATCCATTTCAGTTATAAGCTCTGTGGTATCACTAGTGTAGATCCGTTTCAGTTGTAAGCTCTGTGGTCATTTCATTTATAAGCTCTGTGGTATCACTAGTGTAGCTCCATTTCAGTTGTAAGCTCTGTGGTATCACTAGTGTAGATCCATTTCAGTTATAAGCTCTGTGGTATCACTAGTGTAGATCCATTTCAGTTATAAGCGTTGTGGTATCACTAGTGTAGATCCGTTTCAGCTGTAAGCTCTGTGGTATCACTGGTGTAGATCCATTTCAGTTATAAGCTCTGTGGTATCACTAGTGTAGATCCGTTTCAGTTGTAAGCTCTGTGGTCATTTCAGTTATAAGCTCTGTGGTATCACTAGTGTAGCTCCATTTCAGTTGTAAGCTCTGTGGTATCACTAGTGTAGATCCATTTCAGTTATAAGCTCTGTGGTATCACTAGTGTAGATCCATTTCACTCATAAGTGCTGTGGTATCACTAGTGTAGATCCATTTCAGTTGTAAGCACTGTGGTATCACTAGTGTAGATCCATTTCAGTTGTAAGCTCTGTGGTATCACTAGTGTAGATCCATGTCAGTTATAAGCTCTGTGGTATCACTACTGTAGATCCATTTCAGTTATAAGCGCTGTGGTATCACTAGTGTAGATCCACTTCAGTTGTAAGCTCTGTGGTATCACTAGTGTAGATCCATTTCAGTTGTAAGCTTTGTGGTATCACTAGTGTAGCTCAATTTCAGTTGTAAGCTCTGTGGTATCACTAGTGTAGATCCATTTCAGTTGTAAGCTCTGTGGTATCACTAGTGTAGATCCATTTCAGTTGTAAGCTCTGTGGTATCACTAGTGTAGATCCATTTCAGTAGTAAGCTCTGTGGTATCACTAGTGTAGATCCATTTCAGTTGTAAGCTCTGTGGTATCACTAGTGTAGCTCCATTTCAGTA
Organism: Rhinophrynus dorsalis; assembly: GCA_037306005.1. Classification (NCBI taxonomy): domain Eukaryota; kingdom Metazoa; phylum Chordata; class Amphibia; order Anura; family Rhinophrynidae; genus Rhinophrynus; species Rhinophrynus dorsalis. Next base: position 13,319,749 of record CM074720.1, on the reverse strand, counting down.
GTAAGCACTGTGGTATCACTAGTGTAGATCTATTTCAGTTATAAGCTCTGTGGCATCACTAGTGTAGATCCATTTCAGTTATAAGCTCTGTGGTATCACTAGTGTAGCTCCATTTCAATTATAAGCTCTGTGGTATCACTAGTGTAGATCCATTTCAGTTATAAGCTCTGTGGCATCACTAGTGTAGATCCATTTCAGTTATAAGCTCTGTGGTATCACTAGTGTAGCTCCATTTAAATTATAAGCTCTGTGGTATCACTAGTGTAGCTCCATTTCAGTTATAAGCTCTGTTGCATCACTAGTGTAGATCCATTTCAGTTATAAGCTCTGTGGCATCACTAGTGTAGATCCATTTCAGTTATAAGCTCTGTGGCATCACTAGTGTAGATCCATTTCAGTTATAAGCTCTGTGGTATCACTAGTGTAGCTCCATTTCAATTATAAGCTCTGTGGTATCACTAGTGTAGCTCCATTACAGTTATAAGCTCTGTGGCATCACTAGTGTAGATCCATTTCAGTTATAAGCTCTGTGGCATCACTAGTGTAGATCCATTTCAGTTATAAGCTCTGTGGCATCACTAGTGTAGATCCATTTCAGTTATAAGCTCTGTGGTATCACTAGTGTAGCTCCATTTCAATTATAAGCTCTGTGGTATCACTAGTGTAGATCCATTTCAGTTATAAGCTCTGTGGCATCACTAGTGTAGATCCATTTCAGTTATAAGCTCTGTGGTATCACTAGTGTAGCTCCATTTCAATTATAAGCTCTGTGGTATCACTAGTGTAGATCCATTTCAGTTATAAGCTCTGTGGTGTCACCAGTGTAGATCCATTTCAGTTATAAGCTCTGTGGTATCACTAGTGCAGATCCATTTCAGTTGTCATCTCTGTGGTATCACTAGTGTAGATCCATTTCAATGGTAACCTCTGTGGTATCACTAGTGTAGATCCATTTCAGTTATAAGCTCTGTGGTATCACTAGTGTAGATCCATTTCAGTTGTCATCTCTGTGATATCAATAGTGTTGCTCCATTTCAGTTCTGTGGTATCTCTAGTGTAGATCCATTTCAGTTATCATCTCTGTGATATCAGTAGTGTTGCTCCATTTCAGTTGTAAGCTCTGTGATAGCACTAGTGTTGCTCCATATCAATAGTAAGCTCTGTGGTATCACTAATGTAGATCCATATCAATTGTCATATCTTTGATATCACTAGTGTAGCTCCACTTCAATTGTCATCTCTGTGGTATCACTAGTGTAGATCCATTTCAATTGTAACCTCTGTGGTATCACTAGTGTAGATCCATTTCAATTGTAAGCTCTGTGGTATCACTAGTGTAGATCCATTTCAGTTGTAAGCTCTGTGGTATCACTAGTGTAGATCCATTTCAGTTATAAGCGTTGTGGTATCACTAGTGTAGATCCGTTTCAGCTGTAAGCTCTGTGGTATCACTGGTGTAGATCCATTTCAGTTATAAGCTCTGTGGTATCACTAGTGTAGATCCGTTTCAGTTGTAAGCTCTGTGGTCATTTCAGTTATAAGCTCTGTGGTATCACTAGTGTAGCTCCATTTCAGTTGTGAGCTCTGTGGTATCACTAGTGTAGATCCATTTCAGTTATAAGCTCTGTGGTATCACTAGTGTAGATCCATTTCACTCATAAGTGCTGTGGTATCACTAGTGTAGATCCATTTCAGTTGTAAGCACTGTGGTATCACTAGTGTAGATCCATTTCAGTTGTAAGCTCTGTGGTATCACTAGTGTAGATCCATGTCAGTTATAAGCTCTGTGGTATCACTAGTGTAGATCCATTTCAGTTATAAGCGCTGTGGTATCACTAGTGTAGATCCACTTCAGTTGTAAGCTCTGTGGTATCACTAGTGTAGATCCATTTCAGTTGTAAGCTTTGTGGTATCACTAGTGTAGCTCAATTTCAGTTGTAAGCTCTGTGGTATCACTAGTGTAGATCCATTTCAGTTATAAGCTCTGTGGTATCACTAGTGTAGATCCATTTCAGTTGTAAGCTCTGTAGTATCACTAGTGTAGATCCATTTCAGTAGTAAGCTCTGTGGTATCACTAGTGTAGATCCATTTCAGTTGTAAGCTCTGTGGTATCACTAGTGTAGATCCATTTCAGTTATAAGCTCTGTGGTATCACTAGTGTAGATCCATTTCAGTTGTAAGCTCTGTGGTATCACTAGTGTAGATCCATTTCAGTTGTAAGCTCTGTGGTATCACTACTGTAGATCCATGTCAGTTGTAAGCTCTGTGGTATCACTAGTGTAGATCCATTTCAGTTATAAGCTCTGTGCTATCACTACTGTAGATCCATGTCAGTTGTAAGCACTGTGGTATCACTAGTGTAGATCCATTTCAGTTGTAAGCTCTGAGGTATCACTAGAGTAGATCCATGTCAGTTGTAAGCTCTGTGGTATCACTAGTGTAGATCCATTTCAGTTGTAAGCTCTGTGGTATCACTAGTGTAGATCCATTTCAGTTGTAAGCTCTGTGGTATCACTACTGTAGATCCATTTCAGTTATAAGCTCTGTGCTATCACTACTGTAGATCCATTTCAATTGTAAGCTCTGTGATATCACTAGTGTAGATCCATTTCAGTTATAAGCTCTGTGGTATCACTAGTGTAGATCCATTTCAGTTATAAGCTCTGTGCTATCACTACTGTAGATCCATTTCAATTGTAAGCTCTGTGATATCACTAGTTTACCTCCATTTCAGTTGTAAGCTCTGTGATATCAATTGTGCACTTCCATTTCAGTTATAAACTCTGAGGTATCACTTGACTTAATCCATAACATTAATACCAACTATAACATTAACAAAAGGGGGTGGGCTGGGACATTGGGCTGGAGTGGTAATAGAAATAGGCCACTTAATTGTACTTGACCCCCAGGCCAAAAGTTGCCAGCCCTCCCCTGATTTATTGGGTAATAATAACATGTATTATTCAGCTGCTAATTTGGTTAAATCCAAGAGCGTGCACTGAAAGAGCTTTGAGTTCCGCTGGGAGAAAGACGCTATATAAATACTAGTTATTATTATTATATTGTGCAACATATCTCATGAAAAAAGTGGAGAAAAGCATGAAAACAACCCTTTTGGTTGTGTCAGTTCCACACACGGTGAGGTGCCATTTATATTTGCACTTTTGAGGCAATAACTTTTTCCCCATCCTTTCTCATCATCAGGTCTGCTCCCAGGGGAACATATCTGCACACCCCCCAACATTTCAAATGGCCAAAGAGGGACACTTGTTTTAGTGGTGTTTGGCATTGCCAAGAATGTTTAGGTTATTTCAAGACCTATTCTCTCCTCTTTGTGTAACTGAATAGACTAAAGTATTTTATTTATACAGGCTAATATAGAAACATATATATTGAAGATTAAAGGGATAGTAATGTTTCAAAATAATAGCAGCTCTAATTAATCTTCATAGTATTTGGGCCATGTAGAGTGTTATATCAATTCTGTCAGAGTTGTAGTTCAAGAGTAACTGAATGATAAAGTATCCCCCTCCCGCCCATTTTACTGATGTAACACTGCTCACCTCAGAGCAGCAAGACTGTCAAAATAGATAGCAGAGAGGGACAATCTTCAGTTAACATAAGGGAAAAAATCTGAAAAACCTGTCAAGGGGGCAGGGCTTTCATTGCATAACTCCCAAGTGTCCCTCTTTAGGAGGGACATTCCCTCTTTTAGACCCAAATCCCTCTGTCCCTCTTTCGCACCCTGATGTCCCTATTTTCAGGAGATCAGATTGCATGCTGTCTGTATATAAGTGTATCATATTGCTCTACAGCAATAAAACTCATATAATTGTTTGTGTAAACGTCAGTATATGTGTTTATAAATTATTGTGTGCAAATAAAATACTTTGGTCTCGTTATAAGTCATTTATCACATTACACAAGGAGGTGTCAATAGGTTATGAAATAGCCTGAAAAATATTGGTAATGCCCCGCCCACCAGCCACACCCCCAGCAACACCCCCTAAAACAGAAGTGTCCCTCTTTGGCAATTTGAAATGTTGAGAGGTATGTCATTGTTCTCACAGTAAGAAGATTGTCCCTTGCTGTGATCTGTCTGGTCTGTGGACCAGATTCCACATCTGAGGAGTGGGGGCTTACACTAGGTAAAAGGGACAGGAGGGGGAAACTTTATCATTCAATTACTCCTGAACTACAACTCTGACAGTATTGAAATAAATACTGTTAAAGGGATAGTAATACCTAAAATGTAAAAAAAAATATGTTGTAGGGTTTATCCCCCCGAGTAAAACAGTGGCGCCACTGTAAAATTTCAGGCCACTGTGATATTGCACCTAAAAAATTCAACTTTGAAAATTAATAACTTTTGAATGAAACATCTTTCAGCAGTAGGAGTACTCTTGTTTTACTCAGGGTGATAAACCCTACAACATATTTTTTTTTACATTTTAGGTATTACTATCCCTTTAAAATTAATTGGAGCCGCTGTTTTTGTGAAACATTACTATCACTTTAAGTACACATTTATGTGAGTTTTATTGCTGTGGAGCAATGTGATACACACTTCTCATTCTGATCTCAAGAAAAGAGGAACAAAAGGGTAGAAAAGAGGGACAGATGGATTCGGGTCTCAGAGAGGGACTGTCCCTTCTAAAGAGGGACACTTGTGAGATATGGATCTGACACTACCCTTCTAGCCTGAGAAGGAACGCAGCCCACACTTCCCTAAAATCCAACAGATGCTTCAAAACAGCAAATCTCAAAGCGTTTCCCAGAAAAGAACTTAGTATTTAAAAGAGAACCGCATGAAGCCCATATAGTTAAACAAAGATTTGTGGTTGCAATCATCATGACCTTAATCTAATAAGGAGAGAAGCATTATTTTCCTTTGCAAATAGCTTTTAATTAAAAACAAAAAAAACAATAATGCTCTGAGAGAATGGGCTTTTAATGGTAGACTGAGTTATACAAATGAGCAAAGTGCAATTTCCTAGTCAGTGATCTACTGGCACATTAAACATTAGGATAAGCAGGAGGGGGAATTAAAACCCTGGCAGAGATGTGATTGGAGACCTGATTTATTAAATAGCTTGCCTCTGTGATACAGCTGATTGAGTGCCAGAGGGGTGTCTAAGAGTTAACCCTTTCACTGAAAGGGTTAAAGTAGCAGAAACCTTTTTTTCCCCACGAAAAACATATTTTATAAGGCTTTTTCCTCTGTTGAGTAAAAATGAAGTTACTCCCACTGCAGGGAAATGTTTCATTCAATAGTTATTAAAGCCCAAACATATTATTTTTAAGCAACAGCACCCACTAGTGTCGGCATATTAACAATTTTTTATGATACACTGTATGAGTGACTACAGCTTTCCATAGAAAGTGATAGGAACACCGCCACCTGGTGAGGACATTAGAAGATTGAAGTTTAAATCATTTTTTAAAACATATCACCTCCCAAACTGAAGCCTTTTAACTCATGCAGTAACCTGTTGTGATGCACTGTATCAAAGGCTTTTGCAAAATCCAATTATACTACATTAACAGCAATCCCCTTGTCCATACTACTACTTAGCCTTTAATAAAATGCAAGTCAATTAGTCTGATATGATCTCTTCTTCATAAAACCATGCTGGCTCCTAACAATAATATTATTTGTCTTCACATAGTTCTGAATAGTGTCAGTAGGTACCCCTTCTAGTATCTTACCCACTATGGAAGTCACAGTTCTGAATACTGGCAGTTAGTAACCCTTCTAGTATCTTACCCACTATGGAAGTCACATAGTTCTGAATAGTGTCAGTTAGTAACCCTTCTAGTATCTTACCCACTATAGAAGTCACAGTTCTGAATACTGGCAGTTAGTAACCCTTCTAGTATCTTACCCACTATGGAAGTCACAGTTCTGAATACTGGCAGTTAGTAACCCTTCTAGTATCTTACCCACTATGGAAGTCACAGTTCTGAATACTGGCAGTTAGTAACCCTTCTAGTATCTTACCCACTATGGAAGTCACAGTTCTGAATACTGGCAGTTAGTAACCCTTCTAGTATCTAACCCACTATGGAAGTCACAGTTCTGAATACTGGCAGTTAGTAACCCTTCTAGTATCTTACCCACTATGGAAGTCACAGTTCTGAATACTGGCAGTTAGTAACCCTTCTAGTATCTTACCCACTATGGAAGTCACAGTTCTGAATACTGGCAGTTAGTAACCCTTCTAGTATCTTACCCACTATGGAAGTCACAGTTCTGAATACTGGCAGTTAGTAACCCTTCTAGTATCTAACCCACTATGGAAGTCACAGTTCTGAATACTGTCAGTTAGTAACCCTTCTAGTATCTTACCCACTATGGAAGTCACAGTTCTGAATACTGGCAGTTAGTAACCCTTCTAGTATCTAACCCACTATGGAAGTCACATAGTACTGAATAGTGTCAGTTAGTAACCCTTCTAGTATCTTACCCACTATGGAAGTCACAGTTCTGAATACTGGCAGTTAGTAACCCTTCTAGTATCTTACCCACTATGGAAGTCACAGTTCTGAATACTGGCAGTTAGTAACCCTTCTAGTATCTTACCCACTATGGAAGTCACAGTTCTGAATACTGGCAGTTAGTAACCCTTCTAGTATCTTACCCACTATGGAAGTCACAGTTCTGAATACTGTCAGTTAGTAACCCTTCTAGTATCTTACCCACTATGGAAGTCACATAGTTCTGAATACTGGCAGTTAGTAACCCTTCTAGTATCTTACCCACTATGGAAGTCAAGCTCACAGGTCTATAATTTCCTGGTTTGGATCTTGCTCCCTTTTTGAACAATGGAACTTCACCAGCTTTCCTCCAATCACAGGGCACTATGCCTGATGAAAGTGAATCAATAAATATTAAGTATAGTGGTCTTGCTATTACTGAACTAAGTTCCTTAAGTACCCTTGGGTGTATACCAGGGGCGTTGCTAGATTCCAGAAAGATCTGGGGCTACAGCCCCAGGCAAAATTCCACAGCATACCCGTGGCAGGGACGATAACAGTTTATAATGCAAAGCAAAGAGTCCAAAGTAATTCATTTTATTTCAGGTATTGTCGTCTTTTTGTTTGTTCTAACTTAAAAGCCATTGAACTATACTTGAGACGGCTCGGTGGTAATTATATAGAGTGAAAAAATATAATTACTGAGCAGCTAAAATACATTGTATTCAAATGTTCTATGAACTGACAAATGAAATGTGATTACCCATGCCCTAAACTGCATTTGCAATGTAATGTACATCTTTCTGTACATAACAGAAGTACTGGGTGCTGGAGTCCTGATATCGGTGAACTAACAGTGACATCTGTGTACAACTGTCCAGACTGATTACTATTAGCAGAGGATGGGGTCACTAGGTTTTTACATAGATAAAGTAGAAGACTAGTAAACATGATACCTTTATTGGCTAACTGAGTGGTTCTAGGATGCGAAGTGCACAGTTACCGATAAAGGCATCATGCTTACTCTACTAGTCTCTTGCTTTTTCTATGGCTAACATGGTACCACTCTTTACCCATATTACATATATATATATATATGTAACGGATCCCACCCGTTACTAGAGCCTTGTCTGGGCATGGCATTTATTCACCCCTGGGCCCAAGGATTATGGATATTGGACACTCTTGGACACTCCTTTGTGCCCGGGCATACGATCTCTCAAGCCCTTATCCTGGACTAAGAGACGTTGGCTAGCCTTATGTGGATAGGCAGCTGTGCCAGAGGAAAAAGCAATGCAAGGCTTGTGTGCTGCAAACTCTTCTGGCCTGCAAAGGGTTAATTATTTGAGTTGGGGCATATTTACTTTCAATATGTATTGCAGTCCCCCAAGCCTTTTGCTTAATTATTCAGCCCCTGGCCATTGTTAAGGGAAAGTATATTCTAGCCACTCAGGTCATAGTATTGAGAACTGTCCTGTGACCCCCTGCTGTGTGTTAATCCAATCATGTCTGCCCTATTATGTTTCCCTGAATCATTTGTTGTTGGTTCTTTGACCCTTTATGGTGACTGAATTATCCCTGTGACTACCCCATTGTGTTCTGCCCTACCATTTGCTGTACCCTATTGGAGGAACTGTAATTGTATTAAGTCTCATGTACTGTGCTCCAAGATAGTGTGGTTTGAAACTGTATAAATATCCTGTGGTTTGTTATAATAAAGAGTTAGTCTTCTTGAAGAACTAAGAAGGAGTCCTGGTTTACTTTATGCTCTTGTGGTTTAAAGTATCCTCTCTGATGCCCACCTGAGCTGGGTCTCCTGCATCACCTTACAATATACATACTCATCTCTATTAGAAGATGATGGTGCCACTATGTTAGTACAAAGATATCCAGACTTATCTATGTCGATATGATAGGAGATAGATATCCAGACTGATCACTATTCGTATTGGCAGTCTATATCAGATGAAATAATGCTTACTTCAGACCGATGGACTGGATACAGCCAGTAGGTTAGGTAAGATTAAATACACAAAGAGAAGATAAACTGTTTATCAGCTGACAGAGCTGATCAGATGAAATAGTGAAGGTTGGCAGATGCAACCACAGAAAACAAACAGGACTGGAGAGCAAGGCCAGGCAAGCCAGGAAGTCACATCAGGAGGTCCACAGCACAGGAGCAGTACAAAGGGGCAAGAGCAGAGGTGTAACTAGAAGCCTCTGGGCCGTGGTGCAAGAAGTGCCATGGGCCCTCCCCGGACCACATTCGCCACCCCTCGACTATATTTGCCCTCTCCAAAATGCCCTTATCTCCTACCTCCCTGGAGTGGCAGGAGCCCGGAGAGGTGTGTCGATCTCCCGCGCGGTCCTTTTCCGTAATGCAGAGCGCTGGGAGATGATGTCATCTCCCAGCGCTCTGCATTACTAGATGATGTCATCTCCCAGCGCTCTGCATTACTAGATGATGTCATCTCCCAGCGCTCTGCATTACTAGATGATGTCATCTCCCAGCTCTCTGCATTACTAAATGATGTCATCTCCAAGCGCTCTGCATTACTAGATGATGTCATCTCCCAGCGCTCTGCATTACTACAGTGCCAGACGGAGATCGCGGTTGGCAGGCAGAGGGGTCGCATCAAAACCCTCAACATACTTCATCTTATAGTTGGTATAAATATGAAGAAGGACACAGCAACACACAGCTCCTCTACCTGCACTCGGTGGACTGTGTCACAATAAAGCTCAGTCAGTGCAGCCATCATGGGGTGCAGGTCAGCAGAATGAGTTTGCCCACAACTTTCTTAAGTTCTCATTGCTGGTTGGGGTGAACTTGCTCAGCTGCTGGAAGTGGGTGTAATGTGATGTGCTGAGTTGACTGCAGAGGGCTCTCAGGGATGGCTGCCATCTTTGAGAATCAGGCCTCATCCTCGCTTCTCTGGTTTGCGTGCTCACTCATTCCTTCTACTGCCAAGTCTTGCGTGGTCACCACTCCGTGGCCATCTCCAACCATGCGCAACAGTGCTGCATCACATCACACACACAGCCAATGAGAGAGGAGTATCCTGTCAAAGCACTCCTCTCTCATTGGCTGCAGTGTGACTTTCAAACATGCTAGGAAGGTACCGGATGGCAGGGCACATCTAATGCCATCCGTACCTTACTACAATGCTTCTCAAGTGCTCATAATGTATGATTTTGTTTTAGGGGGCCAGGCCAGTGAGGCCAGCTGCACTGCGCAGCAGTATAACATTGTACTCTCCACCACATTTGGTGTTACCCACTGGGTCACAACATTCGGGGCTGCACAAGGGTACATTCGGGGCTTCAGCCCCCTTAGCCCCCCCCAGCGATGCCCCTGATGTATACCATCAGGTCCAGGTCATTTATTCACTATAACCCTTTCCAGTCTCTTTTGGACTTTGTCCACAGTAAGCCATGTACATGATGGAGGAAATTCTGTGATTTTGTCCATTTGCCTGACATGTTGCTTCCTTTGTATCTACAGAAGAAAAGAATGTGTTTACCGTGTCAGCCATAGCCTTATGCTCACTAATCAATTCACATGTCTCAGCCTTAAAGCGGAACTAATACCGCTAACAAAGCTTGTCTTTAATAACTCCCTATCTGGCGACTAGCTGCTTAGTAGCGCTAGACGCCAGAATTATTACCTCTTCATGGAGAAATATGAAGTGATCCTCGGCTGACAGACAGGACGGAGCGCAGACATCTTGCCCTAGTGACATCTGCGCGCCTGCGCTGTCAGTCCCAGACGGCTGTAGGAGGTGTTGCTAGGAGCCATTCGGCTCCGGAAGGGACTGACAGCGCAGGCACGCGGACGTCACTAGGGCAAGATGTCTGCGCTCCGTCCTGCTGTCAGCCGAGGATCACTTCATATTTCTTCATGAAGAGGTAATAATTCTGGCGTCTAGCGCTACTAAGCAGCTAGTCGCCAGATAGGGAATTATTAAAGACAACCTTTGTTAGCGGTGTTAGTTCCGCTTTAAGAGGACCAATATTAGCCTTAATGTTTTTGTTATATGTATACTTGCACATGGTGCTATGCTGACAACAACAGTAGTCAAAAGTTACTTAGGAGTAGTTTTGGTTGATCAATTGCAGCTAGGCAAGCAATGCAGCAAAACCATGGGGAAAACTAGAAGGGTACTAGGTAACACAGGAAAATGCTTTAGCAACAGAAAAAGAGAGATTCAGATGCCACTAGTTCGACCTCACCTAGGGATCAATACTATTAATGGTGTTAGGGGCCTAAAGAGTTCAAGCCGGTACACACACACAGTTGTACCACTGGAATCCTATTGCTTGGCCAGCACCCACTGCAACGAGCGTTGGTTGTAAAAACCCATATTGCGGCCAAGCACTAAATAGTGTGAGTTGTGGGAACATCAAAGGAAAATAGCTAACGCTCATTGTTAAACATCGAGAGTGAGCTAAAAACACAGTCATCATCCCAAACAGTAACCTTACACTACCCCATCAACATCAATAAAGTGAAAGAAAACTAGCCTTAAAGGGATAGTATTACTTCAAAATTACTGTCCCTCATATTGTAGCCCTTAATAAACTGAGTTAAATGACACCAGCGGCATCTCTCAGACCTTTATGGTGTAAGAGATAGCCGCTTTCAAAGTTTCCTCTCCCCTGCTGTCAGCGTTCTGCTGCCATCAGGGGAATCCGGTCTCTGAATCAATCGGAGGCTCTTCAGCAGAGCCGATATCTCGTTATGGAAGGAAAAATGATTAATTGAAACAGTCTTCTATGTGTGCTTGGTAACGAAGCACATGTAGAAGACTGTTTCAATGAATCATTTTTCCTTCCATAAAGAGATATCGGCTCTGTTTAAGAGCCTCCGCCTGTCCCGGGACCGGATTCCCCTGCTGGCAGCAGAACGCTGACAGCAGGGGAGAGGAAACCAGAGATGCTGCTGGTGTCATTTAACTCAGTTTATTAAGGGCTACAATATGAGGGATAGTAATTTTGAAGTAATACTATCCTTTTAACACTGTCCTATCACCCATTCCCCACAGCTTCATCTGGAATCTTGTATCTTCTGTCTTCCTCATCTTCTGTCCTCTTCATCTTCTTTCTTCCTCTTGTTCAAAAATATAATGCCTCAATAGGCTGGTTAATATAAATGTGTCCTGAAATATAGTTCTCTGGTACATGTATGCAGAGAAGGCAGAAGAGCAAATAAAAAATCCCCACCACAACCATTTACCTCTCCGTCTGTTTCCTGATTATACTGAGGTGAATTTGAACAAAGTCTCCGTAAGCATCCAAAAAACAAAAGGGGAGAGCATCATAGTGTATCACATTAAAAGGCAATGACATATTGAGAAAAGATAAATGCTACTCACATTCCAGTGATGCTACTATTTGTTATTTGGTAGCACTGTTCTCCTGTGGAGGATATTTTAGCTGCCTCCACACAGACATCAAAATTCCCAAAGAGCTCGGTCACCCTGTCAAGATTCATCCACCGAAAGCACAGCAGAACGACACAAAAGTAACCCAAAATATTGAACATAATATTCACCTGGAAGATAAATATAAATATTATACTCACGTTGCAACTTCCCACCAGCCCGTGTTACCAGGAACCAGCGTGATAGCAAGTGGAGAAATGTTGCCGGTCCTCCCCGCAATTGGACAACAGATGGAACGGGCACTCCAGAGGTTAAATCCACCATGATACAAAAAACTGGTATTGGATTCAAGCGGACCAATTAAAATGTAATATATTTATTAAAATGTATATAAAAGATTACAAATCTCCTGACATGTTTCATAGTCTGCTGACCACTTCTTCAAAGGAATATAAGGTCCGTGCTTCTCCCAAATGTTTAACTAGCCCGCTCAGACTAACATGACATTGAATTGGTCAATTACAATTTAAATTCACCAATCAGAAACACATTATTCAAGCATCAATACATGATGTGTCTATATCCTTATATTTAAGGGATTAAAGGATAAGAACATATTGAGCTAGAATTATATATTGTCTGAGGTTATATTTTTACAAACCGTGATCACATCTCAAGTATCTCATCAAATATATCTAAGAATTTGTACAGGGTTAGGATCAAGAATCTCCAATTATAATATCGGAATGATAAATGTATCCATATATTGGACAGATTTGACATCAAATATAAATATCAAAATATGCTGACATGATGAAATATATTAATAATATAATAATAATTTGTGATTTTTGTAGCGCTTTTCTCCCTGTGAGACACAAAGCACTTTACAAATATACAGACATAAAAATGAAGAGTTCCTTATGGTCAGATGAGTTCACTGAATGCCTGATAAAAGAGATGGGTCTTTAGCTTTTTTCCGTAATGATGGTGCCTCTCTGATTGAGCATGGTAAAGAGTTCCAGAATGTGGGAGCAGCGTGGCTGAATGCCCGGGAACCTGAGGTTGTCTTTATTCTGGGTACTGACAGGCTGTTGGCTGACCACAGTGAGTGGGGCTGAATATAGGGTGTCAGGAGCTCTTTCAGGTACTGTGGGCCTTGATTATTTAAAGGAGCTGTAAACTTTTTTTATGAAAAAATATATATTGTAGGGATTTTCCTATTGAGTAAAATAAGGGTACTCCCACTGCCGAGAGATTTATGTTTCCAGAGTCATTACAGTTTAAACCCGTGTTTTTTTTACATTAGCAGTGCCCTCTAGTGGTCAAATTCTAATTAGATTTCCTGTTAGATTCTAATGGAGAGGAAAGTCAGAAAAGTCAGAGACATACAGTTCTCCATAGAATGTGATAGAAATTGCCTGTCACTTCCTGTCAGTTAGAACTATCACTATAACTGCTATAAATTTTGAATAAAACATCTGACAGAGATGGGAGTGAACTTGTTTTATTCAGCAGGAAAAGATTTATAAAATATGTGTTTTCATAAAAAAAGTTTACTGCTCCTTTAAGGCTTTGAAGGTCAGCAGGACAATTTTAAAATATGTTCGCCATTTAATTGGAAGCCAGTGCAGCGAGTGGAGAACAGGTGTTATGTGACATGAGCTAGTTTGATTGGTCGATAGTCTGGCTGCTGCATTTTGTACTGTATGTAGGCGATGGAATTCTTTTTCTGGGAGTCCCAAGGTCCCAAGTAAAGTGCATTACAGTGATCTAGATGAGAGGACACAAATGCGTGGAATAATGTTGGCATATCATCCGGTGGAATTAAGTGCTGTATCCTGGCTACGTTTCTCAGATGAAAGAAGGCAGATTTTATTACTGAAGAAATCTGCTGTTTAAGTGACAGTCCAGAGTCAACAATCACTCTGAGATTTTGTACCTCTGTTGAACTAATGAGTTCAGAGCCTCCAAATTCCAGGCCATTTGGGGGATCATGAGATATTCTTGTTGCCCGGGGTCCCCTCACCAAGAGTAACTCTGTTTTGTCAGGGTTCACTTTTAGCCAACTAGCATTCATCCCCTCTATGAGGTCTGCTATGCAACTGTTGATGAGGCATGCTGAGACTTTAGTATCTGGAGCAAAGGAGAAGTAGAGTGGTGTGTCATCTGCATAGCAATAATATCTTAGGCCATGTCGCCCGAAGATGTCCCCCAGTGGTAGCAAGTAAATTGCGAATAGCATGCGAGACAAGATAGAACCTTGTGGAACTCCGCAGGCTAATTCTGTTTATGCAGATGAGCAAGATCCTGATGTTACTCTCTGTGATCTACCAGTGAGGAAAGATTTAAACCAGTTTAGAATTGTGCATCCTAGACCACAGATATGCTGCAAGCGCTGTATTAAAATCCCATGGTCAATGGTGTCAAATAAGTAAATAAATAAATATAAAAAAAACCAAGAGAACAAAGAAAGGCGCCCTGGTGTAGTAACTTCGGGATTCTTTATGCCTCCACCAATACACCCCACTCGTGGGTACTCACAAACACAATGTGCTATCCAATCACTTATGTAACAGATAGCTTTAATAGCGTTTTGGGTTCTTAACACTGGCCCCAATCCAGATATAGCACTGCTTCTCCTCTCCTCGTCCTCTCCAGACGGTTACACAGTCAAACTCCAAAAACCCACAAGGGAAAAAATGAGAGGGAGCGCCCAATCATGAAATACAGTACAATATTGTGAAACAATAAAGATATATATATAAGAAATCACTCACGTGTCCTTGATGTCAACTACTAATTTACATTAGAGCCGACTATTTCGCATGTGGAGAATTTATTACCGTCTCCACTCGGTGCTCGGTCACCAGATTGTTCACTGTCGAAAAAATCCAAATACTCCTCCAAAGTATCAAAAAAAGTTTATGAATAATAAAATTAATATATTAAAAATATGTAAAATGCACTAGGCTAACGCGTTTCGCGAGTCTCAAACTTGCGTTCTCAAAGCCCAAAAATATATGTATGTTATATATAAATAAATAAATCGAAATCAAAAATCAGATTATAACACCCAAAAAAACACATTTGAAAATAAAATAAATTAAACAGCAAATAAATGCAAGTGAGAATTAGAGATATGTGTATATGTGTACATGTTGGCACTGTCAGTACTATATAGTGCACCGAGAGAATGAATTAAATAAACATCTTGAACTGGTTATTAAAGTAACAGTAGACAAACAGTGTAATGAACTGATCGATAAAGCTGTGTCCGTGATGTTGAAAACAATGTGTTATAGTGTAAGAATGAACTATCTGTGAACATGAGTAAGGAAAATAATGCAATGTAAAAGATGGTGTGTGTGTTTTAACAAGAAAAGAAATAAAATGTCTGCAGGAAAATAATTAGTTAAAAAATGTAACAAGGGAAAAATAAAAAGTGATGAGAGAAGAAACAGAAAAACCAACCAAAAAAAAAAAACTAAACTTTAATATGTGTGAACAACTAATTCAGTGAGGCCTTCCGGATACACAGTTCTCAGACGGAATATCCAGAAGGATTCCCTCTTGTGCTGTTGTAACCTATTATATCTTGAGGAAGGTTTGATATGCTCAATTGGAATTACAGTAAGCACGCTGGGATCTGTATTGTGTTTATCATTACAGTGTTTAAACCCCTTAGAACATTTTGTCTATGTTGCTGAAACTTAACCTAATAGTTTGTTTGGTTCTGCTGTTCTATTAGATGTAAATTCACTTGGTCTTATGTGAGATATAGATGCAAGTTTTACATTTAGGCTTCCCACATTTGTAAACCCCCACCCAAGATTTCTTTTGAACTTTAACAAATCTATGTAAAGGATTGTGTTATTTGCTTGGATCTACCAGGTTTTTAAGAGTTTTGTTTCTCATAAAAACTAGGTTTGGTTTTTCTGGAATCATCTCCGAAATTAACGTCTAGGGTTAGCTGCTTTCCTTGTTCAGAGGAGAATTGTCTGGCATTTCGTGGCTGGACTATCATTTGGCAGGACCTGTATGATATGCTTCAGAATATGTCTTCTCTGTGTATGGTATTTGTGAGCTAAATGAGGTTGCACGCTGGGTGCGAGGACACAGTCCCAGTGAGCTTTTGCATACACTTGCAAGCTCATGAGTCTAGTTGAGCATCTCTGACCTCTTGTACTTCTATGCAAATTGCTCTTAGGGTTAGTCACCCTAAGTGTAATGGGGGAATCCAGACGTGGGCCCCTTGTTCACAAAAGCCTAGAGGGATCAGCCGCACCTCACCAACGAGGCCCAAGAAGGCCAAAACGTACATCTGTGGTTAGCTGCTTCCCTTGTTCAGAGAAGAATTGTCTGGCATTTTGTTGCTGGACTGTCATTTTGGCAGGACCTGTATGATATGCTTCAGAATATTTCTTCTCTCTGTGTACGGCACTGGTGAGCTAAAAGAGATTGCACGCTGGGCGTGAGGACACAGTCCCAGTGAGCTGTTGCATATCCTTGCAAGCTCATGAGTCTAGTTGAGCATCTCTGACTTCTTCTACATCATCTCCTTCAACAATGTGCCATAGGATAAAATTGACCAATGTTTTGTCAAGATGTTTCTGATATCCTTATTTGCATATAAAAGCCAGTCTCGGTTCAAAATCCAGGCAGTCTGACTCGGGCAACAGCCCGAGAGGTGGCAAGGGGGGTCTGTGCAGGTCAAAATGTCTTCTGCCACCAGCAGATACGGCATTGGAGGGGGGTGACAGCATTGGAGTGGGGTGACTGCATTGGAGGGGGGTGAACAATAGCACAATTCAATATGACTGAGCAATTTTGAAAACATTGCATTTTTTATTTACAGAGGACATTAAGATGCTACCCGTATTCACCCTTTGAGCACTGGAGGGCTACCCCTCTGGCACTCAAAGAGTTAACGGTTGCATCTTTTGGGGCTTCATTTTCTTATTCACAGTTACAGCATTAATGGATTTTTTTTAAAGAAGAAAGAAAACAGAAGACTGAAGAAAAGACTGGAGAAGACAAGAAAGAGGAGAAGATTAATGAAGAAGACGGACACTGGATGACAGGAGACTGTTACGTTTCTGACTATTACAAGTTCACGCTCACTATCTGACAAAGTCAAACAACGACAGTTTGCTTTTTTTCCCTTTGATGTTCCCACAATTCCCGTTATTTAACACGAGTTTTGGGAACAAAAACCAACGAGCATTTTGCCACAGAGCAGGCACGTGCACACATAGACACCCAGGGGGGCTTGAGCACCTGCCTTTTTTGTCCAAAATGCCCTCGTGCCCTTTTAACAAAAAAAAAAACGTGCCTCGCCGCCCGCACTAACCCCCCCCCCACCGCCCAGTCAGGTCTGTGCCTCCTTCAGGACAGACCTGTAGATGCTGCGCTCCCTCGTCGACTCTTTATTATTACAGAGCGCTGGAAGATGACATCATCTCCCAGCACCCTGCATGAAAAGAAGACAGCACGGGAGCTCCAGCAGTTACAGGTCTGTGCCAAAGGAGGCACATACAGACCTCTCCTGCCACTGGACCACCAGGGAAGAGGTAGGAAATGGACACTGGGGAGCAATGTGGAAATGATGGGGCAATATGGATCTGATGGGGGGCAAGATGGAGATGATGGCAATGTAGAGATGATGGGGCAATGTATGTGAGGGTAAGTTGGAGCTGATGGGGCAATATGGAGCTGATGGGGGCAATATGGAGATGAAGGGGGCAATGTGAGGGTAAGTTGGAGCTGATGGAGCAACATGGAGCTGATGGGGCAATATGGAGCTGAATAGGGCAATGTGAGGGTAAGTTGGAGCTGATGGGGCAATATGGAGCTGATGGGGGTAATGTGAGGGTAAGCTGGAGATGATGGGGGCAATATGGAGATGATGGGGGCAATATGGAAATGATGGGGGCAATGTGGAGCTGATGGGGGCAATATGGAGCTGACAGGGGACAAAGTAAGGGCAATAATGAGATGATGGGGGGCAATGTGGAGATTAGGAGTATTGTGGAGGTGTCCAGTGGAGATGGCCAATGGGGGGGTGCTTCAGATTTCTGTGCCTACAGGCTCCTGAGATGTAAATTATTTTCTTTTTTTTTTTAAATATATATTTTGAATAAATAATTATGAGAAGTGCCCTTTTTTTCATTTGAGCCCCTGCTCCCCAAAATGTCTGTGCACGTCCCTGCCACAGAGTGAGTTTTGGCCACGAATGCTCGTTGTTCCATGTACTGCGACATCTATAGAATAGCTGAGGTACACGTGTGGTGTTTAGGCGGTATTGTTTTTACTGTTACCACCGTTTTTACCAATGGTAATAGTATCGAGCCCCCAGATGGGATAATCGGTTCTTTTCTGCAGAAAAATTCTATATTTCGATGTTTCTTCACAGGTTTTTGATTATAAATCCTTATAGAATGAAGGACTCCACCCTTGTGATTCTCTCTTAACCTTTTGAGTGCCAGAGGGGTAAGCAACGCATTGGGTTAAAGGAATAGGAAACCTTTACTTTGAAGGTTCATAAGATGTAGTCATATTGCCTGAAGTTTTTTTTTTAATTGTTACGGATTTTGTTTCTTACGCACTTACATTCCTGACAGTAAAGCTCCCTGGATCCAGTGACTTTTCCAGTCAACAGACCATCAAAGCAGGACAGTGATACAATGTGACAGTCTCTCTGTAGCGCTGATTGCTGTGCGTGCTCTCTTTTCTGCATTGTATCTTTTATACATTGTTTCACTATGCCTGTTTTCATGTTCTCTGACAGAAAGCTTTCTGCAAGTAGGTCTAGGGAGTTCACTGAAGATGAAAAAAATAATAATTAAAACATGCACAATCTGTCTGTACCTAGTAAAACACTTACATAATATGTAAAGTCAAAATAAAGGCAAATACTAACACCTAAATGGGTATATATTAATATAAAGCTCCTGTATTACAATGTATTCATGTGAAAAACAAATTTCTTTGGCACAAAAAGTTTAAAACTGGCCTTTTACAGGTTGATCATTTGTTTAAAGGAGCAGTAAACTTTTTTTATGAAAAAATATACATTGTAGGGATTTTCCTATTGAGTAAAATAAGGGTACTCCCACTGCAGAGAGATTTATATTTCCAGAGTTATTACAGTTTAAACCCATGTTTTTTACATTAGCAGTTCCCTCTAGTGGTCAAATTCTAATTCGATTTCCTGTTAGATTCTAATGGAGAGGAAAGTCAGAAAAGTCAGAGACATACAGTTCTCCATAGAATGTGATAGAAACTGCTGAGTCACTTCCTGTCAGTTAGAACTATCAGGAAGTAAACACAGTAAATTCACTTCCTGTCAGTTAGAACTATCAGGAAGTAAACACAGTAAATTCACTTCTGATTATTTAAACTGCCATAAATTTTGAATAAAACATCTGACAGCGATGGGAGTGACCTTGTTTTATTCGGCAGGAAATTCTGTGTAAAATATGTGTTTTCATAAAAAAAAGTTTACTGCTCTTTTATGCAAACAATGTTGTCTCATAAATTATATCACTGCATTGTCTGTATATGGTCTGAGATAATAACCTTATTGAACTGGAGAGGTTTGGGCGCTATTCTCATTTCATTAACTGCTGGAAAGTATGTAATCAGCTTCACTGAACAGAAATGAGACTCTTAATTGTTACATTGCAATGAAAACTGACCCTCCACTCCATCCGCTGGTATCTCTTTGGGGGCAGATTTAGCCCCAAAAAATGGCTCCCATGATGTCTGGGGTCTCATAGGCACAAATGTTGTGGGTTGTTGCATGTGGACACTCCATAGACACCAGGCTTGGAACACTTCACTAAGATGCATGGCACCAGACTGTGCTGGCCAAAGAAACTTTAAAGGGATAGTAATGTTTCACAAAAACAGCAACTCCAATTAATCTTCATAGTATTTAGTCCATGGAGATTGGTATTCACTTTTGTCAGAGTTGTAGTACAAGAGTAATTGAATGATAAAGTATCCCCCTCCCGCCCCTTTTACCTAGTGTAGACACCTCCCCTCAGATGTGGAATCTGGTCTCTTGACCAGACAGATCACAGCAAGGGACAATCTTCTTACTGTGATCATAAGGAAAACCCTGCCCCCCTTGACAGGTTTTTCAGGTTTCCCTTATGATCACTGAAGATTGTCCCTCTCTGTGATCCATCCGGACAGTCTTGATGCTCTGAGGTGAGCAGTGTTTCATCAGTAAAAGGGGTGGGAGGGGAATACTTTATCATTCAATTACTCTTGAACTACAACTCTGACAATATTGAAATAACACTCTCCGTGGCCCAAATACTATGAAGATTAATTGGAGCTGCTTTAATTGTAAAACATTACTATCCCTTTAATTAGAGCCTTGTGTATATCACTGTTCAGTCTCTCTCTTGTAGGACCAGAGGAAGAACCCCAGGGGTCTCATTTTAGAAGCCAGTCCTGCTGCTCTGTGTGTCCATTGGGGCTCACAATGCTCCCAGGGGAAGGAATCTATCAGTAAGAAACTACACACAGTACTTGTTCTATAAACATAGGAGAAGGAATTCACTAGAGACGTCTCAAACATCTAAGGGACTGAACACAATGTGTCTATAAATGCTGAATGGGAAGGGAATCAGAAGTATTGCTTTGTAATGCATTGTGAGTCTTCAAGGAATAGTAACCCATTATTCTGTTTATATATTCTGCAAGGCCATACTATACAAAGGCAAATTATCTGTACTTTTTTTGTTCATTTTTTTTTTCATCTTCAACAATTTTTTACATTCTTATGTTCCTAACAATGAGATCCCTGGATTTTCGTGCAAAACTCTTTCTGTCAGGAAACATGAAAGATATGTAATGTAAACAAGAAAGTAAACAGATCACTCAGTGCTGCAGGGATAGTGTAACATTGTATTACATCACACAGAGCATTCAGTGCTGCAGGGAAAGTGTAACATTGTATTACATCACACAGAGCATTCAGTGCTGCAGTGAGAGTGTAACATTGTATCACATAACACAGAGCATTCAGTACTGCAGGGACAATGTAACATTGTATTACATCACACAGAGCATTCAGTGTTGCAGGGAGAGTGTAACATTGTATTAATCACACAGAGCATTCAGTGATGCAGGGATAGTGTAACATTGTATTACATCACACAGAGCACTCAGTGCTGCAGGGAGAGTGTAACATTGTATTACATCACACAGAGCATTCAGTGCTGCAGGGATAGTGTAACATTGTATTACATCACACACAGCATTCAGTGCCTCAGGTAGACTGCAACATTGTATTACATTGCACAGAGCATTCAGTGCCTCAGGTAGAGTGTAACATTGTATTACATCACACAGAGCATTCAGTACTGCAGGGATAGTGTAACATTGTATTACACCACACAGAGCATTCAGTGCTGCAGGGATAGTGTAACATTGTATTATATCACACAGAGCATTCAGTGCCTCAGGTAGAGTGTAATATTGTATTACATCACACAGAGCATTCAGTACTGCAGGGAGAGTGTAACATTGTATTACATCACACAGAGCATTCAGTGCTGCAGGGAGAGTGTAACACTGTATTACATCACACAGAGCATTCAGTGCTGCAGGGATAGTGTAACACTGTATTACATCATACAGAGCATTCAGTGCTGCAGGGAGAGTGTAACATTGTATTACATCACACAGAACATTCAGTGCTGCAGGGATAGTGTAACATTGTATTACATCACACAGAGCATTCAGTGCTGCAGGGATAGTGTAACACTGTATTACATCACACAGAGCATTCAGTAATGCAGGGATAGTGTAACATTGTATTACTGTCCCTCTTCAATGGTCTATTGACCAGAAAACTCTTTGTAAACAGAAATTCATGGACAGAAAAGTGTATTTAAAATAAAAAAAGTGAATTTGAAAAACGTACAGGCAATTTGACTGCACATATAATGTACTTGGAGAACATGTAAAGTCAAAATAAAGGGTTGCCATACCTATCAATTTAGTAAATAACCAGACGAACGTGAAAACACACGTAGCCCATCACTTCAGCCTTGTACACAATTATCCTGTTACTTCTCTTCCTGCCGCTCGCATGCAGAGCAATCTCCAGATCACAGCTGGTCCCAGGCCCCGCAGAATGCCAGTTAACGGGGTAATCAGGATCACGTCCATCCCTGCGCCACTCTTGTGAGATTGCAGACAATGGGGTGCCCCACAGCAATCCATTAGGCTCTCCTAAGCTTGTAATGCAGGCGTAGCATGTGAGACAGGCCGGTGCTGAACGTGGGATGATGCAAACCCAGGAGGAGAAAATTGCCTTTCAGCCATATATCAATTCACCTTAGTACTGTTATTACTGAGCTTGGACTGCTGGAGCATTATGTTTACCTGAGTAATTCTGGGGCAAACTAAATTCACCATAAAGGGCATTTGCTCATTCCCTTTCACTTAAAGGGATAGTAATACTTAAAATGTAAAAAAAAATATGTTGTAGAGTTTATCCCCCTGAGTAAAACAAGGGCACTCCCACTGCTGAAAGGTGTTTCATTCAAAAGTTATTAATTTTCAAAGTTTAATTTTTTAGGTGCAATATCACAGTGTCCTGAAATTGTACAGTGGCGCTGTTGCTACACCATCCTATGGAGATTTATGGTCAACTGACCAGAGCTGTCCATAGGATCGTGTAGCAACAGCGCCACTGTACAATTTCAGGCCACTGTGATATTGCACCTAAAAAATTCAACTTTGAAAATTAATAACTTTTGAATGAAACACCTTTCAGCAGTGGGAGTACTCTTGTGTTACTCAGGGGGATAAACCCTACAACATATTATTTTTTACATTTTAAGTATTACTATCCCTTTAAATAGAATTTTAACTCCTTGAATGCTAGAAAGGCCACCAACGCATTGCGAAGGAACGCGTTGGCGACCTCTCTAGCGTTCAAGGGTTAAAAACAACATTTAAAATATATAGTTATTTGGGGAATGTTTATTTTTCCCAGAATCCTCTGCAATAGTAACATCACCCAGCAAATCAGGGAATGTTAGCGTGTATTCTAGAATGCATTTGATTTCCTACACTGAGTAGTGAACAAATGCAATTCTGTGTTAAAGGGATAGTAATGTTTCACAATAAAAGCAGCTCCAATTAATCTTCATAGTATTTGGACCATGGAGAGTGTTATTTCAATACTGTCAAAGTTGTAGTTCAAGAGTAATTGAATGATAAAGTTTCCCCCTCCCGCCCCTTTTACTGATGTAACACTGCTCACCTCAGAGCAGCAAGACTGTCCGGATGGATCACAGAGAGGGACAAACTTCAGTGATTATTAGGGAAAATCTGAAAAACCTGTCAAGGGGGGGGGGCAGGGTTTTCCTTATGATTACAGTAAGAAGATTGTCCCTTGCTGTGAGCTGTCCGGTCAAGAGACCAGATTCCACATCTGAGGTGAGCAGTGTTACATCAGGAGGGGGATACTTTGTCATTCAATTACTCTTGTACTACAACTCTGACAGTACTGAAATAACACTCTCCATGGTCCAAATACTATGAAGATTAATTGGAGCTGCAGTGTTTTTGAAACATTACTATCCCTAAAGCAACTTTATTAGATAGAGATCAAACAAACGCCTCACGCTTAAATAACTGTCTCACGCATGTTGCCCGTATAGTTCTTTCTTAATCATAGACCTTATCTGGGCTGCCTGCTTTCCAGCCAATTTAAAAGTTCAAAGAACACCTCTTCCTGCAGATAGCCTATCAATTTGATTCAATTCGCTGTCAATTATTCAAAATCTCTTCCTCCCAAAATGGAATTAAACTGGAACGTTCATTAACTATCTAAATTAGCTCATAATCAGATAGTTATTGAGCACCCAAATTTAAAGACTAACATACAAATATAATTAAAAACATATCAAGGCACCAATATGATAAAACAAGAGCTAAATAAGATCTGCAAGTAAAGTGATAGGAGGTGTTCTTTGAACTTTTAAATTGGCTGCATAGCAGACAGTGCAGATTAGATCTATGATTAATCACTACACGTGAGAAACGCGTAAGACCATTAATTATGTGGGAGGCGTTTGCTTGATCTCTACTGTCTAATGAAGCTACTTTTATAACCAATGTCTTATATTCCTGAAAGAGTGAAGTCCTTTCCTCTGCTTCAGCTCATCAATAATGGAACCTCCCAAACTGGCACAATAGCGGAAGCTTCAGGATGGTTTTGAGTGAATTAACCATCTGAGTGAGTTGCAATGCATTGGGTACCTCCTTGGCGCTGAAAGGATTAAACATCATTATTTGTGTTTACTAATTATGTGATACGATGTGCATTGAGGTGCCACCATTTTCTTCAGGAATGGTAACGTGCTCAATGGGCAGAGCTAAGGGTGCCGTGTATCCCTTGCCTGGGGTGTAAATACAGCAAAATGTACTCTTTACCCCACTTGGAAGAGTGAGTGTGTTCATTTGTGGGTGTTCTGTTCCCAGTGACAGACTGGCATGCTGGGATTCCCAGAGTCTTAATAGGACCCACCAGCGTGGTAGGTATTAGAACATTCCCCTCATATCACCAGAAGGACATAATAAATTAGAGACTATTCAAATCAGAGCCACTAAAATGCTAGAACTGTTATTGTTGCTGAGTATCGCGAGACCCTATGGCCCTCAGGATACTCAGCATCCAGGGATGCGCTAAACCACTTGGCAATATAGAATTAAAAAAGAAAGTGATACTTAATTTTTTTTTTTTTTTTTTTAGTAATTTAGGTTGAAAAAAGACTTGCGTCCATCTAGTTCAACCCTTTTCCTATTCCTGTTTACCATCGTTGATCCAAAAGAAGGCAAAAAAAACCCTCAATATAGCAATTTCAAAATCTGCCTTGAATGGGGAAAAAAATTCCTTCTTGATTCCAAATGGCAATCAGATTTCTCCTTGGATCAACAAGCACTAACTAAATATTAATCCCAATACTAACGTACATAGCCCTCTATGTTCTGCTCTTTTAAATAAGTATCCAGGCCCTTTTTAAAGGGATAGTAATACTTAAAACGTAAAAAAAAATATGTTGTAGGGTTTATCCCCCTGAGTAAAACAAGAGTACTCCCACTGCTGAAAGGTGTTTCATTGAAAAGTTGAATTTTTTAGGTGCAATATCACAGTGGCCTGAAATTGTACAGTGGCGCTGTTGCTACACCATCCTATGGAGATTTATGGTCCCGGGACCAGAGCTGTCCATAGGATCGTGTAGCAACAGCGCCACTGTACAATTTCAGGCCACTGTGATATTGCACCTAAAAAATTCAAACTTTTGAATGAAACACCTTTCAGCAGTGGGAGTACCCTTGTTTTACTCAGGGGGATAAACCCTACAACATATTTTTTTTTACATTTTATGTATTACTATCCCTTTAAAGGCATCTAATGTATTGCATAGCTCCACCTCCTCAGGCAGTGTATTCCATACCTTTATTGTCCTTTCTATAAAGAACCCCTTCCGCTGCTGTAGATGAAATCTCCTTTCCTCAAGTCTAAGCGGGTGGCCCCTTGTCTTGTGTACTGTTCTGTTAATGAACAGGTCTTTGGAGAGCCCTTTGTATGGGCCCTGAACATATTTATATAGTGTTATCATATCAAATGAATCCTAGGAAATGTCCGATATGTCACAATCTATTTTTTATTTTTATTATTCTTGGATCCCTCTGCGCTGTACAGCTCTTGCAGCCATCTTCAGGTCACTTGGTCCTGTGACCCCTTTAGAAAAACACTGCTGTATAGAAAATAGACAAACAAACACAGCGCAAACACGCCTCTAAGAGCAATCTTTTCGGCAGATAATCGGTGCTAAAATATTATTAATAACCCTGAGGAAGTCAATTTTAGTGACGAAACGTGTTGGGTAATTATACATACAATAACTGAGGGGATCAATACCTGTTAGTTTCAATTGTTATTTACGATATATTTTATATATTTCTTTTATTTGGATTTTAATTTATGTACTACCATTAAATGGAGGCTATATAATATAAAAAGGCCCAGGTAGTATATTTTATGCTCTCTGTATATATAATCTGTGAGAGTTCCAGAAATTCCTCTGTATAAGAGGTAAAGAATTGGACGTTGGAAAGTAAAAGAACAGAGAGAAGACAAAAGATTATTAATGCATTAACACTCAGAGGCTGGTGTAGCCTCATGTTCCTGTAAGTACCCACATTGAAGGGGAGAATAACCAACTGGGATAAAGGGATTATCTGCCCAAAAGAATGCTTTTAGAGGCGCGTTTGCACTGTCTTTGTTTGCCACTAAAATGGCGGTTGGGCTAAAACAAAACACAACATCAGGAAAGACTCCTGGGGGGGACACACTAAACTTTATTACGGGTCCAGTTTGTTGATGTGGTTGTGAACTGGACCTGAATTCATCTTGTGGTATGCACTAAGCTGTCTCTGCCATCTTGTACCTGCAATTATACATCAAAGACGCCTACCGTAAAATCTCAGGTATAATACGCACCTGTGTATAATACGCAGGTGCAAATTATACCCAAGATTTTGGTTAAATGTGTAGTTCCTATGTATAATACGAACCCCCATCTGGAGGCAGCGGGCGGCATCCCTGCGCTCACCGCCCACTTCCTCTGTGCAGAAATACTGTATAAAAAAAATTAAATGCCCACCTTGATAACCAGGATTCCCCCTCTGTATTCATAATGTATGTATGGTAGGTCCTGACAGGGCTGCTCAGAGGAGTTCGGAGAGAGGAAGAAGCGGGCGGCTAGTGCAAGAATGCCGCCCGCTGTCTCTGCTTGATGGCTGCTTATGAATACAGAGAGGGAATCCTGGTTATCAAGGTGGGCATTTAATTTTTTTTATACAGTATTTCTGCACAGAGGAAGCGGGCGGTGAGCGCAGGGATGCCGCCCGCTGCCTCCAGAGAGGTTGCTGGACTTACTATTTTACTTTAATTTTTTTTTACTCGTGTATAATACGCACCCCCCACTTCACATAAGGTGAAATGGGGTAAAAATGTGCGTATTATACCCGAGATTTTATGGTATATCTCCATGCTATCACCATGCCTTCACCAGGTTAACAATGTGGCAGTAATCCTGCGTCATAGGAGGAGGTTGGATCGAGACGCTACGTGGGGAGGGGAGCAGAGGAAGGTGACAGACTGCGGCGCAGAGCTGTATCCACAATCTGTCCATAAGTAAGGGCACAAATCATTTTTAAATCTTTAACTTTAGCCGTACCATGAACTTTATCAGAATTTAAAACAACCATTTAAGCTAATCGCTCTATGTTGTATTGGGGTGACAGCTCCCCTTTAAAAACCAG
The DNA here is from genome assembly GCA_037306005.1 of Rhinophrynus dorsalis. Lineage (NCBI taxonomy): Eukaryota > Metazoa > Chordata > Amphibia > Anura > Rhinophrynidae > Rhinophrynus > Rhinophrynus dorsalis. Next base: position 13,292,521 of record CM074720.1, on the reverse strand, counting down.
AGTGCTGTCCAACCCACTGGTCCGTAATGCATCGCACACTCCTCTACTCCTTAAACGGTTAAACCAGTGGGAATCTGGCTGCTTTTTATCCGTGTCCTATAGTGCGGTTGGTTTCCTTCATAACTGGTCGTCTTTGCCTTCATACTGTGTTCCTACGTTTAAAGGGATAGTATTACTTCAAAATGACTATCCCTCATATTGTAGCCCTTAATAAACGGAGTTAAATGACACCAGCGGCATCTCTCAGACCTTTATGGTATAAGAGATAGCCGCTTTCAAAGTTTCCTCTCCCCTGCTGTCAGCGTTCTGCTGCCAGCAGGAAAATCCGGTCTCTGAATCAAGAGGAGGCTCTTCAGCAGAGCCGATATCTCGTTATGGAAGGAAAAATGATTAACTGAAACAGTCTTCTATGTGTGTTTGGTAACCAAGCACACCTAGAAGACTGTTTCAATGAATCATTCTTCCTTCCATAACGAGATATCGGCTCTGCTGAAGAGCCTCCGCCTGTCGCGGGACCGGATTCCCCTGCTGGCAGCAGAACGCTGACAGCAGGGGAGAGGAAACTTTGAAAGCGGCTATCTCTTAAACCATAAAAGTCTGAGAGATGCCGCTGGTGTCATTTAACTCAGTTTATTAAGGGCTACAATATGAGGGATAGTAATTTTGAAGTAATACTATCCCTTTAACTCATTGAGCACACTCAAAGGTTTAACTCCTTGTCTTGTGCATGGGGTATAGGTCCAAGAAATGCACATCACACACACAGTATGGGTTTAAATTAGGCCGCAGCTTTATTTTATAAAAACCTTTACCAATTATTAAAATTCACATCCAGCCTTAAGCCCTTGCCAATGTCCAACTTTTACAGGCTAACCCAGCCTATCCACCTTTTTTGAGCCGAGACTCAAAACCCCCAAATTGTTTTACCTTAACCGAACCTCATTAGCTGGTCAATGCAGCTCAATGAGGCCGACGTCTAACCCGTGACAAAGTCCGGGTGTCCTTAGACCTAGGCCGCTGGCCTACCATCTTCCTGTAACCTCCCCCATCTTACTGACCTTCTATACATTGGCAAGGGCCCAAAGCGCCAACAAAGCTGCAACAAAACAACAATAATAAATACACAAACACAACATAGCAGAACAACCCGTCCATCAAACCACCAGGCCTGAACAGGGAGGGAGGGAGGGAACTGCTGCTTCTCCTGGTTTACCCGCTCTGACACATTTCAGGAAGTGGTCACCCGCACTTTATAACCCCTGTGATGTCCCTTACCTACACTTCCTATACCACCCCCACTTAATTTCCTTTACCCTACCCCAGCACAGACATGTCTCCCCTCATGAGTTCCGTGGAGATCTGATGCATTAAAGACATCTCGCTTTCTAGCATCCAAGAGGTTAATTATACAATTATAAGATCAGAGCTTATAATTTTAAGTCCTTTGCTACTAGCCAGACTTGAAAAGTTACTTACCACTGCAATACATAACATACCCACCAGGGCTGAATTTCTACTTGCCAGGGCTACATTCTCACTCGCCATTGGCTAGTGGCAAGTGGAAATTTTGAGCTCTGATAAGATTGACATTAGGGTGCTTGATCCCCCCACTTTCTGGGGACATTTATAAATGGAATATATACAAGAGGTCGGGAAACGAGCTTAGAAAACTGCTGGAGGAATCGTAGTGGTGAACACAGCAATTGAGTGAAAGAACACCTCAATTTCCAATCATTCTGTAACCTAGAAGAGAGAAGGATTAGCCTTGATCTGGAATTGAAAGGGCCGGGCTGAAATCCCGTTATTAGCTAACGCTGCCTTTCTCCGTGCCAATTTATCCCTCTGTGCCCCGGGCATTGCGAGTCAAAGCCGTTCATTGTAGGCATTTTTTTTTTTCCTCCATTAAACGAGTGTAATCTGTCAGTCGTACCCAAGAATATATCGTTATTATCACTCGCATGTGCACCATAACGTTGATGGATATTTCTCAACTCGCAACAAAAAAAACTAATGATTCCGCTAAGACCTTCCAGATAAGAGATATAGAAAAAAGTGCTGATACCAAAAAATAAGAGAATCAGAGTCTCACACAGAAATTAAAAGAGGTGCAATTCTGGAACATGCCAACTGCCGCATGGGGAAAATTAAACTTTTTTTTCTTAATGGGATTTTTAATTCCTTGAACGCTAGAGAGGTTTACAGTGCGTTGCTTCGCAATGCGTTTGAAACCTCTGTATCATTCAAAGAATTAAAAGATCCATTTAAATCAAAGCACATTTTTATTTTGCCACCTACTTCATTAGGCTCAGGATGTATGGGTATCCTTTAAAGGAGCAGTACACTTTTTTATGAAAAAATATATATTGTAGGGATTTTCCTATTGAGTACAATAAGGGTACTCCCACTGCCGAGAGATTTATATTTCCAGAGTTATTACAGGTTAAACCCATGTTTTTTTACATTAGCAGTGCCCTCTAGTGGTCAAATTCTAATTAAATTTCCTGTTGGTCTAATGGAGAGGAAACTCAGAAAAGTCAGAGACATACAGTTCTTAGGGTTGCCACCCAGCCGGTATTTTACCGGCAGGCCGGTAAAAAATTGGCTTCTTTCCAATGTTAAAGGGATAGTAATACTTCATTTTAACTTTATTTTATTTTGTAGGCATTCAAAAAACATGAAGAACGATATAAGTCTTATCTCTCAAACCTTTATGGTTTGAGAGATATTCACAAGCAAAGTTCCCCTCCCCGCCCCTTTTACCTGGTGTAAGCCATCTCTTCTCAGATGTGAGTCTGGTTGTATGACAGGACAGATAACAGAAGGGGACAATTTTCTTTGTATGAAAACAATGAAAGCCCTTCCCCCCTTGACAAGTTTTTCAGCTTTTTCCCTTATCTTAAAGGGATAGTAATACTTAAAATGTAAAAAAAAATATGTTGTAGGGTTTATACCCCTGAGTAAAACAAGAGTACTCCCACTGCTGAAAGGTTTTTCATTCAAAAGTTATTAATTTTCAAAGTTGAATTTTTTAGGTGCAATATCACAGTGGCCTGAAATTGTACAGTGGTGCTGTTGCTACACCATCCTATGGAGATTTATGGTCAACTGACCAGAGTTGTCCATAGGATCGTGTAGCAACAGCGCCACTGTACAATTTCAGGCCACTGTGATATTGCACCTAAAAAATTCAACTTTGAAAATTAATAACTTTTGAATGAAAAACCTTTCAGCAGTGGGAGTACTCTTGTTTTACTCAGGGGTATAAACCCTACAACATATTTTTTTTTACATTTTAAGTATTACTATCCCTTTAATTGAAGATTTTCCCTCTCTGCAGTCTACCTGGGCATCTCCCTTCTGATCTGGTTGAACAGGGGGGGATACTTTGTTTGTGAATATCTCTTAAACCATAAAGGTTTCAGAGATAAGACTTGTATCGTTCTTCATGTTTTTTTAATGCCTACAAAATAAAATAAAGTTAAAACGAAGTATTACTATCCCTTTAAGTCTATGGAGGGAATGCCACACCTGGTATTTTTTTGAAGAAAAGGTGGCAACGCTAACAGTTCTCCATAGAGTGTGATAGAAACTGCTGAGTCACTTCCTGTCAGTTAGAACTTCCAGGAAGTAATCACACAGTAAATTCACTTCCTGTCAGTTAGAACTATCAGGAAGTAAACACAGTAAATTCACTTCCTGTCAGTTAGAACTATCAGGAAGGAAACACAGTAAATTCACTTCCTGATTATTTAAACTGCTATAAACTTTGAATAAAACATCTGACATCGTTGGGAGTACCCTTGTTTTATTCAGCAAGAAATGCCCTGTAAAATATGTGTTTTTATAAAAAAAAGTTTACTGCTCCTTTAATAATGTTGCACCCCACTTTGCTCCCTTCCAAATGGCGCATTGGAAATGTTGCACAGATGAAAAGGGCGAGATCAGAGTATCGCACCAATCAAAAGAGCGTTCATCTGGTGTCGCACTTTTACATGTCGGCAAATAGAGGGCAACATTTAATGTTCAACTTATTGATAAACTGTGGTGTATCTTGGTGCGCAGAGGAAGACTGCCCAGTGACGCAAGTTAGTAGTATACAGCTCCAAGGGCCTGCAGTAGAGAGCCACAGATCTGTCCGGGAAACTATTCCTCTGCAGCGGAACTAAGAGACCAATTGTGCCGCTCCTGGGTGCAGAAGCTCAGCAAGGGATCAAGGAATGGCTTCATAAGTTATATTTTACTGTTTCCAACACATGGGGAGAAAGGGGTGGGGAGCACCGAGGTGGTATCCTTTTGAAAAGTCACATAAAAAATATATGGCTACTAAAACAAGCATTAACCATGTTACCGTGATTAAAATGGTGACATGAGAATCTCGCTCTGCATAAAAGCGCGAGGTTCTCATGTCGCCTCTTTAAATGTCGTTATTTACTGGCCACAAATACAGAAAAAAATTTGTGAGGATACCGGATTCCTCTTGAGTGTTTGACATGTCTGTATGAAATAAGTAATAAACGAGCAGCGTACACCACAACTCCCATAATCTTTTCTTTGCCTCTTTCACAAGGATGATTACCTTATGAAACGCTTTATGATTTTTAACCGAGATGTCTTGCAAAGTGCTGGCCGGCTCTCTCTCCCACTGCGCGGAAAGAGGCAAGGAAAGGAATATGGGAGATGTGGTGTACACTTCTCGTTCAGACACATTACTTATTTCATAACGGCATGCATGGGCGGATTGTCCTATCGGGGGATCAGGCATCCCCCGGTGGGCGGCTAGATCATGTGCTGGTTGGGGAAATCAGAGGATCTCACCTCACCGTTCCACAATATTTTGAAGGAGAGGTCTGTGTTGCCACCGACACAGGCACTCTCTGTGACAGCCCTCGGGTTCCTTGTTAACGCAGAGTGCCTGGATATGACATAATATCTAGTGATGAGCGAGCACCCCAATGCTCGGATGTTCGGGTGCTCTGACCGAGCACCCCCTGAGGCTCGAGTGCTCGGCCGAGCACCCGAGCCCCATTGAAGTCAATGGGAGGACTCGAGCATTACACCAGGCACCCCCTGCTCTGATGAGGGGAGGGTGCCTGGTCCATAGGAAAAGGGCAGAAAAAGATGGAAACACTACAGAAATGGTTCAGGGACAGCATAGGGAGGATGTCTGGATGCACCTTGGACTCCAACATCGCTGCTGGGAACGATCTTTCGCCCGTAGTACGCCATTTTTACAGACTGACCGTAAAACACACAAAAAGGAAAATAAAAACGACTTTAGGCGAAAAATTGTTACCAAACAGTATTTGCTGTATATTTACTTGTATATCATCTGCAAATTCTCCCAAAAATTTCATCGATTTTCTGAAGTGAGGCCATGATTAAGAGGGAAACGTGCGCAGAGGCAAATTATCCCAAACATTTCCTTGATTTTCAGAACTGAGGCCATGATTAAGAGGGAAACGTGCGCAGAGGCAAATTCTCCCAAAAATTTCCTTGATTTTCAGAACTGAGGCCATGATTAAGAGGGAAACGTGCGCTGAGCTGACCATCTAAAACATTATGGGTGAGGGTCTGCTGCAGAGCTGACCATCCTAAACATTATATGCGAAGGCCCGCTAGTGAGCTGACGCTATAAAACATTATATGAGAGGGCCCGCTAGAGAGCTGACCCAATAAAACATTATATGAGAAGGCCCGCTGGTGAGCTGACCTATATAAAAATTGGCAAACAGGGCCCGCTGGTGAGCTGGCCCTATATAAAAATTATATCACAGGGCCCGCTGGTGAGCTGGCCCTATATAAAAATTATATCCCAGGGCACGCTGGTGAGCTGGCCCTATATAAAAATTATATCCCAGGGCATATGGAAGAGGAGGAGGAGGATGAGAACATTAAGAGTCAACCATATACCCGTTTTTGGGGTGGAAGGGGTGAATGGGAATACAGAGTATTCCCATCATTGTAAATAACATATATAAAGTGAGTTTATGTTCCCCCGGGGCTTTCCTCCAGTGGAGTGGAGAAGTCAGGGGAAATCCAGGCCTTGTTCATTTTTATAAGTGTCAACCTATCAGCATTGTCGGTGGAAAGGCGGATACGCTTATCTGTTATGATGCCACCAGCAGCACTAAATACCCGCTCAGACAGAACGCTGGCGGCAGGGCAGGCCAGCACCTCCAAGGCGTAGAGTGCCAGTTCATACCACGTGTCCAGCTTGGACACCCAGTAGTTGTAAGGCACAGAGGGATCATTGAGGACGCTGACACGGTCTGCTACGTACTCCTTCACCATCTTCCAAAACTTTTCCCTCCTTGTGACACTAGGCTGCGCATCAGGGTGAGGGTGCTGGCGGGGTGTCATGAAGGTGTCCCACGCCTTGGAGAGTGTTGCCCTGCCTTTCTCGGAACTGCTGTGTGCTCCCCTTTTCTCCCCTTCTCGGTTGGCCAAGGTAGCACGTACTCTGCCGCCAGCGTTGTCAGATGGAAAATTTTGGAGCAATTTTTCAACAAGAACCTTCTGGTATTGCACCATTTTGCTTGTCCTCTCCACCGGAGGAATGAGAGATGAGAAATTCTCTTTGTAGCGGGGGTCCAGAAGGGTGAACACCCAGTAATCCGTGTTGTCTAAAATGCGTACAACGCGTGGGTCACGGGAAAGGCAGCCTAACATAAAGTCAGCCATGTGTGCCAGAGTACCAACAGTCAAGATTTCGCTGTCCTCACCAGGAGGCTGACTCTCAATATCCTCATCCTCTTCCTCCTCTTCTGCCCACCCACGCTGAAGAGATGGAACTAAAGTTCCATGGCTACCCTCTGTAGCGGAGGCAACCGTGTCTTCCTCCTCCTCCTCCTCCTCCTCCTCCTCCTCCGCCTCCTCCAATTGTCGCTGAGAAGACGAAGTGAGGGTGCTCTGGCTATCACCTTGTGTAAGCTCTTCCTCCCCCATTTCCACCTCTTCCACATGCAAAGCGTCGGTTTTAATTGTGAGCAGCGAGCGTTTCAGTAGACACAGAAGTGGGATGGTTACACTGATAATAGCGTTATCGCCGCTCACCATCTGTGTCGATTCCTCAAAATTGCGTAAAACCTCGCAGAGGTCTGACATCCATTCCCACTCCTCACTTCTGATTACAGGAAGTTGAACGGAGAGGCGACGACCGTGTAACAGCTGGTACTCCACTACTGCCCTCTGCTGCTCACAAAGCCGGGCCAACATGTGGAAGGTGGAGTTCCAGCGCGTGCTCACGTCACACAGCAGCCGGTGAGCTGGCAATTGTAAGCGCTGCTGCAGCTTCAACAGGCCGGCCGAAGCTGTAGATGACTTACGGAAATGTGCACACACGCGGCGCACCTTGGTCAAGAGATCATGCACATTGGGGTAGGTTTTTAGAAATCGCTGCACCACTAAATTAAATACATGCGCTAGGCATGGTACGTGTGTGAGCTTGCCGAGCTCCAAAGCCGCCACCAAGTTACGCCCATTATCACACACAACCATGCCTGCTTGCAGGTTGAGTGGCGAGAGCCACTGCTCGGTCTGGTGACTAATCCCCTGCAACAGCTCTGAGGCCGTGTGCTGTTTGTCCCCAAGGCAGATCAGCTTCAGCACGGCCTGTTGACGCTTCCCCACTGCAGTGCTACACTGCTTCCAGCTACTGGCTGATGGGGGAGTGGCGGTGTGTGTAGAGAATTCGGAGGTGGAAACGGAGGAGGAGGAGCCAATAACGTAGGTGCTGGTGGAAACCCTGATGGAGGTAGGGCCCGCAATCCTCGGCGTGGGTAGCACCCGTGCCATCCCAGGGTCCGAGTCGCTCCCAGCCTCCACGACATTCACCCAGTGTGCCGTCAGGGAAATGTAGCGTCCCTGGCCACAAGCACTTGTCCATGTGTCAGTCGTTAAGTGGACCTTCCCAGTAACTGCGTTGGTCAGGGCACGGGTGATGTTACGGGACACATGGTGGTGTAATGCGGGGATGGCACACCGGGAAAAGTAGTGGCGGCTGGGGACCGCGTACCGAGGGACAGCTGCTGCCATCAGGCTGCGGAAGGACTCAGTGTCCACAAGCCTAAATGGCAGCATTTCGATGGCCAGTAATTTGGAAAGGTGTGAGGTTAGTGCTATGGCCTGTGGGTGGGTGGCTGGGTATTTTCTCTTGCGCTCAAATGCCTGGGGTAACGACATTTGGATGCTGTGCTGGGACAGGGAAGTGGATGTGGTCGCTGATGGTGCTTCAGATGCTACAGGTGCAGGGCGGGAGGTATGCGGGCCTGCGCCTTCGACAGGCGATTGGCCGGCACCGAAAACAGGGGAAGAGGAGGCAGTGGTGTGGCCTGCAGACACAGATGGGCGATCCAGGCGTTCCTCCCACTTACTACGGTGCTTGGATGCCATGTGTCGGATCATGCTGGTGGTGGTGAGGTTTCTAGTGTTCATGCCTCGGCTCATTCTGGTGTGGCACAGGTTGCAAACTACAAATCTTTTGTCGTCCGCACTTTCCTTAAAAAAACGCCATACCGCGGAACACCTACCCCTTGGCAAGGTAGATTTACGCAAGGGGGTGCTCCGTGGAACATTTGCGGGCCGGTTTGGTGCGGTCCGCCTTCTTTCTGTAGCCACACCACTGCCTCTTCCAGCCTGTTGCGGTGCTGCAGATGGCTCACCCTCAGGACTGCTGTCATCGCTCGGCTCTACACCTTCCCAGGTGGGGTCAGTCACCTCATCGTCCACCAAGTCCTCCTCCACTTCCTCACTCTGATCATCCTCCTCATGTCTTGATCCCACCACATACTCAGTCATTGACAACTGTATAACATTCTCCTCAACAAGGTCTTGAGAAGGAAATAGTGGTTGATTTAATGGCAACTGTGTCTCATCATCATCATCATCATCCACTACTTCCTTTGACCTTAAATGCCGTTCACATCTGTCATCTTCTTGTGATTGGGTAGCCTCTAGAGGTTGTGAATCAGGGCACAAGATGTCATGTTCCTCTGCAAGCGTGCTTGGAGAGAGGGTCAAATGAAGGATTGGTGATGAGACGAGCTCATCACTATATCCCAGTGTGGGATCACTTCTTTGACCAGACCGTGTATGGTGGGAGGAAGGATGATCAGAGTGAGGATTATGTTGACCAGACTCTTGGCTACTGAGAGTGGACTTGGTGGAAGACAGGGTGGTGCTTAACCGACTGGAAGCAGTATCAGCTGTCATCCAACCGACCACCTGTTCGCACTGGTCGGACCTCGAGAGTGATGTCCTGCGACGCCCTGTGAAATCAGACATGAAGCTAGGTATGGTGGATGTCTTTCTTTCTTGTGCTCTGGCACCAGGCACAGTTTCTCCGCGTCCTGACCCGCGCCCTGAACTTTCAGGATCACGTCCACTTCCCCGTCCCTTTTTACCCGCCTTCTTCATCTTACACGATATATATGACTTTAATATATATGAGTTTGAAAACTTAACAGTATTTCTTACTATTCTGCAACTCTGCAGAGTACACAGAATAGGCTGCTAAACTGCGGTGACACACACTGAATGGAATAAGTGACTTTAATATTTGAGTTTGAAAAATTAACAGTATTTCTTACTATTCTGCAACTCTGCAGAGTACACAGAATAGGCTGCTAAACTGCGGTGACACACACTGAATGGAATAAGTGACTTTAATATTTGAGTTTGAAAAATTAACAGTATTTCTTACTATTCTGCAACTCTGCAGAGTACACAGAATAGGCTGCTAAACTGCGGTGACACACACTGAATGGAATAAGTGACTTTAATATTTGAGTTTGAAAAATTAACAGTATTTCTTACTATTCTGCAACTCTGCAGAGTACACAGAATAGGCTGTTAAACGGCGTTGAAACACACTGAATGGAATATGTGACTTTAATATTTGAGTTTGAAAACTTAACAGTATTTCTTATAATTCTGGAACTGTACAGAGTACACAGAATAGGCTGTTAAACGGCGGTGAAAGACACTGAATGGAATATGTGACTTTAATATTTGAGTTTGAAAACTTAACAGTATTTCTTATAATTCTGCAACTCTGCAGAGTACACAGAATAGGCTGTTAAACGGCGGTGAAAGACACTGAATGGAATATGTGACTTTGATATTTGAGTTTGAAAAATTAACAGTATTTCTTACTATTCTGCAACTCTGCAGAGTACACAGAATAGGCTGTTAAACGGCGTTGAAACACACTGAATGGAATATGTGACTTTAATATTTGAGTTTGAAAACTTAACAGTATTTCTTATAATTCTGGAACTGTACAGAGTACACAGAATAGGCTGTTAAACGGCGGTGAAAGACACTGAATGGAATATGTGACTTTAATATTTGAGTTTGAAAACTTAACAGTATTTCTTACTATTCTGCAACTCTGCAGAGTACACAGAATAGGCTGTTAAACGGCGTTGAAACACACTGAATGGAATATGTGACTTTAATATTTGAGTTTGAAAACTTAACAGTATTTCTTATAATTCTGGAACTGTACAGAGTACACAGAATAGGCTGTTAAACGGCGGTGAAAGACACTGAATGGAATATGTGACTTTAATATTTGAGTTTGAAAACTTAACAGTATTTCTTATAATTCTGGAACTGTACAGAGTACACAGAATAGGCTGTTAAACGGCGGTGAAAGACACTGAATGGAATATGTGACTTTAATATTTGAGTTTGAAAACTTAACAGTATTTCTTATAATTCTGCAACTGTACAGAGTACACAGAATAGGCTGTTAAACGGCGGTGAAAGACACTGAATGGAATATGTGACTTTAATATTTGAGTTTGAAAACTTAACAGTATTTCTTATAATTCTGGAACTGTACAGAGTACACAGAATAGGCTGTTAAACGGCGGTGAAAGACACTGAATGGAATATGTGACTTTAATATTTGAGTTTGAAAACTTAACAGTATTTCTTATAATTCTGGAACTGTACAGAGTACACAGAATAGGCTGTTAAACGGCGGTGAAAGACACTGAATGGAATATGTGACTTTAATATTTGAGTTTGAAAACTTAACAGTATTTCTTATAATTCTGCAACTGTACAGAGTACACAGAATAGGCTGTTAAACGGCGGTGAAAGACACTGAATGGAATATGTGACTTTAATATTTGAGTTTGAAAACTTAACAGTATTTCTTATAATTCTGGAACTGTACAGAGTACACAGAATAGGCTGTTAAACGGCGGTGAAAGACACTGAATGGAATATGTGACTTTAATATTTGAGTTTGAAAACTTAACAGTATTTCTTATAATTCTGCAACTGTACAGAGTACACAGAATAGGCTGTTAAACGGCGGTGAAAGACACTGAATGGAATATGTGACTTTAATATTTGAGTTTGAAAACTTAACAGTATTTCTTATAATTCTGGAACTGTACAGAGTACACAGAATAGGCTGTTAAACGGCGGTGAAAGACACTGAATGGAATATGTGACTTTAATATTTGAGTTTGAAAACTTAACAGTATTTCTTATAATTCTGCAACTGTACAGAGTACACAGAATAGGCTGTTAAACGGCGGTGAAAGACACTGAATGGAATATGTGACTTTAATATTTGAGTTTGAAAACTTAACAGTATTTCTTATAATTCTGCAACTCTGCAGAGTACACAGAATAGGCTGTTAAACGGCGGTGAAAGACACTGAATGGAATATGTGACTTTGATATTTTAGTTTGAAGACTTAACAGTATTTCTTCCTATTCTGCAACTCTGCACAGTACACAGAATGTGCTGCTACACTGCGGCGAAGCACACTGAATGGAATATGTGACTTTGATATTTTAGTTTGAAGACTTAACAGTATTTCTTCCTATTCTGCAACTCTGCACAGTACACAGAATGTGGTGCTACACTGCGGCGAAGCACACTGAATGGAATATGTGACTTTGATATTTTAGTTTGAAGACTTAACAGTATTTCTTCCTATTCTGCAACTCTGCACAGTACACAGAATGCGCTGCTAAACTGCGGCGAAGCACACTGAATGGAATATGTGACTTTGATATTTGAGTTTGAAGACTTAACAGTATTTCTTCCTATTCTGCAACTCTGCACAGTACACAGAATGTGCTGCTAAACTGCGGCGAAGCACACTGAATGGAATATGTGACTTTGATATTTTAGTTTGAAGACTTAACAGTATTTCTTCCTATTCTGCAACTCTGCACAGTACACAGAATGTGCTGCTAAACTGCGGCGAAGCACACTGAATGGAATATGTGACTTTGATATTTGAGTTTGAAGACTTAACAGTATTTCTTCCTATTCTGCAACTCTGCACAGTACACAGAATGTGCTGCTAAACTGCGGCGAAGCACACTGAATGGAATATGTGACTTTGATATTTTAGTTTGAAGACTTAACAGTATTTCTTCCTATTCTGCAACTCTGCACAGTACTCAGAATGTGCTGCTAAACTGCGGCGACGCACACTGAATGGAATACGTGACTTTGATATTTTAGTTTGAAGACTTAACAGAATGTGCTCTAATCTGCAACTTTGCACACTAAACAGAATGTGCTCTAATCTGCAACTTTGCACACTAAACAGAATGTGCTCTAATCTGCAACTTTGCACACTAAACAGAATGTGCTCTAATCTGCAACTGTGCACACTAAACAGAATGTGCTCTAATCTGCAACTTTGCACACTAAACAGAATATATATATATTTTTTTTTTTTGTTTTGTTTTTTTCCCCCCACACCAAATAACCTGCTGCCCCCACACACAGTAGTCCTAAAAAGGACTTTTGGTTCTTTTTTTTTCACAATATTTGTTTTTTTCCTCCCTACACTGCCTTTCCCTTCCTATCCTCAGCTCTCCCTGGCTCAGACTGAGCCGAACTCGCTGGTCAGGTGCTATACAGCACCTGACCACGGGTTCTGGCCAGCCAATCAGTGTAATGCCAGCAGCCAACATGGCTGCTGGCATTACACCGATGTCAGAGCCTCCCTGCACGTTTATTGGCTGCGCAGCAGCCGCAAAACGTGCGGGGAGGAGACCCGAACATGGCGGGCGAGCACATGCGGTACTCGTACGAGTACCGCCATGTGCCGAGCAGAGCGATGCTCGAGCCGATCCGAGCATCGGCCGAGCATGCTCGCTCAACACTAATAATATCCTGGCACCTGCACTCCCATGCCGCACAGGGACCACAAGGGGGCGTTAATAGGGACTGTAAAAGTGTATTAAGTTTGGTTTTATGTATTGTCAAAATATTGTATGTGCTTAATTGTACTTGTCCAATTCAGAGGTTTGTGCAATCACCAACTACCAGGTATGCAAATATTTTCCATAGCCTAACATGGGGAATGGTAGGCAGGTCAGTGATTGGTCAAGGGTGGAGCAGGTCATTCAAAATAGTCAAACAAAGACTCCAGTCTTGGGCCCTTGCCAATAGGATGGGTATTATAGTAATTCCAGCCATTTGACTATTTGTACTGTAGCTAGACCCCCTGCTGTGTGCTAATTAAGCCAATGTGAACTGCAGTCAGACCCCCTGGCCATTGTGTAAATACATGTATTCCCTCTAATCAAGTCTCTGTCCTTGGCTAGAATTAATCAGATCTGTTTGTACTACCCTTAGCAGTATTGTGGTTGTGAGGTCATTTGCCATTGGCCCTTTTCCCTTAACTGCTATTGGTCCTTTTGTCACCCTCTGCCATTGGCCCTTTGTCTCCAGTTACCATTTGTCTTTTGTTCCCTGTGTCATATACCCATTGTGTCTGATTGGTCCCTGGGCCAAGCCTGTATTAGAATACCTGGCCCTTCCCATCCCTATTGTGGCACTGTATTTGACTGTATAAAAGAGGTGGTTTTTGTTCAATAAAGTGTGTGCAGTTTGAACTTCAACTGGCTCCTGTCTCTCTGTCACTGGATGGTATCAAGGGACTTCTGTTGTCCCCCATCCTAGGAAGAAATGCTGCTGGAGTAACCGGTGGAGCTGCCTGCTTGTAGCTGACCTCTGGAGGGAGAAACCTGGAACGACGGCCTGAGTCCAACCCAAGGACTTGGGTATCCGTTACAGGGACATTGGTGCTGGAGGCTGCACGGACCTCTCATTCTCCACACTGGACCAGAAGGGAATGCAAGAGAGGGGGAAGAGACACATATCAAAGAGATATGGGAGGTGGGTAGGAGAAAGGCAGAGGACTGAGGGGGTCTGACTGAACAATATTAGGAAAGAGGGGGAAGCAATGGGAGAGAGTGGAGGGGGCAGGGAAGAGGGGATGAAATGGACTGAAGGAAAAAGGGAGAGTAAATTAACTTCCTGTCAGTTAGAACTATCAGGAAGTAATCACAGTAAATTTACTTCCTGTCAGTTAGAACTACCAGGAAGTAAACACAGTAAATTCACTTCCTGATTATTTGAACTGATATAATTTTTGAATAAAACATCTGACAGCGATGGGAGTGATCTTGTTTTATTCAGCAGGAAATGCTCTTTAAAATATGTGTTTTCATAAAAAAAGTTTACTGCTCCTTTAAGCTAGTCACCATCTGCCTAACTATTGCAGGACGACTTTAAAGGGTTAGTAATACTTAGTTTTACCTTTATTTTATTTTGTAGGCATTCAAAAAACATGAAGAATGATATGTCTTATCTCTCAAACCTTTATGGTTTATGAGATATTCACAAGCAAAGTTCCCCTTCTGCCCCTTTTACCTAGTGTAAGCCATCTCTTCTCAGATGTGGAATGCAGTCCATAGACCAGACAGATAACAGAAGGGGACAATCTTCTTCCTATGAGAACAATGAAAGCCCTTCCCCCCTTGACAAGTTTTTCAGCTTTTTTCCTTATCTTAATTGAAGATTGTCCCTCTCTGCAGTCTACCTGGGCACCTCTCTTCTGATCTGGTTGAACGGGGGGGGGGGATACTTTGTTTGTGATTATCTCTTAAACCATAAAGATTTGAGAGATAAGACTTTTATCGTTCTTCATGTTTTTTTAATGCCTACAAAATAAAATAAAGTTAAAATTAAGTATTACTATCCCTTTAAATAAGGTGAAAGTTCCGCTTTAAAGTCTTCCAACACACAGCGAGAAGGAGGGGGCACCGAGATACACCACAATTTATCAATAAGATGAACATAGATGTCGCCCACTATTTGATGACATGTAAAAGTGTGAAATCAGATGATCACTCTTTTGATTAGAGCGATATTCTGATCTCGCCCTTTTCATCTGCGCAGCATTTCCAATGTGCCATTTGGGTGTGCACCAAGTAGGGTGTGACATTATTAAAGTGCACCGGATGTATGTGTGTATCTTTATTTATATAACTCTTTACACAAACAGCAACAGTACAACACAAAAATAGTACAGGATGGAATAAGAACATCAGGCTAAGGTGCGATCATTGCATTACTAGCAGGGGGAAATTGCAGCAAAGGGAATCATACATTGGGAAGTGAGCCCTGCCCCAAAAAGCTTATAATCTAATTATTAATCGTGACAACATACAGAGACAGTGGATAATAAGTGCAGGTACAAGGCTTTTGGAAGGGAAGTGCTGAATGATTCTTATGTGACAGTCAGTGGTGCAAGGGGAATGTTGTTACTGAGATGTCCCCTTGACCAGGTAGATGATTTAAAGGCATAGTAATACTTTATTATTAGTATCCCTCATATCGTAGGTATTTGCAAAATAAGTTAGTTAGTCTGAGAAATAACCGAAGGCAAATGTCCCCCCCTCCCTCCCCCTTCCTGTTGTGCTGACTGAAGGGGAAGTCTGTCGTACGACAGGCTTGCGGCTCTGCAGCAGAGCCGAGATCCCGTTAGTGAAAAATAATTATTTCACTGAAACGGTCTTCTACATGTCCTTGGTTTGTACTTGGTTTGCAAGCACATGTAGAAGACAGTTTCAGTGAAATAATCCTTTGTCACTAACGCGATTGCGGCTCTGCTGCAGAGCCGCCTGATGAAAGTCAGACTGGATATCCCTGCAGTCAGTACAACACTGACCTCAGGGAAGGGGGAGGGAGGGGGGAACTTTGCCTTCGGTTATCTCTCACACCATAAAGGTCTGAGAGATGAACCTGGGGGCTATTAAATTATTTTGCGAATACCTACAATATGAGGCATAGTAATAATAAAGTATTACTATCCCATTAAATAGAGGAGTGTGGAAGAGTGGCAAATGGTTATAGGGAGGAATCCAAAGTCTTGAGGCAGACTGTGAAAATGATTGAAGGCGAGAGATGGCTTGAGTCATGTAGGGAGTGGACAGAAGGAGTAGTACAATATCACAATAACTAATTATAGGCTTTTGTGCTCCAGGGCCAGTGCTACATTGCATCACTATCACTTCTTTCATAGTCCCTGACAGAAACCTCACTGGAAAAGAAGGGATAGTGTTACATTACATCGCTATCACTGTTTTCATAGTCCGTGACAGAAACCCCACTGGAAAAAAGAGATAGTGTTATATTTCCCTGACAGAAACCTCACTGGAAAAGCAGGGATAGTGTTACAGTGCATTGCTATAACTGCTTTCATAGTCCCTGACAGAAACCTCACTGGAAAAGCAGGGACAGTGTTACATTACATCACTTTCACTGCTTTCATAGTCCCTGACAGAAACTTCAATGGAAAAGTATAGATTGTGTTATATTCTATTGCTATCACTGCTTTCTTAATTATTAACAGAAACCTCTCCGGAAACAGACATCCAGGGAGCTCACTGTCAGGTACATGGAAGTTTAAAAAAATAGATGGATTACAAAAATACTAACAAATATTATAAACATCCTTTAATTATATAGCACCCATTTATTCCACTTATTTTTCATATTACTCACTTTCAGCAGAAGTAAAATCAAAATATGTTTACTGTCACTTTAAGCTGCAGGAAATCTGCACAGACTAAATCCTGTATTTTGTTTCATATGATATTTAATAAGGCGACATGATTCATTTTGTCTTTTCCTAATAAATTGCTTCCTGCTGAGACTTCACCTGAACTGCCAAGGGCCCTTCTGATCATCAGTGCTCTGCGGAGCAGGAGACATGTTCCTGGCACAGACACACACAGAATATTGTGGTTTATGAGAGAAATATACTCACAATTAACATGTTTATTGTACAACAGAATTTCCTGAATCAAGTTAATCACAGGGGAACCGTTTTCATCAGCTTACATGGAGATGTGGATGTAATTATGGTTCTCTATGTACATTACCTCTCTATAAAATGCTGAGCCCTATATAATAATTCGCTAGGATGTTTGTCATAAGCCGTCATGCACAGTAGAGACTGCCCACGCCGTGACTGATCCAAATTCAGACCGGAGTCCTCCCTGCGCATCTTCAGTCCCAGGAAGGTGCACAGAGAGGACCACAGTCTGAATTCGGAGCGCCCCGCTCAGTATCAGCCGCGGCGTGTTCACGTAATCAGTACTGTGCATGACTGCAGAGCCGCCAGTGTTGGCCCATGTACACGGGCTTTAAAACTAGTATTATATAAAGTGGCACTATTCCTGTCCTGGAACCTGGGAAAGAAAATTACAAGGCCACTTGGCCTGATCCTCTAATGGTGTAATGGTCTGCTGTTTAATTGTGTAATGCTCTGCTGGTAGCATGTAATGGTGTACTGAGGTAGTTAATCGTGCATTGCTCTGCAGGTGACATGTTGTTGTGTATTGCTCTGCCTGTGGCATGTAATGGTTAATTGCTCTGCTGGAAACATCACAATGTGTATTAATCTTCTGATGGCAAGTAATGGTATATAGCTCTGCTGGAAACACATAATGGTGTATTCCTCTGCTCCTATGTAATGCTGTACTGCTTGTAGTTTCATGTAATGGTGTGTTGCTTTGCTGGTGGTATATAACAGTGTATTGTCCCACTGGAGGTATATAACGGTACATTGTTGGAGACATGTAATGGGTATTGCTGTGATGGAGGCACATACTGTGGTATTGTTCTTCTGGTAGCATGTAATGGTGTATTGCCTTGCTGGTGGCACGTAGAGGTGTATTGCCCTGCTGGAGGTACGTGATATGGGATTGCTCTGATGGTGGTAAGTGATGGTGTATTGCTCTGTTAGAGGCATTTAATAGTGTATTGCTCTGCTGGTGATGTGTTGATGTGTTGCTCTGCTGGAGGGATGTAATGGTGTATTGCTCTGTTAGAGGCATTTAATAGTGTATTGCTCTGCTGGTGATGCGTTGATGTGTTGCTCTGCTGGAGGGATGTAATGGTGTATTGCTCTGTTAGAGGCATTTAATAGTGTAATGCTCTGCTGGTGATGTGTTGATGTGTTGCTCTGCTGGAGGGATGTAATGGTGTATTGCTCTGTTAGAGGCATTTAATAGTGTATTGCTCTGCTGGTGATGTGTTGATGTATTGCTCTGCTGGAGGGATGTAATGGTGTATTGCTTTTGCTGGTGGTATACAGGGGCGGATTGTAGGGGAATACCAGCCTGAGCATTTTTTTTTTTAAGCTAGCTGTGACCAGATGGAATAACTTACGACTATACCACTTGAAATATTGATCCCTATGTTGTACATTGTGTGACATAATGTAATAGTTTGGATGGGGTTACTGTAATTCCTTTACAGGGATATGAAAGTTGGGAGCCAGAGTGCAGAAAATAAAGGCTATGCCCAGCACTCCTGCTTGCTTCAGATCTGTGTAACTTGGCTAAACAATGACTGGAATGTTGATTGGCTCCTGCTGTGCTTCCTTGACCAATCAGGGGAGGTTATTATGGTCCAGTCAAAATGCCCCTTTTCCAAACCCTACTTTGCATTCTTATCTGGATAGGAGTGACTGGAAATGTAGGCCATTATCTGATTGGTCAAACATAGCAACACTGTCCCAAGCACTAATTTAAATTCTAATCTTGATAAGAGTGTCTGGAAGTGTATATAAGCAGTGTGTTTCATCAATAAAGCTGTTCTGTTCTACCTTCCTTAATACAAGTCTCGGCTGTATTTCTGGAGGGGACTTAGGCTGGGGATTCTCACCTTAGCCACTACAGGAGCAAATTCACTTTCCTCGCCGGTCTACTGGCGTAGGGCCTCTGGAAACCTTACCTAGGGTTCTGCAGCTAAATTCACTATCTCTGCCAGTCTGTCAGGGGGCAGCATCCAGTTGTTCCTGCCTGAGAATCCAGGACCTCCAGGAAGCAGCAGGGCTCCAGCCGGCCGTGGAAGAGGGCAGCAGCAGTGGCGGTTCAGGAACCGACGGCCCCAAAAGGGTCTGGTAAATCCTGGTACCGTCACACTAGCCCGGTAGATGGTGTTTGTGTGTATTTTATATATATATATATATATATATATATATATATATATATATATATATATATATATATACAGGGCTCAAAATTTCCACTTGCCACTAGCCAATGGCGAGTGAGAATTTAGCCCTGGCGAGTAGAAATTCAGCCCTGGTGGGTATGTTATGGCTTGCAGTGGCGAGTAACTTTTCAGGTCTGGCTAGTAGCAAAGGACTTCACATTTTAAGCCCTGTATATATATATATATATATATATATATATATATATATATATATATATAAATACAACCCTAGCAACTCCCACCCCCTTTCCCCACTCTCTCTTCCCCAGCCCTTTTCTACACTCTCATTCCCAGCCTATTACCCCCTTTCACTTTCTACCTACAGGCCCCTTTGCTGCTTCCTCTCTCCCCCAGTCTATTTCATCACCTCTTCTCTTCCCCCTCCACTCTCTCCCGTTGCTTCCCCCTCTTCCCTAATATTGCTCAGTGAGACCTCCTCAGTCCCCTGCCTCTCTCCTACCCACCTCACTCTCCATCTAGTATTCTCCTCTTTTCCTCTGCCTCTCAACACATCTTGTAGCTACGTGTCTCTTCCTCCTCTCTTGCATTCCCTGCTGGTCCAGTGTGGGGAGTGAGAGATCCGTGCAGCCTCCAGCACCAACATTCCTATCATCGCCCCCTTGTGGTTCCTCTGCAGCATGGGAGTGCAGGCTCCAGGTTATTATGTCATATCCTGGTGCTCTCCTTTAGCAAGGAACATGAGGGCTGTCACAGAGAGTGCATGTGCCGGTGGCAGCACAGACCTCTAATTTAAACCATTGTGGGATGGTCAGGTGAGATCCTTTGATCTCTCCAACCGGCCCATGATCTAGTGGCGCACCGGGGGATGCCCGATCCCCCGATAGGACAATCCGCCCATGGTGGTATATCATGGTAGGTTGTCCTGCTGTAATGGTGCATTGCTCTGCTGTAATCTGCCCCTTTAATATGCTGATCGTTAGAACAATAGCTTAATTGGGTATATGTCTGAGTCTAGTATTAGTCACAGTTATTTCATTCTTCAGGGATGGTTCTAGGGTTTGCTGATCTTTTTATTATTTTGTATATTTTTTTTGTTTCGTTTTGTTTAGTTTTTGTACAAAAATAAACAACATATTTACAACCTCCCTATCTGTTTATTTGATTCAATGTGTGTGTGTGTGTGTGTGTGTGTGTGTGTGTGTGTGTGTGTGTGTGTGTGTAGGGGTTACATACAGTATTGCGATATAATGCACACACTCACCCCCCTCCCCTCCCACACACACACTTTCCTAAATCATTACATGAGATGACCAGGGAAATACATTACTGCAGGAGACCAGCAGGGCAATACATTACTGCAGGAGACCAGCAGGGCAATACAAAGTGAAACACTGAAAGTGAGATCTCTGCCCGAAAGCTTACCATCTAAGGTGGTACACAGACCCACACATATACCAACATCCCATAATTGCTCTATTGTGAATTGGTAGTCACAGACCCACACTTACACTAACATACCAGCCTTGTACTACAGTGCACTGGTAGTCACAGACCCACACATACACTAACATACCAGCCTTGTACTAATGTGCACTGGTAGTCACAGACCCACACATACACTAACATACCAGCCTTGTACTAATGTGCACTGGTAGTCACAGACCCACACATACACTAACATCCCAGCCTTGTACTAATGTGCACTGGTAGTCACAGACCCACACATACACTAACATCCCAGCCTTGTACTACAGTGCACTGGTAGTCACAGACCCACACATACACTAACATCCCAGCCTTGTACTAATGTGCACTGGTAGTCACAGACCCACACATACACTAACATCCCAGCCTTGTACTACAGTGCACTGGTAGTCACAGACCCACACATACACTAACATGCCAGCCTTGTCTCACTGTGCACTAGTAGTCACAGACCCACACATACACTAACATCCCAGCCTTGTACTAATGTGCACTGGTAGTCACAGACCCACACATACACTAACATACCAGCCTTGTACTAATGTGCACTGGTAGTCACAGACCCACACATACACTAACATGCCAGCCTTGTCTCACTGTGCACTAGTAGTCACAGACCCACACATACACTAACATCCCAGCCTTGTCCCACTCTGCACTTGTAACTACTGAAGCACATGTACCTCTCTAGCCTTCCCCTATATCTGTAACCACTCTCTCTCTCCCCCTGAGTTTTACCCCCTTCCCCTTTTGCCTCCTCTGGCCCCCTCCTTTAATTACTTTCCACTGACTTGGACTTTTGTGTACCCTGCAGGTTTGGTGCAATAGGCCCAAATCAGCATTATACTATTATTTGTACAAATAGAGAAAAGAAAGCCAGCACTAACCCCGCAGTATGTAACACCACCTTGTAACACCGCCTGGTGTACAGTAGCACTAAATAAAGTTGACTTTTTAATGGGTGAGTGCTGGCTTTCTCTTTTCTGTTTGTGTGAATTTGCAAAAAGAAGTCTGTGCCTTGTTCAGTACAGACCTCTATAACCAGCCCCCTTGTGGCCCTCTTCATCCAGTGTTACAGAGCACTGACATCATATCCCACATCTCTGAATTAATCCTATGAGTGGCAGAGGGGTACGCAACTCTTTGTTTTGCAATACGTTGCATACACCTGTGGTACTCAAAGGCTTAACCTGATTATATAGGTCTGTGCCAGAGGAGTCACAGACCTCAGCTGGTCAGCTGGGGAGACCTGTCTGTTCTGCCCACTGGCACAGAGTTTTGTTGTGGGAACGGTGAAGTTGTAGGGCTTGGTGCTGCACCCTTGGCACCTGCCTCAAACTGACACTGCCATTTTTATGCTAGTGCCAGGGCAGCAAGTCCAGGTAAGAAAAGAATAATAAGGTATTGAGGTTGTACCCAAATACTTTGAATATAAACAGTGATGATGATGTGCTAAGGCAGGTACGTCAGACATGAGACCTGCAGGCCACCTGCGTGCATCTAGTTTCTTCCTTGCAGCTCCGACTGCAGCCAGAAAGGCTAGAGTAGTCTGAAACATGTTGGGGGCCTTTGTAATGTGCAAGGGGTTGATACAGATCCCACCACACCATGCAGAGCTTAATTCTTCACTTTCTCAGTGCAGCCAGTGAGTCGCTCCCTCATGTGCATCTCACTGTTGAGTTACTTCCTGTGTCTTCACGAGCAGTAACTCAGTAGTGAGATACAGGTCAGAGAGACTCGCCTACTAGGCCATGTGTGATTCTGGTTGCACAGAAAATTGTGAAGGATTCAGGTGTACACAGTGGGAGGAGGGGTCTGCATGAACCTCTCACATGCACATGCAGAGGTCTTTAAAGGGACAGTAATACTTTGTTTTATCATTATTTTATTTTGTAGGCATTAAAAAAACATGAAGAACGAAATAAGGCTTATCTCTCAAACCTTTATGGTTTGAGAGATATTCCCAAGCAAAGTTTCCCCTCACCGACCAAAACGGTCAAGTCTGCCATCTAGCTGTCAGATTTGGAATCCAGCCCGCAGATCAACCGCTGGCTCTTCATCAGAGCCTAGATCGCAAGTGTATTATGAAAAATAAAAAGTAAAGGAAACCATTTTGGCACCTTTAACATTTGCTATAGGGATATTGTATTTCCTTCTCTGTGAACAAATTCACCCAAACAAACAAAGGGAGATCTGCGCTCCTCCACACAATAGCGCTATAATGTGCCCTGTGCTAAGAATCTATAATAACCATATATAAATAAACTTGAGGATTTAGTTATATTTTGGCCAAAAGATATAGGTTCACCAACCCCGTCACTGTACCTCAATATATGGTGAGTAACTACACTAATATACTAAATGAACCTATCTAAGTTAAAGGGATAGTAATGTTTCATAATAAAAGCAGCTCTAATTAATCTTCATAGTATTTGGACTTTGGAGAGTGTTATTTCAATTCTGTCAGAGTTGTAGTACAAGAGTAATTGAATGATAAAGTATCCCCCTCCCGCCCCTTTTACCTGGTGTAACACTGCTCAGCCAGATCAGAAGGGAGGTGCCCAGGTAGACTGCAGAGAGGGACAATCTTCAATTAAGATAAGGGAAAAACCTGAAAAACTTGCCAAGGGGGGCAGGACTTTCATTGTTCTCATAGGAAGAAGATTGTCCCCTGCTGTTATCTGTCTGGTCTATGGACTGCATTCCACATCTGAGAAGAGATGGCTTACACTAGGTAAAAGGGGCGGGAGGGGGAACTTTGCTTGTGAATATCTCTCAAACCATAAAGGTTTGAGAGATAAGACTTATATCGTTCTTCATGGTTTTTTAATGCCTGCAAAATAAAATAAAGTTAAAACGAAGTATTGGTATCCCTTTAAAAGTGGAATTAAAAACAAGCCCTGTAGAAGTGTCACAAAACTAGTTGGTATGGACCCTATGAATTAGGGTGACCACGGGTCCCGGAACGTCCGGGACTGTCCCTTATTTCAGGGCTATGTCCCGCGTCCCGGGTCATCTTCAACCGGGACAATGAAGTGTCCCGGAATGAAGCCAAGCCGCCCTGGATGTCAGCCTGCAAGCGGTGTGTCACATCATGGACGCCGCGAGGGAGTGCTTGGTAGCATAAATCAGCGCTCCCTCGCGGCGTCCATGATATGACACACCGCTTGCAGGCTGACATCCAGGGCGGCAATGCAGCTTACCTGATCTCCTGGAGGCAAGTGCTCTAGTAATACAGAGCGCTGGGAGATGACATCATCTCCCAGCGCTCTGCATTACTGAGCACAGCGCGCGGGAGCTTCAGCTCTGTGCCGGAGGAGGCACAGAGCACTTTCCACGCCGCTAGACCACCAGGGACTCAAGGTAGGGCATGAAGGGGCAACTAGGGTGACCACGTCCCGGAATGGCAGAAGGGAAATGTGGTCACCCTACTATGAATATGATCTGTACTTTTCTTGTGAGGGTCCTAGAACATATATAAAATGTACACAATGTATGCAATTAAAAACAAGTATAAAGTGGGACTCACCTAATATATAGGAAGCTTATTACAGGCCTGGGATGTGGGTGCCCACCCAAAAGGACTGTGTATACTCCAGCCCTCCTATATAGGCAAATTGTTCCCACCCCCAGGCCTATAGAGGAATTACTATTCACAAGTAGACGGGGAAATGTGAGCTGAAAAATCAAATTAACCCCAACTTAAAGGGATATGGATTTAAAGGCAATGTAATACAGAATATGTGAAAAAAATATAACTAAAGTGTTCTTTTTTTGTTTCTTCTTTTTTCTTGTAAATTATTTAACCCCTTGAAAGCTACAGACATCTCCAACACATTGCTTTGTAAACGTGGAAATGTGAGCGTTCTCTTGAAAAATTCCACTGTATGTCAGAAAAAAAACATACCTTGACCAGTTTGTAATCAATCTTGGCTGACACGTGAAACGCGTAAGGCTGCTGCGTTTTCCCCATCCATACTGTGGTGTAATAGCAGCTTACTGTATTAAACCTTTGAGTGCCAGGATGCTTTGGCTACCCATCTGGCATTCAAACGGTTACATTTGGAATCCAAAAGCCACCAATTCAGCTAGTGAGTCGATCTGCAAACACCAGGGGCGCAGAATATCTCTATTTTCACCTATATGATTTTAGCCAGAGAAAATTAAAAAAGAAAGGTCAGAGATGCAGTAATTCATTTGGACTTAACAATGTAGCAAAAATGATTACACTCCCCCGAGGGTCCCTGCACATCCCCAAGGGAAATGTCTTCTTCCTGAATAATACTTCACAAAAAGAATTATGAGACATCGCACGTATGAAAGAGAATTAGGAGGCACTCAGACAACACGTTAGAGGAACAAGATTAAAAATGAAATAGACTGAAAAAACATTTAATATCATGTACTTACAGCAAGTATATCTAAAAAAGAATTATTGATATGTTTCATTGCTGAAATTTCATCCTAAATTAGCTTGTTAATGCATGTGTACACTGTCCTGTTCGGAGATAATTTTAATCATTTTGTTTGTTATGATTGTAATGAGAGATACGAGCTAAAATCAGTTATTGTAGTGACATTACTACTCCCTACTCTTGTATTCAGAAATGCTGTCATCTTATCCCGACTCATTTACAGATCACCACTTCAGAGACACCTGTCGTCATTGGAGACCTAGAAAAGGCAGGAATGTCTGCTCCCTTGCTAGTAGCAAGTCTACCATTGGGAGAAGGGTGGTGAAGCAGACAGAGTATTTGTGGTTGTGTGGCTACCAGAGTGACTGGATTGTTAAAAAAGAGTATATGCAGCACTATGGCTACCAGTGCGAGAGTGGAAAAAGTCTGGGGTGTCAGACAGAGTATGTATGTGTAACGGTTTGTTCGACTCACAGACACAATGGTTTAGGACAAAAACACAGTTTTATTGAATTCACAATACAGTAGGAACCCTCACAGGTACTGTAGTATACCAGCAGTATACACGACAGGTTATTCATACAATTGCCCACACAGGTCCACTACAAATATAGGTACAAGCAGTATATACTGACACAGGTCAGGCAAGAGGAGTAAGTTTCCCAGGACTCTGTTACTGCTGGAGTTAAAGTTCATCAATGAGTGTAAACAGTCCCATGTGTGAAGGTACTGAGATAGCACTCTATAGAGAGCTTCAGGTCGCCCAAGGCTAGCAGAACAACGTGAACTGCCAGAGTGCAACAGATATAGAGTAATGAGCACTGCTGGAGCAGTAACGGAGGCAGACACTTGCAACTGGTAGGAGCAGTAAACGGAGGACAAGCCAATGGCACACTACCGGAGAAATAACGGAGGCAGACTCTTGCAACCAGTATGAGCAGTAACGGAGGACTAAGACCAAGGCACACTGCCGCGCAGTAACGGAGGCAGACACTGGCAACCTGCAGGATCAGTAACGGAGGACAGGCCAATGGCGACTACCAGACCAATAACGGAGGCAGACACTTGGAACCGGCATGAGCAGTAACAGAGGACTAGGTCAAAGGCACACTGCTGGAGCAGTAACGGAGGCACACACTAGCAACCTGCAGGAGCAGTAGCGGAGGACAAGCCAATGGCGACTACCGGAGCAATCACGGAGGCAGACACTTGCAACCAGTATGAACAGTAACGGAGGACTAGGCCAAAGGTACACTGCTGGAGCAGTAATGGAGGCAAACACTGGAAACCTGCAGGAGCAGTAACGGAACTGACTCAAGTGTTAGTAAGCAAGAGCAACCGGATCGCCTGCAGAGTAAGAATGTCACTGAGGCGACAACTAGCTGAAGAAGCAGAAATGTCAGTCAAGCCGGTTCGGTACACAGGAACAGGAACGTCAGCCAGGCCGGGTCGGTACACAGGAGCAGGAATGTCAGCCAGGCCGGGTCAATACACAGGAGCAGGCACTTGAGGAGAAGTCAGGCAATCCGGGTCGGTACACAGGAGCTGGAAACTGAAGAGTAGTCAGGCAGGCCAAGTCGGTACACTGGGAAACACTGAGCAGTAATCTAGCACTGGTTTAGGAACACCACGAAAGGGCGCCATGTAGGTGCAGGAGCCCAGTATATAAAGACCATACTGGGCGGGATCAACACATGACAGCCAATGGGAGCACTACACAGGATAACTGACAAGAAAACAAAAACAAGGGAGCACGGGCACCGTGATAGTATGGTTCTCTGCCTACCAGTGGACAGTAGAACAATGCTGGGGTGTTATACAGTGTATATGTAGTTTTGTGACCACCAGTGGACAGTAGAATAAGGCTGGGGAGTCAGACAGTGTATGTGTGGGACTGTGCCTACCAGTGGAACAAGGCTGGGGTGTCAGACAGTGTATATGTGGGTCTGTGACTACCAGTGGACAGTAGAACAAGACTGGGGTGCAGGTAGTGTATATGTGGGTCTGTGACTACCAGTAGGACAAGGCTGGGGTGTTACAGTGTATGTGTGGGTCTGTGACTACCAGTAGAACAAGGCTTGGGTGTCAGACAGAGTATGTGTGACTCTGTGGCTACCAGTAGACAGTAGAACAAGACTGGGGTGCAGACAGTGTATGTGTGGGTCTGTGACTACCAGTAGAACAAGGCTGGGGTGTCAGACAGTGTATGTGTGGGTCTGTGACTACCAGTGGACAATAGAACAAGATTGGGGTGCAGACAGTGTTTGTGTGGGTCTGTGACTACCAGTAGAACAAGGCTTAGGTGTCAGACAGTGTATGTGTGGGTCTGTGACTACCAGTAGAACAAGACTGGGGTGTCAGACAGTGTATGTGTGGGTCTATGTCTACCAGTTGACTGTAGAACAAGACTGGGGTGTCAGATAGTGTATGTGTGGGTATTTGCCTATCAGTGACTGTTACTACTTAGGTAACTGGGTTAGGGGTACGCATTTCACTTTTTCAGGAGCAGAGGGGTCTGCAGTTCATTGCTTCACAATGTGTTGCACAACCCTCTAATCCCCAAGGGACTGAACAACATGGGATAACTTTGACAATGAAGATGATGCTTTTCTTTCTTCCAGCCTTCTGGTAATGGACACAAGTGCTGAGTACTCTTTCCATTCTCTGCTGACACTCACCTCTATCCTAGACATTGTGTCCTAACTCAATAAAGCCCTGAACACAGCCAGGAAAATGTCAGAGTGAAGCCCCTCATATATATTATCCACCTGATGGGATGTTCAAACCTCTTACTGGCTTCTGAGTTTCAAAACTGAAGTATGAAGTTTTCAGCTGTTTACTTATTAGTTAAAGATACAAGTTTGATTGAAGAACCACACAAGATATAGGACAGAATTCACTGTTGTGGCTTGGGCAGGAAGATCCACCATTTTCAAGGAAAACAGAGACGCACTCAAGTTGAATTCAATTGGAAGGATTACATTACTCATTTTTTTTTGACCTGATCAGAATAAACTGGTCCTGTTGGAAACTGGGTCGGAATGGAATCTTGGCGTTATACTATACATAATTATACACCATTGAATAATCTAGGATGAGACACATAAAAGGAAGTGTCTAGGCTCACTTAACGACCGGTGACATGTTAGAACCGTCAACGTTTTTTTTTCCAGAGGAACCTGTGAAGCCCTGGCATGTCACATATTTTGTGCTTCCAGCGCTTCCACGCAAGCACTGTAAGAACTAGCGTGTTGTGAAATTGACTGCTGTGATGCTGGGGCAGTCTTTCTCAGACCCCGTTTGGCACACTTGTACACATCATCATCCACGCGTGCTGGCAATCCAGGAAAGATCAAATCGGTCGTTAAGGGAGGGTCACTTCTCCGGACCACTCATTGTTAAAGGGTTAAGACACAAGCAGAATGAAACCCATGATTTTCAGAGGGGGATTTCAAACATCCTATATAATAATTTGCTAAAACGTGTGTACCGACAAAGTCATGCGCAGTAGAGACTGCCCGCTCCTCGGAGCGTCCAGCTCTGTATCAGCCACGGTTCTGGCAGTCTCTACTGCGCATGACTGCCCCGCGACCGACTGGCAGTGGCACTGTGGCCTGTGTAGCGGACTCTTCAACTAATATTAAATAATATACAATAACAAAACCTAGAATTATTATTGTGTAAGTTTTCATCCAAAAGCCATTGCAGCTTCCTGACCATAGACTGAAGAGGGCAACCTCTGACTCTCCTCCAGATGTTGTTGGATTACAGATCTCCTCCAGCTCTTGTTGGATTACAGATGACTGTGGATTGTAGTCCAACAATAGCAGGAGAGCTGCAGGTTTCCACGCCCTTGGAAAAATCATATGCTCAACAGCACTGGAATTCTTTCACTGTCGGGTGAGATAATGGTTTGATTGTCCGGCCACTGATAGGGGTGATTGAGGGCAAAGGCAACTGGAACCTCGCTCTCAATTTGCCTCTGCCTCAGCTCGGGTCAAATATACTAAGCTCCGATAGCAGCCTCTGCTGTAGGAGTTCATAATCCCAACATCACCAGTCTCAGGTTGGGGATTCTGGGATCGTCTTATAATGCTTTATGGAGTCAGAGGACAGTTTGCTGTCTCTGCTAAAGAGCAGAGACAACAGCTGCCCTCCTGGAACCCTTTCGGTGCATTGCATACCGATGTGACAGTAAAAGGGTTATGAATTTGTGTCTGGGTTAAAATGTGTTATGATTAATTTAATTCCAAATGTGTTTTTAGTGTTCTGTGAAACTACATACACATTTCCTTACAATATTACTTTTCATTATAATGGGCAAGATGATGGCGAATGAACAGGGAAAGTACCATCTTGTCTAAAAGGGTAACCCATACTTGTGGTGCCATACAGCAAATTGACTATACCATTAATCAGCCCCATGGGTCACACATCTCCATCAGATTACTTGGCAATGTTATGGCGATATGAGCAGATGAGAGCGGATGTAACTTTTATCAGCACTGCCGCCATCCACTCACATCCGCTCTTGATTGCTTAGTACAGTAATAGAAGATAGAAATGAATCAAGAAATTCTCAGTCAAAACGGTAAATGTAGGACTGTTCACCAGTTGATGAGTACTGTAGAAGTCTGTTTAAATATCCATGGTGCCAGACGTGTGTGGCTATTCATACCACCCATAGACAGAATCTAAACTACAAGTGCACCAGAGACAAACGCAGACATGTATGAAAAGTATCTAGGTTTGGTAAGATCTACAAATATATGGAATAAAATGTGTGACAAATGTGCACTCAAATGACCCACATCTTGGATACAGAAAGTGGGAAGATCCCCATAAAAATGAGTTTGGGTTTCGTTGTGCGTTCTGTTTGTTCCATGCCCCCTGTCACCAAACTCACATCTGCTCACACTTGCTCACATCTGCTCATTTCTCCAGACACTGCAGAGTGTCGGGCAAGAGGGGTGGATATGAGTGGATGCCAGCAGATGTCAACTCCCATTTCTGTTGGTTGTTTTATTTAAAATTTAAAACAGTTCCAATCATCAGTAACTGAGTGACAGCATGACTACTTCCTGAAGGTTCAAACTAACAGGAAGTGACTCCACAGTTAGTGCAATCTCTTTTAGCTCACAAGTGCCATACACAGAGAGAAGAAACATTCTGAAGCATATCAAACAGGTCCTGCCCAAACAACAGTCCAGCCACGAAATGCCAGACAATTCTCCGCTCAACAAGGGAAACAGCTAAAACAAGACATACATTTCAGGCATTTTGTGCCTCGTCGGTGAGGTACAGCTGATTCCTCTAGGCACTTGTGGGCAAGGGGTCCACATCTGGATTCCCCCATCACTCTTAGGGTGATCAACCCCAAGAGTGATTTGCATATGTAGAAAAAGTCAGAGATGCTCAACTAGGTTAAGGAGTTTTCAAGGTATGAAAAAGCTCACTAAGAATGTGTCCTGCACCCAGAGTGCAATCTCTTTTAGCTCACAAATGCCATCCACAGCGAAGAAATATTCTGAAGCATATCATACAGGTCCCGCCAAAATGACAGTCCAGCAACAAAATGCCAGACAATTCTCCTCTGGACAAGAGAAACGGCTAACCCCAGTCGTATGTTTTGGCATTGTTGGGCCTTGTTGGTGAAGTGAAGCTGATTCCTCTTTTTTTTTTTTTTTTTTTTTTTAAGGTGAAAAATAGTTTGACTAATAGGTAACATAGACAGGGGCTCTGACGTGAGCTGCGGCTGATGCAGACAGATACTAGAAGGGGGAGAGTATTTTGTAATGGGCAAAACATCACACAATGAGCTCTGTTTGTGTACTTCACTTTTAAAATACACACCAATTTAAAGGGATAGTAATGTTTCATAATAAAAGCAGCTCTAATTAATCATCATAGTATTTGGACTTTGGAGAATGTTATTTCAATTCTGTCAGAGTAATTCAATGACAAAGTATCCCCCTCCTGCCCCTTTTACCGATGTAACACTGCTCAGCCAGATCAGAAGGAAGGTGCCCAGGTAGACTGCAGAGAGGGACAATCTTCAATTAAGATAAGGGAAAAACCTGAAAAACCTGTCAAGAGAGGCAGGGCTTTCATTGTTCTCATAGGAAGAAGATTGTCCCCTGCTGTTATCTGTCTGGTCTATGGAATGGATTCCACATCTGAGAAGAGATGGCTTACACTAGGTAAAAGGGGCGGGAGGGGAAACTTTGCTTGTGAATATCTCTCAAACCATAAAGGTTTGAGAGATAAGACTTATATCGTTCTTCGTGTTTTTTTAATGCCTACAAAATAAAATAAAGATAAAACGAAGTATTACTATCCCTTTAATGACGTCCAGCAAATGTCCTGGGGCGGAGGTATGGGGAAAGGAGAAGAAGTAGTTTAGGGGCATGTTAGTAAAATGCAAGTTCACAAACTGATTGCAGCCATAGTTGATGCAGCATGTGCAATAAATGATTATGACCTTTTTCCTCCTGAAGTGGCAGTTCGTCAAAGTCACATAAAAAGCTCTACCACCACCAGTACTATTAATAAATCATCTAAGAACACTGAAGACAGCAACAAGTCACATTCTAGTGTTGATGGAATGATGGATGAAGGTGTAGCAGTTCAATCAACTGCTGCATCTGACAGTGAGACGGATAAGTACAACAACATTCTGGAAATCCCACTAAGGGGGAAAGTAAAAAAGAAATAATTTGAGACTTCAAAAATCCTAGAGGAATAAAAAAATAGTGGAAAAGAAGCAGCAGGCAATGCTGAGGATGACTGAATTATTAATGATGATGTTGATCTACAATATATACCTCCAGCATCATTCTAATCTTCAGACACAGATGACAACAGAGAGAGACTGAGAGAGAAGATGGCATGGCCAGAGAATCAGCCGAAAGGCAAAGCTCGTTCTTCCACCACTGACAAGGAGAACTGTGCCTGTTTACAAACTGTTTAAGAAATCAATCAGAAAGTCGAACTCTAGGCAAGGAAAGATGCTTCTGCTGCTGTTGAAAGTGCAGCATCATTGACAGCAAGTAATACAGTTGCAGCAACATCTAGCCCCAGTGTTAGAAGCAGCCCCTCATGAACCCCTCAGTCTCTGAAGTCTACAGTATGGAGATACTTCACTAATGATCTAAGCATTTTGCTGTTTTCTGTGTAAGAAGCATGTGAGCAGGGGGAAAACAGAATCAAACCTAGGCACCTCCTCAATGAGATCCACCTGAAGCACAACGACAGGTCTGTCTGTGAGACACATCAGCAGAAGGTCAGAGGGGCCACAACTAGCAAAAGCACCCCTAAAGGTTCCCGGGGACCAGGGGCGGATTGTAGGGAAATACCAGTCTGGGCATTTTTTTTTTTAAACTAGCCCACTAACTGGTGTTTGTGTGTGTGTGTGCATATATATATATATATATATATATATATATATATATATATAGATAATAACAAAAGGATGGGGCAGCACCCATGGGACTTTTTAATAGATTTATTTAGATAACAAGGTAATAATAATGGTCAACGTTTCGGTCCCATGTGGTCCTTTCTCAAGGGACCGAAACGTTGACCATTATTATTACCTTGTTATCTTAATAAATCTATTAAAAAGTCCAACGGGTGCTGCCCCATCCTTTTGTTATTA
Source organism: Rhinophrynus dorsalis (assembly GCA_037306005.1). Taxonomy (NCBI): domain Eukaryota; kingdom Metazoa; phylum Chordata; class Amphibia; order Anura; family Rhinophrynidae; genus Rhinophrynus; species Rhinophrynus dorsalis. The sequence continues at coordinate 13,259,661 of CM074720.1, read as the reverse complement.
TTTACATAAATATAGGGATTGTGCACCTGGGCATTAATTGTTTATAATAGGAGTGAGTGCTTTCCACCTTTGGATACTGTATATATATATATATATATATATATATAAAAACACAATGTTGGCGCTCATAGGGTTAAATACAACCCTGGGAACTCCCACCCCCTTTCCCCACTCTCTCTTCCCCGGCCCTTTTCTACACTCTCATTCCCAGTCTATTACTCACTTTCACTTTCTACCTACAGGCCCCTTTGCTGCTTCCTCTCTCCCCCAGTCTATTTCATCCCCTCTTTTCTCTGTCCCCCCTCCACTCTCTCCCATTTCTTTCCCCCTCTACCCTAATATTGCTCAGTCAGACCCCCTCAATCCCCTGCCTCTCTTCTACCCACCTCACTCTCCATCTAGTATTTTTTGCCTCCTCTTTTGCTCTGCCTCTCAACACATATTCTAGCTATGTGTCTCTTGCATTCCCTGGTGATCCAGTGTGGGGAGTGAGAGGTCCTTGCAGCCTCTGGCACCTATCATCGCCCCCTTGTGGTCCCTCTGAGGCATGGGAGTGCAGGTGCCAGGATATTAGGTCATATCCTGACCCTCTGCTTTAGAAAGGAATGCAATGGCTGTCACAGAGAGCGGCTGTGCCGGTAGCATCACAGATCGCTACTTTAAACTATTGTGGAACAGTCAGCTGAGATCATTTGATCTCCCCAACCGGCCCATGATCTAACGGCCCACCCATAGATGCCCGATCCCCCGATAGGACAATCCGCCCATGCCTGGGAACTCTGGGGCACATAATAGAAGTAATGATGTTGATGTGTCAGAGAGTGTGCCAAGATAGCCTTCATTTGAAATAGCACCTTTGGCTTACGTGTGGAATAACAAACTTGCCAAACAAACTTGCCAAAATGTTGAAGGTTGACATGCTGCCCTTTTGATTTGGTGAAAACAGTCCTACCAACAGTACTACAGGACTGCCTGCCCTCCTTCCTACATGTCAGTATTACTGGTCCTCCTGATCCCATTCCCTTCAATAGGGACTGCCTGCATCCCTCATGCACCAAAGACTGCATGCCCCCCTACTCAATTTAGGAGCACTGACTTCCTGTCTTATCCCTATATTACCCCCCGCTCACTGACACTGGTCACAAATGCATTACCCACCTCCCCTAGTACTGACTTCCTGTCTTATCCCTACATTACCTCCCCACTCACTGACACTGCTCAGCAATGTATTACCCACCTCCCCTAGCACTGACTTCCTGCCTTATTCCTACATTACCTCCCCACTCACTGACACTGCTCAGTAATACATTACCCACCTCCCCTAGTACTGACTTCCTGTCTTATTCCTACATTACCTCCCCACTCACTGACACTGCTCAGTAATGCATTACCCTCCTCCCCTAGCACTGACTTCCTGTCTTATTCCTACATTACCTCCCCACTCACTGACACTGCTCAGTAATGTATTACCCACCTTCCCTAACACTGACTTCCTGTCTTATCCCTACATTACCTCCCCACTCACTGACACTGCTCAGTAATGCATTACCCTCCTCCCCTAGCACTGACTTCCTGTCTTATTCCTACATTACCTCCCCACTCACTGACACTGCTCAGTAATACATTACCCACCTCCCCTAGTACTGACTTCCTGTCTTATTCCTACATTACTTTCCCACTCACTGACACTGCTCAGTAATGCATTACCCACCTCCCCTATCACTGACTTCCTGTCTTATCCCTACATTACCTCCCCCACTCACTGACACTGCTCAGTAATATATTACCCACCTCCCCTAGTACTGACTTCCTGTCTTATCCCTACATTACCTCCCCACTCACTGACACTGCTCAGCAATGTATTACCCACCTCCCCTAGCACTGACTTCCTGCCTTATTCCTACATTACCTCCCCACTCACTGACACTGCTCAGTAATACATTACCCACCTCCCCTAGTACTGACTTCCTGTCTTATTCCTACATTACCTCCCCACTCACTGACACTGCTCAGTAATGCATTACCCACCTCCCCTAGCACTGACTTCCTGTCTTATCCCTACATTACCTCCCCACTCACTGACACTGCTCAGTAATACATTACCCACCTCCCCTAGCACTGACTTCCTGCCTTATTCCTACATTACCTCCCCACTCACTGACACTGCTCAGTAATGCATTACCCACCTCCCCTAGTACTGACTTCCTGTCTTATTCGTACATTACTTTCCCACTCACTGACACTGCTCAGTAATGTATTACCCACCTCCCCTAGTACTGACTTCCTGTCTTATCCCTACATTACCTCCCCCACTCACTGACACTGCTCAGTAATGCATTACCACCTCCCCTAGTACTGACTTCCTGTCTTATCCCTACATTACCTCCCCCACTCACTGACACTGCTCAGTAATGCATTACCCACCTCCCCTAGCACTGACTTCCTGTCTTATCCCTACATTACCTCCCCCCACTCACTGACAATGTTCAGTAATGCATTACCCACCTCCCCTAGCACTGACTTCCTGTCTTATCCCTACATTACCTCCCCCCACTCTCTGACACTGCTCAGCAATACATTACCCACCTCCCCTAGCACTGACTTCATGTCTTATCCCTACATTACCTCCCCCACTCACTGACACTGCTCAGCAATACATTACCCACCTCCCCTAGCACTGACTTCCTGTCTTATACCTACATTACCTCCCCACTCACTGACACTGCTCAGTAATGCATTACCCACCTCCCCTAGTACTGACTTCCTGTCTTATCCCTACATTACCTCCCCCACTCACTGACACTGCTCAGCACTACATTACCCACCTCCCCTAGCACTGACTTCCTGTCTTATCCCTACATTACCTCCCCCACTCACTGACACTGCTCAGTAATACATTACCCACCTCCCCTAGCACTGACTTCCTGTCTTATACCTACATTACCTCCCCTCTCACTGACACTGCTCAGCAATGCATTATCCACCTCACCTAACACTGAAAGGGTTAAGTGTCTTTGATTGGGGAGTTAATATAGGGCACTGTGTTCCACAATTACCAAACTCTATAATCTAAATAACTCGAAAACTAGTTTTCTATATGACTTATAATTGATGGCTGGGCAAACAATAGTGGGGAGTATCAGAAAGTACTTAATGCCCCCCAACAGGACTGAGCCATGATCAGGGTCTATGAGACCCTGATCATGGCTTCCAGTGGTGACCATCCCTTTCACATGGGTAACGCCAATGAAGAAATATTGCATTGGTTATATAGACTTTTGTAAAAGGTGCTTTACTGGGCTATGGTGCCTTTCACACAGGCAACTATCATCTTATGTGAATGCTCCAAAGTCCATCATACTGTACCTGTATTGTGTTTCCTCAGGAACGCAGTAAATATACCATAAGGAAGGTCTGTATAGAGGCCTATGGGGTCATGGTGTTTACAGTTTTGAATTTCCTAGAATACTTACTTTTCAGAAATGTACTCCTTTATGGGATTATATTGATGTTAAGGGGTGATTAAGCCTTATAACTCTGTTTTGGTTATCCTAGTGTAAATGTCAACTATAAATTCTGTTATGTGCTGTTACCAATTTGGGGCACCAGGGACAGACATACATTTGTGTGCCTACGCAGTTTGGGTATCATTTAGTCGGGAGATCTACAGGATTCATAATTTTAACTTGTTTTGTTTGTTAAACTGATGTTGTGTGAGATGTACAACAAGATTTGCGTTTAGTGTAGATTCCTGAAGAATTCCTGAAAACACCTACTTAAGTTTTTTATTAAATACATTTTTATTGAATTTTACAATAGCATAGCATGGAAGTACAGAGTAATTGAATAAAGTGCAACATTTTATGAAATAAATTACAGATCTGATGTTACAATGTTTTTAACAACATTTCCTTGCTCATAATTTTGTGTAGGATGAAACAACAGCCATTTTGTGATTCTTCATTTTGTCTACTTTCAGGTCAAATTTATTTCTCTATGATTATTTAGCTGTTTTAGGGTAGTTTTACATTGTAAACAATGGAATGTGCAGTCTATAGTTCATCAAGTTGAAAATAATCTATCGCAAGCCTGTTAAAGGGATAGTAATGTCTGTTTTTAAACTATTGTTATATTGTAGATATTAAAAAAAATAAATTAATTGAGGTTAGTCTGGTCTCTTAAACCTTTATAGTTTAAAGGGATAGTAATGTTTCATAATAAAAGCACCCCTGATTAATCATCATAGTATTTGGACTTTGGAGAGTGTTATTTCAGTACTGTCAGAGTTGTAGTACAAGAGTAACTGAATGATAAAGTATTCCCCTCCCACTCCTTTTACTGATGTAACACTGATCAGCCAGATCAGAAGGGAGGTGCCCAGGTAGACTGCAGAGAGGGACAATCTTCAATTAAGATAAGGGAAAAACCTGAAAAACTTGTCAAGGGGGGCAGGGCTTTCATTGTTCTCATAGGAAGAAGATTGTCCCCTGCTGTTATCTGTCTGGTCTATGGACTGGATTCCACATCTGAGAAGACATGGCTTACATTAGGTAAAAGGGGCGGGAGGGGAAACTTTGCTTGTGAATATCTCTCAAACCATAAAGGTTTGAGAGATAAGACTTATATCGTTCTTCATGTTTTTTTAATGCCTACAAAATAAAATAAAGATAAAATGTAGTATTACTATCCCTTTAAGAGATATACGAGGTGAAAGTTCCCCTCCCCTTTCTCACACGTCAGCTGTATAGCTGACAGAAAGAGATTCGAGTCAGCAAACCTGACTGCGGCTCTTCAGCAGAAGCTGAAATAGTGATATCTAAAAATATACAAAGTGTGCCCGGTTTGCAAGCACACTTTGTAGACTGTTCCAATGAAGTATTTCTGTTGAGATTGCAGTATTTCGACTCTGCTGAAGAGCCACAATCAGGTCGCCTGACTCGAATCTCCTTCTGTCAGCTACACAACTGACGACTGAGAAAGTGAAGGGAGGGGGGGAACTTTGACATAATATAGCTCTTAAACTATAAAGGTTTGAGAGACCAGACTAACTTCAATTAATTTATTTTTTTTTAATATCTACAATATAACACTTGATTAAAAACAGACGTTACTATCCCTTTAATTTGAGGTCTGTGCAGGAGATGCATGTACGTAAAACTATAGATATTTGGTATGTGTGTACTTGGGGGATTCAGGTCTTGTACAGTAATTAAAACCTTCACTTGAATATGTTTGATACATACTGTATAATATTTACAGAATAAACCATGTTTTAAATGTTACACATTTATGGCATCATATCTGGTACATGTACAAAATTTACTTCAAGAGATGTACCATGAAAAATCTGAATATGTTCAGAAAAAACAGTATGTAGTTTTGCACAGGTAACTAGAAGATTGTCTATGAGAATCATTCCTAAACAGATTTATAGCAAAACTAGTATGAAATCCCATGTACACGGGATAAAGTGCCACCCATCTGCCTCGGCTGCTGCCCCGGAGCTGGGAGCAGAGACAGGCGGTGAGCCTTTCTGAGCGCCCTGCTGTGGATCAGCGTGTTCGGCCAGTTCCTACTGAGCATGACTGCATCATTCCGGCAGTCTCTACTGAGCATGACTGCATCGTTCCTGCAGTCTCTACTGCTCAGGACTGCATCATTCCGGCAGTCTCTACTGCGCATGACTGCATCGTTCCTACAGTCTCTACTGAGCATGACTGCATCGTTCCGGCAGTCTCTACTGAGCATGACTGCATCATTCCGGCAGTCTCTACTGCACATGACTGCATCGTTCTGGCAGTCTCTACTGCGCATGACTGCATCGTCCCAGCAGTCTCTACTGTGCATTGACTGCGTTGTTCCAGCAGTCTCTACTGCACATGACTGCATCGTTCTGGCAGTCTCTACTGCACATGACTGCATCGTTCCAGCAGTCTCTACTGCGCATGACTGCATCGTTCCGACAGTCTCTACTGCGCATGACTGCATCGTTCCTGCAGTCTCTACTGAGCATGACTGCATCATTACGGCAGTCTCTACTGCACATGACTGTATCGTTCCAGCAGTCTCTACTGTGCATGACTGCATCGTTCCGGCAGTCTCTACTGAGCATGACTGCATCGTTCCTGCAGTCTCTACTGATCATGACTGCATCATTCCGGCAGTCTCTACTGAGCATGACTGCATCGTCCCTGAAGTCTCTACTGAGCATGACTGCATCGTTCCAGCAGTCTCTACTGCACATGACTACAGTGTTCCAGCAGTCTCTACTGCGCATGACTGCATCATTCCGGCAGTCTCTACTGCACATGACTGTATCGTTCCAGCAGTCTCTACTGTGCATGACTGCATAGTTCCGGCAGTCTCTACTGAGCATGACTGCATCGTTCCTGCAGTCTCTACTGATCATGACTGCATCATTCCGGCAGTCTCTACTGAGCATGACTGCATCGTCCCTGAAGTCTCTACTGAGCATGACTGCATCGTTCCAGCAGTCTCTACTGCACATGACTACAGTGTTCCAGCAGTCTCTACTGCGCATGACTGCATCATTCCGGCAGTCTCTACTGCTCATAACTGCATCGTTCCGGCAGTCTCTACTGCGCATGACTGCATCATTCCGGAAGTCTCTACTGCACATGACTACAGCGTTCCTACAGTCTCTACTGAGCATGACTGCATCGTTCCTACAGTCTCTACTGAGCATGACTGCATCGTTCCTACAGTCTCTACTGAGCATGACTGCATCGTCCCTGCAGTCTCTACTGAGCATGACTGCATCGTTCCTGCAGTCTCTACTGCGCATGACTGCATAGTTCCTGCAGTCTCTACTGAGCATGACTGCATCGTTCCTACAGTCTCTACTGAGCATGACTGTATCGTTCCTACAGTCTCTACTGAGCATGACTACAGTGTTCCAGCAGTCTCTACTGCGCATGACTGCATCATTCCGGCAGTCTCTACTGCACATGACTGTATCGTTCCAGCAGTCTCTACTGTGCATGACTGCATCGTTCCGGCAGTTTCTACTGAGCATGACTGCATCGTTCCTGCAGTCTCTACTGATCATGACTGCATCATTCCGGCAGTCTCTACTGAGCATGACTGCATCGTCCCTGAAGTCTCTACTGAGCATGACTGCATCGTTCCAGCAGTCTCTACTGCACATGACTACAGTGTTCCAGCAGTCTCTACTGCGCATGACTGCATCATTCCGGCAGTCTCTACTGCTCATAACTGCATCGTTCCGGCAGTCTCTACTGCGCATGACTGCATCATTCCGGAAGTCTCTACTGCACATGACTACAGCGTTCCTACAGTCTCTACTGAGCATGACTGCATCGTTCCTACAGTCTCTACTGAGCATGACTGCATCGTCCCTGCAGTCTCTACTGAGCATGACTGCATCGTTCCTGCAGTCTCTACTGCGCATGACTGCATAGTTCCTGCAGTCTCTACTGAGCATGACTGCATCGTTCCTACAGTCTCTACTGAGCATGACTGCATCGTTCCTACAGTCTCTACTGAGCATGACTGCATCGTTCCAGCAGTCTGTACTGAGCATGACTGCATCATTCCTACAGTCTCTACTGTGTATGACTGCATCGTTCTGGCAGTCTCTACTGTGTATGACTGCATCGTTCCGGCAGTCTCTACTGCACATGACTACAGCGTTCCAGCAGTCTCTACTGTGCATGACTGCATCGTTCCATCAGTCTCTACTGAGCATGACTGCATCGTTCCATCAGTCTCTACTGCGCATGACTGCATCGTTCCATCAGTCTCTACTGCGCATGACTGCATCGTTCCATCAGTCTCTACTGCGCATAACTGCATAGTTCCAGCAGTCTCTACTGTGCATGACTGCATCGTTCCGGCAGTCTCTACTGAGCATGTGCAGTTGCACACAGAGAGCTTCACACACGGGCTAAAGTGCCACCCAGCAGCCTCAGCTGCTGCCCTGGAGCCAGTAGCACAGACGGGTGGTAAGCCATTTGGAGCACCCCGCTCCAGATCAGCGTGTTCGGCCAGTCTCTACTGCTCATGACTGCATCGTTCCGGCAGTCCCTACTGAGCATGTGCTGTTACACAAACAGGGAGCTTCGCAGCCTAACAATTTATATTAAACAGATTCTGAAAATGTGCCTGTCTTACTAGGGAAAAATGTCCCAAGCCTCTGGCACTGAAGGCTTTTACACATCCCCAAAAAGATTTGTATGTTTCATAATTTTATCTAGAATAGACAAGACATTCTAATACCGGAAGCACCCAGGCGCATTTGTTACGCAACTTCATTAATTTGCTGAGGAATTTTTCTCCTTACTTTAAGACTAATGGGATTAAATATTGAATCAGCCGCAGCCTGTTAATGTGTAAAGTGCAGAGATGACTGATAGTTCTTTTAAAATAATTCAATATATTCTTCTTTGAGAAAGTCAGTTAATGAAAATCTTTTTTTTTCCCCCTTCAATTCATATTTCTTTCATTAATGATTTAATTAATTTGCAGAAGAAAATGCCCTTGGCAAAGGCACATTAAAAAATAAGAAAGGACTTTGACATATCCCTTTGTAGACAGTAGATTTTTCCTATCCATCTCTCTGTAAGACGTGAGCAATCGCTCCAACCGGCTTACGAAAATGCAACGTTCCGTTCAAGTTGTAACCGTTTGAGTGCCAGCGTTGCAATGCGTTGGCTACCCCTCTGCCACATAAAGGGTTAACTTATTTTTCGATTTGTTCAGAGGCCTGTGTTTAACAGAGTAGAGAAAGTGTAAATGACCCATTTACACAAATATCAATCGCTTGCATGCTGGAGAGTCCTCCGATCCATTGTTTTGCCTCTAGCATATAAATGTTTAATATCTTAGAATCTACATTGTATAGAAAAAGTCAGAAGGCTTAACCCCTTAAGGACCGGGAAAATCTGAGGTCGTTTTCCCTAAAGGACCGGAGCAATTCTGACCCTTTTGACTATGTTTTTGTTCAACAGTGTTTCCCCTCTTAGGCTTTTATTCCACCCCCATAAATTATATACTGTTTTTCTACGCACAAATAGGGCTTTCTTTTGATACCCCACTTATATGGATAACCCACCATTTACTTTATGAAAATTAAAAAAAAAAGGTAAAAAAACACCATTTTTGATTTTCTCTTGGGATCAATTGGTCACAAAGGGTTACATTTTTATGGAGACTGCATGAAAAGTATGACCGGTCAGTCATACCTACAAAATGCGCAGTTTAAAGTGGCCACTGTCCCCCCTGGGTGAAAATCCCCATGTCCCTTTTTCCCACCCTATTTTGACACTTTTTTATCCCTGGCATTTGGTGGTGTGTTAAAGTATATTACATGGCTCCACAACAATCACACTTGCAATATTGTTTAATTATATATTTTTTTTTTAAAAAAAAACTTTTTTTGTAAAAAGGCAGACGAGACAGGCGCAGACAGCATGCTTTGCATGCTGCCTCTGTCTGTCACTATGCGGGTACATGTGATCGCTGCTACAGCGATCACATGAACTGGCACAAGCAGGAAGGGCTGAGACTGAATGCCCCGGTCTCGGAGCGCTCAGTCTCTGCCTGGAATTAATGATAGCAGCGTGCACGGAGGCACGCTGCTATCATTTAAGCCATGACAGTCCTGGACCGTCATGGGTCGTTAAGGGTATAACAACCCATGATGGTGCAGGACCGTCATGGGTCCTTAAGGGGTTAAAGGCTCCCCTCGCCCCCCCTTGAGTTGGTCCTGTGAGCAACGCATGATTCCTATTGGCTGTCACAATGTCACACTCACCTGCAACAAACAATTGGAATACTAGTGGTCTTGCTATTCCCCTATAAATTTACAGCCCTCAGTGTACACATCTTCACTGGTCTTCTCCTGCCCAAAGTTGATGCTGTGAACTGCAGATAGGCAGCTAAATACTCTTATTGGCTGCTGTGATGTTACGCCCACCTGCACAGCCAACCTCCACCATTCAGTCCTCAGTGAACACATCCTCATGAGCTTCTCGTCCACAGAGCTGGTGCTATGAGTGTCAGAGAGGCAGATGATTATTTCTATCGGTCACTATAACTTCATGCCCACCTACTCTCACAGTACCCTGTAGCGACGCCGCTTCTGGCGATGCTTACAATGACGCTCCAGTGTCATTTCCACGAGCGGTTGGCCGCATCAATGCTAGATGCGTCATCTGCAGGCGCGAGGCTTCAGTATGCTGCAGGCCTCTGTTTTATGTGTTTGAGGCCTGTAGTCTCCTCCTACCTACTTCCTCCCTCTGAGCTGCTCCTCCTACCTACTTCCTGAGGAGGGGTTTAAAGGGCAGACTGATTCCTGACTCAGTTACCTTTATGTTGTTGTTCTGAGCAGCTCATTATCTTGTATTCCTGATTCCTGTCTATGACCTGGCTTGTCTGTCCATCTATTCTGGTACTGACCTGTGACTCTGTATGATTATTCTCCTTGTGCTCTCTGATTTATCTCAGATATCCTTTCTGGTGCAAACCAGTGGCACTGGCTGACTCCCTGCTCCGTGTATGACCTAAGCTTGTCTGACTACCCACTCTGGTGTTGACCAGAGGCTCTGTCCACTGCGCATGCAGCATTTCATTGCTTCAGTGGATCTGGTGCAAACCTGTGGCTCTGACTGACTACACGCTCAGTGTATGACCTAGGCTTGTCTGACTACCCACTCTGGTGTTGACCCGAGACTCTGTCTACTGCGCATCCAGCATTTCATTGCTTCAGTGGATATCCTATCTGGTGCAAACCTGTGGCTCTGACCGACTACACGTTCCGTGTATGTCCTAGGCTTGTCTGACTACCCACTCTGGTGTTGACCTGAGGCTCTGTTCACTGCGCATCCAGCATTTCATTGCTTCAGTGAATATCCTATCTGGTGCAAACCTGTGGCGCTGACTGACTACACGCTCCGTGTATGACCTAGGCTTGTCTAACTATCCTATCTGGTGTTGACCTGGGGCTCTGTCCACTGCACATCCAGCATTCTATCGCTTCAGTGGAAATCCTATCTGGTGCAAACCTGTGGCTCTGGCTGAATTCCCGCTCCTTGTATGACCTTGGCTCGCCTGACTATCCTATCTGGTACTTACTAGAAGGCCCTGTCTGTTTGCTCCGTGTGTTAGTTCCGTTCCTCAGACATCCTTCCTAGTACTGACCTGGGACTCTAGCAGACTCCTAGCTACTGACTGCAGGAGTGAGTCAGTAGTCTCCGTGTTGCATACGATATAGACTCTGCTCCTAGACTGACTGCAGGCTGAGTCAGTATCTCTTGGGCATTACCGTACATCGATACTCCAGTGGGCTGAGGCCTAGTCTCGGACAATGTGGTGGAGATGTTGGGAGACTGCTATTCCTGATACAGTACTTGCCTCTTCGATCACCCAGTGTGTGTGTGTATATATATATATATGTATATATATATATATATATATATATTGCATTACTGTTATTATTCTCAAAATAAAGGTTATCTTAAAGTGGAACTTTCAGATAATAGCAAGTTGTCATGCATTCATTAAATGCATGGCGACTAGCTTGAAAATAGATGTCTTACCGTTAAAAAAAATAAAGAGTCTAAAGGAATCGGTCCCGTCTGGAGACCTGAACCCAGGCTAGAGAGCAGACATCTTGTCTGCGCGCCTGCGCTGTCAGTCCCGGTGTCCATTGAGTAGACTGCTTTGCACCATATGGTCATCGGAAGGGTCTGACGGTGCAGGCGCACAGACCGCACTAACCTGCCTGTCAGTCCTGAAACGGGACGGATTCCTTTAGACACATCTATTTTTTTACAGTAAGACATCTATTTTCAAGCTAGTCGCCATGCGTTTAATGAATGCGTGACGACTTGCTATTCTCTGAAAGTTCTGCTTTAACTCTACCGTCTGACTCCTGGTTTTGCTTGGCTACCGTAACACCTACACGGCCTATAGGAATAAAACTAACAATGTTCATCCCAGCTCTGGCTGTATCCGCATTCTAAACTAACAGCCCTAAGTGTACATGTTCCTACTGGGCTTCTCCCCAGAATCGATGTTGCTTTGATGTCACACCAGGCAGAACAGCCAATAGGAATGAGGCAGCCACTTTCAACTTCAGATCCTGAAGGAGGTGGAACTGTACACTGAAGGCTGTAAGTTTATATTAGCACTAGTGCAAGAGGTATGGGTACAGGCAATTAAAGTGATAGTCATGTCTATGTAAAATTAGTTCCCCAAGTCTTCTGTATAGTAAAAGGCACATACTGCCCTATGTCTAAGCACCTACTTCTTTGTATATCAAAAGTTATGAAGCACTGAAGATCCACCACCCGCCCCCTTCTGGCCGCTTCCCATGGAATCTGAGATCGGGTCATGTGACTCGATGGCTGCAGCAAGGGACAAACTTCAGTAAATAAGTATAAGGGTAATCCTGCCCCCCTTGATAAGGGAGGGCAGGATTTCCCTTTGCTTACTGAAGTTTGTCCCTCGCTGCAGACGACCCATCCAAACTGCAGCTTCTGAGTGACGTGTTGAGAAGTGGCGGGCGGTGGATCTTCAGTGCTTCATAACTTTTGAACTACAAATAAGTAATCGCTTAGGCATAGCACAATATGTTCCTTTTACTATACAGAAGACTCGAGGCAAGTAATTTTAAATAAACATTACTATCACATTAAATAAAAAACAAGCTTTAACAGATTTTTATTTTTTATAGGTATGGAACCCTAATATCTCCTAAAGAGCGACACTTGGGAGTTGCGCTCTCTGGGGCAGATCTGGCGAGTTCCCTGGTACGCCCAATGTATCTCATCTTACTGGCAGGCAGCGGCCATGTCTTTTGATGTAAGCAGCCATCAGCTAGACAGAAAACTGGTATGATTGTTACAAGTCGAAGGGTGGCGCACAGCTGACGGCTTCCATAGCATGCAAAGCTTCATTATATCTGCACTGCATGTAATAATGCTTGGACATGTTATAAAACATTTATAAAACAAATATGTTATGAATTTTCAGTTCTGAGTAGAGGTGAGAAAAGTAGGGATTGTGATGCATCTAATCATATTAAAGTGATTTGTATTCTTTTTTGGTTGCAGATCTCTGCTTAGCAATATGCTTTATAGCGGATTGAAATGGTCAGGAGGAATTAAAGTCCATCAATAGGTCAGCTCAGAAAATCCGTAACGCTTTTAGAGACTTATGTATAAAGGCAAAATGGATCAATTCTGGATCAAAACAAATGTCACGCCGTCAGGGACAAATAACCATCAGCGCGGCTGGAAAACAAAATACAAATTTCCAATGACCTAAAAGTGAATTTTAACCCCTTTAATGATATAGAAGACTTTAATCTCTGCGATGTGTTGGATACCTCTGTGGAACTTAAAGGGTTAATATAAATATTGTAGTGTTTTCAACCACGTAATTGCTCCAGTTTTGTCTTTATACAAATGTGTCATCCGTCTGGGATCTCCACAGAGGTGGCAGCACCGGAGGGAGGAGGTAAAAGAAAATCCATCGTCTGTCGGACTGCACAATAAAAACCAGGATTAACTTTCTGTAAGAAACAACAGCCTGACAAAATCCTCGCAGATAACAGGCCTCTCGAGTGATCCGCTCATCTGCCCGCAGGGTTAAATCAGGCCTGTCCGTCTTTCATGTTTCTTCTGCTAACTTTCTACTGTTCGAACTTTGGTTTAAAGGGATAGTAATGTTTCATAATAAAAGCAGCTCTAATAAATCATCATAGTGTTTGGACTTTGGAGAGTGTTATATCAATTCTGTCAGAGTTGTAGTACAAGAGTAATTCAGTGACAAAGTATCCCCCTCCCATCCCTTTTACTGATGTAACACTGTTCAGCCAGAGCAGAAGGGAGGTGCCCAGGTAGACTGCAGAGAGGGACAATCTTCAATTAAGATAAGGGAAAAACCTGAAAAACTTGTCAAGGGGGGCAGGGCTGTCATTGTTCTCATAGGAAGAAGATTATCCCCTTCTGTTATCTGTCTGGTCTATGGACTGCATTCCACATCTGAGAAGAGATGGCTTACACTAGGTAAAAGGGGCGGGAGGGGAAACTTTGCTTGTGAATATCTCTCAAACCATAAAGGTCTGAGAGATAAGACTTATATCGTTCTTCATATTTTTTTTAATGCCTACAACATAAAATAAAGATAAAACAAAGTATTACTATCCCTTTAAACCTTTAAGTGCTAGAGAGGTATCCAGTGCACTGGATACCTGTCTGGCACTCAAAGGGTTATTCAAATGCCGTTTCCTGTTGAATTCTGGGAAAAAAGACTGCAGCTCAAAAAGTAATGTGATTCTGAAGCATACCAATCACACTATAGGAAACAATAATAATTTTCCAAATTTCGATTGTTGCGAACAGTGTTTTCAAAGGACAAGATCTTAATGGCCCCATTTGATTCTGTCCTTATACCTTTGTTCCAGAGAGTCTTGGATAGCAGCTTAGGGTGACCACGTGTCCCTGACTGCCAAGATCGCTTCTGGGACAATACAGAGTCCCAGAATGAAGACTCCAGAGCACAGAGTTCTAAACACTAGGAGATCTGTCCATTGTCTACTGTGACAGGAAGTGTTGCCTCCGCTGGGCTACCACAAAATGGCTTCCAGACAGAGGTCTAACACCAGAGAGAGAACTGAGCCTTAAACTTGACATCAAACAGGTGCTGCAGTGCAATGTTGTTGCACTTCTCATCTTTCCTATCCTATTCCTCCCCACTCCAGTCCACTTTTCCTACTTCTCACCCTGTTCCTCACACTTCCTACACATCTCCTTCTTCCCACCCTGTTCCTCCCACTTCTTACCCAATTCTCCCCCTTCTCACCCTGTTTCTCCCACCTCTCCTCCTTCCCACCCTCTTACACCCACTTCCCCTCCTTCCCACCCTGTTCCACCCACTTCTCACACAATTCTCCTCCTTTCCACCCTCTTCCACCCACTTCTCACCCAATTCTCCTCCTTCCCACCCTGTTCCACCCACTTCTCACCCAATTCTCCTCCTTCCCACCCTGTTCTACCCACTTCTCACCCAATTCTCCTCCTTCCCACCCTGTTTCTCCCACTTCTCATCCAATTCTCCTCCTTCCCACCCTTTCCCTGTCACTTCCCACCCACTTCTCCTCCTTCCCACCCTTTCCCTCCCACTTCCCACCCATTTCTCCTCCTTCCCACCATGTTCCTCCCACTTCCCACCCAATGCTCCTCCTTCCCACCATGTTCCTCCCACTTCCCACCCAATGCTCCTCCTTCCCACCCTGTCCCTCCCACTTCCTGTCCACTTCTCCTCCTTCTCACCCTATTCCACCCACTTCTCCTCCTACTTACACTGTTCCGCCCACTTCTCCTCCTTCCCACCCTGTTCCTCCCACTTCTCCTCCTTCCCACCCTGTTCCTCCCACTTCTCCTCCTTCCCACCCTTTCCCTCCCACTTCCCACCCATTTCTCCTCCTTCCTACCCTGTTCCTCCCACTTCTCACCCAATGCTCCTCCTTCCCAACCTGTCCCTCCCACTTCCTGTCCACTTCTCTTCCTTCCCACCCTGTTCCTCCCACTTCTCCTCCTTCCCACCCTTTCCCTCCCACTTCCCACCCATTTCTCCTCCTTCCTACCCTGTTCCTCCCACTTCTCACCCAATGCTCCTCCTTCCCACCCTGT
Source organism: Rhinophrynus dorsalis (assembly GCA_037306005.1). Classification (NCBI taxonomy): domain Eukaryota; kingdom Metazoa; phylum Chordata; class Amphibia; order Anura; family Rhinophrynidae; genus Rhinophrynus; species Rhinophrynus dorsalis. The sequence goes on along the minus strand of CM074720.1, from coordinate 13,243,981 downwards.
CCCTCCCACTTCCTGTCCACTTCTCTTCCTTCTCACCCTGTTCCACCCACTTCTCCTCCTACTTAAACTGTTCCGCCCACTTTTCCTCCTTCCCACCATGTTCCTCCCCCTTCCAGTCCATATTTCCTCATTCTCACCCTGTTCCTCCCACTCCTTATCCACTTCTCCTCTTTTCCGTCCTATTCCCCATCTGGCGATTAGTAGCGCTAGTCGCCAGAATAATTACCTTATTTAACAGATTTCTCCTTTCTTCCATGGCTGACAGGCAGGCCGGAGTGCGGACATCTTGCCATTGCGACGTCTGCGCGCCTGCGCTGTCAGTCCCAGCCGGAGTCAAATGGCTCCTAGCAACGCCTCCTAGACCCGACTGGGATTGACAGAGCAGGGGTGCGGATGTCACAATGGCAAGATGTCCGCGCTCCGTCCTGCCTGTCACCCATGGAATAGAGGAGAAATCTATTAAATAAGGTAATTATCCTGGCCACTAGCGCTACTAAGCAGCTAGTCGCCAGATGGGGACTTAGTGAAGATAAAGAGTGGGGTGGTAGTTCCCTTTTAAGTAACTGAAAACAAATGTGAATGTTGACTTCAGGTGTTAATGTTGTTCTGCACGATTTGCATGTTTTTGTCTTTCTGATTGTGATACTAAAGAATAAATATATTCTTATTTATTTTACACGTCATTACGTAGTGCCAGATTGTATGTCAGAGTAACCTTGAGCATAAAAAGACTGAGAACCACTGTAATCGTGTGTCTGATTGACATAACACTTACCGGCGCCCGCATCGCGCCATCATAAGGACGTACCTGCCGGCTATATCCTTGTACTGGCGCTGGAGTGTGCGTGCAATGTAACTGTAATTTTATTTACAAAATGTTTCACCTGGAAGAATACATTGAGATTTCTCTCCTTTTCAAAGGGTATATATCACCTCATAATTATTTTTTACCATACATTTTGTTAATAAAATAGTATTAGGAAAGTTTTTTTTTTTTAATGTACCTACTTTTAACGTTATTTAATCTTCTGTGCTGTGCACGTCTGCATAATGTGCACAGCACGGCTCTTCTCCTCCCACCTCCCTCCCAGCTGCCCCAGTGAGCGCATTCACGCTTCCCTTTACGTCCCGGGTCACCCCTCAACAGGACAACAAAGAGTCCCGGAATTGAGCAACACGCGCCAGTCCAGCCGGCCAATGAAATGTATTTGCTATATGGTCCTCATTGGCTGGCTGAGCCAGCCCCAATCACCCTTGTCGGAGGCGTCTTCTCTTCGGAGTCAGTTTCAGGTACCCACCGTGTAACAGTAAGGAACTTAGGAAAATGGCGTCAGGTGAGATTGGAACAAGGACAATCAATTCCAGCTCCCGGTTTAGTGCAAAATCTTATTCATACCCCCCACCCACCCCATTCATTATCGGTTCCTTTCACAGTCTGCTTGTAGTATCAGACGGATGGATGGAAATCAGATGTGAATCTTATAAGATTAGAACCAGAAAGAAGAGATTAACAATTCTGGAAGAGTGGAGAAAAAAGAGAGAAGGCGCTTCTTGTGCAATATCCTCTTAAATATTTAAATTCACCACACCAGCACCCTTAGACAGCTACTCACTAGAGGTACATGTTGGAAATGGACTTATGTACAGACCAGCTATACAGCCCAGGGAATTAGAGCTGCTCCCTTAACCCCTTCGCGTCCAGTGACGTACCCAGACCGTCACGCTGGTCCGGCACTTAAGGACCAGTGACGGACCTGATACGTCACGTACTATTACTCACCACGCTCCTGCAGGAGCGCGGTGAGTAATACCGGGAACTGAATTTAATTGTTCCAAGACCGGAGCGATCTCTTTCAGTCCCTCCATTCGGCGTGCCGGCACACGTGATCAGTCACATAGGGCGGTACGCCGAAATTCCCTATCTGGTCCTTAAAGGACCACACACACACCTACACTGGAAATTGCTCCAGAGGGCTTTTTTGTTGCCTTCCTCTGGATCAACAGGGGTGTTATTGGCATGGGCTGGACTTGATGGACGCATGTCTTTTTTCAGCCTTATCTACTATGTTACTATGTTAGAGCTGAAATTGCAATGACACTCACATTTGAGAATGGCTGTGTAATAAACACACACATATACACAACGAAACCAGCGTACAGATAAATCCCTACCGTCTCTGCTCGGTTTGATATAAATGCAGTCACTTTTCAGTCCAGGCACAAAAATCTCCAAAAACAACAAGCTTGATCTTCATCCAAGATATTTTAATAATGAATCAAAAACAATTAAAATATACCAGTGATTACTAATACGCTTTACACAGCTACACGCTGCTTTCTCAGGCTTGTACCAAAACAAACAAATATCTTGGATGAAGATCAAGCTTTCCGTTTTTGGAGATTTTTGTTCCTGGATTGAAAAGTGACTGCGTTTATATCAAACCGAAGAGAGACGGTAGGGATTTCTCTGTACGCTGGTATAGATGTGTATATGTGTGTGTTTATTACACAGCCATTCTCAGATATGAGGGTAATTGCAATATTATCTCTGTTTTATATATATACTAGTTGAACAGCCCGTTACACGGGCCACAGTGCCTCTGGCAGCCGGTCGCGGGGCAGTCACGCGCAGTAGAGACTGCCCGCGCCACTTCTGATACAGAGCTGGACGCTCCTTCGGAGAGCCCAGCTCTGTCTCAGCCGCGGCGCGGGCAGTCTCTACTGCGCATGACTGCCGCACGCGCAGCAGTGTCTACTGCGCATGTCCGGCGTTACACACAACTTAGCAAATTATTATATAGGATAGTGGGATAGGGAGCTGTTGGCACCCCCTGTTCTTTTTCTTCTCTCTGCAATTCTGGAACAAGTCGATTGGACTACAGAAGACAAATAAAAATTTCCAGAATTCAATTATACATTATTTTTAGTTTTTTTTGTTTTTTTTTAATTAAAGCATTACTACTAGCTTCATGTATTTTCTAGCCTACTGGCCTTTCTTCGTTTTAAGGGATAGTAATGATTCACAATAAAAGCAGCTCCAATTAATCTTCATAGTATTTGGGCCATGGAGAGTGTTATGTTAATACTGACAGAGTTGTAGTACAAGAGTAATTGAATGATAAAGTATCCCCCTCCCACCCCTTTTACCTAGCGTAACACTGCTCACCTCAGATGTGGAATCTGGTCTCTTGACCGGACACATCATAACAAGAGACAATCTTCTTACTGTGATCATAAGGAAAACCCTGCCCCCCTTGACAGGTTTTTCAGGTTTTTCCTATAATCACTGAAGATTGTCCCTCTCTGCGATCCATCCGGACAGTCTTGCTGCTCTGAGGTGAGCAGTGTTACATCAGTAAAAGGGGCGGGAGGGGGATACTTTATCATTCAATTACTCTTGTACTACAACTCTGACAGTATTGAAATAACACTCTCCACGTCCCAAATACTACGAAGATTAATTTGAGCTGTTTTTATTGTGAAACATTACTATCCTTTTAATAAATTAACTCATTGATCTCTTCATAATGTATATATTATTTTATTTATATTGATTTATATTTAGTAAGTGTTTTACAGTGAGGAATACAGTAAGATTTCTCTCTCTCTCTCTTAAAGAGCATTTGTACTATAAAATGACATATTTACACCAACAGAAGAAAGAAAATAACACATCATTTAAATAAAATTAAATTATTTGATCCTTAATACTGCGAATGACATGAAAATACATTTCTTCACAATTTTTTTCCTTTGTTGTGTTTTTTCCACCTGGAGAGGATAAAAGCATTGGCCACGCACGATGTGAAATGTAAAATTGATATAAAATAACACCAGCCTAATTGTTCTTAGCACTTGGAAAAACTAAGTCCATTTCCTGTGGTTATAATGAAGAGAGGACTTCTCAGATGTAATGAGGATTAGCTCTGAAGATTTAATTTATTGGAGAACTTCAAATCCCGACTAGATGAGGAGTAAATAAAGCCAGGATGATATGACTAAAGCAGAGACGGATTTGCTCCGTGGAAATGAAAAGTAATTAACAGTTTAGTTACCATCCGGACTTAGAAGACGTCTGTAACACCATAAAGACAAACGGAAGGAAATCTGGAACAAACCAGCTGTGCTATAGGGGCCAAATAAAAATTCCTTATGATTTAAATGGGACTTTTAACCCCTTACATGCCAGAGAGCTCTCCAACACATTTCACACTGAACTTCTCTATCATTAAAGGGATTAAAGGAGCAGTAAACTTTTTTTATGAAAAAATATTTATTGTAGGGATTTTCCTATTGAGTAAAATAAGGGTACTCCCACTGCCAGGAGATTTATATTTCCAGAGTTATTACAGTTTAAACCCGTGTTTTTTTTTACATTAGCAGTGCCCTCTAGTGGTCAAATTCTAATTAGATTTCCTGTTAGATTCTAATGGAGAGGAAAGTCAGAAAAGTCAGTGACATATAGTTCTCCATAGAATGTGATAGAAACTGCTGAGTCACTTCCTGTCAGTTAGAACTATCAGGAAGTAAACACAGTAAATTCACTTCCTGTCAGTTAGAACTATCAGGAAGTAAACACAGTGAATTCACTTCCTGTCAGTTAGAACTATCAGGAAGTAATCACAGTAAATTCACTTCCTGTCAGAACTATCAGGAAGTAAACACAGTAAATTCACTTCCTGATTATTTAAACTGCTATAAATTTTGAATAAAACATCTGACAGCGATGGGAGTGACCTTGTTTTATTCAGCAGGAAATTCTCTATAAAATATGTGTTTTCATAAAAAAAAGTTTACTGTTCCTTTAAAAACACCACTGGAATCAAATGAATTTATATATGTCCCCTATGGCACAGTCGGTCTGTGCCAGAATTGTTCCTCTTAACGCCGCCAGAGGGGGACGCAACATGTTGCATACCCCTTGGGCACGCAAAGGGTTAAGGTTTTTAATACAGCCCACTACTACTACTACTACTACTACTAGAGCAGATGTGGGAATTGTGTGGTTTTCCAGTCATTTGTTGGACTACAATTCCCAGGGCTTGATTTCCTAAAAAAAAAATAGGCAACTGCCAAAAGTGCCAAGTTCTGAGGGGAGGAGTCTTGACTTGTATGGCCACACCCACATTCTGAATGGTGGGTGTAACCAGAAAGCTTCTAGTTTATGGTGGATTCTTTATTTAAGGGTTTACAGACCCTTTTACTGCATTGTGAGACCTTTCTTACAGCCAAGGGGTTAACACAACCTTTATTTGTTCTAGGGTAAAAATATGTTATGTGCCAGGAAACAGTGGGCAGGGGTAGAGGGTGGAGTCTTATGAGGAGTGGGGGTGTGGCCATGTGGAGAACAATGGGCCCCTTGGGTAATTTTTCTAGGGGCACTTTGGATCTAAATCCGGCCCTGACAACGGCCATCATACCCAGACAGAAAATGTCCAAATGCAAGGTTCAGACAGAAATCAAGGAACTGAGACAGAATGTAAGACTGAGACTGAGAGAAAGAGACTGAAACAGACTGAAACACCATAAAACTGAGACAGAGAATGAGACTGAAACAGAGAGTAAGACTGAGACAGAGAGACTTATACAGAGAGACTTACACAGAGAATAGGAGACAGAGAGATGTATACAGAGAGAGTTATACAGAGAATAGGAGACAGAGAGACTTATACAGAGAGACTTATACAGAGAGATGTATACAGAGAGAGTTATACAGAGAGAGTTATACAGAGAGCAGGAGACAGAGAGACGTATACAGAGAGACTTATACAGAGAGCAGGAGACAGAGAGACGTATACAGAGAGACTTATACAGAGAGCAGGAGACAGAGAGACTTATACAGAGAGCAGGAGACAGAGAGACATATACAGGGAGATTTATACAGAGAGCAGGAGACTGACACACTTATACAGAGAAATATAAACAGAGAGCAGATGACAGAGATAATTATACAGAGAGACGTATACAGAGAGGAATACAGAGAGACTTATACAGAGAACAGGAGACAGGGAGATGTATACAGAGAGACTTATACAGAGAGCAGGAGACAGGGAGATGTATACAGAGATACCTATACAGAGAGTAGGAAACAGGGAGGAATACAGAGAGACGTATACAGGGAGGAATACAGAGAGACGTATACAGAGAGGAATACAGAGAGACGTATACAGAGACTGCCTTCTGTTAAACAAGTTGACAGCCACTTATTCTAAGGCTACAGTTCCCCTGTAATGTGACCCCACTTTATTTACTGTATTGATCTTCCTCTATAAGTATCACGGTGCCCGTGCTCACGGCCACAGGCGGCGACATTCTGATTTCCTAATTTAATTGCCTTTCTCTGATTGGCCAGATATCTCTGTTGCCGCCCCGGGCTAGCCTTTATATACTCTGTCATGTCTATACTGATGCGCCCTTTTGTGGTGTACTTGTTCCTGATGTTTGTTCCCGAGTCTCTCTGATCGTGTATGACCTGCCTGACGTCGTTCCTGCGCTTCCTGTGTTGCTGCTCTGTTGCTGACTATATCTGGCTGAGAACCCGCTCCGTTGCTGACCGTATCTGGCTGAGAACCCGCTCCATTGCTGACCGTATCTGGCTGAGAACCCGCTCCGTTGCTGACTGTATCTGGCTGAGAACCCACTCCGTTGCTGACTGTATCTGGCTGAGAACCCGCTCCGTTGCTGACTGTATCTGGCTGAGAACCCGCTCCGTTGCTGACTGTATCTGGCTGAGAACCCGCTCCGTTGCTGACTGTATCTGGCTGAGAACCCGCTCCGTTGCTGACTGTATCTGGCTGAGAACCCGCTCTGTTGCTGATTGTATCTGGCTGAGAACCCGCTCCGTTGCTGACCGTATCTGGCTGAGAACCCGCTCCATTGCTGACTGTATCTGGCTGAGAACCTGCTCTGTTGCTGATTGTATCTGGCTGAGAACCCGCTCCGTTGCTGACTGTATCTGGCTGAGAACCCGCTCTGTTGCTGATTGTATCTGGCTGAGAACCCGCTCCGTTGCTGACCGTATCTGGCTGAGAACCCGCTCCATTGCTGACTGTATCTGGCTGAGAACCTGCTCTGTTGCTGATTGTATCTGGCTGAGAACCCGCTCCGTTGCTGACCGTATCTGGCTGAGAACCCGCTCTGTTGCTGATTGTATCTGGCTGAGAACCCGCTCCGTTGCTGACCGTATCTGGCTGAGAACCCACTCCGTTGCTGACCGTATCTGGCTGAGAACCCACTCCGTTGCTGACCGTATCTGGCTGAGAACCCACTCCGTTGCTGACCGTATCTGGCTGAGAACCCGTTCCTTTGCTGACCATATCTGGCTGAGAACCCGCTCCGTTACTGACTGTATCTGGCTGAGTACCCGCTCTGTTACCATCAGTGCCTGTCTATACCACTCGGTTGCCTCTGTTTGGCCAGTGTTACCCGCTGTGGCCTTTTCGGTACGCTTGTCTGTTGTGCGCCGCATGGCGCTATCATTCTCTGCCGTCCGTAGGTTGGGCATTTGTGCTATAGCCTCTTTCTTAACCGCCTCAGGTGGTGTGCACACGCTAAGTACCGGTACAGTATCTATAGCACTGACTGTGTTACTCTGATCTCTATCTGTGTCCAACTCCCTATCATCTCTGGGCTCACTCCCTCTGGGAGGTGCAGTATTCTCTCTGTGCGTTACCAATTGACCCATTCAGTGCCTAGATCTTCTAGGCAAGGTCAGTGCTCCATTCTCCTTTGGCCTTTGGGCTCAAGAGCCAGTGGTTGCGTTACATCTTACTTATTGGTGTGAGGGGACACAAGTTGCCTTCCTGAAGTGTATCACGATCCACCCCTAGCGTTCTAGGGTTTGCCTACCATAAGCGGTTGCCTTGGTCACTATGTGACCCTAGTCTCAGGGTCAAGTGTTGCCTACGTTTGCCTTGGTCTCTCTGTGACCCTAGTGCTGGGGTCAGTGTTGCCTACCAAAAACCTGTTGCCTCGGTCTCTCTGTGACCCTAGTGCCAGGGGACAGTGTTGCCTCGCTCCTACTGGGTTCAGTGCCTCCCAGGCGTCTGGGTGTTGTGCCAATTACCTACTACTGGACTGAGTCCTGCTGTCAGCTCCTGGGCTGCATTGCCTTCAGTCCTCAGGGTTCAAGCACGGAACTCTCATTAGCCAGCGACTGCCTCCATTTCCTGATATATTTCTAAGACTGGCTTGCTATTGCTGTGTATATATCTATTTATATATGTTCTGTTATTGTGGGTCTAAGGGCCTAACTAAGTGTTTGTACTTTGTCCTAATAAAGTCATTTTAACCTTACCAGTCTGGTCTGAGCGTTCATCAAAAAACCGTGACAATAAGGCTCTGTATGTAAGACTAGTGCGAACTTTGTGTTTGGGGAGGTTAATCCAGGCCGGGGGACTATCTTTTTATATAAGATGGCTGAAGTTATTTTAATATGGAGAAAATATATAATGCAGGATTTATCCCACTGAGTAAAACAAGGTACTACACTGCTGTAAGATATTTTATTCAACAGTTATTGCAGCAAAATCTTTTTTGGGGATGCAGTCAACCTCAATGGCCTGAAATGTTATGGTGGTGCTGTTGATACATCAGTCTATGGAACAAAAACCTCCAACAGCACCACCATAACATTTCAAGCCATGAAGGTACTACACCTAAAAAATGCAAGATTCAGATGCAATAACTGTTGAATAAAACACCTCGTAGCAGTGGGAGTATGGTTGTTTTACTGATCGGGATAACAGTGCAATCTATAATTTTTCAGTTTTAAGCATTATTATCCATATATATTACAGGTGCTTCTTTCGTGGGAAACGTTGCTGCACCCAAGCCTTCTGTAGTCTCCTCCTGTCAGCAGAGTACACAGTGTGACAATTGGATAGACTTGCATGATATATAAATCTGTCCTTAGCAGGTTCCGTCTTGAGAAAAGGTTCAGCCAACAGAGCAAGACAAATTAGTAAAAAGATTAAGTGATCTCACCAGACCTTCTAGTGTGAGTTTTTTTTTTAAACTAAAAGTTTATTACATTTTGTAATAAAAGATTAACAAATAAGAGGATAACAAATAAGAGTAGAGGTAAGGTATATCCATAATAAGATACAAGAACAAGATATAAACGAGGCCAGGAGGAGGAGAAAGGAGACCATCAGACCTTCAATAGGAAATTGTAATCGCCACCAGGCATATGATCTAGCCAAGGAGACCAAACTGAAAGGAATTTATGAAATTTTCCCATTTCAATTGGGGTTAGATTTTCCAATTTACAGACATTGTTTATTTTATCCAGAACACAATACCAAGATATATCCCAATGTTTCCACTGAGAGTCGAGACTAGATCTAACAGCAGAACAAATCCTTAAGACTAGTTTATCTTGGGCCCCACTAATAGAGTTCACCTTCTTACCAAGGAGTGCTTCAGCAGCATCAAGTCTCAGAGATCTAGATAATGAATGAGATAGGAGGAGGTTCACTCTGTTCCAAATAGATCTGACTTTAGGGCAGGTCCACCAGATGTGGAGGAAAGTTCGAGTTCTTGGCAACCATGAAAATATTGATCTGAAGCTTCTCTGTACATCAGAGAGACTCTAGAAGGAACTAGTTGAAAAAGATGTAACATTTTGTAAGATTGTTCGGAGAGATTAATATTGAGATAACTTTTCTGAATGCGTATTATCATTGTTCTCCACTCTTCATCAGACCAGGACTGAGTGTGAGGTTTTATGCACAAAATAAGTGGCGCAATAATGGGGTGGACCAACTGCATCATATTAAGCAAATACAACAGTTCCATTAATTTAAGTGGATCCATTAACCTCTTGATTGCTAGAAAGATCTCCAAAGCATTGCTTTCTAGCATTCAAGAGGTTAAACGCCGCCACAGTTTTGGCTGCAATTCATCAAAAACCAATAAGAGCAGCACATCAGATCTTCTGCTCTTCACAAACCTCTTTGCCACCATCATTGATGGAAACCTCTGGATGTTCATTATTGATCTATTCTAATTCTCTGCCTTGCATATGTGACGGAGAGAAATAGAATGAAAATCTAGTGAAAAAAAACGGTGGAGCAATTCAGTTGTGAACCATACTTTACATATTATAAACATATAGAATGTGAGAGGAATGAACAACAGCACAATGGCCTGTCCCACTTCACCGCCCAGAAGCATCATGTTTTAGCTCTCTAGTGCCATTACAGAGGGGAAACTTCCACATATATATTAGACTAATCCTGCCCAAAAGGGCGGTCCAGTTCCAAAATGATGGGCAAGTTCCCCCTGCACATGAACACCAGCTAACCTCCAACGTATGTTTCAACCTAGTTGGGCCTCGTTAGGAGGGTGCAGCTGGATTCCCTAGGCACTGAGAGCAAGGGATCCACATCTGGATTACCCTTCACTCTTAGGGTGACCCCCTAAGAGTATTCTAAATAAACATATACAATGTGAGAGGCTTCTGGGAATGAACAACATCACAATGGCCTGTCCTATGGCTAATCACCACCCAGAAGCATCACGTTTTAGCTCTCTAGTGCCATTACAGAGGAGAAATTTCCACATACATATTAGACTAATCCTGCCCAAAAGGGCGGCCCAGTTCCAAAATGATGGGCAAGTTCCCCCTGCACATGAACACCAGCTAACCTCCAACGTATGTTTCAACCTAGTTGGGCCTCGTTAGGAGGGTGCAGCTGGATTCCCTAGGCACTGAGAGCAAGGGATCCACATCTGGATTACCCTTCACTCTTAGGGAGACCCCCTAAGAGTATTCTAAATAAACATATACAATGTGAGAGGCTTCTGGGAATGAACAACATCACAATGGCCTGTCCTACAGCTAGTCACCACCCAGAAGCCTCACGTTTTAGCTCTCTAGTGCCATTACAGAGGAGAAATTTCCACATACATATTAGACTAATCCCGCCCAAAAGGGCAGTCCAGTTCCAAAATGATGGGCAAGTCCCTCCTTCCTGGGAACACCAGCTAACCCCTGACTTATGTTTTGACCTAGTTGGGCCTCGTCAGGAGGGTGCAGCTGGATTCCCTAGGCCTTAAGGAATATGCAAAGTCAGAATAAAAGGTTACTAACTTTAAGCAATGGAATTATGGGGGGGATTTTTAATTGTTCCTATTGTGTATTTATTTCATTTTCTTTACCTACAGGTGGTCCAACAATTCTAATCAGTAAGATAAAGACTCACAGCCACTATCAGCATTAAGGAGACAATGTGAATCAATGGCCATTGTCCTTATTATCTTATGGTACAAAGGCCACTTGGTAATATCACAAATCTTCCTTGGGAGCTCACAATCTGGCTGCGCAGTCGTGTACTTCATGCAATTTTCATGCAGATGATAGCAGGTGATTAGCAGGTATGGGGAGATCCAGTAACAGATGATAAGAGCAGGTGTCACGAAGCTGATTCATCCTTCGGTGATTAATGCCTCTCCTTGGATAACCTTTGTGGTGAGACTGAGCTGCTGGTTCTGTGTGCAGGAGAGGCTGACAGGCTGAGAGAGAGAAGCCGTCTCACATCTGCAAGTTAAAGTCTCACATCTCACTTAGGTGCCCAGCTAACCGAGACCTGCCAATGTCAACCTTAATAATGTGCTGTAATTTTGGAGGGGGAATACATTCCTGTAATCATTTGTTCAACAGAAGGATTTACCTAGGTAGGAGTTCATCATACAGCAGTCAGGTGTATCTATATAATTACTGTGTGTAACAGAAGCACTTACCTAGGTAGGAGTCCATCATACAGCAGTCAGGTGTATCTATATAATTACTGTGTGTAACAGAAGTACTTACCTAGGTAGGAGTCCATCATACAGCAGTCAGGTGTATCTGTATAATTACTGTGTGTAACAGAAGCACTTACCTAGGTAGGAGTCCATCACACAGCAGTCAGGTGTATCTATATAATTACTGTGTGTAACAGAAGCACTTACCTAGGTAGGAGTCCATCATAAAGCAGTCAGATGTATCTATATAATTACTGTGTGTAACAGAAGGACTTACCTAGGTAGGAGTCCATCACACAGCAGTCAGGTGTATCTATATAATTACTGTGTGTAACAGAAGGACTTACCTAGGTAGGAGTCCATCACACAGCAGTCAGGTGTATCTATATAATTACTGTGTGTAACAGAAGGACTTACCTAGGTAGGAGTCCATCATACAGCAGTCAGGTGTATCTATATAATTACTGTGTGTAACAGAAGCACTTACCTAGGTAGGAGTCCATCATAAAGCAGTCAGATGTATCTATATAATTACTGTGTGTAACAGAAGTACTTACCTAGGTAGGAGTCCATCACACAGCAGTCAGGTGTATCTATATAATTACTGCGTGTAACAGAAGCAGTTACCTAGGTAGGAGTCCATCACACAGCAGTCAGGTGTATCTATATAATTACTGTGTGTAACAGAAGCACTTACCTAGGTAGGAGTCCATCATACAGCAGTTAGGTGTATCTATATAATTACTGTATGTAACAGAAGCACTTACCTAGGTAGGAGTTCATCACATAGCAGTCAGGTGTATCTATATAATTACTGTGTGTAACAGAAGCACTTACCTAGGTAGGAGTCCATCACACAGCAGTCAGGTGTATCTATATAATTACTGTATGTAACAGAAGCACTTACCTAGGTAGGAGTCCATCATACAGCAGTCAGGTATCTATATAATTACTGTGTGTAACAGAAGCACTTACCTAGGTAGGAGTCCAGCACACAGCAGTCAGGTGTATCTATATAATTACTGTGTGTAACAGAAGAACTTACCTAGGTAGGAATCCATCATACAGCAGTCAGGTATATCTATATAATTACTGTGTGTAACAGAAGCACTTACCTAGGTAGGAGTTCAAGTCAGGTGTATCTGTATAATTACTGTGTGTAACAGAAGCACTTACCTAGGTAGGAGTCCATCATACAGCAGTCAGGTGTATCTGTATAATTACTGTGTGTAACAGAAGCACTTACCTAGGTAGGAGTCCATCACACAGCAGTCAGGTGTATCTATATAATTACTGTGTGTAACAGAAGCACTTACCTAGGTAGGAGTCCATCACACAGCGGTCAGGTGTATCTATATCATTACTGTGTGTAACAGAAGCACTTACCTAGGTAGGAGTCCATCACACAGCAGTCAGGTATATCTGTATCATTAAAAAGAGAGAGCGCAACCACAATACTTTTTCTTATATATATCTTGCCGAGGGGTCCATGTGGATGTTTTTTGTAAGCGATTCGTAGTGGGGATTGTGTTCTATACTTTGGGGTGAGTCATAGTTTTATTTGTCATGAAATAATTCCTTTAGTTTTCTGAATAACTCCTCCGTATCACTGAAGAGTTCTAGTTTACCCGTAGTTTTAGTTGGGCAGAAGGAAAGTTCTCTAGAATGCAGATAGTTCCTTGGTTTGTGATTTGAGAGGTGGACAACACAAATGTTTGGTCTATGCATTTTATTAATTCATTGAAATGTCCTGCTTTTTTTCTTAGTCTGTGTAGTTTTTTTTATTTGTTTTTTTAGCATTATTTGTAGTTTCCTGTAGTACAGTTCAATGTATTTGCACTGTAGAGCTACTCAGCCAATAAAGGCATCACTTGTATTTAACTTTAATACATAGTTATTTCAGCATGTTTATTAAAATAAATAAAATGTGTTTCTTGAAACTGAAACTGGTGTGATATGTAAACTAGTCTGAGTTTTCATAAGCCATGTGTTGCCCCTCTCATCTGGATGTGTAATTTTGATGATTAATATAACTTTAGACTTGAAGGGATAGTAATACTTCGTTTTAACTTTATTTTATTTTGTAGGCATTAAAAAAACATGAAGAATGATATAAGTCTTATCTCTCAAACCTTCATGGTTTAAGAGATATTCACAAACAAAGTACCCCCCCCCCCTGTTCAACCAGATCAGAAGGGAGATGCCCAGGTAGACTGCAGAGAGGGACAATCTTCAATTAAGATAAGGGAAAAACCTGAAAAACTTGTCAAGGGGGGCAGGGCTTTCATTGTTCTCACAGGAAGAAGATTGTCCCCTTCTGTTATCTGTCTGGTCTATGGACTGGATTCCACATCTGAGAAGAGATGGCTTACACTAGGTAAAAGGGGCGGGGAGGGGAACTTTACTTGTGAATATCTCATAAACCATAAAGGATTGAGAGATAAGACTTATATCATTCTTCATGTTTTTTTAATGCCTACATAATAAAATAAAGTTACAACGAAGTATTACTATCCCTTTGATAATGGCCGGTTGTTACTCTTGAAAGCTGGTTCTTACTTGGCCAGTGTATGATTCGTTACAGCAGTGATTTTCAGCCAGGGTGCCATGGCACTTCAGTGTGCCACGGACATCAGCTTAGGGTGCCCCATGTTTTCTATGAAGACTAACAAAAATGGACTTTTAAATAAAGAATTATAGAAAATTGTTATGCACATTATGTTTCCTTTTGTTATTATGATTGTAAGACCTAATAATAACTGTATATTTATGCATTGTACCTTCATTATGCCCTTGATAAAGTACATTAAATATGTTAGGCGTGCCCCGAATGTTCTATATTACGTGTTGGGGGTGCCCCGAACAAAAAAAGATTGAGAACCACTGCGTTACAGGGACCCCAGGAACCATACGCAGAAATACACACAAACGCTCTACATCGTACCTTGTTAATGCTTTTTGGAGGACTGATTGAATCACCACTGAATAATCACGAGCAGAGACATACCACCAAAATCTCAATTATGGGGAACATTAAGGGTTAATATTTCAAAGAACTCAGAGTCAGCCCATTTTCAAGTTCCCAGATACGTAGATTTCTGGAAAGAGGATATCCAGAGTCAGAGGCGTAACTAGAAGCCATGGGGTGCTGGTGCAAGAATTGCCATGGGCCCCCGACCACATTGGCCACCTCCACATTGCCCCCCACCACCACATTGCCCCCCATCTCCACATTGCCCCTCAATCTCCATAATGCCCCTCATTCTCCACATTGCCCCTTCTACAATGCCCCTCAATCTCCACATTGCCCCTTCCACAATGCCCCTCAATCTCCACAATGCCCCTTCCACATTGCCCCTAAATCTCCTACCTCCCTGTTGGTCCAGTGGCAGAGGACAGGTTTGTGCCTCTTTCTGCACAGCCCTCTTCTCCCGTGCGGTCCTCTTCAGTAATGCAGTAATGAGATGATGTCATCTCCCAGCGCTCTGCATTACGATAGTGCTGGAGGGAATACTGATCTCCCTCTAGCAGACCGGCACTCTCGTAATGCAGAGCCCCAGCGCTCTGCATTTCTTAATTGTGGGCGTCAGGTGAGGGGGTCGCAGGGGGAGGCCGGGCCCCTGGAGTGACGGACCCAGTCGCAGGTGCGACCCCTATAGTTACGCCACTGTCCAGAGTCATTAATTAACCACTCATACTTGTGGGCCAGAAATCTTGAAAGGGAAGTCTTGTTATTAGAACTCAAAGGGATAGTAATGTCTCTTTAAAAGACTTTCTCCAAGTCTTCGTATATTAATAGTAACCGACTGCACTATGTCTAATCTTTTACTTGTGTGTAGTTCAAAAGTTATTCAGCGCGAAAGATCCCCCTCTGAATCTACTGAGCTGCATGGTAAACGGAGCGTGCTGTAACGCTACACCACATAAATATAACTGCGATGGGAAGCATGAACGCGCTCTCTGGGGCAGCTGGGAGGCAGGGCCGGATTTACCATAAGGCAGAGTAGGCATCTGCCTACAGCGCACCCCACAGAGGGACACCTGTCACCAGCTGCACAGTAAGCGGCACAGACCCGTACACTGTTGCTACCTCGTTGGCTCTTTAGTAATGCAGAGCGCTGGGAGATGACATGTGAAGGCAAGTTAGAGCTGATGGGGGCAATGGAGATGATGGGGGCAATGTGGAGATGATGGGGGCAATGTGGAGATGATGGGGGCAATGTGGAGGCAAGTTGGAGCTGATGGGGCAATGTGAGGGCAATATGGAGTTGATGGGGCAATATGGAGCTGATGGGGGGCAATGTGAGGGCAATATGGAGATGATGGGGGGCAATGTGGAGATTAGGAGCATTGTGGAGGTGTCCAGTGGAGATGGCCAATGGGGGGGGGCGCTTCAGATTTCTGTGCCTACAGGCTTCTGAGATGTAAATCCGGTGCTGCTGGGAGGGAGGTGGGAAGTCCTGCTCCGCTGTGCCTCACATACTGTGTGCCACACAAGGCGGAAGTGCCCTATTATAAGTCTTAATATCTGCAATACTAGGGAAGGAAAAGTATAAAACGAAAACAATGCTTAATTTTACTAATGAAACAGGTTTGTGTCGTGTGAATGTTCCCCTTTAACCAAGCGTGTCCAAAACAGGGAAAACTTCACTCACCACTGGTCTTGTAAGCCAGGTATCCATGTCTAATAAACCGCTCCAAAATTAAAAACAGGTGCTGGACTCAAGGAAGTCCTCTCCTCCAACTCCATGAAACGGCAAAAACAAAGGGTCCGCACTCAAGTTGAAACATCCAGTCAAAAAATCACAGATTTATTCAGATGTTTAAAAACGTAGAAAACACGGATACAAACAAAAAGGAACATCACCCCACCCAACTCCTAATGCGTTTCGGACCTAAACGGTCCTTACTCATAGGTCTAGGAACAATGGAGATTGGGAGGGAAGAACACACACTTTGCCACACCCTCACTTTATCCCGCCCCCTTTTGTAGGCCACACCCCTTTCCTTAAAGTCTCCGAAACATGAATAGCAAAATGTTTTTGGGTATGTTCACTTTAGAAAACAGGTGCCTATAAGCCAGGGGTGGACAACCTGAGAATCTCTAGTTGTTATGGACTACAACTCTCATCATCCCCCGCCCAGTTGTGGTCCACAACAGAAGGGCGGCCTCAGTTTGCCCATCCCTGCTGGAGTTGCAAATTATTAAAATTGTGCATTTTCTTTACAAAATAGATTTAAAGGGATAGTAATACTTCGTTTTATCTTTATTTTATTTTGTAGGCATTAAAAAAAAAACATGAAGAACGATATAAGTCTTATCGCTCAGACCTTTATGGTTTGAGAGATATTCACAAGCAAAGTTTCCCCTCCCGCCCCTTTTACCTAGTGTAAGCCATCTCTTCTCAGATGTGGAATCCAGTCCATAGACCAGACAGATAACAGAAGGGGACAATCTTCTTCCTATGAGATCAATGAAAGCCCGGTTTGGTCCCCGGTATTTTAGACAGGGATTAATAAAAGTTAAGTTTTACTTACTATCCCAGGCCTGGGTATTTCAGTATCTGCCATCAGAGTAGCTATGGTGTGCTAGTTAGGCAGGGTAATCTTTTTCCTCCCTGAAATTATAGAATAACAATATGTGCCACGGGTCATCCCCCAGGAAGTACCCCAGGAGCAATTCAATATGGGATAAGCAGCGTCTCCAGAAGTTTTGTATAACTGGACAAGACCACCAAATGTGGAGGAAGGTGCCCACGGAGGAAAGGCATCTCCAACAAGTGTTGGGATTCGAGGGTTGGAAGGTGTGAATCCTAGCTGGGGTGTAATACCACCTAGATCAGTGATTCTCAACATCTGTCCTCAGGACCCACTAACAGGCCAGGACTTAGGGATTTCTCTGCTAGAGCACAGGTGTGGTGATCAGAGGCTCATTCACATTGATTAACTCACCTGTGTTCTAGCAAGGAAATCATGTGATCAGAGGCTCATTCACACTGATTAACTCACCTGTGTTCTAACAAGGAAATCATGTGATCAGAGGCTCATTCACACTGATTAACTCACCTGTGTTCTAACAAGGAAATCATGTGATCAGAGGCTCATTCACATTGATTAACTCACCTGTGCTCTAACAAGGAAATCATGTGATCAGAGGCTCATTCACACTGATTAACTCACCTGTGTTCTAACAAGGAAATCATGTGATCAGAGGCTCATTCACATTGATTAACTCACCTGTGCTCTAACAAGGAAATCATCACATCCTGGCCTGTTAGTGAGTCCTGAGGACAGGAGTTGAGAACCACTGACCTAGATAGTAACTTAAAATTAATTTCTAAGAGGTTAGTGGAGATGGATGATTGAAAGGTATTTTTCCAAATCACTTTCCATCCCCCCAAAGTCAGGGCGGACCCTAGTTCTCGTTCCCATGCAATGGTATACGGCGGCTTGTCGGATCCAAGAGAATCGGATAAAATGGAATAAATGGAGCTTAAAGGGATAGTAATACTTTATTATTACTATCCCCCATATTGTAGATATTTGTAAAATAAATGAATAGTCCCCAGGTTCATCTCTCAGACCTTTATGGTTTGAGAGATAACCGAAGGCAAAGTTCCCCCCACCCTCCCCTTTCCCTGAAGTCAGTGTTGTGCTGACTGCGGGGATATCCGGTCTGACATTCATCAGGTGGCTCTGCAGCAGAGCCGCAATCGAGTTAGTGTCAAAGAATTATTTCACTGAAACGGTCTTCTACATGTGTTTGCAAACCAAGCACAAACCAAGCACAAGCCAAGCACAAACCAAGCATAAACCAAGCACAAACCAAGCACAAGCCAAGCACAAACCAAGCACAAGCCAAGCACAAACCAAGCACAAACCAAGCACAAACCAAGCACAAGCCAAGCACAAGCCAAGCACAAACCAAGCACAAGCCAAGCACACGTAGAAGACCGTTTCAGTGAAATAATTCTTTATCACTAACGGGATCTCGGCTCAGCTGCAGAGCCGCCAGATGGTCGTACGACTGACTTCCCCTGCAGTCAGTACAACGCTGACTTCAGGGAAGGGGGTGGGAGGGGTTGAACTTTGCCTTCGGTTACCTCTCAAACCATAAAGGTCTGAGAGATGAACCTGGGGGTTATTAAATTATTTTGCAAATATCTACAATATGGGGGATAGTAATAATAAAGTATTACTATCCCTTTAAGGAGCATATAGACAGTCAGTAATGTAGTTTTCAGATATTCACACTTTCATTAAGGTGAAAGGTCCACCTTTATCTGTATTTATAAGAAATAGCCTAGAAAAAATAAAAAGCGAGAGGTTTCTTTGTGTTTTGATTTATTTTCTTTTAATCTGCATATCTGTTTAGTAGTTTCATAATTAATATACTGGGGTTGTGTTTCACCCATTCTTTAAATTATTCAGACCTCATCTATAGTCTCATCTATTCCTGGAATATTTATTTTCCTATTACCGTTCACATTCCCATATACATTTAGCATTTCTACACCACTTAATATATGCATTTAGCATCTTTTTATCCATATTGCTGATCTAACAAATTAATTCATTTGATTTGAATAAATCATTTTTATTATTTAATACATTCATACACATTACCAGAGGTTATCTCCTCTCATATTATCCAAGAGATTGCGCTTGTGATAGGTTCACTTACAGACCAATCAATCATTTCTCTGTATCCACACCACATATTTCAGCACTGATCATTTTATATTCTAGTATTGTATATGCATCTCCATTACATCTAAGACACAAAAATATTTTTTGTCTTGCTCTCTGGGTCTGACGTGCAAAGAAGAATTGGATTATCCCCGCTGAGTGCCAAAGGGGAACGTGACGCATTGCGTTATTATTATAAACTAGTTGAAGAGCCTGTTACACGGGCCACAGTGCCACTGGCAGACGGTCGCGGTGCAGTCTTGCTCAGTAGAGACTGCCCGAGCCGCAACTGATAAAGAGCTCTGTATCAGCAGTGTCTACTGCGCCTGACGCGGCGTTACACACGATTTAGCAAATTATTATATAGGATATAATATTTATGTGTTCTCCAGAGGGCAGTTGGCTTAACCCTTTGTGTACCCCCTATGGCATGTATGTATATATATATATATATATATATATATATAAAAATATATTCCATTGATTTAAAGGCGATCTCTCACATCTGTACAAGTAATGTTCATTAGTTAGAGCATTTAGCGAATAAGTTTAAAATGTTATTAATTTTTTTAAGAAGACGTTATTTACACAAAAATTACGTTTAAAGAATCCTGTCCCACTACCCAGCATCCTCTGATGATGGAGGCTTTCTGTCTCTAAGCTGGAGCGATCTCATTGGCAGAGATCGATATCTAGCCAATGAAATCGCCCCAGCTTAGAGACAGAAAGCCTCTGTCATCGGAGGATGCTGGGTAGTGGGACGGGAGCAGAGGCAGAGCGGCAAGATGCAAAAAGACATAAGTAGGGTGCAGAGCGCTATTTAAACCTTAATTTTTGTGCAAACAACGTGTTTTTTTTTAATTAATATTATTTTAAACTTATTCGCTAAATGCTCTAACTAATGAGCATTCCTTGTAAACATGTGAGAGATCCCCTTTAAATGGAGCTTTGAACCCCTTGAATGCTAAGCAAGTATCCAATGCATTGCCTCGAAATGCGTTTGAGATCTCTCTTCCACTGCAGAGGTTAATAGCCCCCATTTAAATCAATGTACGTTTTGGGAACTTTTATCTATCCCCTGTGATGCAGTGCATTAGCTCATTAGTACATTCAGGGTTTTTTACAACTCTTGGATTGTATTTTCCTCCGTGATTAATGTATTGAGGTTGGTAAGTTATTAAGTTAGTTGGACTTGGTCACTATATTTTATTGTTTCATCTGTTACTCCCACAGTTGCCAAATTTTTTACTTTTATTACTAGAAAAATTATGGACATAGTAATCAATTTTTACCGATGCCTTTCTTTGACTTGACATACTTTAATGACACTGCAAACTTTCTAATAGACACCTCCCAATTGTCTGTAATTTTTACTGACCGTCAGTACATTTACTGATAGTTGGCAACCCTCTGTATAATGTGATTATTTTAGATAAGTATAAAGAAGGTTACATGTGGATCCGATCTGGCAGCGCAGGTCTCCACTTTCCTCGGCAATGTGGCTTCTTAATGGCTCATATTAATTTAATTATAGTTGCCCATTTTTACTAGATCTTTTTATCATCTGTTTGTATGTATTAATGGATGACAATACATAACTTTTATAGTTAAAGGGATAGTAATGTTTCACAAAAACAGCAGCTCCAATTAATCTTCATAGTATTTGGGCCATGGAGAGTGTTATTTCACTACTGTCAGAGTTGTAGTTCAAGAGTAATTGAATGATAAAGTATCCCCCTCCCGCCCCTTTTACCTAGTGTAAGCCGCCTCCCCTCAGATGTGGAATCTGGTCTCTTGACCGGACAGGTCACAGTAAGGGACAATCTTCTTACTGTGACCATAAGGAAAACCCTGCCTCCTTGACAGGTTTTTCAGGTTTTCCCTTATGATCACTGAAGATTGTCCCTCTCTGTGATCCATCCAGACAGTCTTGCTGCTCTGATGTGAGTAGTGTTACATCAGTAAAAGGGGTGGGAGGGGGATACTTTATCATTCAATTACTCTTGTACTACAACTCTGACAGTACTGATATAACACTCTTCATGGCCTAAATACTATGATGATTACTTGGAGTTGCTTTTATTGTGAAACATTACTATCCCTTTAAAAGCACTTGATAGGTACATTACTCATTACTTTTATATATCATTAATCCTATATAATAATTTGCTAGGATGTTTGTCAGAAGCCGTCATTCGCAGTAGAGACTGCGCGCACTGCAGTCATACGCAGTACAGATTGCCCGAACTCTCTGCCGCTGATACGGAGAGGTGTGTTCCAAATTCGGACCGTAATCTTCTCTGTGCAACTTCCTAGGACTTGGTCCCAGGAAGACGAGTAGACAGGACTACAGTCCGAATTCGGAGCACCCCGCTCCATATCAGCCGCGGCGCGTTCGGGTACTATGTACTGCGCATGACTGCAGCAAGGGCAGTGAGCAGAGAGGCCGAGGCTGCTGGGTGGCACTGTGGCCTGAGTACACAGGATTAAAAACTAATTATATATAATTGTTTAGCTATTTATCAATCTAGCAATCAGTTTATTCACCCCTTAATGACCTGGGAGCATTTTTTTTATGCGATCGGATTCAGGGCTCCTGAATGGCGTACAGCCACACGGGAGCCATGAAATCCATAACGTGCTAAGACCATCACTGGTCCTTTAGGGAAGTTTTCTCATGGCGTCCTGGCACGTCGAGGATCCTTAACCCTTTAAGAACCGGGAAAATCTGGGGTGGATTGCACTTAAAGGGATAGTAATACTTCGTTTTATCTTTATTTTATTTTGTAGGCATTAAAAAAACATGAAGAATGATATAAGTCTTATCTCTCAAACCTTTATGGTTTAAGAGATATTCACAAGCAAAGTTTCCCCCCCCTGTTCAGCCAGATCAGAAGGAAGGTGCCCAGGTAGACTGCAGAGAGGGACAATCTTCAATTAAGATAAGGGAAAAACCTGAAAAACTTGTCAAAGGGGGGCAGGGCTTTCATTGTTCTCATAGGAAGAAGATTGTCCCCTGCTGTTATCTGTCTGGTCTATGGACTGGATTCCACATCTGAGAAGAGATGGTTTACACTAGGTAAAAGGGGCGGGAGGGGAAACTTTGTTTGTGAATATCTCTCAAACCATAAAGGTCTGAGAGATAAGACCTATATCGTTCTTCATGTTTTTTTAATGCCTACAAAATAAAATAAAGTTAAAACGAAGTATTACTATCCCTTTAAGGACCAGAGCATGTCTGACCTTTTTGACTATGTCTTTGTTCAACTGTGTTTTCCCTCTAAGGGCCGTGATGTGCAAAGAAATAGCGAAATAGCTTTTGTCGTTTGTAACGACCTTTCAAAGTGCAGTGCCATTGGGATCATTAATATTTTCAGAGAGTGTCGGTTGTGATTGGAAATATGTCGTTTGTCCTGACTAAAACTGTCGTATGTAACGACAAAAAAGATGTCTTAACTAAAGACAAAAATGTCTTTAAAAATGTCTTTACTAACGACAATAATGTCTTAACTAAAGACAAAAACTCTCATTCCCTCCACTTTTTTCTTAACGTACAAATTTTGTCTTTTGTAAGACATTTTTTGTTGTTAGTTACGACAAATTTTCTTTTCCTCTATACGATACTGGAGAATACTTTAGCCACGCCCTTGCCACGCCCCTTTGCCCATCAATTCTGGAGTTGTGTCGTACACCACGGATATTACTAGTTTTTAGTCGTATACTCTATAGAAAATATGTTGTTCATACATACAATGACATATTTGTCTGTCATACAACATTTTTTTGTCGTTATCCCTAAGTCTTTTATTTCAGCCACATAAATGATATGCCATTTTTTCTCGCGCAATTACAGCTTTCTTTTGATACCACACTTATCTGGATAACCTACCATTTATTTTATTAAAATAAAAGAAAATGGTTAAAAAAATAAAAAAACACCATTTTTATTTTTTCTCTTGAGATCATTTGGGTGCAATGGGTTACATTTTTATGGAAGGTATGACTGGTCAGTCATACCTACAAAATGGACAGTTTTAAGTGGGCACTTTCACCCCCTGTGTGAAAATCCCCATGTCCCTCTTTCCCTCCCTATATTCCCTCCCTATATTACTGATGAGATTTGGCAGTGTATATAAGTGTATTACATGGTTCCACAACAATCCTATTCCCATTATTTTTTGTTTAAACTTAGAACATTGATTTTATAAATAGAAGGTTTAAATAGAATATTTTCTCTTTTTTAAATTTATAAAAAAAAAACAAGTTGCTATTAGCAGGTCAGAAATCGGCCTGCATCCAGCCAGCACCCAGAACCAGGACTGAAGGGGTTAATAGACACAATTTATTAGAGAGCAGTCACAAAGGCCATTGTGAACGAAAATGCTCAGTTACAGCCTGTACACCATGATAGCAGCATGCACTGAGGCGCGCTGCTATAATTTAACCCATGACGTGCCAGGATCATCTTGAGTCCTTATGGGAAGTTTACCCATGATGGTCCTGGCACATCATGGGTCGTTAAGGGGTTAAAAGAGGAGTAACAAACCTCCACTATCTTTAATCCTTTGACTGAGGAGTACACAATGCATTGCAAAAGCAATACATTGCATAACCCTTTG
Organism: Rhinophrynus dorsalis; assembly: GCA_037306005.1. Lineage (NCBI taxonomy): Eukaryota > Metazoa > Chordata > Amphibia > Anura > Rhinophrynidae > Rhinophrynus > Rhinophrynus dorsalis. Next base: position 13,219,925 of record CM074720.1, on the reverse strand, counting down.
GCACTCAAAGGGTTAATATAGCCAGAAAGTACCAATGACCCCTATCCGTTTTGCCCTTGTGCCATGGTTCCAGACATAATGTCTTTAATCATTCCTCAATGTGAGTTCTATGGAGGCGGACATGAAGAGTGTTAACAGGAACACAGGACTTCAAACTCTGCCCAATGCAGATGGTAATCTTAACGCTTTGTGGCCCAGAGGGGTGTGCCATGCATTGCTTCACAAAGCGTTTCACCCCGTCTGTTCCTTGAAGGGTTTCAGTTTGAAAGCAACAACTGTCATGTCCGCCCCCATGAACCTAAAGTCTCGGACTGATCAACACCTTAGCGACACTTGATGTGCCAGCGACGTCACGCAGGTCAGGGCATTTACCCTTTGAGTGCAAGAGGGGTACAGAACGCATTGCTTTGCAATGCATTGCGTACAACTCTGGCACTCAAAGGGTTAAAGGGATAGTTATGCTTGTTATAAAGTATTTCGCCGAGTCTTCTTTATAGTAAATGTAACACATTGCGCTATGTTTATCTACTTACTTATGTCTAGTTCAAATGATATTGAGTGGAGAAAGATCCCCCTCCCGCCCCTTCTGGCCGCGTCGCGCTGCCTGTGAGAGTGGTCCGGATGGAGCGCTGCAAGGGACAAACTTCAGTACGGAATAGGGAAATCTTGCCCTTCTTCCTCAGGGGGGGCAGGTAGGGTGACCACACGTCCTGGAATGCCCGGGACTGTCCCTTATTGGGGGTCTGTGTGCCGGGTCAACCCCCACCAGGACAACAAAGAGTCCCGGAATTGAGCAACACGCGCCAGTCCAGCCAGCCAATGAAATGTATTTGCTATATGGTCCTCATTGGCTGGCTGAGCCAACCAATGAAGACCATATAGCAAATACATTTCATTGGCTGGCTGGACTGGTGCATGCGAGACAGATGGGGTGGAGCAGGTATGCTGGAGCTGCAAGTGAGTCCCGAGGCTGAGGCTCCCTCCAGCGCCGACCATCTTTCTGAGGATGACACAGAGTAAGAATTCCCAGTGTGAAGCCTCTGAAAGACGGTCAGCGCCGGCGGGAGCCTCAGCCGTGGGACTAGGGTGACCACATGTCCCGGAATGGCAGAATGGAAATGTGGTCACCCTAGGGGCAGGGTTTTCCTTAAACTTACTCACTGAAGTTTGTCCCTCACTGCATCCGTCCGGTCCAAACTGCAGATTCAGCGTGACACGGCCAGATGGGACGGGAGGGAGAACTTTCTCCACTTAATATCCTTTAAACTACACACAAGTAAGTAGATAAACATATCGCAATGTGTTACATTTACTATAAAGAAGACTCAGCGATCTACTTTATAACAAACATTACTATTCCTTTAACCCGTTAACGACCCATGACGTGCCAGGACTGTCATGGGTAAACTTCCCATAAGGACCCATGATGGTGTTGACACTTCATGGGTTAAATGATAGCAGTGCACGCTGCTGTCATGCTTTACAGCCTGAAACTGAGCACTCCGGGACCGGAGCGCTCTCTCTCAGTGCTTCGCTCTTCTGCCAGTACAAGTGTACCGTCATTTCCATTCACAAAGGCAATTAACTTACACATTGCCTATTGTCTTACACATTGCCTTACTGTCTTACACGTTACCTTATTGTCTTACACATTACCCTATTGTCTTACACGTTACCTTATTGTCTTACACATTGCCTTATTGTCTTACACATTGCCTTATTGTCTTACACATTGCCTAATTGTCTTACACATTACCCTATTGTCTTACACATTACCCTATTGTCTTCCACTTTGCCTTATTGTCTTACACATTGCCCTATTGTCTTACACATTGCCCTATTGTCTTACACATTACCCTATTGTCTTCCACTTTGCCTTATTGTCTTACACATTGCCCTATTGTCTTACACATTGCCGTATTGTCTTCCACATTACCCTATTGTCTTCCACATAGCCTTATTGTCTTACACGTTACCTTATTGTCTTCCACATAGCCTTATTGTCTTACACGTTACCTTATTGTCTTACACATTACCTTATTGTCTTACACATTACCTTATTGTCTTACACATTACCCTATTGTCTTACACATTGCCCTATTGTCTTACACATTGCCGTATTGTCTTCCACATTACCCTATTGTCTTCCACATAGCCTTACTGTCTTACACGTTACCTTATTGTCTTACACATTACCCTATTGTCTTACACGTTACCTTATTGTCTTACACATTGCCTTATTGTCTTACACATTGCCTATTGTCTTACACATTGCCTTATTGTCTTACACATTGCCTATTGTCTTACACATTGCCCTATTGTCTTCCACTTTGCCTTATTGTCTTACACATTGCCGTATTGTCTTCCACATTACCCTATTGTCTTACACATTGCCTATTGTCTTACACATTGCCTTATTGTCTTACACATTGCCTATTGTCTTACACATTGCCTTATTGTCTTACACATTGCCTATTGTCTTACACATTGCCCTATTGTCTTCCACTTTGCCTTATTGTCTTACACATTGCCGTATTGTCTTACACATTGCCCTATTGTCTTCCACTTTGCCTTATTGTCTTACACATTGCCGTATTGTCTTCCACATTACCCTATTGTCTTACACATTGCCTATTGTCTTACACATTGCCTTATTGTCTTACACGTTACCTTATTGTCTTACACATTGCCTTATTGTCTTACACATTGCCTTATTGTCTTACACATTGCCTAATTGTCTTACACATTACCCTATTGTCTTACACATTACCCTATTGTCTTCCACTTTGCCTTATTGTCTTACACATTGCCCTATTGTCTTACACATTGCCGTATTGTCTTCCACATTACCCTATTGTCTTCCACATAGCCTTATTGTCTTACACGTTACCTTATTGTCTTACACATTACCTTATTGTCTTACACATTACCTTATTGTCTTACACATTACCCTATTGTCTTACACATTGCCCTATTGTCTTACACATTGCCGTATTGTCTTCCACATTACCCTATTGTCTTCCACATAGCCTTACTGTCTTACACGTTACCTTATTGTCTTACACATTACCCTATTGTCTTACACGTTACCTTATTGTCTTACACATTGCCTTATTGTCTTACACATTGCCTATTGTCTTACACATTGCCTTATTGTCTTACACATTGCCTATTGTCTTACACATTGCCCTATTGTCTTACACTTTGCCTTATTGTCTTACACATTGCCGTATTGTCTTCCACATTACCCTATTGTCTTACACATTGCCTATTGTCTTACACATTGCCTTATTGTCTTACACATTGCCTATTGTCTTACACATTGCCTTATTGTCTTACACATTGCCTATTGTCTTACACATTGCCCTATTGTCTTCCACTTTGCCTTATTGTCTTACACATTGCCGTATTGTCTTCCACATTACCCTATTGTCTTACACATTGCCTTATTGTCTTACACATTGCCTTATTGTCTTACACATTGCCCTATTGTCTTACACATTACCCTATTGTCTTCCACTTTGCCTTATTGTCTTACACATTGCCGTATTGTCTTCCACATTACCCTATTGTCTTCCACATAGCCTTATTGTCTTACACATTACCTTATTGTCTTACACGTTACCTTATTGTCTTACACATTACCTTATTGTCTTACACATTACCTTATTGTCTTACACGTTACCTTATTGTCTTACACATTACCTTATTGTCTTACACATTCCCTTTGTGACTGTTCTCTGCCTCTCTCTTCCTTACTATTAAAGTAAGAGAGGGAGAAGCAGAGAGCAGACAAGCAAAGGATGAATAAGAGGCTAGAGATGGGGGTATTAACCCCTTCAGCACTGGAGCAGTGAGCTGCATGAAAGCAGGTCCTTTTATAACCTGCTAACAGCAACTTGTTGAGTTTTTACATAAAATCAAACTTTTTATTTTACATCCATTAATTTAAAAAAATCGAATGAAGTAGAAGCACAAATTAAAGTTAGATTTTCAGATGTGGAGCAATGTAATACACTTATATACACTACACAATAATATCTCCAAAATTCTGAAAAATCATGTGTGAAAAAGGGACATGGGGATTTTTGCCCCAGAGGGACAGTGCCCCTATAAAACTGCATATTTTGCAGGTATGGTAGGTATACCTTTCATGCTGTCTCCATAAAAATTTAACCCATTATGCCCAAATGATCCCAAGATAAAAATAAAAATGGTGTTCATTTACATTTTTTTTAACTGTTTTCTTTAATTTTAATAAAGTAAATGGTGGGTTATCCATGTAAGTGTTGTATCAAAAGAAAGCCCTAGTTGTGCATAAAAAATGGTTTATAATTTATGTGGATGGAAAGAGACTTAGAGGGAGAACACATAGTCAAAAAGGTCAGAATTGCTCCGGCCCTTAAGTGCAATGCACCTCAGATTTTCCTGCTCCTTATGGGGTTAAGGACCATTGCCCGTCCTGGCACGTCATGGAATTCTGGGAGGATCCCAGAATTCTTTGCACAAAAAAAAAAGAAAAAAGAAAAAAATGCATGGTCCTGTAGGGCCGCCCAACCCCCAGACCGCGCTGTTCTTAAGGTGTTCTTAATGTTAAAAGTCATAGGGGCCACTAGGATTCTCTGGCCATAGTAAGATACGTGTGGGCTGTTATTATTAGACTAGTTGAACAGCCCGTTACACGGGCCACAGTGCCACTGCCACCCGGTCGCGGGGCAGTCAGGCGCAGTGGAGACTGCCCACGCCGCGGCTGATACAGAACTGGACGCTCCTTCGGAGCGCCCAGCTCTATATCAGCCGTGGCGCGGGCAGTCTCCACTGCGCATGACTGCAGCACGCGCAGCAGTGTGTACTGCGCATGTCACGGCGTTACACACGATTTAGCAAATTATTATATAGGATGTTAGTTCTCTTTTAACCCCTTAATGACCACCCGATCTAGAGCATGGGTGGCGGTTAAGGACCACAGATTTTTTTTTTTTTTTTTTTTTTTTTTGCAAATTGAATTCTGGGATATGGCATATGGGATAAAAACTAACTTATTTGGCAGCAGGAAAGCTATATCATGAGTTATGAGGCAAAGGTTGAACATGATGGACTTGTGTCTTTTTTTCTACCTAGTTTACTATATGTTATAACAATTACATATATGAAGAAAAGATTGACAATTCATATCATTTTGGAAGGGGTTAAAGGGGATCTGCATTCAAGGGGATCTATCACCCCTATATATGTTGGTCTAAGTAGTTAGTTTTAGTTTGTGAAAATAAACTAGTAAATATTGCCCTGTGGGGAAAAAGAGAAAAAGAAGGACAAGCGCCATTTATATATAAGTTCATTTGATATAATCGGTGGTAGGAGATGTAACATATGACTATTCACAAGGTGTATTCCTGTGAATATAGCACAAATCTATCTTCCTTGGGAGCAAGATCAATGACAACAATGTCTACTTGATGTAAAAGTTTGTGTCAGGTGTAATCAACGTTAAGCTTCTCTGTTTCCGCTGAAGTTCTTACTTTAGAAACATATAAGCAGCGCATCCGATCTAAGGTGAGTCCGTTTAGTAAAAATGTAACAAATAGACCCCCATAAGGATCAGACTCACCGGATTGTAGTTTGGAACTGTGCCTCAACATCCCGACCCGGCTTATATCTTCCCCAATGAATGGTATAACAATATGTGTATGTAGATCCACGGACCCGATATATATCGATAGTCCTCCAGACGAAAGCTAAAACAAAAAGTGCATCTGATCTGAGAGCAAATCTGTATAGTGGGTATAACCCAACAGGGCCCTCAGGTGGACCAAACTCACCAGATCATAGCAGCTAGCTGATGGTGATTGCCTTGTGCCCTAGTTCCAGACAGACTGCGGTTACCAGCTCTGTACCACAGTCCGTCACTCTGCCTCTACTCCCCTCCCTCTATCCAGCCTCCTCCAATGACGGAGGCTTTCTTTATGTAAGCTGGAGCAGTCTCTGGCCAATGAGATCGCTCCAACTTACATGCAGAAAGCTCTTTCATTGGAGGAGGCTGAATAGAGGGAGGAGACCAGAGGAAGATTGACGGATTGCGGTACAGAGCTGGTAACCGCAGTCTGTCCTGAAGTAGAGAACAGGGAAATATTTACTTGTTTATTTTCAGTAAACTAACAATTTTTTTAAAAAATGAAAACGTTATTACATCTAGTCGCTACATAAACTAACTATTTAGATCAACATGTATAGGGGTGACAGATCCCTTTTAAATGAGAGGTCACTTGCATCTACGCCCATAACCTGGTATTCACAAAAGATGGCGCTGTGGGGATATGTGTATTTATGTGTCTGTGTGCGTATTTTTTACATATTTAATTTTTTTACACTTCCTCCACTTCAAAGAGACTAAGATATTTGATAACCATGTAAATTCCTAATGTATTCAGAACCTATTGCAAGTCCAAGAAAACTCGTGCTACATAGGTGTTACTTACAATTCCTTCTGGGTACCAAGGGACTAAATCTATTCTTATCACTTTTCTTATTTGAAGTTGTATACCTGCACTAAAACATTACACGTATGTATTCAGGGACGTGCACAGACATTTTGGGGGGCAGAGGCTCAAATGAAAAAATAGGCACTTCTCATAATTATTTATTCAAAATATATATTTAAAAAAAGAAAATAATTTACATCTCAGGAGCCTGTAGGCACAGAAATCTGAAGCGCCTCCCCCCATTGGCCATCTCTACTGGACACCTCCACAATACTCCTAATCGCCACATTGCCCCATCATCTCCTTATTGCCATTACTTTGTCCCCTGTCAGCTCCATATTGCCCCTATCAGCTCCACATTGCCCCCCATCACCTCCATATTGACCTTACATTGTCCCCTGTCAACTCCATATTGCCCCCATCAGCTCCACATTGCCCCCATCAGCTCCATATTGCCCCCATCATCTCCAACTTACCCTCACATTGCCCCTGTCAGCTCCATATTGCCTCCATCAGCTCCATATTGCCCCATCAGCTCCAGCTTACCCTCACATTGCCTCCACCATCTCCATATTGCCCCATCAGCTCCACATTGCCTCCATCAGCTCAATATTGCCCCATCAGCTCCAACTTACCCTCACATTGCCCCATCATCTCCATATTGCCCCCATCAGCTCCCTATTGCTCTATCAGCTCCAACTTACCCTCACATTGCCCCCTTCATCTCCATATTGTCCCCATCAGCTCCATATTGCCATCAGCTCCAACTTACCCTCACAGACATTGCCCCATCATCTCTACATTGCCATCATCTCCATCTTGCCCCCTATAAGATCCATGTTGCCCAATTATTTCCACATTGCCCCCCAGTGTCCATTTCCTTCCTCTTCCCTGGTGGTCCAGCTGCAGGAGAGGTCTGTATGTGCCTCCTTTGGCACAGACCTGTAGCTGCTGGAGCTCCCACACGGTCTTATCTTCATGCAGAGCGCTGGGAGATGATGTCATCTCTCAGTGCTCTGCATTACTAAAGAGCCGACGAGGGAGCACAGCATCTACAGATCTGTCCTGAAGGAGGCACAGACCTGACTGGGCGGTGGGGGGTTAGTGCGGGACAACTTTTTTTTTTGTTAAAAGGGCACGAGGGCACTTTGGACAAAAAGGGCAGGTGCTCAAGCCCCCCTTGGTGTCTAAGTGCGCACGTGCCTGTATGTATTTGTTTATACCGGGTGATTATGTTCTCACTTGGAATTAACCCCTTTGTGCCTGCACTTTTTGGAAAGGAGAGAGTCCCTGCTTTACAACAACGGTACTCCTGCCATGACAGGAGTTGGGGGAGCTGAGCCCCCCCAGCTCTTAACTTATAATAGATTATGTGTGTATACTGGTATTAACTCAAAACATGCCATACCTTGGTTGGAAAGGGTAGCTCCTCACCTTTTCCACTAGGTTCTCCCCAAGTTGATAGGAACTTACGGGGTCTGAGATAGCCTGAGCCCCCAACTCTATAGCTCATCTTAAGCAGATGTGAAAAATGCTGTAAAGTAAGAATACTTTCAAAAATAGACATGTTAATATTTTATATTTCTCAATTAACAAAATGCATAGTGAGTGAAAAGAAGAAAATAACAATGTCACATTTATTCCTATGTGTTTGTAATTCTACTTTACTTCACTGGAATAAACAGCAGCCTGTGAAATGACTCATCCCATGGAACCCAGACAGCAATGTCATATTCATTCCTATGTGTTTATAATTCCACTCTACTTCACTGGTATAAACAGGAGCCTGTGAAATGACTCATCCCACAGAACCCAGACAGTAGTCATATTTATTCCTATGTGTTTGTAATTCCACTTTACTTCACTGGAATAAACAGCAGCCTGTGAAATTATCATCCCACAGAACCCAGACAGCAATGTCATATTTATTCCTATGTGTTTATAATTCCATTTTACTTCACTGGTGTTAACAGCAGCCTGTGAAATGACTCATCCAAAGAAATCCATAAACCAATGTCATATTTACTGCTATTTGTTTGTAATTCCACTCTACTTCACTGGTATAAACATCAGCCTGGGAAATGACTTATCCCACGGAACCCAGACAGCAATGTCACATTTATTCCTAAGTGTTTGTAATTCCACTCCACTTCTCTGGTACAAACAGCAGCCTGTGAAATTACTCATCCCACAGAACCCAGACAGCAATGTCATAGTTATTCCTTTGTGTTTATAATTACACTTTACTTCACTGGTGTAAACAGGTGCCTGTGAAATGACTCATCCCACTGAATCCAGACAGTAGTCTTATGTATTCCTATGTGTTTGTAATTCCACTCTACTTCACTGGTGTTAACAGCAGCCTGTGAAATGACTCATCCGAAGAAATCCAGAAACCAATGTCATATTTATTGCTATGTGTTTGTAATTCCGCTCTACTTCATTGGTATAAACAGCAGCCTGTGAAATGACTCATCACACGGAACCCAGACAGCAATGTCATATTTATTCCTATGTGTTTATAATTCCACTCTACTTCACTCATATAAACAGGAGCCTGTGAAATGGCTCATCTCACAGAACCCAGACAGCAATGTCACATTTATTCCTATGTGTTTATAATTCCACTCTACTTCACTGGTATAAACAGGAGCCTGTGAAATGGCTCATCTCACAGAACCCAGACAGCAATGTCACATTTATTTCTAAGTGTTTGTAATTCCACTCTACTTCACTCATATAAACAGGAGCCTGGGAAATTACTCATCCCACGGAACCCAGACAGCAATGTCATATTTATTCCTACGTACTTGTAATTCCACTCTACTTCACTGATATAAACAGAATTCTGCGAAATGACTCATCCCATGCTACCCAGGCAGCAATGTCATATTCATTCCTATGTGTTGTAATTCCACTCTACTTCACTGATATAAACAGCAGCCTGTGAAATGGCTCATCACATGGAACCCAGACAATAGTCATATTTATTCCTAAATGTTTGTAATTTCATTCAGATGTGAAAAATGCTGTAAAGTAAGAATACTTTCAAAAATAGACATGTTAATACTTTATATTTATCAATTAACAAAATGTATAGTGAGTGAAAAGAAGAAAATAACAATGTCACATTTATTCCTATGTGTTTGTAATTCCACACTACTTCACTGGTATAAACAGGAACCTGTGAAATGACTCATCCCACAGAACCCAAACAGCAATGTCATATTTATTCCTATGTGTTTATAATTCCACTTTACTTCACTGGTGTTAACAGTAGCCTGTGAAATGACTCATCCCAAGAAATCCAGAACCAATGTCATATTTACTGCTGTTTGTTTGTAATTCCACTCTACTTCACTGGTATAAACATCAGCCTGGGAAATGACTCATCCCACAGAACCCAGACAGCAATGTCACATTTATTCCTAAGTGTTTGTAATTCCACTCTACTTCACTGGTATAAACAGCAGCCTGTGAAATGACTCATCACATGGAACCCAGACAATAGTCATATTTATTCCTAAATGTTTGTAATTTCATTCTACTTCACTGGTATAAACAGCAGCCTGGGAAATGACTCATCCCACAGAACCCAGACAGCAATGTCACATTTATTCCTAAGTGTTTGTAATTCCACTCTATGTCTCTGGTATAAACAGCAGCCTGTGACATGACTCATCACATGGAACCCAGACAGAAGTGTCATATTTATTCCTTTGTGTTTATAATTACACTTTACTTCACTGGAATAAACAGGAGCCTGTGAAATGACTCATCCCACAGAATCCAGGCAGTAGTCATATTTATTCCTATGTGCTTGTAATTCCACTCTACTTCACTGGTGTTAACAGCAGCCTGTGAAATGACTCATCCCAAGAAATCCAGAAACCAATGTCATATTTATTGCTATGTGTTTGTAATTCCGCTCTACTTCATTGGTATAAACAGCAGCCTGTGAAATGACTCATCACACGGAACCCAGACAGCAATGTCATTTTTATTCCTACGTGTTTGTAATTCCACTCTACTTCACTGATATAAACAGAAGTCTGCAAAATGACTCATCCCATGCTACCCAGGCAGCAATGTCATATTCATTCCTATGTGTTGTAATTCCACTCTACTTCACTGATAAAAACAGCAGCCTGTGAAATGGCTCATCTCACAGAACCCAGACAGCAATGGCAAATTTATTCCTAAGTGTTTGTAATTCCAATCTACTTCACTCATATAAACAGGAGCCTGGGAAATCACTCATTACACGGAACCCAGACAGCAATGTCATATTCCTAAGTGTTTGTAATTCCACCCTACTTCACTGGTATAAACAGGAGCATGTGAAATGACTCATCCCACGGAATTCGGATAGTAGTCATATATATACATGAGGGCGAGATGTTCAGAAAGTGGTGGTAACCGAAACTGTAATCAGAATAAAAAATGTCTTACTCCATGGTCCGTCAATTCTCAGATATGTTTCCGTCATTTTTTGCATCCAATTCTGCCATCTCCGTCAGAGGGAAAAAGTTGTCTTACAAATGGGCGTGGTTTAATCTGCCATCATATTGTAAGGAATTTTCAGAAAAAAATAATCATTTCAACGCCACTTTTTTGCCTGATTGTCATTTTTACCCCACAAAATAAAAATGGTCTAGACTTGGAGAAGACAAACTTTTCAAACGTGACTGATTTACTTACAATTACTTTACAATTTTATCATCATGACAACTTTTTGAACATCTCACCCTGTGTTTTAAGTGTTTGTAATTCCACTCTACTTCACTGGTGTTAACCCCTTAAGGACCAGTGGTCCTGGGACGTTTCTGTCCCATAAGGACCGCTTTGATCATTGCCGACACGCCGGTACACGTGACCTGTTGCGTGTCTCGTGCGCCGCTTTGGGGCCTGAAAGAGATCTCTCCAGTCTTGGAATGTTCAATTTTAGGCCTCATGTTTACTTACAGCGCTCCCGGTGGAGCGATGTAAGTACAACGTACGTGACGTACTATGACCGTCATTGGTCCTTAAGTATTTAAGAACCATGACGGTCATGGTCCGTCATCTAGTCCTTAAGGGGTTAACAGGAGTCTGTGAAATTACTCATCCCACGGAACTCAGACATGTCATATTCATTCCTATGTGCTTTCCTGGTACAAGTAGCACCAATTTAGACAGGGCTGCATTTACTAATAGGCAGACTAGACACTCGCCTAGGGTGCCAGATTTTTATGGGCTCCTGGCAGTGGCCTACCACTGTAGCCCCTGAGGAAGCCGTCAGTAGCAGCGGTGAAAAGCATACAGCAATTTAGGGGTTACATTTGATACCACACCGCTCTTCTTTTCTCATGTGGGGTATATGAGCTGTGTATAACCCATCCCTATGTATAACATTTTCATCCACCTCTGGAAACTTACCACATTATTGTGAACACATCTAAATACGGGTTTGGTCAAAAAGAGGGTGTGGTTACATGAGGGAGTGTAGTTAGGTGTGGGTCCAAGGTGAGGCTAAGGGTATCAGAGGAGCAGGGCCGGATTTACATCTCAGGAGCCTGTAGGCACAGAAATCTGAAGCCCCCTGGGCCATCTCCACTGGATACCTCCACAATGCACCTAAACTCCACGTTGACCCCATCATCTCCATATTGCCCTCACTTTGCCCCCATCAGCTCCAACCTGCCCCCCATCAGCTCCATGAAATGTAAGGGCAACATGAAGTGGGCGCCAAGGCTAATTAAAAAAAAAAAAAAAATTTAAAAGTGATCCCAATGACAGGCGCGCCTCTGTGGGGTGTGCCTGTAGGCAGATGCCTACTCTGCCTTATTATAAATCCGGACCTGCAGAGGAGGCTGTGCCTAGGGCGCTTTCGATGTAAATCCGGGCCTGAATTTAGACACTAAAGAGGCAATTAACTGGAGCAGAACTCTCTCGTACTGAGAATTTGGCCCTTCACCATGAGATGTATGGCAAAACCCTGAGTCTCAAGGTCAAACCCTGAGTGTGGATATGTGGTCATCTTAGTCAGCAATCTCTTTGGGTTTAAGAAACTCTGAAATTTAGACAGTGCTGGCAAAACCAGACATGGGAGCTCAAAAACAGGCTGTCTGGGTCAGAAAGAGAGATGAGGCAATCCTATTACTATCACCACAAACATAAATAGTTTTTCTCTAAATTTGCCCGTTTTAGATTAAGTTTAGGATTATACTGTAGGGGTGTAACATACAAATAATTATGTTTTAACACTTTGAGTTCGAGGGGTGTGCAATGCATTGCAGAGCAATGCATTGTGTACGCCTCTGACATTCAAAGGGTTACATTTGATGGCTAAAAGTACATTACAGCGACCTCAGTAATTTTTTAGGTGTTGGTAGTCTCTTTTGTGGTTTATTTCATTGTGTAAGTAAACAGTGCCATCTTCTGGGACGTGTAAGAGTTGCAGTGTGAAAGAGAAAATTCTGGCCAGCGTCGCCAGTTTCCAGGGCCTGAGGTTACTGTCACTGAAACTCGCATTATGTGTCAGTCTCCTCAGGGGATAAATGAGCAAGTGCTTCAAGTGGATTGCCCTGAAACGTACAGAAAGGGAAAGTGCCAAAATATTCAGCTTACACATCAAAAAAACAGGGACACTCTCAAATCAAGAATTAGACAGAAAATGTGATTTCAGGGCTGTAATAAGCCACAGAGGAGCAACTGAGAACCAAACCAATAAATGCATAATGGTTTAAAGTGATAGTAATGAATATTTAAAATTAGTTACACGAGTCTTCTGTATAGTAAAAGGAACAGATTGCTCTATGTCTAAGAGTTTACTTTTTTGTAGTTCAAAAGTTATGAAGCACTGAAGATCCACCGCCCGCCGCTTCTCACCACGTCACTCAGAAGATGCAGTATGGTCAGGACGGCTGCAGCGAGCGACAAACTTCAGTAAGCAAAGGGAAATCCTGCCCTCCTTCATCAAGAGGGGCGGATTTCTCTTATATTTACAGAAGATTGTCCCTCGCTGCAGCCGTCGAGTCACATGACCCGATCTCAGATTCCATGGGAAGCGGCCAGAAAGGGGCGGGCGGTGGATCTTCAGTGCTTCATAACTTTTGATCTACAAATAAGTAAGAGCTTAGACCAGTGATTCTCAGCTCCAGTCCTCGGGGCACACCAACAGGGCATGTTTTCAAGATATCCCTAATTAATCACTGGTGAATCAATCACAATGAGTGAGCCAATAATTACTCACCTGTGATTAAGCAGGAACAACCTGAAAACCTGCACTGTTGGTGTGCCCCGAGGACTAACGTTGAGAATCACTGGCTTAGACATAGAGGAGTATGTGCCTTTTACTATACAGAAGACTTGGGCAACTCATTTTAAATAGACATTACTATCCCTTTAACCCTGTGAGTGCCAGAGGGGTACGCAAGGCATTGCAAAGCAATGCATTGCGTACCCCCTGGCACTCAAAGGGTTAAATAGCACTTGAACTCCTTGAAAACTGGAGAGTCCTCCAGTGCATTGCCTTGCAATATGTTGAAGACTTCTCTGGTATTCAAAGGGTTAAAGGGATAGTAATACTTTACATAAACATTCTTTAATATCATTCTTCTTAAAGGGATAGTAATACTTCGTTTTAACTTTATTTTATTTTGTAGGCATTAAAAAAACATGAAGAACGATATAAGTCTTATCTCTCAAACCTTTATGGTTTATGAGATATTCACAAGCAAAGTTTCCCCCTCCCGCCCCTTTTACCTAGTGTAAGCCATCTCTTCTCAGATGTGGAATCCAGTCCATAGACCAGACAGATAACAGCAGGGGACAATCTTCTTCCTATGAGAACAATGAAAGCCCTGCCCCCCTTGACAAGTTTTTCAGGTTTTTCCCTTATCTTAATTGAAGATTGTCCCTCTCTGCAGTCTACCTGGGCACCTCCCTTCTGATCTGGCTGAGCAGTGTTACATCAGTAAAAGGGGCGGGAGGGGGATACTTTGCTTGTGAATATCTCTTAAACCATAAAGGTTTGAGAGATAAGAGTTATATCATTTTTCATGTTTTTTTAATGCCTACAAAATAAAATTAATTTAAAATGAAGTATTACTATCCCTTTAAATAATTAAATCAAAGGATCCAAGTGTTTTATAACATGTATAGTTTGGGGGAAATTTCCTTGCAAAGTTCCCCTCTCCACCCCTTTTATTGACGTCAGCACTCTAGCTGACAAACTTGTAATCTGGTCCGCAGACTGGAAAGCTCTTCTGCAGAGCCGAGATTACATTGTATAGGAAGAGAATGTTCATGAGAACTGTCTACAAAGTGTGCCTGGATTAAAGGGTACTTATCACCCCTATACAAGTCAGCCTTAAAGGGATAGTAATACTTCGTTTTCACTTAATTTTATTTTGTAGGCATTAAAAAAACATGAATAATGATATAAGTCTTATCTCTCAGACCTTTATGGTTTAAGAGATATTCACAAGCAAAGTATCCCCTCCCACCCCTTTTACTGATGTAACACTGCTCAGCCAGATCAGAAGGGAGGTGCCCAGGTAGACTGCAGAGAGGGACAATCTTCAATTAAGATAAGGAAAAAACCTGAAAAACTTGTCAAGGGGGGCAGGGCTTTCATTGTTCTCATAGGAAGAAGATTGTCCCCTGCTGTTATCTGTCTGGTCTATGGACTGGATTCCACATCTGAGAAGAGATGGCTTACACTAGGTAAAAGGGGCGGTAGGGGAAACTTTGCTTGTGAATATCTCTCAAACCATAAAGGTTTGAGAGATAAGACTTATATCGTTCTTCATGGTTTTTTAATTCCTACAAAATAAAATAAAGATAAAACGAAGTATTACTATCCCTTTCATAGTTCAAGTATATAGCGAATAAGTAATAAATACTGCCTTGCACCTACTTCTGAATAAGTGATAAGTACTGCCCTGCACCTACTTCCGGATAGAGTGCGGTTACCTGCTCTGTACCATGGTCCGTTACTCTGTTACTGCTCCACTCCCTCTATCCAGCCTCCTCCGATGATGGAGGTTTTCTTCCTGTAAGCTGGAGCTCTCTCATTGGCAGAGATCTATCCAATGAGACCTCTCCAGCTTACGGGAAGAAAGCCTCTGTGCTTTCCACTTCTACACGCCAAACATACAGAGGCATAATACTGCAATTCTGCCCCAAAGTAAAGGAAATAACAAATACCATTGATTTCGTGGTTTCAGGACCACAGTGGGGATGGCAACACTTTGTGAAGCAATCGCCTCTGGTCCTTAGGGGGTTACAGTATTTATCAAAGTGAAACTCACATTATGTTCAGTGATCCGTTTTCAATTGCTCCACAATTGCTTATCTCTTACTTTGAGAAATGTGACCCTTAGATACATCAGGCATACCGCTGTGACATCAAGTGTGACACCATCATCATGCACGTGACATCTGTCATGCCTTCTCGCATACTGTAAGAATGTACGCCGTTCACATTTCCATCCAACAGGAATCACTCTCTGTTTAGCTCAGTTTGTAGTCGCCTCTTTCAAGATGGCTGCTGGAGCTGGATGTCTCCTCCTCTAATATTGAACCCAAACCAAAAAGTGAACCTCTGTTTGCAGTTTTCCCTCCTACTTAAACCCTGAGCATCCATCTTATCATGTTCATGTGTGATTCTAATTCTATGTCCAGTATCAGTAGTGTGTTCATTGTTCCTGTTCTGACCTTGGCTTCATTTGGGATCCTGACCTCACTTCTTTTGACCTTCCGTGTCTTCTGCTATCCTGACCTTGGCTTTTTTTGGCAGTTCCAAATGTTTGGTGTTTTAACCTTTGTCTTGCTTCCTGGATTTCCAGTACTGTTCTTCCTCTGATCACTGATTTGCTGTCTTCTGATCGAGATCCTTTTTCCTACCTGTCAGATTGTGGCATTAATGGTGGTTCCTGGTGGATCATCAGCAAGACCCACTGCTGTCTGCACCTGGGGGCTCAACCCCTGGGTGACAGTGGTTGGAGGGTGAACAACTCCATTTAGGTCCCAATTGTCCACTGTCCTTTCCGGTTGGTGCAATCTTCACCCAATGGTTCCAAGTACATAACAGTACACAAGGGCCGGTTGATGAAGCCTGCAGACATTGGTCAGAAGCTGATGATGTGCTAAGCCCACAATGAGAGTCTTTGTTACATAACAGCTAATTTCAAACCAGATTAACAAACCTTATTGGCCCACACTAATCTTACTGATCAGGTTGCATTAGTCACATCACAAGTTCCTCAGTGTCACAGTTCCCCAGAGATACTCAGGAGTCAGTAAGGTATAGTAAAATGCAATTTATTAAAATATAAGTAAGGTAGTACACAACAGAAATATAGCAAGACAAGCAGAGGGTCCTAAGCCAGCAAGCACTGCTATCAGAAATAGTAGGCGGCCCAGACTGGCCACACTGCTGGAGACTAGGCCTCAGCCACTGGTCGTCTCTGCTGGAACCAGAAGCAGGAACAGGAACACAGGATCTTGATTCAATGTAGCGAAGAGATACCTGACTCATGCCTGCAGTCAGCAATGTAGCAGAGGATACCTGACTCTTGCCTGCAGTCAGTATGGAGAAAGTGGAATCTTGACCCACACCTGCAGTCACTAAATAGCTAGTCTACTAGAGCCCCAGGTCCGCACCAGATTGGGTGTCTGCTAGATACAGGGCAATAACAATAGAATAGTCAAGCAGATCCACAGGTCAGCACCAGAGAGGGTAGTCAGACAAGCCAGGTCATACACAGAGCCCTAAGACACAGAAGTGCTTTGTACAATAAAGCAAGGGCAACTGAGTCAGGACTCAGACTGCCCTTTAAACCCCTCCACAGGAAGTAGGTAGGAGGAGCAGCTCAGAGGAAGGAAGTAGGTAGGAGGAGACTACAGGAAGCATGGCATAAAACAGAGGCCTGCTACACTTTGAAGCCTCGTGCCTACAGAAGACGCATCTTGCTCTGATGCATCCAACCGCTGCCATCTTCCTGTTACATCTATATATTGAGAAAACAAATTGAGATAAAATGACCACTGACTGGGCATGCTTCCTAAGAAAGGGAATCCAGTATGTGCCACAACCAAGATGGCTGATGCAACGTGGACAAACCATTTGCGCATGTACAAAAATGAGATGAAGACTTATTCAGAAAGAAAAGATGGCAGCCATCCTTGAATGTGCGTGGGTAAATGTACAGCAGCTATGTCTACCAGAGAGAAACCTGTCAAAGTGTGGGACACACTCTAAATACATTAACCCTTTCAGCGCTAGTGGAGCTACCTCTCTGGAGCTAAAAGGGTTAAAAATGAAGTCAGTTATTCGGGAAAGAAAATAAAAAGGACCAAAAAGAACTCAGATTATAATTGTAGGAAAAAGGGGCAAAAATCTCTAAGCTAGAGAAAAGACAGTAAGATAAGCGTACTAACATTATAAAAATAAACATTAATACGTAATTAACTTTACTGCAAATAGTATTCAGAAAATTAGACAAATATATAATGTGAAAATATTAAGAGAAAAATATTAAGGTAAAAGAGTTCAGTGTACTTATCCTGAGGGACGCTGCAAAGAAACATGAAGTGATAGGTGGGATTCCTGCTGTTTAACCCTTTGAGTGTTACGCAACTCATTGAAATGTATTACGTTGAGCACCTCCTGTTCCATAATTGGCTGGAGTGGGTCATTTATGACTAACAAGTTTTTTTGTTACATTTTCTCTGTTAAACAAGTTTTTACTTTGCTGCTGTAGGTTAGTAACCCTTAACCCCTTTATGACCCATGACGGTCATAGTACATCATGGGTCGATCCGAGTTAACGACCCATTACGTACTATGACCGTCATGGAATTCCGGGCTGCACGCCGTTCAGGGAGTCCGGAATCGAAAAGAAAAAAAAAAAAGCTCTGTGGTCATCTAGTGACCGCCGCGTGCCTGCGTGGCCAGTCATTAAGGGGTTAAAGGTATAGTAATGTCAGGAAAGAAGTATTAAATATATGGTAGATACAATTAAAAGAGAGAATTTGCGCTTATTTGTATGTCTCAGACCATTTTGGTTTGAGAGATGTCCTATATAATAATTTGCTAGGATGTTTGTCATGATGCAGTCATGCACAGTAGAGACTGCCCGCGCTCTGACTGTCTCTCCTGCGCATGATTGCATCGCGTGAGTGAGGTAACGCAAGACTGCGTCGCATGGAGCAGTGAAGTAACAGTCTCTTAACCCTTTGAGTACCAGAAGGGTATGCAACGCATTGTAGAGCAATGCATTGTGTACCCCTCTGGCATTCAAAGGGTTAACATTACTCGGACCGGGGCCCGTGTACACGGGCTTTTACACTAGTAGGAAACTAAAGTTCTCTGCTCCCTCTCCTTTCTCATTCGTCAGCTGTATAGCTGACGGCATGAGATCAGGTTCCAGGACCAGACGACGGCTCTTCAGCAGCGCCGACATATCGAAACCTAAAAATAAATTCTTCATCAGAATGGTCTACAACGTGTGCCTGGTTTGATAGCACACGTTGTAGACCGTTCTGATGAAGTATTTATCTTTAGATATCATTATATTGGCGCTGCTGCAGAGCCGCATCTGGTCAAGCGACCAGAATCTGCTTCTGACATCTTTACAGCTCGTCAGGCAGAAAGGGGAAGGACCAGACAACTTTATTTTCCTATATCTCTCAAACCATAACAGTCTGAGAGATACAGATAAGTGCAAGTACCCTCTTTTAATTGTATCTACCATATAGGTAATACTTTTTTTCTGACATTACTATCCCTTCAATGTGATCTTGATTTTGAATATAAAACCCAAATATTACAATGCACTAACAGTCAAACTGTCTTTAGTCGATATTGATGTTTAACCCCTTAAGCTCCATCCGCTGGGTTTTGCAGCACACTGCAAAGCATTACACGCCCCTCTGGCACTCTAAGAGTTAATGGGGTGACTGAGCAAAATGTGTTTGGCCATATTGATTCCCTGCATCCCATAGCTCACATCCTCATGTATATATGGACATTGACGGATGCATTCGGGGACGTGCCTTGTTCTTCATCATTCTGTAATTTGTGCCGCAAGTCATTAACCCCAGTGCTGGGAAATAAAAGACGTATCATTATCAGCTACCTGGGCAGAATCATTAAACAAGACACAGACCACTCAGCCTCCAGGATCCTCCTGACCCCATAATCATAAACTGGCAGATTGGGCTGTGACCTGTAATTGGCTGTTTGCCTGGGCCAGGCCTGTAACTCACCAACTAATAACCTGCACTTCTCTTCAGCGCCCTATCATGTCTATCACGTTGTCTTTAAAGGAGCAGTAAACTTTTTTAATTAAAAATATATATTGTAAGGCATTTCTTGTTGAGTAAAATAAGTGTGCTCCCACTGCAGAGAGATGCATATTTCCAGAGTTATTCCAGTTTAAATTCTTGTCTTTGTACATGCGCAATGCCCTCTAGTGGTGAAATTCTAATTAGTTATCCTGTTACATTCTAATGGAGAAGAAAGTCAGTGACATACAGTTCTCCATAGAATGTGATAGAAACTGCTGAGTCACTTCCTGTCAGTTAGAACTATCAGGAAGTAAACACTGTAAAGTCACTTCCTGTCAGAACTATCAGGAAGTAAACACAGTAAATTCACTTCCTGATTATTTGAACTTTTATAACTTTTGAATAAAACATCTGACAGCGATGGGAGTGACCTTGTTTTACTCAGCAGAAAAAGCTCTATAACGCAGAGCATTGCAATGCACTGGATACCTCACTGGCACTCAAAGGGTTTTAAAGGAGAACTTACATCATCTAATAATAAGCCCCCCACACACTAAGCTTACTATAGCCAGAAAATCCTAATGGACCCTATGAGGTTTTTTTTTTTACTTGTTCGTTGGTTTAAGAGATATTATCTTCAATCAGTACCGAATAGTATGTCCACGGAGGCGGACATGACCATCTTTAGCAGGAACACAAACTCGCCCCACTATAAATGGTAATATTAACCCTTTAATGACCAGAGTGTTGTAAAACACATTGGTTTGCAATCCCTTTGGTCATTCATGTGTTAAAGGGGAACTATCGCCCTAAATAACCCCCCCCAATAATTATTCATATAGTGATAAGCTTAGAAATAGTACTATTATCCAGCATAAGTACATCATTATTAAAGGAGCAGTAAACTTTTTTTATGAAAAAATATATATTGTAGGGATTTTCCTATTGAGTAAAATAAGGGTACTCCCACTGCCAAGATATTTATATTTCCAGAGTTATTACATTTTAAACACATGTTTTTTTACATTAGCAGTGCCCTCTAGTGGTCACATTCTAATTAGATTTCCTGTTAGATTCTAATGGAGAGGAAAGTCAGAAAAGTCTGAGACATACAGTTCTACATAGAATGTGATAGAAACTGCTGAGTCACTTCCTGTCAGTTAGAACTTCAGGAAGTAAACACACAGTAAATTCACTTCCTGTCAGTTAGAACTATCAGTAAACACAGTAAATTCACTTCCTGTCAGTTAGAACTATCAGGAAGTAAACACAGTAAATTCACTTCCCGATTATTTGAACTGCTATAAATTGTGAATAAAACATCTGACAGCAGTGGGAGTGACCATGTTTTATTCAGCAGGAAAAGCTCTACAAAATACGTGTTTTCATAAAAATACGTTTACTGCTCCTTTAAGAAATCCTACTTCTTCTGAAACTGACGGTCAGGCTTCCTGCTTTAGAGGCATCTGTGCGCCTGCAACGTCAGTCCCTTCCTGTTACCTTAAGATACAATGCAGCGCCCCCTAGAGGAGACCAGTTCAGACTCAATAGGCGTGCAGGTGTCTCCATGCCAAGATGTCTGTGTGCAAGCCAGGCCATCAGTCTCGAAAGAAGAAGGATTTCTTCATAACGCTGCACTTGTGCGCGATAATAGCACTGTTTCTAAGCATAGCGTCATATGCCTAATTATGGGGGGGGGGACTATTTAGGGTGATAGTTCTTCTTTAAGTAGATTCATGTCTGATTCAGATGAAAAAAAAAACTGCCAGCAAGTGTCATGTCTTCCTCCATAGACCTGAATCAGGACTGACTGAAGATGAACAAGGGCTAGGGTTGCCACCCAGTCAGTATTTAACCGGCAGGCCCGTAAAAAATTGGCTTCTGCCCAATGTTAAGTCTATGGAGGGAATGCCATGGCCGGTATTTTTTTGAAGAAAAGGTGGCAACCCTAACAAGGGCAAATTTCATAGAGTCATTAGGATTTTATGTCCATGGTAAGTGGGGGGTAGATTAATTTTAGGAGATATGAGTTCTTATTTAATAGAAGCCTGAGGGGGCACAAAATGGCCACGAAAGGAAACTAAGATGGCTGGCAGCCCTGCCTTTTTCCTTTGTCCTGGGCTGGGGGATGTGCTCCCTCCCCCTTTTCCCAGTGCTCCTGGGGGAGGGGAAGGAGGGAGGCCAATCACCTGGGGGCAAGGGAGAGGGCCTGGGGGGTGGTGGGAGAAAGGGAGAGGAGTAGGGTTGCCACCTTTTCTTACAAAAAATACAGGCCATGGCATTCCCTCCATAGACTTAACATTGGACAGAAGCCAATTTTTTACCGGCCTGCCAGTAAAATACCGTCTGGTTGGTAACCCTAGAGAGGAGGGTCTAGTGGTATGAAAAGCTGTGTTTCTAAGTAGGTGCAGTAATTTACCTTTTGTTTTTCCCTCCCTCCCAGCCCTTCAAACTGTCCCTGCTACAGCGGATTGGAGCAGAGTAGCAGCAGCTACAGAAGAGGTCACACTTAGGTCGCAAGATTGCCCGGCGCAGAATATAGTTCATCTAAGGCCCATAATGTGGGTCCCCCAGGCCGCCTCAGTGTGTCTTAGCCTCAGAATGGACAGTTTCCAGAGGGCCTGGTTGACAGGGAGCCGGGTCCCGCCCTATGAAAGTTCCAGTTGCCTTAGGGGTTGGCTGCATGGCGGCCCCTCAGTAGCAGGGCGGGCTAATGTTGTGGGGCACTGAGGTAAGGGGAGGGCTTTGGGGAGGAGTCGGTGCTGACCGGCATCCACAGGCCCTCACAGTTTGAAAGGAGTGGCCATCGTGGAGGTCCAGGTTAGGCCATGAGTGCCTAAGAATCCCCTACATACCTCCATGGTGGCGGGCAGCTGGTCACCTGGGCTCAAGCTGCCAGGGCTGGACATGGCGTCCATGCCGGATGTTGGCCTGGTGGATCCGCATTAGAGGGGGGAGGGTCCTCCAAGGGTAAATAGGTCAAACCCATTTTAATAAAGCTGTGATCTCTTTATTCTCACCAATAACTGTGTCTGTGTGTTTGTTTGATATAGTGTTTGGGGTGGGGCAGTGGTTTGTTGGCTGGGGGAAAAAGGTGGGTAGTGATGCCTAGCCATCTTATCATCTGAATGTCTGAAGTGTGTGATGTGCATTGCTCGCCCCTGTAATTGAAGTCAGCCAGGGGAATGTATGAATGCATACCCACTCTAAAAGGAATAACAATGTTTATCTACTAGAAATACAGGATGCAAAATTTTTTTGTAAAGTTGATACCTTTATTGGCTAACTAAACGGATTTAAAATGCAAGCTTTCAAGACTTCTTAGGTCTCTTCCTCAGGCATGTTATACAGATAAATATGAACACTTCTCTCTTAAATACAAGTACACATTACATTGTTTATAATAGAAATCAGATAACAACGTTAGTCCAGATACCAATTCCTTGATCAGTCAATGGTAGAGGATGTGATTTAAATAGCATTCTTCCTCTGGGTCCAGGTATTTATGATTCCAGAGGGACTGTCGTAAAAGTTAATTCACAATTAAGTACTGTGACAGAAATTCCCTGTCCCTGTTCATGCCATAGGTCAAAGAGTCAAATTGTAACATTAATTTTACCTCCCATAATTTTCTGTCCCTCTGATTGCAAAATTGTCCCATTAGTACAGTCAATTTAATATCCCTGATACTGTGCCCACTTTGGCAAAAATGTTCTCCCACTGGTGTCTCTGTCTTTTTGTTGTTAATGCTGGATCTGTGGGAATTAAACCTCTTATGTAATTTCTGTCCCGTTTCCCCCACATAAAGAGCTGTTGGGCATTTTGCACACATGATAAGGTATATTACATTGGATGATTTGCAGGTGAAATTACCATTGATCTTATGGTGTAACTGGGTGCTTGGTATGGGTATCTTGTCTGTGGTATAAATGTGTGCACAGGTTTTACACCTACTTTGTAGGCAGGGTAATGTGCCATTTTTGTGTTTTTGTTCAGGGCACTCCTTACCATCAGTTGCTTTAAATTGGGAGGCTGTCTGAAGGAGAGTAAGGGAGGCTGTGGAAATATGTTCTTAAGTCTTTCATCTGTGTGTAAGGTTGCTTGAAGTTCTCTTGATATTTTGCGCAGAGCTTCAACCTGGGGGTGGTAAGTGACAACAAGTGGCACACGGTTTCCCTTATGCTGTTCTTTGTAGCTCAACAGATCTTTTCTTGGTATGTGAGTAGCTTTCTGTATCTGACTGTCAATAATCCTTGCACTATAACCCTGTCTTATAAAGTCTCCTCTGAGTTTCTGGAGGTGCTTGTCACGGTCCGCCATGTCAGAACAGATGCGATTATATCTGATGGCCTAGCTGTATATGATGGAGTTCTTTGTGTGTTTTGGGTGAAAGCTATCGTTCCTCAGGTAGGTTGGTCTGTCTGTTGGTTTACGGTACAAGGATGTGTGGATGGAGTTGTTCTGAATACTGATAGTCGTGTCTAGGAAGTTAATGTTTGTGCGTGAGTGACTGAGTGTTAGATTGATACTGGGGTGGAATGCATTGTAATTTTTGTGGAATTTGAGGAGTTCCTCTTCACTGGCTGTCCAGATGATAAGAACATCATCTATGTAGCGGAGATAGACCAGGGGTTTTGTCTGGCAGGTGGACAGGAAGTCCTCTTCTAACTTTGCCATGAACAAGTTGGCATATTGTGGTGCCATTCGGGTACCAATTGCAGTCCCCATTTATACCAACATTCCACACACAGATGGCATAGCAGCATTCCAAGAATATCTAGAAAGAAATAACACAGCCACGGAACCAATAACAAAACTCATACACTTTATACTCACCCACAACTACTTCAAATTTGGACAGGACCTCTACCTCCAGAAAATGGGGACTGCAATTGGTACCCGAATGGCACCACAATATGCCAACTTGTTCATGGCAAAGTTAGAAGAGGACTTCCTGTCCACCTGCCAGACAAAACCCCTGGTCTATCTCCGCTACATAGATGATGTTCGTATCATCTGGACAGCCAGTGAAGAGGAACTTCTCAAATTCCGCAAAAATTACAATGCATTCCACCCCAGTATCAATCTAACACTCAGTCACTCACGCACAAACATTAACTTCCTAGACACGACTATCAGTATTCCGAACAACTCCATCCACACATCCTTGTACCGTAAACCAACAGACAGACCAACCTACCTGAGGAACGATAGCTTTCACCCAAAACACACAAAGAACTCCATCATATACAGCCAGGCCATCAGATATAATCGCATCTGTTCTGACATGGTGGACCGTGACAAGCACCTCCAGAAACTCAGAGGAGACTTTATAAGACAGGGTTACAGTGCAAGGATTATTGACAGTCAGATACAGAAAGCTACTCACATACCAAGAAAAGATCTGTTGAGCTACAAAGAACAGCATAAGGGAAACCGTGTGCCACTTGTTGTCACTTACCACCCCCAGGTTGAAGCTCTGCGCAAAATATCAAGAGAACTTCAAGCAACCTTACACACAAATGAAAGACTTAAAAACATATTTCCACAGCCTTCCTTACTCTCCTTCAGACAGTCTCCCAATTTAAAGCAACTGATGGTAAGGAGTGCCCTGAACAAAAATACAAAAAATGGCACATTACCCTGCCTACAAAGTAGGTGTAAAACCTGTGCACACATTTATACCACATACAAGATACCCATACCAAGCACCCAGTTACACCACAAGATCAATGGTAATTTCACCTGCAAATCATCCAATGTAATATACCTTATCATGTGTGCAAAATGCCCAACAGCTCTTTATGTGGGGGAAACGGGACAGAAATTACATAAGAGGTTTAATTCCCACAGATCCAGCATTAACAACAAAAAGACAGAGACACCAGTGGGAGAACATTTTTGCCAAAGTGGGCACAGTATCAGGGATATTAAATTGACTGTACTAATGGGACAATTTCGCAATCAGAGGGACAGAAAATTATGGGAGGTAAAATTAATGATACAATTTGACTCTTTGACCTATGGCATGAACAGGGACAGGGAATTTCTGTCACAGTACTTAATTGTGAATTAACTTTTACGACAGTCCCTCTGGAATCATAAATACCTGGACCCAGAGGAAGAATGCTATTTAAATCACATCCTCTACCATTGACTGATCAAGGAATTGGTATCTGGACTAACGTTCTTATCTGATTTCTATTATAAACAATGTAATGTGTACTTGTATTTAAGAGAGAAGTTTTCATATTTATCTGTATAACATGCCTGAAGAAGAGACCTAAGAAGTCTTGAAAGCTTGCATTTTAAATCTGTTTAGTTAGCCAATAAAGGTATCAACTTTACAAAAAAATTTTGCATCCTGTATTTCTACGGCTAACACGGTACCAACTCTCATCTATTATCTACTAGAAAAACAACATATATTGTCAGTCTGTCCCTGGTGACAAAAAGAAGGATTCGTCCACTCCTAGGAAATGTTTTATTCAAAAGTAATAACAGCTTGAGTTCTTGCCTCATTTTATGTAAGCGTTTGCAGGGCTTTACACAGGGACGTGCACAGACATTTTGGGGGGTAGGGGCTCAAATGAAAAAAAGGCACTTCTCATAATTATTTATTCAAAATATATATTTAAAAAAAGAAAAGAATTTACATCTCAGGAGCCTGTAGGCACAGAAATCTGAAGCGCCCCCCCCATTGGCCATCTCCACTGGACACCTCCACAATACTCCTAATCTCCACATTGCCCCCCATCATCTCCATATTGCCCTTACATTGTCCCCTGTCAGCTCCATATTGCCCCCATCAGCTCCGCATTGCCCCATCATCTCCACATTGCCCCCATCATCTCCATATTGCTCCCATCATCTCCAACTTACCCTCACATTGCCCCTGTCAGCTCCATATTGCCCCCATCAGCTCTATATTGCCCCATCAGCTCTGTTTTGCCCCATCAGCTCCAACTTACCCTCACATTGCCCCCATCATCTCCATATTGCCCCCATCAGCTTCATATTGCCCCATCAACTCCAGCTTACCCTCACATTGCCCCTTCATCTCCATATTGCCCCCCATAAGCTCCATATTACCAACAGCTCCAACATACCCTCACATATATTGCCCCATCATCTCTACATTGCCATCATCTCCATCTTGCCCCCCTTCAGATCCATATTGCCCCATCATTTACACATTGCCCCCCCAGTGTCCCTTTCCTACCTCTTCCCTGGTGGTCCAGCGGCAGGAGAGGTCTGTATGGGCCTCCTTTGGCACAGACCTGTAGCTGCTGGAGCTCCCGCGCGGTCTTCTCTTCATGCAGAGCGCTGGGAGATGATGTCATCTCCCAGGGCTGTGTAATACTAAAGAGCCGACAAGGGAGGAGGCACAGACCTAACTGGGGAGGTTAGTGAGGGCGGCGGGGCAACTTTTTTTTGTTAAAAGGGCACGAGGGCACTTTGGACAAAAAGGGCAGGTGCTCAAACCCCCCTTGGTGTCTATGTGTGCACGTGCCTGGCTTTACAGTCCATCTACATTGTATTTCCATAAGGACTAATGAAAGAGTATCACCTAATTGTCACTTTTATAGTAATGAAATCAAACATGTTTGGGTGGTAATATCATATGACTGAAGTATCTCATCAATGGGAGTAATGTTGTTTTACTCAGAAAGAAAATGTTTACAATATTTATATTTTTTATAATAAAAATAATAAAGCAATACTATGCCTTCAGATAGAAGGAAAAAGTATCTTGTGGAGCCTGATTATTGGTTATTAACTAAACCAGGAGTAGTCAGTTATTGGATGTCCTCCTATCTGTTGGTAACTTCAAATCACACCATCCCCAACCAGCACACCTGGGAATCAGCATTGTCTACCTGTAAACTAAGCTGTTTACTCCCACATTTTCCTCTATACGTCACCTGGGCCAAGGTGAATGCAGGGGAGATGCATATGAGTGTTCTATTCCTGTAACTAGTTTACAACTATTTATTAACAAGGGGTAGTAATGTGTGGGAAATATCACTAGCATTGCAGGGGGAGATGTACTAAGGTGTGATAAAGAGGAGATACCTTCTCCAGTAAGATAAACTCTCCAGTTCCTATGTTATTCTATGGGAGAGATTTAGTTATAGACTACATGGGAGATGTACTAAGGTGTGATAAAGAGGAGATAACTTCTCCATTGAGATAAACTGTCCAGTTCCTATGTTATTCTATGGGAGAGATTTAGTTATAGACTACAGGGGAGATGTACTAAGGTGTGATAAAGAGGAGATAACTTCTCCAGTGAGATAAACTCTCCACTTCCTATGTTATTCTATGGGAGATATTTAGTTATAGACTACAGGGGAGATGTACTAAGGTGTGATAAAGAGGAAATAACTTCTCCAGTGAGATAAACTCTCCAGTTCCTATGTTATTCTATGGGAGAGCTTTAGATAAAGACTACAGGGGAGATGTACTAAGGTGTGATAAAGAGGAGAGAACTTCTCTAGTGAGAAAAACTCTCCAGTTCCTATGTTATTCTATGGGAGATATTTAGTTATAGACTACAGGGGAGATGTACTAAGGTGTGATAAAGAGGAGATAGCTTCTCCAGTGAGATAAACTCTCCAGTTCCTATGTTATTCTATAGGAGATCTTTAGTTATAGACTACAGGGGAGATGTACTAAGGTGTGATAAAGAGGAGATAACTTCTCCAGTGAGATAAACTCTCCAGTTCCTATGTTATTCTATATGAGATCTTTAGTTATAGACTACAGGGGAGATGTACTAAGGAGTGCTAAAGAGGAGATAACTTCTTCAGTGAGATAAACTCTCCAGTTCCTATGTTATTCTATGGAAGACCTTTAGTTATAGACTACAGGGGAGATGTACTAAGGTGTGATAAAGAGGAGATAACTTCTCCAGTGAGATAAACTCTCCAGTTCCTATGTTATTCTACTGGAGAGCACCTTTTTTAACATTTAAATAACTACTTACAAATTAGTTTTAATATGAATAAAGGAGATATGCCAAACCACATAGATTTTTTAGATATCACTTTTGAAGGATTAGTAAATCAAAAGATTACCACACGCACTGTTTACGAGAAAGTTGATACCAACAGATTCCTAGATTTTTCTAGTGGACATCACAACAGCTGTTGAAAAAACATTTGTTGCAGTCAGTTCAGACTATCCCTTTAAAGGGATAGTAATAATTGGTTTTATATTTATTTTATTTTGTAGGCATTAAAAGAACATAAAGAACGAAATAAGTTTTATCTCTCAAACCTTTATGGTTTGAGAGATATTCACAAGCAGTTTCCCCTCCCACCCCTTTTACCTATTGTAAGCCATCTCTTCTCAGATGTGGAATCCAGTCCATAGACCAGACAGATAACAGAAGGGGACAATCTTCTTCCAATGAGAACAATGAAAGCCCTGCCCCCCTTGACAAGTTTTTCAGGTTTTTCCCTTATCTTAATTTAAGATTGTCCCTCTCTGCAATCTACCTGGGCACCTCCCTTCTGATCTGGCTGAGCAGTGTTACATCAGTAAAAGGGGCGGGAGGGGGATACTTTATCATTGAATTACTCTTGAACTACAACTCTGACAGAATTGAAATAACACTCTCCAAAGTCCAAATACTATGATGATTAATTAGAGCTGCTTTTATTATGAAACATTTCTATCCCTTTAAGCTATGTGTACAATTTGAATTTTGAGAACTTGCCACTGGCCAATCAGGATTGTGAATACAATCATTTTATTTATATATTTGTAGAGAGAATTTACCAGAATCCCTATAGTAGTTAATATCACTGCTAGTACTGATTTTTATATTGAAATCAATGTAGTTATATTGTATTTCTATTCACATTTAGTGATGTGTTTTATTTCCATTTGTTTATCTAGTCATTTATTATATATTTCACTTTTTTCGATTTAGCGATCACCTAGTTATATTATTTACATCTTTATAGTCTGATTGAGATAGAGTTTGAGAGCTGATCTATTTCAATATTATTTTCACTTATCTTATATTTTTACACGATCACTTATAATTAAAAAAAACCCTTCACATGCTTTGTCTTAGGACATCACCCTCAGGGTTATATGATCCCTAGAAAAGAGTGTAAAAGCCAGACACATAATAAGGATTACAAAATGAAGTGCCAACAGCATACCTCCCAAGTGTCCCTCTTTAGGAGATATTAGGGCTCCATACCTCCCAAGTGTCCCTCTTTAGGAGATATTAGGGGTCTGTACCTCCCAAGTGTCCCTCTTTAGGAGATATTAGGGCTCCATACTTCCCAAGTGTCCCTCTTTAGGAGATATTAGGGCTCCATACCTCCCAAGTGTCCCTCTTTAGGAGATATTAGGGGTCTGTACCTCCCAAGTGTCCGTCTTTAGGAGATATTAGGGATCCATACCTCCCAAGTGTCCCTCTTTAGGAGATATTAGGGCACCATACCTCCCAAGTGTCCCTCTTTAGGAGATATTAGGGGTCTGTACCTCCCAAGTGTCCGTCTTTAGGAGATATTAGGGATCCATACCTCCCAAGTGTCCCTCTTTAGGAGATATTAGGGCTCCATACCTCCCAAGTGTCCCTCTTTAGGAGATATTAGGGGTCCATAACTCCCAAGTGTCCCTCTTTAGGAGATATTAGGGATCCATACCTCCCATGTTTCCCTCTTTAGGAGATATTAGGGCTCCATGCCTCCCAAGTGTTCTTCTTTAGGAGATATTAAAGTTGCATGCTTCCTAAGTGTCCCTCTTTAGGAGATATTAGGGGTCTGTACCTCCCAAGTGTCCCTCTTTAGGAGATGTTAGGGATCCATACCTCCCAAGTGTCCCTCTTTAAGAGATATTAGGGGTCTGTACCTCCCAAGTGTCCCTCTTTAGTAGATACTAGCAATGTGGGACGGCGTTGCCCGTCATATTATTTACACAGAGAGACACTGTGTGAAACAGAAATATGCAGTGTTACAGACACGCACTTAAAGAGACAGAGCGTGTCACACACTGTGAAACGCATACATACAGAGAGACACACACATACATGACATATGTCACATATGTAGACAGTGTGTGACAGACGCAGTAGTGATGTAGATATGCTGATAAAAGTTGTAAAAAATGTTTTAATTGCAGCTCTTCAGCTTGATGAATAAGGCCCTGTATCCTTACAGTTGAAGTGAGCGTGCTGTGTTACTTGATAATAAGGTCCTGTATCCTTACAGTTGAAGTG
Organism: Rhinophrynus dorsalis; assembly: GCA_037306005.1. NCBI lineage: Eukaryota > Metazoa > Chordata > Amphibia > Anura > Rhinophrynidae > Rhinophrynus > Rhinophrynus dorsalis. Next base: position 13,188,926 of record CM074720.1, on the reverse strand, counting down.
AGTGTGCTGTATTACTTCATGAATAAGGTCCTGTATCCTTACAGTTGTAGTGAGTGTGCTATGTTACTTGGTGAATAAGGCCCTGTATCCTTACAGTTGAAGTGAGTGTGCTGTGTTACTTGATGAATAAGGCCCTGTATTCTTACAGTTGAAGTGCGTGTGCTGTATTACTTCATGAATAAGGCCCTGTATCCTTACAGTTGAAGTGAGTGTGCTGTGTTACATGATGAATAAGACCCTGTATCCTTATAGTTGAATTGAGTGCACTGTGTGACTTGATGAATAAGGCCCTGTATCCTTATAGTTGAAGTGAGTGTGCTGTGTTACTTGATAAATAAGGCCCTGTATCCTTACAGTTGAAGTGAGTGTGCTGTGTTACATGATGAATAAGACCCTGTATCCTTACAGTTGAAGTTAGGGTTGCCACCTTTTCCTAAAAAAAATACCGACCATAGCTGTGTGAGTGCGGAGTCACAAAAGGGAGGAGCCAAAAAAGGGGCAGAACCACTCAATGTTGCATGACCACTCTCAGACTAAGCACTCTCACTCAGACTAAGCACTCACTCTCACTCAGACTAAGCACTCACTCTCTCTCAGACTAAGCACTCACTCTCTCTAAGACTAAGCACTCTCTCTCTCTCTCAGACTAAGCACTCACTCTCTCTAAGACTAAGCACTCTCTCTCTCTCAGACTAAGCACTCTCTCTCTCTCTCTCTCTCTCTCTCTCTCTCTCTCTCTCAGACTAAGCACTCTGTCTCTCTCTATCAGACTAAACACTCTGTCTCTCTCAGACTAAGCACTCTCTGTCATTCTCAGACTAAGCACTCTCTCTCTCTCTCTGACTAAGCACTCTCTCTCTCTCTGACTAAGCACTCACTCTCTCTAAGACTAAGCACTCACTCTCTCTCTCAGACTAAGCGCTCTTTGTCTCTCTCAGACTCAGCGCTCTCTGTCTCTCTCAGACTAAGCGCTCTCTGTCTCTCTCAGACTAAGCGCTCTCTCTCTCTCAGACTAAGCGCTCTCTGTCTCTCTCTATCAGACTAAACACTCTGTCTCTCTCAGACTAAGCACTCACTCTCTCTCTCAAACTAAGCTCTCCCAGGCCAGAGTGGTGAAGGATCCCCTACACACAAAGGTGATCAGACCTCCCAATTTAGCCTTTGAGGCCTAGTCAAGTTGCTTGAATAGTGGAATACATTGCGTTGCATTGAAGGCCCTATTTGTCCTCTATAGTGCAGATGGTTTGCCCAGAACGGATCTACTTTGCCTGTATATATAAGGCCCAGTGTTTGTACACAGACAGGACACAACATTTACTTACTTTTCTCGCTCAGTACATGTGTACTACAGGTGTGACATAGATGCACATTGTGTTACCTGTACAAATCACTAAGATCTTAAATACACAAATATCTACATCCCATTAAGACAATTGTAGCGGTGACATTATCTGTTATTGCTAAGATTCATCACAGAAATGCCCTGAACTGTCTCAGTAACCATATGTATCTTTGTAAAATAAAGCAGAGAGACCATCATAAAGGTCATCAGTTACATACTGTAATATATTTTTTTTCTAAGTTTTTCGCAGATGGGCTGTAGCACTTTTTTAAGTTGTAAATACATGTTTGGGGATGGTTTAACTTTGAGAAAAAACAGCTCCCATCCTCTCCACCAGTCAGCTATAGCTGAAGAGCTGTAGGTTGCCTACACTTGGCCAAGGACAACTGAGTGCCTACCAATAAGGGATTATTAACACTAGGCCCGCTTCTTCTGGCCTTCTACCGACCTCTGTCATGTCATACCTGGAAGTGTGTGCGTGCTGAGGGCGGTGCTGTTTACTTCCAAGATCTGCCAGGGCTGGAGCCGGGGAGCAGGAGAGACCGAGGATGAGCTGAACCATGTAGGCCGCAGACATTGAGTGGTCCAGTGGATTCCGACCAGACTGCCTCCTGTGCACAGTGCACCACAGTCTCTGAGCACTGACACTCTCACAGCGCATGCATACTGCCGCAATCCCTGACTCCCCGTTGTCAGTCACAAGACTCAGACACATACACCAGGCAAGCGTGACACACCAGCCAGTCAATGAGGACCACTGATGTCCAAATACTCTTCACTCATTGGCTGGTGATGACGCATGGATGCTGACGACTTTAAGCGAGCCACATGAGCAGCTGGCATATAGGGCTGAGTGGAGGAGACTGACTCTGGACATGTCGCACAAACAAATACCGGTAGATATACCGGCACCGGCTCTAAGGTCCTAATTACTGGCTGTGCCGGTAAAATACCGGCTGGGTGGCAAGCCTAGTTGAAGTGAGTGTGCTGTGTTACTTGATAATAAGGTTCTGTATCCTTACAGTTGAAGTGAGTATGCTGTGTTACTTGATAATAAGGTCCTGTATCCTTACAGTTGAAGTGAGTGTGCTGTGTTACTTAATGAATAAGGTCCTGAATCCTTACAGTTGAAGTGAGCGTGCTGTGTTACTTGGTGAATAAGAGCCTGTATCCTTACAGTTGAAGTGAGTGGGCTGTGTTACTTGATGAATAAGGCCCTGTATCCTTACAGTTGAAGTGAGTGTGCTGTGTTACTTGATGAATAAGGTCTTGTATCCTTACAGTTGAAGTGAGTGTGCTATGTACTTGGTGAAGGTCACAGTGAGAAGATGTTTGTGAGTAAAGGAATAATTTAGATTACAGCAGTGGATACTGCAGTACATTTGAAGAAATAGGTTGGCAGACAGAGGGTTAAGTGACAGATGCAGTGATAGATAATGTAATAGTGATGTGGGAGTAAAATGGCGAGATTGGGACTATGGATGAATGGCTAGGGGATAGGTGAGTGGGGATGACAAGGGAGGAGGAGATGAGAGATTGAGGAGAAGAGGGACAGTGAAGTGTTACAGTAAAGTAATGGGTGAGGGGGAGAAATGACTATACATAGACAGTGAAGTAGACATGAAATACAGGGCTGTAGGGTTACTGCATTATACAGACCTAGTGTAGCAGTTGGTTGGAGTGAAGCACTTTAACTCTGAGTGTGAGAGAGGTACGCAACACATTGCTGTGTAATGAGTTGTATAGTCCTCTGGCAGTGAAAGGGTTAAGTGACACGTTGGGTGCTTATACACTATGTGGGACGGCGTTGGCCGTCATGTTATGACCGTTGGGCGCACGTGTGTGTGTGTGTGTGTGAAATGTAGACACACTGATAAACACAGATATATGCAACACACAGGCAGACACATACACACAGTGAGCGGCAGAGACATGCAAAAGACATGCACACACACCGGAGATGCACACATGCACACAAATATGTAGCAGAGATGTACACACACACACACAACATATATGCGCAGAAACACATGCACGCATGAGTTGTGCACCCTTCTGGCACTCAAATGGTTAAGTTATAGAGAGGCATGTCAGAGTTAAATAGCAGTGGGAAGTGTGTTCATACCTGGGAACTTTGATTTGTGTTGTCTCTGGAGGGGAGTTATGTGTTGCTGATGTGGAGAGACAAATGGGGCAATTTCGGTTAAAAGTGGGCGGGCTTAATCGCGAGTAGGGGGCGGGGCTTAAGAGAAATGTGGAAAAGTGCTAGTAATAGGCTGGGGAAGGAGGAGAAGTGGGAGGGAAATGCAAGTTTACAGTGTGAGGGGGTTGAACACACTCCCTGAGGGGTAAATCTTGACACACAACCCTGTGGCAGTCAGTGGGTTAAGTGTGTACCTGATGGCTGTTTGGCATGTGTCTTGCATGGCAAATGATGACAGTGAAGAAATAATTCAGCAATGAGGACCTACTTTAACCCTTTGAGTGCCATTTTGTTCCCCTGGTGATGCAGCACCCTTCAGTGGCTATACTACAGGTCCTGCTGAGGCCACTGGGAGTCAGGGTGAGTGACTGTATGTCAGCCATCTTTCTTTCTGGCATTGTGGGTGTTTGGTGCTGTGTGAGTGGGGCATGAGTGTGTAATACCTGGGAACTTTTACTTGTGGAGTCCCTCATGTGGTGCTGATGTGGAGAGAGCAATGGGGCAATTTGGGTTAAAGGGGGCGGGGCTTAATCACAAGTAGGGGGCGGGGCTTAAGAGAAATGTGGAAAAGTGTTAGTAATAGGCTGGGGAAGGAGGAGAAGTGGGAGGGAAATGCAAGTTTACAGTGTGAGGGGTTTGAACACACTCACTGAGGGCTAAAACTTGATACACAACCCTGTGGCAGTCAGTGGGTTAAGTGTGTACCTGATGCCTGCCTGTCCTCTGTGTTGTATGGCAAATGATGACAGTGAAGAAATAAGTGAGCAATGAGGACCTACCTTAACCCTTTGAGTGCCATTTTGTTCCTCAGTGGCTGTAGTACAGATCCTGCTGAGGCCACTGGGAGTCAGGGTGAGTGACTGTGTGTCAGCCATATTTCTTTCTGCCTTTTGTGTGTGTGAGTGGGGCATGTGTGTGTGTGTGTGTTGCTGTGTGAGTGGGGCATGTGTGTGAGTTTGGTGCTGTGTGAGTGGGGTATGTGTGTGTGTGTTTGGTGCTGTGTGAGTGGGGCATGTGTGTGTTTGTCTGTGGTGTAGGAGCAAGTGGCGGCCATATTGTTTTTTTCTGACTTTGATAGTGGTGGGTGGGCTGCATAGCGGGGGTGGGCCAACTCCCTTCAGCCACTGCAATTGGTGTGAAAATCACACCCCCATTGAATCACCCAATGGGAACAGTAATCCCTCCTTATTGCCACCCCTGGGTGTGTGTGTCTCCTGAGGAGACATAAATTATGCAATGAGCCTTTCTCTTTTATATATATAGAAGATTAGGGGTCCGTACCTCCCAAGTGTCCCTCTTTAGGAGATATTAGGGGTCCGTACCTCCCAAGTGTCCCTCTTTAGGAGACATTAGGGGTCCTTACCTCCCAAGTATACCTCTTTAGGAGATATTAGGGGTCCGTACCTCCCAAGTTTCCCTCTTTAGGAGATATTAGGGGTCCATCCCTCCCAAGTGTCCCTCTTTAGGAGATGTTAGGGGTCCATACCTCCCAAGTGTCCCTCATTAGGAAATATTAGGGGTCCATTCCTCCCAAGTGTCCCTCTTTAGGAGACATTAGGGGTCCGTACCTCCCAAGTATCCCTCTTTAGGAGATATTAGGGGTCCGTACCTCCCAAGTGTCCCTCTTTAGGAGACATTAGGGGTCCGTACCTCCCAAGTTTCCCTCTTTAGGAGATATTAGGGGTCCGTACCTCCCCAGTTTCCCTCTTTAGGAGATATTAGGGGTCCATCCCTCCCAAGTGTCCCTCTTTAGGAGATGTTAGGGGTCCATACCTCCCAAGTGTCCCTCATTAGGAAATATTAGGGGTCCATACCTCCCAAGTGTCCCTCTTTAGGAGATATTAGGGGTCCATTCCTCCAAAGTGTCCCTCATTAGGAAATATTAGGGGTCCACACCTCCCAAGTGTCCCTCTTTAGGAGATATTAGGGGTCCATCCCTCCCAAGTGTCCCTCTTTATGAGACATTATGGGTCCGTACCTCCCAAGTATCCCTCTTTAGGAGATATTAGGGGTCCGTACATCCCATGTTTCCCTCTTTAGGAAATATTAGGGGTCCATCCCTCCCAAGTGTCCCTCTTTAGGAGATATTTGGGGTCTACCACACCCAAGTGTTCCTCTTTAGGAGATATTAGAGGTCCATACTGTAATGTGTTATATGGAAAGCCGGTGGCAGCGTTTATTAAAGGATCCACATGACAGGGATTTGGGTGGTTCTCTCTAGCTGGAGCGCACTAGACTGTGGACTCTTGCTCAGATTCTCCAGTTTAAACATGGCAGGGGATGGTGTCCATGGGGGGGTGGGAAGGGCACATTTGTTTCTTGGATGTTTGGTATGAGTGCCTCTAATTTGCAGGTGAGACTCCCGTCGTGGCATGTGGTGAGGAGCGGTACGCTATGAGGTAATCATTTAGCATGGAGGTATGCCCTGGTGTGTTTGCTGCTGCTGTCAAGGTGGTTTTCAATGTTTGAACAAACCGTTCTGCTTGTCCATTTGTTGCCAGGTGGTAGGGTGCTGTTCTTGTGTGCCGTGCCACTATTTCCTTCAAGAACTGTTGAAAACGTAGGGATGTGAATTGAGGGCTGTTATCTGTGACTACGTGCTTTGGCAGGCCAAATGTTGTGAATACCCGTTTTAGGGTTTGTATTGTGGCTTCTGTTGTCGTTGAGGTCATTGGCCATACTTCTGGCCATTTTGAATGCGCATCAATGACGACCAGGAACATCTTATTCTGCATTGGGCCACAGAAGTCCAGATGTATTCTTTCCCTTGCATGTGTTGGCCATTCCCACGGTTGTGTCTGGGCTTTCACCGGTTGTTTCTGTGTTTGGTTGCAGGTTTTGACGAATTGTTCGATGTCCCTATCTATCGATGGCCACCATAATGTTGCCTTTGCCCTTTGTTTCATCTACACAATTCCGGGGTGTCCTTCGTGCATTATCTTCAATGTGTTTTGGTGTTGGACTATGGGGACTACTAATCTGTTTCCCCATAAGACGCAGCCTTCTTGTGCTGTTAGTACTAAACATCTTGTAGCATACGGCGTCAGCTGCTGTGGTGTTTGGTGTGGCCATCCATTGTAGACATAGTGTAAAACTTGCGCTAGAGTTTCATCCTTTGCTGTGGCTTCAGCTATGGTAGTGGAGGGGAAGATGTTTGTGAAGCAGACTTGGCGTGTGTCAGGTAGGCCATAAGAGTCTTGCCGATGTGCTGTCCCTTGAAGCTGTAGGAGAGAAAAGGCATCAGCGTTCGTATGGTCTTGGTGTTTTCTGTATTGAATTCGATAGTTGAAGGTTCCTAAGTACAGTGCATAGCGTTGTAGTCTGGCTGCTGTCGTGGGTGATATCACTTTGTCCAGGTTGAAAATGGTGAGTATATGCTCATGGTCTGTGATCAGTGTGAACTGTCGACCATACAAATACAGTGTAAATTTCTGTAGTGCCCAAATAATTGCTAGCGCTTCTTTGTCAATTTGTGAGCAGTTGCATTCAGTCTAGTTTAATGACCTGGAGGCAAATGCAATAGGCTGTTCTGAGCCGTCTGGCATGAGATGTGATAGCACCGCACCCAACCTGTAGGGGGACGCGTCACATGCCACAGTTACCGGTTTCTGTAGATCGTAGTGTACCAAGGCTTTTGAACAGAGGACTAGTTCCTTTGTTTCCTGGAATGCTCGGTGGCATTGTTCTGTCCATCTCCATGGAGTCCTGGCTTCCAGAAGCTGGTGGAGAGGGTGAAGGACTTGTGCAAAGTTGGGTAGAAATCTGTGACAATAGTTCAATAGTCCTAGGTATGACCTTAGTTGTGTAACATCTCTGGCCATTGGTGCCTTTACCAGTGCTTGCACCTTGCCAGAGGACTTGTGTAGGCCTCAATTGTCAACTACATGACCACAAAAGGTTAAGGATGGTTTAAAAAAACTCACATTTCTCTAGACTGACCTTCAGTCCGTACTCTTGTAGCTGTTTGAGAACAGTTCTTACATTTTCTTTGTGCTGTTCACTCGTTGTCCCTGTGATTAACATGTCATCCAGTAGGCTTTTGTGTGAGGAATGCCTGTTAGAATGGTCTCCATTGTTCGTTGCCAAATTGCTGGTGCTGATGCCACGCCAAAAACCATCCTGTTGTATTGGTACAGTCCCTCATGCATATTTATAGTCAGCAACTTGCAGTTGTCTAGGTGCACTTCAAATTGTAAGTATGCTTGCCACAAGTCTATTTTCGTAACTGTCTCTCCTCCCGCCAGCGAGACAAACAATTCTTCCAGACGTGGCAGTGGGTATTGATCTACTTCTAACTGACTGTCGAGTGCCATACGTAAGTCTCCACAGATGCGGATTTCTCCTGTTTTCTTTATGACCGGTACTATTTGAGATGCCCAGTCGCTATGTGGAACACGGGAGATGATTCCCTGAGCTTCCAATCGCTGCAGCTCATTCTCCAGCTTGGTCTTTAGAGCAGACGGGACTGACAGCGTAGGCGCACGGATGTCACTGTGAAGAGACGTCCGTGCCTCCTGCTCCTGTCACCATCGGTAAAACGCCGATATCTGCAGAACCGGGTTATATTTCTGGCGAATAGCGCTACTAAGCAGCTAGTCACCAGAGGAGCAACCAGTGAAGCTTAAGTTATTGCGGGGTGGTAGTTCCCCTTTAAATCCATGAGCATTTCTTTTCCTTCAGTTTCCAGTTGGACTTTCATGGAGTCTGTCTCAGGAGCCACTTGGTGTAATGTTAGATGAGCGAGCCAGCCATCCCTCTCTAATGGTTCCTCTTCATCCAGAAATTCTGGTCTGGTCTCATCCTGGGTACATGACGCAAAATATGTTGGGTGTCGGTTGCCCCGCATTGGTGGTCTTTGTCGTCGTTGACTCCGGCACACATTTTGTATATGACCTCGTTTTCCACAACTGAAGCATGTATCCTCCTTGAAACTACATGTTTGAGCGTCATGGTTTGAAGCTCAACATCGGTAGCATTGGCGGTTACTGTTGGGTGCCCGCACCAATGGTCTGTTACCTATGGCTTCACTTGTAGGTGGTCAACTGGTGGTTTTTTAACTTGAATACCTCCGCCATGTCACGTGTGTCAGCGGATCCATTGTGGGCCTGTAGCTGTGCAGCATCCTTGTCCACTAGTTCCAATGCTACTGCCGTGTCCAAGGCTGATTTGTCCGTGATGGTGCTTTCTGAGAGTAATCTTTTTTGTACTGCTTTGTTGGCTAATCCACATACGAAACAATCTCTGAGCATTTCCAATAGGTTTGATCCAAGTGGCCGCTAAGAGGCGCAGTTCCACCATGAAGTCTTGCATGGACTCCCCTGGCTTTTGTTTTCTTAGAATCTGAATCTCTCTGCTATTTCCAAGGGTTTGGGTTGATAATACTAAGTTAAAGCTGCCACCATCTCTCTGAAAGACATTTCTGAGGGTGTCACTGGGGATAACAGGTCTTTTATCACGGCAATAGGGTTTGATGTCCACTACTGTTAAGAAAGCTGCTGCCTGCTTAGTCTCAGGGATGTAATTTACTTGAAAATATAGCACCTCTATATAGGAGGGCCATGCCTCTTCTCCCTCTTTACATTCATACAGTGCACCAATAAGGGTCATTGTGTCTGCGAGAGTGTATGAGGCACTCACTGGCTGTGGGTGTGTTTTATTTCCTTCTGTGTGTTTTGTCCGGTCAGTCCTGTTTGATCACTAATGTAAGGCGCTATTTTGGTGAACACGTTGTCTCCTGTGTAAACTTTTGTATAGTCTTTGTCTTTGTATCCAGTGTAATCTTTATCTCTGTATCCTGTGTGGTGTGCATATAAGTGTCACCCTGGTGTCCCTGTGTTTAGGAGATCAGACTGTGCTGTGTGTATATAAGTGTATCACCCTGATGTCCCTGTGTGTAGGAGATCAGACTGTGTGGTGTGTATATAAGCATATCACCCTGGTGTCCCTGTGTTTAGGAGATCAGACTGTGTGGTGTGTATATAAGTGTATCACCCTGGTGTCCCTGTGTGTAGGAGATCAGACTGTGTGGTGTGTATATAAGTGTATCACCCTGGTGTCCCTGTGTGTAGGAGATCAGACTGTGTGGTGTGTATATAAGTGTATCACCCTGGTGTCCCTGTGTTTAGGAGATCAGACTGTGTGGTGTGTATATAAGTGTATCACCCTGGTGTTCCTGTGTTTAGGAGATCAGACTGTGTGGTGTGTATATAAGTGTATCACCCTGGTGTCCCTGTGTTAAGGAGATCAGACTGTGTGATGTGTATATAAGTGTATCACCCCGATGTCCCTGTGTTTAGGAGATCAGACTGTGTGGTGTGTATAAAAGTGTATCACCCTGGTGTCCCTGTGTTTAGGAGATCAGACTGTGTGGTGTGTATATAAGTGTATCACCCTGGTGTCCCTGTGTTTAGGAGATCAGACTGTGCTGTGTGTATATAAGTGTATCACCCTGATGTCCCTGTGTTTAGGAGATCAGACTGTGTGGTGTGTATGTAAGTGTATTACTCTGGTGTCCCTGTGTTTAGGAGATCAGACTGCGTGGTGTGTATAGAAGTGTATCACCCTGGTGTCCCTGTGTTTAGGAGATCAGACTGTGTGGTGTGTATATAAGTGTATCACCCTGGTGTCCCTGTGTTTAGGAGATCAGACTGTGTGGTGTGTATATAAGCGTATCACCCTGGTGTCCCTGTGTTTAGGAGATCAGACTGTGCTGTGCGTATATAAGTGTATCACCCTGGTGTCCCTGTGTGTAGTAAATGAGACTGTGCGGTGTGTATACAAGTGTATCTCATTGCTCCACAGCAATACAACTCACATTAATGTTTATACAAACTACCGTATTTGTATTTATAAATTAGTCTGTATAAATAAAATAAGTTAGCCTTGTTCTAAATAATTTATTCAGCAACAGAAAGTGGTGTAAATCAGTAAGTGAAATAAACTAAAAATTCTTGGTAATGCCCCACCCATCAGCCACACCCCCTAAAATACAAGTGACCCTCTTTGGCCAAGTGAAATGTTGGGAGGTATGCAACAGGTTAATTTTCAGACCAATCAGAACCACAACACACAGTAATCTCCACGTCTCCTGGCCTGACGGAGGTGTGAATCGCTGCTGGTCTCTGACAGTCTTGTCCCAAGTGCCTCTAGCGGACACAGTGGGATATTGCATTAGGCAAGAGACCAAGCATAAATTAACGTTCCATGTACGTTCGGTCTGTTGCACCTGGATACTAGGGAGGAGTATCACAGGGCTCCACATACTGTATAGCTTGTATAGGCTGTTTTGAGTTGCAGTACTGTTAATGAGAAAAACTGTATATATTTGACTTTGTCATCTCCATTGAGACACGGTTGCCGCAGAGCCACTGGTTATATTGCAGTTTACACTGTTCCCTCTCTGAGCGGCAATAACTCAACAGAATCATTTACTAAATCGTGTTCCCTGTACAATCACGTCTGCACGACCTGTACCAGTAACAAACATGGCGGCCGGGGCGTTTGTCCCAGTTGAATCATAGCGGCCCCAGCTTCCGTTACACTGTGTGAGAGGGACCTGAGGGAAAAAGCCGTTGATTCGGGAGGGACACGTGTACAGTGAGGATCATGGAGAAGAAGAAGAAGAACCTGAGTGGGATCAGGGAGGTGAGTGGGGGTCAGAGTGGTGTTGTGGGAGAGATGTACCCGACAGTGACTGTGGGAGATGGGTTATTTATTTATAAATTGTTTTACCAGGAAGAATACATTAGTGGCAGTTGGTGAGATGTGACAGTAGGGGTGGTGGGAGGGATGACTGGCAGTTGGTGAGATGTGACAGTAGGGGTGGTGGGAGGTATGACTAGCAGTTGGTGAGATGTGACAGTAGGGGTGGTGGGAGAGGGATGACTGGCAGTTGGTGAGATGTGACAGTAGGGGTGGTGGGAGAGGGATGACTAGCAGTTGGTGAGATGTGACAGTAGGGGTGGTGGGAGGGATGACTGGCAGTTGGTGAGATGTGACAGTAGGGGTGGTGGGAGAGGGATGACTAGCAGTTGGTGAGGTGTGACAGTAGGGGTGGTGGGAGGGATGACTGGCAGTTGGTGAGATGTGACAGTAGGGGTGGTGGGAGAGGGATGACTGGCAGTGGGTGAGGTGTGACAGTAGGGGTGGTGGGAGAGGGATGACTGGCAGTTGGTGAGGTGTGACAGTAGAGGTGGTGGGAGGGATGACTAGCAGTTGGTGAGATGTGACAGTAGGGGTGGTGGGAGGGATGACTAGCAGTTGGTGAGATGTGACAGTAGGGGTGGTGGGAGGGATGACTAGCAGTTGGTCAGATGTGACAGTAGGGGCGGTGTGACTGGCAGTGGGTGTTGTACGGTAGGAGGGTGAGTGTGGGAGAGGGGTGATTGGCAGTGGGTGAGGTGTGACAGTAGTGGTGGTCGGAGGGATGACTGGCAGTGGGTGATTTGTGGCAGGAAGGTTAGTGTGGGAGAGGGGTGACTGGCAGGAGGGTTAGTTGTGACAATAGGGGTGGTCTCCGTGGCAGAAAGTGAATATGGTAGTGGGGTGACTGGCGGGGGTCGTTTGTGGGAAAGGGGTGACTGGCAGGATGCCAATTGTTACAGTGTGGGATGGTGTGAGTGGCAGGGTCGAGTATGGGTGAGAGGAGACTGGCAGGGTGAGAGTTGGGGTGGGGTGAGTGGCGGGAGGTGAGTGAGAGATGACTGGAAGGGTGTGAATTGTGACAGTGGGGATGGTGTGAGGTGAGGTACGACAGTGAGGTTAGTGTAACTGGTATAGGGGGTGATAGTGGAGTAGTTGTGACAGTGGGGGAGGTGTGAATGAAAAGGTAACTAATTAAAGTGTACGTTATAGGGATTTTCCTATAAAGTAAAAGTCCCACAGCTGTTAGCTCCTTTACAAATGTTCATCTATTCAGAAAGTAATAGTGCCATCACTTCCTGAAAGTTCATAATGTGAGGAAGTGATAAATGCAACAGGATGTTGAAATTCTGGCCACTTGAGGCTTCGTCTAATAAAATAAAACGTTTAAACTGCAATAACTCTGAAACAACACATCTTCCAGCACTGGGAGTACCCGTGTATGACCCAGAAAGACAAACCCTACAACAAGGATTTTTATTTATTCTTATTATTTTTAATAATATTTAATAATTTTTTTTAATACAACATTACTTTCTATAGAAATGTGCTTTTTAATTACATTTTTAACTGCTGGGACATGATAGTAATTTTGGGCTATTGACTTTGGTTATTCCAGTGTCATTTTCCTCTTTCATTGATGGGGGTGCATGCTACCTGCAGTCTTTAATCCTTTAAGTGCCAGAGGAGTAAACAAGGTATTGCAATGGATCAGAAAAACTGTGTGTGTGTCTCTTTTTTATTTTTTATTTTTTTTTATGTTCAACAGTCATCACATGTCCAGAGAGGGGGACAAACACACACCACACCACACTCCCATCACCACACAGAGTGGGGAGTCGCACACACCACTAGTGAAGAGAGCGGGTAGTCACAAACGTACACCACTAGTGAAGAGAGCGGGGAGTCACACACGTACACCACTAGTGAACAGAGCGGGGAGTCGCACACGTACATCACTAGTGAAGAGAGCGGGGAGTCGCACACGTACACCACTAGTGAACAGAGCGGGGAGTCGAACATGTACACCACGAGTGAACAGAGCGGGGAGTCGCACATGTACACCACGAGTGAACAGAGCGGGGAGTCGCACACGTACATCACTAGTGAACAGGGCAGGGAGTCACACACCGGTCTTTTGATCCTAGGCTGATATAGTTAGGTCACTGACTCATTTTACAAACTGTATGTAGAGGGCACTCCTTACACAAATAGCTTAACAAAACAAAAAAAAAAACAAACAAACATATATTACAGTATGTGTCCAACTGAACACAACAAGGTTACTCACTGCTGGCAGATGCTTCATTTAAAATGTAACACAGTCAATACTGTCCCAGAGTAATGGTAACTGCTATCACATTCTGTGAAGCACTGTAGCTTGGGAATCTCCTCTCATATAGGCCATAGCCATATAAATATTGTCTGGACACTAGATGGCATTGCTGCTAACAGTTTAACCCTTGAAGGATCAGTGTGGTGTGCAATGCATTGCTTTGTAATGTGTTGAATACATGTCTGGTCCTTAACCCCTTAACGACCCTTGACGTACATGTACGTCATGGAATTCAGGGCTCCTGGTGTGGATGCACACCATTCGTGAGCCTTGAATCAGACCAGATTAAAAAAAAAAAAGGTCAGTGGTCCTTAAGTGCCAGCCGTGTGCTTGAGCGCCCGGTCATTAAGGGGTTAAAGGGTTAAAACACGAAAATAACTAATAGCTTGAACTGTAATAATACTGGGTAATTAGAATCTCTACTCCTACTCTGCAAGAAGAGTCCTAATTGTTTTTCTTTTCTGAATACAAATTTTCTCCTTCACTATACTACTAAATACGAGATAAAGTGGATCATTACTGTCCCCTAACGTGACTGACTGTAGAGCACATTTATACTTTCTATTGCCCCCTCTCCTTCACAGATAGACCGCATGCAGGAGAAGCTGGAGTCGTGTAAACGTAGTCTGGACGACACTGACTTCAAGCTGCGCAAACTGGAGCTGACAAAGGAGGAGGAAAGGTGTGACTGGGGAAAACGTGATTTAAGTGGATGTGAAACTGTTCTGATCCCGGTGTCTAGTAATAGCCAATATTTTATATAATTGTGGCTGATTTAAAGGGCAATTATCCCATTTTTTTTAAAGGGATAGTAATACTTAAGTATTACTAATCCCTATAGCAAAGTACTACTTAAAAAAAAAAAAACGTATTGCCCACAGTGTCATCTCTCAGACCTTTATGGTTTGAGAGATGATCGCTTCTAAAGTTGCCCTCCCCCTTCCCCGTAGTCAGCGTTCTAGCTGACTGCAGGGAAGAAAGTCGTACGACTTTCAGGCGGCTCTCCAGCACAGCCTGATCGCGTTACTAAAGAAAAAAACTTTCACTGAAATGGTCTTCTACGTGTGCTTGGCTGTCAGCCGTGTGGGTAAAGAACCTCTATGGACCTTTTCATTGGACCTGTCGTGTTTGAAAATATCATTAACCCCTTAGCGACTTGTGACATGCCAGGACTGTCGTACCAGTCTAGACCTAAAGGTCCTGGCACGTCATGGAATTCTGGGATGGCAGAGCAGCGTGCAGCCGTTCAGAATTCATATAAATGGGAAAAACAATGTGTCGTGGTTCTTAATGGCTGCCTCCTGCCAGATTGTTAAGGGGTTAAAAACTGCCTTTGTGTCATGTTAGCCAAAAGAATAGTAAATGTACAGTTAGAGATATTAATACTAGGTACTATATGTTAATGTATTCTAATTTTGGTACCTGTGCGTTACTAGTGGTGATCTGTATGCTAATTATGTTTTTCAGTGAAGTTTTATATACTAACTAGTGTAAAAGCCTGTGTACATGGGCCAGCATTTTGTGCGTTTGGGCAGTGTCTACTGCTCATGACTGCATCGGACAAACATACATCTGGCCTTTTATATATATGTAATAATATATATACAGATAGGTTAACCATTTGAGTGCCAGAGGGGTACAGAATGCATTGCTTTGCAATGCAATCCGTACCCCTCTGGCACTTAAAGGATTAATCCATCTATGTGCTGCACCAGGAGACTTTCACTTTTCCCAGAAATAAAATTGTGGATATTTCATAAATTATGCATCTGCTGTACGTTTGGTTAACGCGACACATAGGCAGCTCTGAATGACATTTTCAAGTACGTAACAAAAAATAAAGGTGACCGGTCCACTTTCAATGGTCCACATTTAGTGATGTTCACATTGCGTGCAGTGGTACTTAGGGCTCCCCCGGGAATTCCTGACTGTGTGTGTGTGTATGTGTGTGTGTGTGTGAACGTGTGTATATGTGAGAATTTCAGACCGTGGTAGGGATGCCTTGAACAAAAGATTGCAAACCAGTGGTCTCTGGGGACAGCATTATGTAGTCAGAAGACTGAGCTGGGAGACTTCAGTCACGTAGTTAAGTCTCTCCCTGTGAAACCAATGGGGGTGCACCAGCAGTCTCTCTTTTCAGACTCCCATTGTAGACCTCTGTTGCTCCACAGTGCAGTCTGATCCCAGGGGAACAGGACCTGCTGATAGAGACACGCTCTACATGATAACTTCCCTTTTAATATGAAGAACTGGTACAAAAGGAACTTATCACAGGGCACAGAAGTCATTTCCACTGATTTCATTGGGGCTTTTAACTCCTTAACACCATGTGTGAGCGGCACTTAAAGGAGCAGTAAACGTTTTTATGAAAACACATATTTTATGGAGCATTTCCTGCTGAATAAAACAAGGTCACTCCCATCACTGTCAGATGTTTTATTCAAAAATTATAGCAGTTCAAATAAACAAGAAGTGAATTTACTGTGCGTTTACTTCCTGATAGTTCTAACTGACAGGAAGTGAATTTACTGTGTTTACTTCCTGATAGCTCTAACTGACAGGAAGTGAATTTACTGTGTTTACTTCCTGATAGATCTGACAGGAAGTGACAGGTAGTTTCTATCACATTCTATGGAGAACTGTATGTCACTGACTTTTCTGACTTTCCTCTCCATTAGAATCTAACAGGAAATCTAATTAGAATTTGACCACTAGAGGGCACTGCTAATGTAAAAAATATGGGTTTAAACTGTAATAACTCTGGAAATATAAATCTCTCGGCAGTGGGAGTACCCTTATTTTACGCAATAGGAAAATCCCTACAGTGTATATTTTTTCATTAAAAAAAGTTTACTGCTCCTTTAAGGACCATGGAGGGTTTTTTTTTTTCTTTTTTTCCCTCTTTCTTTAACCGATTCTGGGCTCCCAAACGGCACGCAGGGAGCCCTGAAATCCATGACTTGCCAAGCACGTCATGGGTCCTCATCACACGTTTTACACGTGACGATCCTGGTACGTCATTGGTCCTTAAGGGGTTAAATACAAAGATTTGTTTTGTTCCTCAAAAGACTGTAGTGGGAGGAGTTTGAATCCTGTATTCCTGATAAAAAGAACTCGGTCTGCTTCTCTGGACGTTATATCCAGTAGCAATTCATGCTTTGATCCTCTGGGTGGCAGCATGGTGTCCAGAGCTTTGTGTTGCAATGCGCTGGATACCACATTGGCACTCAGAGGGTTAAAGGGTGAATTGCTACTGGATATAATGTCCAGAGAAGCAGACTTTGTGTCCCGTTCTGGTCCTTAAAGGGGAACTTTCACCCCGCAATAACTTAATGTTCACTTACTGCTCACCTGGCGACTAGCTGCTTAGTAGCGCTAGTCGCCAGAAATCTTACCCGGTTCTTCAGATATCGGCGTTTTACAGGAGCAGGAAGCACGGACGTCTCTTCACAGTGACGTCCGTGCGCCTGCGCTGTCAGTCCCTTTTGCACCGCACGGTGCACAAGGGACTGACAGCGCAGGCGCACGGACGTCACTGTGAAGAGACGTCCGTGCTTCCTGCTCCTGTAAAACGCCGATATCTGAAGAACCGGGTAAGATTTCTGGCGACTAGCGCTACTAAGCAGCTAGTCGCCAGGTGAGCAGTAAGTGAACATTAAGTTATTGCGGGGTGAAAGTTCCCCTTTAAAGGGGAACATTCCCATGACACAAACATATGTCCATTGCCTTTCATTAGTATAACTAAGTCAGCGTTTTTTGTTTTTTTTTACTCTTACCTAGTATTGCAGATAGTAAAGGGATAGTAATACTTAAAATGTAAAAAAAAATATGTGTTGTAGGGTTTATCCCCCTGAGTAAAACAAGGGTATTCGCACTGCTGAGAAATATTTTATTAAAAAATTATGACCGCTCAAACTTGAATTTTTTTAGGTGCAATATCACAGTGGCCTGAAAATTTACAGTGGCGCTGTTGCTACACCATCCTATGGACTGCTGTTGTCTGTAGACCATAAATCTCCATAGGATGGTGTAGCAACAGCGCCACTCTAAATTTTCAGGCCACTGTGATATTGCACCTAAAAAATTCAAGTTTGAGCTGTTATAATTTTTTAATAAAATATCTCTCAGCAGTGGGAGTACCCTTGTTTTACTTGGGGGATAAACCCTACAACATATATTTTTTTACATTTTAAGTACTATCCCTTTAAGATCCTGCAACCTCAATAGCATGGTAAACGGAGCTTGCTGTAACGATACTCCACATAAATAGAATTACAAAGGGAGGCGTGAAAGAGCTCCCTGGGGCAGCTGGGAGGGAGGTGGGAAGTCCTGCTCCGCTGTGCCGCGCAAGGCGGAAGTGCCCTATTATAAGTCTTAATATCTGCAATTGCAGGTAAATAAGTTAGAATTGGGTTTTTTTTTTTTTACTCTTAATTTTACTAATGAAAGCTAGTAGACACAAGTTTGTGTCGTGTGAATGTTCCCCTTTAAAGGGATAAAAGCATCTATTAGTATTTTGTGCAAGGATTAATGGGGGGTATTGGTGTTTTAACCCTTTGAGTGCCAGATGGGTATGCAACACATTGCAGAGCAATGCGTCGTGTACCCCTCTGGCACTCAAAGGTTAATAATTTCTGGTTATAGGTCTGTCAGTGAAATGCCTAATCCTCTCTATAGGCGAATGTTCCCTGATGTGTCGCTGTGGGACGGCTTCATTTACTGTGATCTGTTGTGCAGACTTCTAGGGCCATACGCATCGAGGAAAACAGGAGCAATTGTGGGACACGTCAACTGTACAGGACAAATAAATATTCCAGATGATTTAAATGAGGATTTAACCTCTTGAATGCTAGAGGCAATACTTTGGAGACCTCTTTAGCCCCAATTTAAATCAATGGGAACCTATTCCATGGTGCGTACGGCCCTCAGCGGTCAGTGTGGAGGGTTCTGGGTGTATACACATAATGCACAATGACCCCTTTTCTTGTCTCTCTCTCTGTCCCAGGAGATCTTTAGAGAAAAAGAAGAATTCTCTGACAAACAAGATATCACACTACGGTCAGTTCACGCACCGCTGCTCTGTACAGGCATTTGTTGACGCTTTCTGTCCTCCGTCATATATCGGGGCACATATATGAGGACAAAACTGGAGAAAACCAGCTGCACCATATTGGACAAGTAGACATTCACATTGATCTAAAGGGATAGTAATGTTTTTCAATAAAAACAGCTCCAATTAATCTTCATAGTATTTGGGCCGTGGAGAGTGTTATTTCAATACTGTGAGAGTTGTAGTACAAGAGTAATTGAGTGATAAATTATCTCCCTCCTGTCCCTTTTACCTCGTGTAACACTGCTCACCTCAGAGCAGCAAGAAGGATCGCAGAGAGGGACAATCTTCAGTGATCATAAGGGAAAATCCTGTCAAGGAGGGCAGGGTTTTCCTTATGATCACAGTAAGAAGATTGTCCCTTGCTGTTGTCTGTCCGGTCAAGAGACCAGATTCCACATCTGGTGGGAGGCATCTTACACTAGGTAAAAGGGGCGGGAGGGAGATACTTTATCATTCAATTACTCTTGTACTACAACTCTGACAGTATTGAAATTACACTCTCCATGGCCCAAATACTATTGTGAAACACTTTAAAGTGATAGTATTACTTAAAAAAATACTAATCCCTATGTTAAAGCCCTTGAATAAAGATGAAAAATGCCCCAACGGCATCTCTCAAACCCTTATGGTTTGAGAGATAACAGCTTTCAAAGTTCTCCCCTGCCTGACGTCAGCGTTCTAGCTAACAGCAGGGGAATCCTCTACTGAGATCAGCCGGCATCTCTGCAGCAGAGCCGAGATCGCGTTAATAAAGTAGAAAACCATCACTAAAAAGATCTTCTACGTGTGCTTGGTTTGCAGTGAGCTTGGTTTGCAATCACATGTAGAAGACCTTTTAAGTGAAAGATTTCTTTTTCATTAATGCAATCTCGGCTCTGCTGCAGAGCATCAGACGGTCCCGGGACCGGATTCCCAGGCTGTCAGCTAGAATGCTGATGTCAGTCAGGGGTGAACTTTGAAAGTGGTTATCTCTCAAACCATAAGGGTTTGAGAGATGCCGCTGGGGGCTTTTTTCATCTTTATTCAAGGGCTTAAAGTGATAGTAATGTCTAAAAAAAACTTTTTTGCATTTAGAAGAGCTCAAAAAGCTGATCTAAATGCAAAAAACCGTATCTCTCAAACCGCTATGGTTTAAGAGATACAGGCGTTTGAAGTTTGATTTCTCCTACTGACAGCTGTAAAGCTGTCAGCAGGAGATCCGTGTCGCTTGACACGCTGGCGCTTGAGAAGTGCCGGGATCTCGTTACTTACATGGAATCTCTTCATTGGAATGGTCTAAAACATGTGCCTGAACACTAGGAACATGTTTTAGACGATTCCAATGAAGGGATTCCTTGTAAGTAACGAGATTGCGGCACTTCTCAAGCCCCACAGTGTCGACCGACACGGATCTCCTGCTGACAGCTTTACAGCTGTCAGTAGGAGAAATCAAACTTCAAACGCCCGTATCTCTTACACCATAGCGGTTTGAGAGAGACGTTTTTTTGCATTTAGATCAGCTTTTTGTGCTCTTCTAAATGCAAAAAAAGTTTTTTTTAGACATTACTAACACTTTAAACATAGGGATCAGTATTTTTTAAATAATACTATCCATTTAAAGCAGTAGTGACATTTTTATTCTGAAAAAAAATTAGTATATGGCTTTTCCTGCTGAGTAAAATAAGGGCCACTCCCACTGTTAGATGTTTCATTCAAACATTATTACACCTCTGTTTTTTCTATAAAGGGGAACTATCATTTGCCTCTGTGTAATGTTCCTATAGCGATAACATTTAATCTGTGCAGATTTTTTTGTTTTTGTGGGTTTTTTTGTTATGCAATTCATGCTTTGGCAAAATTTACCATTTTTAAAAATGAGCCAGGGCCTTACTTCAGGGCAGACGGCGGGTACAGCTCTGTTCCCTCACCAAGGATTGCCTTGTTCCAATCTCTTCCAATGACGGAGGATTTCTCCATGTAAGCTGCTCTCTTTCCAATGAGACCACTCCAGCTTACATGGAGAAATCCTCTGTCATCTGTGGAGGTTGGAACTAGGCAATACTTGAGAGAACAGACAAAGACTGACAGGCTTCAGTACAGGTCTGTACCCACAGCCATAGCCTGCATTTTATTTATATGTATGTATGTGTAATATATATATATATATACTAGCAACATGGGACGGCGTTGCCCGTCATGTTATGACCATTGGGCGCACGTGTGTGAAATGCAGACACACTGATAAACACAGACATATGCAACACACAGGCAGACACATACCATACATCCCAAGTGTCCCTCTTTAGGAGGGACAGTCCCTCTTTGAGGGCCAAATCCCTCTGTCCCTCTTTCCCACCCTGTTGTCCCTCTTTTTAGGAGGTCAGACTGTGTGCAGGGCCGGCTCCACCTATAGGCGAGGTAGGCGCCGGCCTAGGGCGCACATGTACTGGGGGCGCGGGCATGCAGCGGAGAAGAGCTGCGCCCACACACCACGCCAGGAACCACAACACAGTCAGGTCTGTGTTGCTACAGCGCTCCCTCATCTGGTCGGATCTTTAGTAATGCAGAGCGCGCTGGGAGTCATGATCTCCCGCCGCGTTCTGCATTACTGAAGAGAAGACTGCGCGGGAGATACAGGTATGTGATGGGGGGCAAGTTGGAGCTGAGGGGGCATAGTGGAGCTGAGGGGGCAAGTTGGAGCAGATGTGGGGCAAAGTGGAGATGATGGGGGCAAGTTGGAGCTGTTAGGGGAAAGCTGGAGCTGAGGGGGCATAGTGGAGCTGGTGGGGGCAAGTTGGAGATGATGGGGGCAAGTTGGAGCTGATGAGGGTCAAAGTGGAGCTGAGGGGGGGCAAGTTGGAGCTGAGGGGGGGCAAGTGGAGCTGAGGGGGGGCAAGTGGAGCTGAGGGGGGCAAAGTGGAGCTGGTGGGGCAAGTTGGAGCGGATGGGGGGGCAAGTTGGAGCGGATGGGGGGGCAAGTTGGAGCGGATGGGGGCAAGTTGGAGCTGCTGGGGGCATAGTGGAGCTGATAGTGGAAAGTTGGAGCTGAGAGGGCATAGTGGAGCTGGTGGGGGCAAGTTGGAGCGGATGGGGGGCAAAGTGGAGCTGATGGGGGTAAGTTGGAGAGGATGGGGGGCAAAGTGGAGCTGATGGGGGTAAGTTGGAGCTGAGGGGGTAAAGTGAAGCTGAGGGGGCAAAATGGAGCTGGTGGGGGCACGTTGGAGCTGATGGGGGCAAGTTGGAGTTGATAGGGGCAAAGTGGAGCTGGTGGGCCAAAGTGAAGCTGATAAGGGGCAAGTTGGAGCTGGTGGGGGGCATCTCTTACAGGCATCTCCAGAACAAGGGCAGAGTGGCTCAGGGGGCAGAGAGAGGACAATCATGAAAAGAGGATGGGTATAAGTAGGCAGGGTATAAAGGGGTGGGACACAAGGGGCGGAGCGAAATGGGCGGCAAAATTAGGTTTTGCCTAGGGTGGCAAAAATCCTTGCACCAGCCCTGACTGTGTGGTGTGTATTACTTTGCTCTACAGCAATAAAGCAATAAACTTCAGTATATGTGTTTATACATTAGTCTGTGCAAATAAAATACTTTGGTCTTGAACTAAATCATTTATTCAGTTACATAAATAGCCAGTAATAGGTCATGAAATAACCTAAAAATTCTTACTAATGCCCCGCCCACCAGCCACACCCCAAATAATATTACCTAAAACTAACGTGTCCCTCTTTGGCCCTGTGAAATGTTGGGAGGTATGCACATACACACAGTAAGCGGCAGAGACATGCAAAAGACATACACACAGACACACTGGAGATGCACATATGGACACACATATGTAACAGAGATGTACACACACAGACACGCAACATATATGAGCAGAAACACATGTGCTCATGAGTTGTGTACCCCTCTGGCACTCAAAGGGTTAAGGTATAGAGAGGCATGTCAGAGTTAAATAGCAGTGGGAAGTGTGTTCATACCTGGGAACACTGACTTGTGAAGTCCCTAGAGGGAACTGATGTGGTGCTGATGTGGAGAGACAAATGGGGCAATCTGGGTTAAAAGTGGGTGGGGCTTAATCGCGAGTAGGGGGCGGGGCTTAACATAAATGTGAAAAAGTGTTAGTAAAAGGCTGGGGAAGGAGGAGAAGTGGGAGGGAAATGCAAGTTTACAGTGTGAGGGGTTTGAACACACTCCATGAGGGGTGAAACTTGATACAGAACCCTGTGGCAGTCAGTGGGTTAAGTGTGAATCTGATGGCTGTCTGTCCTGTGTCTTGCATGGCAAATGGTGACAGTGAAGAAGTAATTCAGCAATGAGGGCCTACCTTAACCCTTTGAGTGCCATTTTGTTCCCCTGCTGATGCAGCACCGTTCAGTGGCTTTACTACAGGTCCTGCTGAGGCCACTGGGAGTCAAGGTGAGTGACTGTGTGTCAGCCATCTTTCTTTCTGGCTCTGTGTGTGGTGGTGGTGTGTGAGTGGGGCATGTATGTGTTATACCTGGGAATTTTTACTTGTGGAGTCCCTCATGTGGTGCTGATGTGGAGAGAGCAATGGGGCAATCTGGGTTAAAAGGGGGCGGGGCTTAATCGCGAGTAGGGGGCGGGGCTTAACATAAATATGGACAAGTGTTAGTAATAGGCTGGGGAAGGAGGAGAAGTGGGAGAGAAATGCAAGTTTACAGTGTGAGGAGTTTGAACACACTCCCTGAGGGGTAAAACTTGATACACAACCCTGTGGCAGTCAGTGGGTTAAGTGTGAATCTGATGGCTGTCTGTCCTGAGTCTTGCATGGCAAATGATGACAGTGAAGAAATAATTGAGCAATGAGGACCTACCTTAACCCTTTGAGTGCAATTTTGTTCCTCTGGTGCTGCACTACAGGTCCTGCTGAGGCCTCTGGGAGTCAGGGTGAGTGACTGTGTGTGTGTGTCAGCCATATGTATTTCTGGCTTTGTGTGTGTATGTGGTGTTGTGTGTGTGAGTGGGGGCATGTCTGCTTGGTGCTGTGTGAGTGGGGCATGTGTGTGTGTGGTGCTGTGTGAGTGGGGCATGTGTGTGTGGTGGTCTGTGTGTGTGAGTGGGACATGTGTGTGTTTGTGTGGTGCTGTGTGAGTGGGGCATGTGTGTTTGTCTGTGGTGTAGGAGCAAGTGGCGGCCATATTGTTTTTTTCTGACTTTGATAGTGGTGGGCGGGCTGCATAGTGGGGGCGGGCCAACTCCCTGCATGATTGAATCACCCAATGGGAACAGTAACTACTCCTTAATACCACCCCTGGGTGTGTTTTGGCAGGCACAAAGTCTTCTTTTATATATATAGATATATATATATATAATATAAATATAAAAACAGATTACGTGTTATCGCTATAGGAGCATTACACAGAGGCAAACTTGTATAGAGATGATTGTTCCCCTTTAGGTTAAACTGTTAGCTCCAGCATCAGTTTGTGTCCATAAAGTATGTTTTTGTTTTTACAATGTTGGGGCCTTGAGTCCTAGACTACAGTAATCCAGATAGGCTCACCTGGTGGCCACAACAGAACATTGCAGTTTAAAAAAAAAACCCACCACTTTGAGCTGTATCTCCTTGATGTTTATTTATGTTTGTTTTACTCAGTAAAAAATAATTTAATTTCATTATACTATGTTTTTTTTCCTTAATTGAACTTTAGTTATCGTTTTACACTTTACTTTTAATCCCTCAAATGATAGAGAGGTCTCCAACAGATTGCTTAGGGATACGTTGCAGACCTTGCTAGCATTCATGGGGATGACGTAGTTGGTGGAACTGGAGGAATTCTTGAGCCGATCATCTACACCAGAGAGGACAAATATTAAAGAAAAGTGGTGCAAGAAAGTTTAAGGACATTACTATTTCTGTACACAGATGTTATTGTTACCGTAATGATAGCAGAACAGCATCAGACAGCCTCCTGAAGTTTTCTGCTGGGCTCCGTGCGCCAGAAAGAGCCACTTGCTGGAACCCCACTGCGCTTCCAAAGCAGCAGCGTCTCCGCTGATTGACCAGCTATCGGGCTTCCTGTCTGCAGGATGCCTCATGTTATAATTCTGTGTGTACTACTCAAGTCTATGATGTAGCAAGGGAAAAACACACTCTGGAAACAGACAGATTCTGTAATGGATAAAATAATTTATTGAATTATCTATATATATATAATTTATATAAAATAAGCTTTCTGTGTACCTGGCAAACATGCCCAGGGGAGGCGGTAAGGAGGAGTTATTCAGATCTCCTCTATACTGCCTGTCCTACTGGTCCAACCATTGGGCAGCGTGACTTTGCTGCATGGAGACTACAGTGAACGCACATACAACATGCAGTACACATCTGGGAGCACTGTGATTTTATTTTACCTTGGGAAACAGAGAGGCGGCCTTTCCTATGGCCGCATCCTCTCCCAGCAAAGTGGTGGCTGTGGGAATCCAGCAGTGGGTGCCATCTGGTACTTTGAACCCCCCACAGAATACTTCAGCAGGTTACATAATGTGTGTCTACTTGTATTAAGGTTATATGGACACCTTTGTGTACAGGTGTTGGAGTCCCTCTAACAAGGATCACCACACTCTTGGCTGTAATCATCCAGACACTTGCTAATCCACGATGACAATTCCAGGGTGTTGGTCCAAAGCAAAATGCCAGCGGTCAGGCTGTTGCTATTCTAAAGGTATGAAGGCATACACAAGCCAAGAAACCTTCAAATCTAAATGGCGATACAACTAGGTGCACCAGGCTTATTATAACTACACAATAATGTGTTTCACTGGTGTCAGTATACCAAACAGTCAGTACTACAATATAAATAAGGGTAGGCTGCCTATATAGAATGCCTCCACTACCGGGCACAAATGCAAAAACTAAATAAAAATATTGAAACCTATAAGATTCCACAACCCTTAATAGATATATATTTATAATATCTGCTGAATAAACAGACCTCAAAGGGGATAAAGATAAATAAAAATGCATTATAACTCGGAGCGTTTTGATAAACATCACTTAATAACTAATCTGCACTGGAATGTGCACAATACACAACTGAACAGTGTGACCTTGAATACGTCATGCCCCTCACAAGGTCACAGGGTAAAGGCATGTTTGTTCGACCGTGTATCGGACATTATAAACATCTATTTATTTTGCAAAACTAGAACAATAGTGTAAGCATAACAGGACACAAGTATCATGGGGTAACCGGCACATTTTGGGTCTATATGGGCACTTCAGAGTTAACTGATGCCCTGCTATGCTTGCGCCGTTGTGCTGTTTTATATAAATGTATGCTTACATTAACTCTCTGATTGCCAGGGGATATCCAGCACATTGAAAAGTAATGGTCCCACTGGAACTCAAAGGGTTGCCTGGTGCACCCATTTGTGTCTCCTTTTATAGTTTGTTTGCTTGTCGCTTGTGAATTTGTTCATCCCTTCTTGCACTGGAGACCTCTGTAGCGTTTAACCTTTTGAGTGCCAGAGGGTACGCAACTGGCACTCGGAGGGTTAAGGGTTTGAAAGGGACAGTAATACTTAATAAGTAAAAGGATATATATATATATATATATATATATATATATATATATATATATATATATATATATATATATATATATATAGTAATATTTATTCTCCTGAGTAAAAAAAAAAAAAAAGTACTGAAAGGTGGTTTATTCAAAAGTTATTACAGCTCAAACATTGATATATTTTTTTTATGCATTATCACAGTGGCCTGAAATTGTACAGTGGTGCTGTTGCTACACAATCCTATAGAGATTTATGGTCCAATAGCCAAATCTGTCCATAGAATGATGTAGCAACAGGGCCACCATACAATTTCAGCCACTGTGATACTGAACCTAAAATATTAACATTTCAGCTTTAATAACTTTTGAATAAAACACCTTCCCACAGTGGGGGTTCCCTTGTTTTGCTCAGGGGGATAAACCTGGCAGCATATCTTTTACATTTTAAGTATTATTATCCCTTTAAAACCCCCATTTAAATCAGTGGCCATTTATACTTCTTCCTTGTGCAGTCATTTTGTCCCAAAATTGTTCCCTTTTCTTCTTTATACATTTTCCACATTAATTCCTTGAATCCATTCTGCCGTTCACAGAGCGTGAGTTGAAATCCCTGCGTCATGAGAATCGGAAGAACATGCTGGTCTCGGTAGCCATCTTCCTTCTCCTCGCGCTCGTGTACTATGGCTGGACCATGTGATGGTGCGTCCACCAGGAAGTAGTCCGTTACACCACCCTGCACAGTTTATGTTCGCACGGCTGGGATCTGTTCAGTTATTAAATAAGCAGTAAACTTTTTTTTGTTTGACTACAGATGCCGTTGAGTCCTTCCTGCTGAGCAAAACAAGGCACTCCCACTGCCGAGAGGACTGCCTTTCAAATGTTATTACAGCTCAAATATTAAAGTGAAGTTTTCCGTAATTGTCACCAGATGACGTTCTATCACTTACTATAAAGAGCCGTAGTCTGAGTCCCCCATATGGTACATCTTTATATATATATATATATAATATATATTATTTTTTTTTTTTTTTTTTTTTTTTTTTAATTTGCCTTTTTTGGGGGGATTCTGACTCTGTTCCTAATGCTTTATTTAAACAGTAAAATATATATCCCAGCATTAGGAGGAACTTTACACCAAAAAAGTCTCACATCATTTTTCTCATTAAAAAAAAAAAGTTTACTGCCGCTTTAAAGAGGGTTCTTCTGTTTAATGGTTATGGAAAAACAATTATTTTCTTGACTGGTGAGATCTTCCTATCAATACTATAGAGGGAGTTTAGCAATCTGTGGATCCCCAGCTGTTCACTGAAAAGGATTTGCCAATATAGGTCTGCTGCGAACTCAAACCTAAAGTAGAAGCAGTCTATGAACATGTCTGGTAACCCAGTGGCTCTCCAGCTCTTTGCTAATCTAGGATTTACTAATACAGATCTGTGGAGATCTCATATCCAAAGCGGAAGCAATACACAGGTGGGCAGCCTGTGGCTCCCCAGCTCTTTGCTAGACTGGGATTTGCCAGTATAGGTATGCAGAGATCTGACGTGACGTGAAAGCAATATATGATACACTAATGTAAAAGCAGCGTACACGGGCCAAAGTGTGTGATAAAGGCCAGATGTATGTTTGTCTGATGCAGTCATGCGCTGTAGAGACTGCCGTTTGAGCAGTCGGCCTTTACTGGTGTCTCTCCTTTCTCCAGCTGTCTCCCACACTCTCCCTTTACTGGTGTCTTATCTCTTCTCTCTTACTCTCTCCTCTTGGTGGTGTCTATTCTCTCTCCAGTTCCCTCTCACACTCTGCTGATATCTTTCCAGTTCTCTCTCCCTTTACTGGTGTGTCTCCTCTGTCTAGTTGTCTGTTACATTCTCCCCGTGGTGGTGGTGTCTCTCCAGTTGTCTCTCATACTGTCCCCATACCAGTCTATCTGCACTTCTTGCTGTCACTTCCACCTCATGTGCGTCCCTAGTCACCTCATTCGCTCTGTTGCTATGTGATGTCACCAGCCGTTGAAGACAATCCCCAAGTTCCCTGTGCCTGCCCGCAGCTCTCGTCGGTTGATTGGTTTCCCTGGATGGTTCCCCTGTGCTGTTGTGGTGTCAGCTCTCTGCTTGCTCAAGCGCGTCCTTGTGTGCCCCGTTTGTGCCAGTCTCAGCCCACCTGTCCTTGAGCTCCGAGCCTCTGGATGGCACGTCCCTAATTACCTCATTCTCTCCGTTGCTAATCAGTTTTTGCCGTTTGGGCGGTCTCTGCTGCTCATGACTGCTTCTGTGTGTTTGGGCGGTCGCCGCTGCTCATGACTACTTCTGTGTGTTTGGGCGGTTGCTACTGCGCATGACTGCATTGGACTAACATACATCTGACATTTTATATTATAGGATAAGTGGGAAAACCTGCTACCCTTCAGCTGTTGTTGGACTGTAATGTACATTATCCTGTGATATGATGGGAGTAATGGCCAGCAGCTGGAGAGCCACAATTTGACTTCCCCTTTCTCTGTTGGGAAGACATTTGGGTTAGTGCGCCACGCTGAGTGGCCTGTATAAACCACTAATGTGTGAATTCATTATCCGTGTGCCACAAGGGCAGAAGTGTCAGCGCTATGGACTCTAGACACTGGAGAAATGTGGACGTAAAATAACTACATCGTAGGGGACAAATAAAAATTCCCAATTATTTAAATCTGGCTTTTAACCCCTGGCATGCTAGAGGGGTCTCCAGGGGTTAAAATCCACATTTAAATTGGTGGGAATATTGCTAATTATTTTCTTTTGTGCAATTGCTTTGCAATATAATTACTTTACGTAGGGTTATATGCGCAAAGCTAGTCATTTGTTTGATATAACCCCCCCCCAAAAAAAAAAAAAAAAATAATTTTAGCAAATTCTGCCTTTAAATAAAAAGAAGGATTTTCAATAAGATTTTCCTGAACTGGAAAGTGAGGTACCAGTTTCCGCCACATGAGGGAGCAGAATGTAATGTATTTTGCCCTCATCACAAAATCCCTGAGCTTCACATGTAAACAGAAATGAACTGCTCCGAGGGAGAATATGGTAAAACATTACTTTAACCATTTAGCTGCTAGTGGCCTATAAACTGATATTTCAGATTGCAGTAAAACAAAATAGAAGTTAACTGGTAAAGGGATAGTAATACTTTAACCCTTTGAGTGTCAGAGGGGTACGCAACGCATTGCAAAACGATGCATTGAGTACCCCTCTGGCATTCAAAGGGTTAAACAAAATTCAGCTCCGATTTTTCTTGATTCTATTTATCCCACGTATCCTTGTATTTCAATACTATCAGTCTCGTAGTTCAACCGTAATTAGATGAGAGAGGATCCCCTCCCGCCCCTTTCCTCTGTGTTACTCAGCCCCCCCGAGCCATTCCGGATGGAGCGCAGCGAGGGACAATCTTCAGTAAGAATAAGTAAAATCCTGTCCTCCTTTGTCAAGCGAAGGTGGGGTTTTTCTTATACTTACTGCATGAAGATTGTCCCTCGCTGCATCCGTCCAGTCCCAGGACCAGATTCCACAACTGATGGGAGGCGGCTAAAAGGGGCGGGAGATTTATCCTCTCTCATTCAGTTGCCGCTGAACAACAAGACTAATAGTACTGAAATACAGAGCTCCGTGGGACACACAGTATGAAGATGAATAGGAGCTGCATTTTGTTTCAAGTATTACTGTCCCTTTAACCCACTGAGTGCTAGGCTGTATCCAGTGTATTAAAGGGATAGTAATAGCGCAGTAATCTTTAGCTCCGATTATTACTTACACCTTTTTTGAACATGTTGTGCGAGGGACAATCTTCACACAATAAGTTTAAGGAACCCCCCCCCCCCCATGAAGGAGGATTTTCCTTATGTTTAACCACTTAAGGACCCATGACGGTCCTGGAATTCCGGGCTCCCTGCGAGGCTGCATGCCATTTGGGGAGTCCGGAATCGGATTCTGCAAAAAAACAAAAATGGACCTTGGTCCATAAGTGAAGACCGCGTGCGCGGCCGGTCCTTAAGGGGTTAATGAAGTTTGTCCCTCGCCGCTTTCCATCCGGACCTGCATGAGAGGATAAGTGAATCTGCCAGAAGGGGTGGGTGGGGGATCCTTTACACTTCAGTAGCGTTTGAACTACAGAAATGTAAGTAAATATATATAGTGCAACATGTTCAAAATAGTGTAAGTAATAATTGAAGCTAAAGTTTTATTGTGCTACTACTATCCCTTTAAGAAGATATTTTAATATGGGGGTGGGGGTTGTTATGGTTTAAATCTTTGTGTCCCAGAAGGGTGACCAGCACGGTGCTTAGCAAATGCGTTAGACCAGTGATTCTCAACCAGGGTGCCATGGCGCTCTGGTGAGCCACGGACAACAAATTAGGGTGCCCCATGTTTTTTATGAAGATGTTGACAAAAATTTGACTATTTTCTTTTAAATTTAGAAATATGGAAATTGTTATGCACAATATGTTTATTTTTATGAATATGATTGTGAGACCTAATAATATCAGTATATTTATGAACTGTACCCTTTCTTCTGCAATTGGAAAATGACATTGACATGTTAGGGGTGCCCCGAAAGTTCCAGATCGTGGGTTAGGGGTGCCTTGAGCAAATAAAAGGCTGAGAACCACTGCTTTAGACACCCTTCTTGCACTCAGTGTTAAACCGTGGCTGTCCAGTGTGCAACATGTGGACTAAACGCATCCCATCTGAGATTAAAATAAATAAAAATAGAATCAATTAATTAGCATTTAGCAATTACACCTAATTCCCTGCTTTGGGTACCTCTCTAGCACTCAAAGAGTTAATACAAGAGTGAGACACTGGGAAGCTTGCCCATGTGGGTGTTAATATATAGGGTGAAACTGTACTGGGATTAACCCCTTACCCACTCTTTCTTCTGACCAGAAAATCCTAATGACCTGTATGAATCTACTGTATGTTGACTAGTCCTCCAGAAATGAACCTTTAGTTAGTGATGGACTTCAGATCCATGGAGGCAAACATGATTCATTGTTCCACTTAACATGTCTTTTGAAGGAAGCAAGTGGGAGGCGGTTAATGCCCTGGAGTCCAGCCATTAAGATGCTTGCTCACCTCCATGAACATGATATCTAGCATTATCAAGATGAATGATTGGGGAACCAATCCACCCATAATTTATTCATAGGGGCCATTAGGATTTTCCGCCCATGTTAAGGTTAGCCGGGGTTGTTGTTCTGAGGGGTTAATGCTTTCTTAAATTTTTCTTTTTTAAGGATAAGTAAGGAGTTGGAGTTATGTTATTTAAAGGCAGGTTGTAACACTATCAACCCTTGGGGTGTGGGTGTCAAAAACAAGATGTTAACCCATTGAGTGCCAGAGGGGTATGCCACGTGTTGCTTTGCAATGCATTGCGTACCTCTCTGGCACCCAGAGGATGTGGAGAGCCACGTGTTGCCTACAGTACTGTACCTTGTGAAGAGAACAGCGCTAATCCGTACCTTGACGTCCGCTGTATGCGGTATGTTTTTGTATTCCATTTAAGGGCCTTAAACACAAATAAGGTTTCCCTAAATGCTGAACACAATGTACTTTTAATTTGTATATATTTTTTAATGAAAATGTGATGTTCAAATAAAAAAAAAAAAATATTTGAAATCTGTAGTTGTCATGGAAATCTTCATTATACTGATGGGTGGTGGCATTACAGTTTGATGCCTTTTAACCTCTTATGCTAGAGAAGCCTTAACACTTTGCTGTGCAATCCGTTGCACATCGCACGTGCACTCAAAGGGTTAATTTGTATATGGTGCTGCACTAAGAGATCATCATCAATTAACAGGATCCCAAACTCTATATCTGCTGGCAGTTTGGATATCATGGTTCTTTGGTCATTTTAGCACTGCAACATGGTTAATGCACAATGAGGTGAGACCTTTTAAAGGGATAGTAATACTTAAAATGTAAAAAAACAATATGTTGTAGGGATTATCCCCCTGAGTAAAACAAGAGTACTCCCACTGCTGAAAGGTGTTTCATTCAAAAGTTATTAATTTTCAAAGTTGAATTTTTTAGGTGCAATATCACAGTGGCCTGAAATTGTACAGTGGCGCTGTTGCTACACAATCCTATGGACAGCTCTGGTCCCGGGACCATAAATCTCCATAGGATGGTGTAGCAACAGCGCCACTGTAAAATTTCAGACCACTGTGATATTGCACCTAAAAAATTCAACTTTGAAAATTAATAACTTTTGAATGAAACACCTTTCAGCAGTGGGAGTACTCTTGTTTTACTCAGGGGGATAAACCCTACAACATTTTTTTTTACATTTTAAGCATTACTATCCCTTTAAAAGGATACCAGTTTGGGGCACCTGTTCTGAAAAAACCAGACATTATTGAACTGGAAAAAGTGCAGATGTGTTCACCAAAACTGATAAAGGGATTGGAGGATCAGAGAATAATGGTACTTCCTGCTTGGCTAATAATTTCTGTGAAAAGTGCAATTTTTTCAACTAGCTCATTCCATTGAAATCAATGGGAACATTGACTTTCATACAGCAAATAGCAAGTGTTATCTATCTATATATATAAAAGAGAAAGGCTCATTGCATAATTTATGTCTCCTCAGGAGACACACACACCCAGGGGTGGCAATAAGGAGGGGTTACTGTTCCCATTGGGTGATTCAATGGGGGTGTGATTTTCACACCAATTGCAGTGCACTGCTATTGGTGTGAAAATCATGCAGGGAGTTGGCCCGCCCCCACTATGCAGCCCGCCCACCACTATCAAAGTCAGAAAAAAACAATATGGCAGCCACTTGCTCCTACACCACAGACAAACACACACATGCCCCACTCACACAGCACCAAACACACACATGCCCCACTCACACAGCATCAGACACACACACACACACACCCTACTCACACACACACACACAAAAGCCAGAGAGAAATATGGCTGACACACACACACACACAGTCACTCACCCTGATTCCCAGTGGCCTCAGCAGGACCTGTACTACAGCCACTGAGGAACAAAATGGCACTCAAAGGGTTAAGGTAGGTCCTCATTGCTCAATTATTTCTTCACTGTCATCATTTGCTATACAACACAGAGGACAGGCAGGCATCAGGTACACACTTAACCCACTGACTGCCACAGGGTTGTGTATCAAGTTTTAGCCCTCAGTGAGTGTGTTCAAACCCCTCACACTGTAAACTTGCATTTCCGTCCCACTTCTCCTCCTTCCCCAGCCTATTACTAACACTCTTCCACATTTCTCTTAAGCCCCGCCCCTACTCGTGATTAAGCCCCGCCCCCTTTAACCCAAATTGCCCCATTGCTCTCTCCACATCAGCACCACATGAGGGACTCCACAAGTAAAAGTTCCCAGGTATTACACACTCATGCCCCACTCACACAGCACCAAACACCCATACACACACACACACACACAAAGCCAGAAAGAAATATGGCTGACACACAGTCACTCACCCTGACTCCCAGTGGCCTCAGCAGGACCTGTAGTACAGCCACTGAAGGGTGCTGAATCACCAGGGGAACAAAATGGCACTCAAAGGGTTAAAGTAGGTCCTCATTGCTGAATTATTTCTTCACTGTCATCATTTGCCATGCAACACAGAGGACAGGCAGGCATCAGGTACACACTTACACAACCCTGTGGCAGTCAGTGGGTTATCAAGTTTTACCCCTCAGGGAGTGTGTTCAAACCCCTCACACTGTAAACCTTCATTTCCCTCCCACTTCTCCTCCTTCCCCAGCCTATTACTAACACTTTTCCACATTTCTCTTAAGCCCCGCCCACTTTAATCCAAATTGCCCCATTTGTCTCTCCACATCAGCACCACATAACTCCCTTTCAGGGACTAAACAAATCAAAGTTCCCAGGTATGAATACACTTCCCACTGCTATTTAACTCTGACATGCCTCTCTATAACTTAACCATTTGAGTGCCAGAGGGGTGCACAACTAATGCGTGCATGTGTTTCTGTGCATATATGTTGCGTGTGTGTGTGTGTGTGTACATCTCTGCTACATATTTGTGTGCATCTCCGGTGTGTGTTCATGTCTTTTGCATGTCTCTGCCGCTCACTGTGTGTATGTGTCTGTCTGTGTGTTGCATATATCTGTGTTTATCAGTGTGTCTACATTTCACACACGTGCTCCCAACAGTCATAACATGACGGCCAACGCCGTCCCACATAGTGTATAAGCGCCCAACATGTGTCACTTAACTCTTTCACTGCCAGAGGACTATACAACTCATTACACAGCAATGTGTTGTGTACCTCTCTCACTCTCAGAGTTAAAGTGCTTCACTCCAACCACCTGCTACACTAGATCTGTATAATGCAGTAACCCTACAGCCCTGTGTTTCATGTCTACTTCACTGTCTATGTACAGTCATTTCTCCCCCTCACCCATTACTTTACTTTAACACTTCACTGTCCCTCTTCTCCTCAATCTCTCATCTCCTCCTCCCTTGTCACCCCCACTCACCTATCCCCTAGCCATTCATACATAGTCCCAATCTCGCCATTTTACTCCCACATCACTATTACATTATCTATCACTGCATCTGTCACTTAACCCTCTGTCTGCCAACCTATTTCTTCAAATGTACTGCAGTATCCACTGCTGTAATCTAAATGATTCCTTTACTCAAAACATCTTCTCACAGTGACCTTCACCAAGTACATAGCACACTCACTTCAACTGTAAGGATACAAGACCTTATTCATCAAGTAACACAGCACACTCACTTCAACTGTAAGGATACAGGGCCTTATTCATCAAGTAACACAGCACACTCACTTCAACTGTAAGGATACAAGACCTTATTCATCAAGTAACACAGCACACTCACTTCAACTGTAAGGATACAGGGCCTTATTCATCAAGTAACACAGCACACTCACTTCAACTGTAAGGATACAGGACCTTATTATCAAGTAACACAGCACACTCACTTCAACTGTAAGGATACAGAACCTTATTATCAAGTAACACAGCACACTTACTTCAACTAGGCTTGCCACCCAGCCGGTATTTTACCGGCACAGCCAGTAATTAGGACCTTAGAGCCGGTGCCGGTATATCTACCGGTATTTGTTTGTGCGACGTGTCCAGAGTCAGTTTCCTCCATTCAGCCCTATATGCCAGATGCTCATGTGGCTCGCTTAAAGTCGTCTGCGTCCACGCGCCATCACCAGCCAATGAGTGAAGAGTATTTGGACATCAATGGTCCTCATTGGCTGGCTGGTGTCACGCTTGCCTGGTGTATGTGTCTGAGTCTTGTGACTGACAATGGGGAGTCAGGGATTGCGGTAGTATGCATGCGCTGTGAGAGTGTCAGTGCTCAGAGACTGTGGTGCACTGTGCACAGGAGGCAGTCTGGTTGGAATCCACTGGACCACTCGATGTCTGCGGCCTACACGGTTCAGCTCATCCTCGGTCTCTCCTGCTCCCCGGCTCCAGCCCTGCCAGAACTTGGAAGTAAACAGCACCACCCTCAGCACGCACACTCTTCCAGGTATGACGTGACAGAGGTCGGTAGAAGGCCAGAAGAAGCGGGCCTAGTGTTATAGGCAACCTACAGCTCTTCAGCTATAGCTGACTGGTGGAGAGGATGGGAGCCGTTTTTTATCAAAGTTAAACCATCCCCAAACATGTATTTACAACTTAAAAAAGTGCTACAGCCCATCTGCGAAAAACTTAGAAAAAAAATATATTACAGTATGTAACTGATGACCTTTATGATGGTCGCTCTGCTTTATTTTACAAACATACATATGGTTACTGAGACAGTTCAGGGCATTTCTGTGATGAATCTTAGCAATAACAGATAATGTCACCGCTACAATTGTCTTAATGGGATGTAGATATTTGTGTATTTAAGATCTTAGTGATTTGTACAGGTAACACAATGTGCACCTATGTCACACCTGTAGTACACATGTACTGAGCGAGAAAAGTAAGTAAATGTTGTGTCCTGTCTGTGTACAAACACTGGGCCTTATATATACAGGCAAAGTAGATCCATTCTGGGCACACCATCTGCACTATAGAGGACAAATAGGGCATTCAATGCAGTGCAATGTATTCCAGTATTCAAGCAACTTGACTAGGCCTCAAAGGCTTAATTGGGAGGTCTGATCACCTTTGTGTGTAGGGGATCCTTCACCACTCTGGCCTGGGAGAGCTTAGTTTGAGAGAGAGAGAGAGAGAGAGAGAGAGAGAGAGTGAGTGAGTGAGTGCTTAGTCTGAGAGACACAGAGAGTGCTTAGTCTGAGAGAGAGAGAGTGCTTAGTCTGAGAGAGACAGAGAGCGCTTAGTCTGAGAGAGATAGTGAGTGGTTAGTCTGAGAGAGAGAGTGAGTGCTTAGGTTTAGAGAGAGTGAGTGCTTAGTCTGAGAAAGACAGAGAGTGCTTAGTCTGAGAGAGAGAGTGAGTGCTTAGTCTTAGAGAGAGTGAGTGTTTAGTCTGAGTGATAGTGAGTGCTTAGCGTGAGTGAGAGTGCTTAGTCTGAGAGTGGTCGTGCAACATTGAGTGGTTCTGCCCCTTTTTTGCCTCCTCCCTTTTGTTACTCCGCCCTCACACAGCTATGGCCGATATTTTTTTTAGGAAAAGGTGGCAACCCTAACTTCAACTGTAAGGATACAGGGTCTTATTCATCAATTAACACAGCACACTCACTTCAACTATAAGGATACAGGGCCTTATTCATCAAGTAACACAGTGCACTCAATTCAACTATAAGGATACAGGGTCTTATTCATCATGTAACACAGCGCACTCACTACAACTGTAAGGATACAGGGCCTTATTCATCAAGTAACACAGCACACTCACTTCAACTGTAAGGATACAGGGCCTTATTCACCAAGTAACACAGCACACTCACTTCAACTGTAAGGATACAGGGTCTTATTCATCAAATAACACAGCACACTCACTTCATCTGTAAGGATACAGGGCCTTATTCATCAAGTAACACAGCACACTCACTTCAGCTGTAAGTATACAGGGCCTTATTCATCAAGCTGAAGAGCTGCAATTAAAACATTTTTTACAACTCTTATCAGCATATCTACATCACCACTGCATCTGTCACACACTGTCTACATATGTGACATACATCATGTATGTGTGTGTCTCTGTATGTATGCGTTTCACAGTGTGTGACAATCTGTCTCTTTAAGTGCGTGTCTGTAACACTGCATATTTCTGTTTCACACAATGTCTCTCTGTGTAAATAATATGATGGGCAACGCCGTCCCACATTGCTAGTTTTATTTCTAAAAGGCATAGTATAAAAGGGGTATGAGGGAGTGAATGTTTTTTTTGGGGAGGTGTTTACTGGGATTGGGGAGGGCAGTTAATAAAAAATAAATACTAAATACAATAAAAAAAAAAAAAACATAAAACGTAGTCTGAGGTGGGTGCCTGTGTTGTTGGGTGGAATCTGTGGAAAGAATCAGTTGAACAGGGAATTTGTTTTGGGTGGGGTTGTTCACTGGCATGGGGGGGATAGTTAATAAAAAATAAAGATTTATACTTGACTTGAGAGTATTTTGTAGAGGATGATTTGTAAGATTTGTTGTTAGAGACTTGTTTGGCAAAAACATTGATTTGTAAGACTTAGGCTTGTTAGAAACAACCCCCCCCCCCAAAAAAAAAAAAAAAATGTTTAATTTTCTGTAGGCCTATGTTTTGGGGTTTTTTTTGTTCTTTTTTTTAAAGCACAAGACCTGAGGAAAAAAATGCCCTACTGCCATTGAAAAATTCCCTGATGTAGATGCAGAATTTGCTACTGCTGTTCTTGCTTCTGCTGCAGAGTTGTTTAAGCTGCAGGATGATCAGGCAGTTGAAAGGGAATGGGATCAACAACAGCAGTAACACAATTGATGGATGATGAAGGTTCCACTTGCCATGACTAGCTCCAGTGATGTGCCTGAGGCAGTAGCAGCACCATAACTAGACCCCACCCCACCACTTCAGGTAAAAGAAGTTGGTCAATAATGCTTCTCCACTTGTCCCTCCTCCAAAATCATGGGTGTGTTGAGAATATAAATGTTTCCCTTGAGTGCATTCTGCTGCCCTTGCAACTCAGCAGCAGGAATTAGCTGTTGCAAACTCCGCAAATTCCAAAATCTCACTGCTGGTGGTGGTGGTGATGCCCATCCTCATCCCTGTCTCCCATTCCTTCTCAGTTTGGGCTAAAAAGGCCATCAATGTCTCTTTGACCCCCTCTTCTCCATCACCATTACCAGTCCTTCCGTGATGCTGCTGCTCTATTACAGACATCTCACTGGTTGGAGGAGGTGATGAGAAATGTGGCAGAGGGTCCCCTAGTGTCACAATCACCATTTCTTGGTGACCTAAAGAAGGCAGACTAGCAGCACTAGCAGCAGGCACAGGCATCTGATCTGTGCTCCTGGCTGTTGGTATTATTGCTGCTAGGTAGCAATTTTACCTTCTTCAGGATCATGTTCCACCTGGACAATGCAGTGGGGGGAAGAGGACTCCCAGGGTCAGGTGAATGGTGTGGGCTCCCTGGATGCTCTGCATTGCTTCCCCTACCACTCCCCTAACTCTAGTCCCACCTGCTGCTTCACCATCACTGTTACTTCTACTAACACCAACCACATCAAGTTCAGCCCCAGAGTCTTCCTCCTCATCACAGTCACTAGTAATATGATGATCACCCCCTCCTTCACTCCTAACACACTGTTCAAGCTGCTGGACCTTCTTAGTAGGAGTACTAGTGACGGGAATGCTTGGGTATGGCAAGTGTGAGTTAGGGTCCCCTGCTGTCACACTTGGCATCATCTTCTCCTCTACCCCCCCTCCTGAGAATTACAAGACACACTGGCAGTAGGCACAGCACTGGCAGCAGACACCGCACTGTTGGCAGCAGGGGCAACACATCTGGCAGCAGGCACAGGCCTGCTATCACTACTACCCTCTTTTTCCTCCTTTGAGATTCATTTTCCCAAGATCCCTAGGGGTGGTTTAGGGGGACTGGCCAGCATTGGGTCTGTAGTGGTCACTTCCTCCTCAGACTCATTGGACATATAAGGGTCGTTCCAGCTCTTCTTTTTATTATTCTTAAACCTGCTCATAGTGATTATAGTCACTATGAGCCTCTCGTGCCTTAATTTTACTAGTAACTCACAGCACATATCTCACTTCCTGGAAAACGGCACATTTTTATAGCGAAAAGGCAAAAAACGCGTTAATCAAGGGGTGAAAACATCCTAGCTATTGGAAAAAATGGTGAAGAATTTTTGCTAATGGGCAAAAACAGCAAGTCTCCGGCCAGGAAACCTTCTGTCTCCAAGAAATTTGCTAAGCTTTATCCCTTTTCTGAGGCAGCGCTTGCTCAGTGAGTTCATCCTCCTAAAGTGGATGCTCCTATCTCCAGCCTATCCAAATCTACTGCCTTGCCAGTGTCTCATGCGTCTGCGCTGAAGGACTGGACTGACAAGAAACGTCAGGTCTCCCTCAAGTCCATCTTTGCCACTACTGGGTCTGCCATACGTCCAGCATTCTCAGCAGCAGGGGTGAACTGGGCCATTGCAGTCCGGACTGAACAGCTCACTCTTGCTGTCCACCAGGATGTGCCTTAAAAGAGGGATTGCACAGCTAAGAAACCAGGTGAGGGGACATCATTCAAAGTAGTGATTTAACCCCTTCAGTGGCAGAATACAGTGAGATATCCTGGACACAGAACACGCTGCAGCAGACGGCATTGTCCATCTGATTAACAAGGCTATGGTGGGAGCGCGTGCAGTAGGGTCCCCCGGTGCCTAATGCAAGTAGTGCACACATGCATTAACCCTTTGAATGGCAGAGGGATAGGCAATGCAATGTGTTGCGTATCCCTCTGGCACTGAATGGGTTAAAGATAGGTGTAAGCAGCAGCAGTGTGTATCCCTCACAGATCCACAGTGGTGCTGCCTTCAGCTGATCTCTGGTGTACAGCTTCCAGGGTGAACGATTCGGAGAGGATTCTGCATTAAGTGGCCTGCGCTTGTGGGAACAGATTTGGCCAAGTGGAACCCACTCCCAGGACCAAAAAAGCGTGTGCTACTCACAGGCTCCAAGATGGCCCAGTGCAACCGTGGGCCAGTAGGGCTCCAAGCGCTGACTGCACAGACTTCCATATCCTGGCCACAAAACACACCGCGGCACAGGGAGACTGTCCTGCAAGCGGTCCCAGCATAGGCTTTCATATGGTGTACAGTACACAAAATACAAGACTATGGTGGTAGCACTTGTAGGACGGTTCCCCCGGTGGCCAGGTGATGGAAGTGTATGATTGGAGTCTCTTCCCCTGATGCTACTGCTTAGATCCAGTTCTTGTTTATTGTGTTGTGATTGTAGCACAATCAGCAGTAACAGACAGATTTACATTGTGTAATGGTTTCCAGACTAACTAATGTTTTGTGTTCATTTTCAAATGTAAATACAGTTTAGTACCTTTAATATGTGTGTGTGATGACACCTATATTGCAGCAGTTTTAAATCAGACCCTCTTCCTGTATCTCTGTTTCCCACTGTGTCTGTATCTCAGTCTCTGTGTCTCTATCTCCCGCTCTCTGTGTCTCCCACCCTCTTTCTGCCTACCTCTCTCTCGCCCAGTGTTCAGTGATAAGGGACATTTATGTACCGGGCAGCTTAGAGGAGAAGATAGAGAGTAGAGGATTTAGCTGGGTTCCCTATTCAGTATTCCTACCTGAAACAGCGGAGCAGCAGGGAGGGAGAGTGATCCTGTTGTGGCTCCCGTGCAGGACGTTTTACTTTCCGCACAGGTTTGTGTCGTGTGACAACCCTGAGGTCCTGACAGGGCACCATCATGTGTCCAATAAGCAGCACATTCCTCGTTGAAAGTATGGTGGTGCCCTGTGAGGACGCAAAAATGCTCACACAGCACAAACGTGTGGCAAATGAAAGAGGTCCTGCACGGGAGCCACAACAGCGCCGGAAGGAGGCGAACCAGGTGGAGTTAGCTAGGTATTGTCATTAGCCCAGTGGCCTTGCATCTCCCCACTTAATTTCAGCGCCTGGTCTCCCCACGTAGTTCGTACAAGTGGATGTACAAAATGTTTGCGATATGTTTGTGAGCGTCGTTTAAGCCTTTGCGTGCCAGTGGGTTATCCAACACATTGTTTTGCAATCTGTTGGAGACCCCTCTGGCACTGAAAGAGTTAAAGCAAGTCAACGTAGGAAATGTTTTGTTTGTTGTAAACCGGAGTCACACTGGGCAGGAAATGGCGAGAACACAGAGGTACAGACAGCGATGGTCCAATCCGTGCTGATTAACCCTTTGAGTGGCAGAGGGCTAAGCAATGCATTGCAAAGCAAGGAGCTGAGTACCCCTCTGGCACTGAAAGGGTTAATAAATGTGAGTGGCTATCGGAAAGAAGACGCAAACATTTCCATGTGTTGGAATTTGTGTAGCTGTATACTTTTACACTGTTGGGTGTATTAAACTGTATTTTTCAAATTTGGCAAGATATAAGTTGCATAGAGATATGACAGGCCCTGAGCCTGATTGTAATCGGAGGCTGACTGGTGGAGTTATTTCAAACCCCCCCCAAGAGACACGGTTGGCTGTACAGACAGCTTTAACCGTTTGAGTGCCAGATGGGTAGGCAACGCATGTGTTAAAGAGGCTAGGGTGATTTTGATAGCTTTCCCCTCCACATGCAGCTCGTCCTTAGCGGACGCCCCCACACTGACCATTCTCAGGGACAGCTGGTGCTCTGAATGCACATTGTTTGTTCAAGTTCTGCGTGTGTATGTGTGTCTGATGTGTAGGAGTGAGTGGCAGGCATTTTGTTTTTTCAGTCACTTTGATAGTGTTGAGTGGGCTGGGTAGAGGGGGCGGGCCAACTCCCTGCATGATTTTCATAGGCGTAGCAGTGGCCTTCGGCCACTGCAACACTTATGAAAATCATGCCTCTATTGAATCACCCAATGGGAGTAGTAACTCCACCTTACTGCTGCCCCTGGGTGGGTGGGTGTGCGTGTGTGTCTCCTTAGGGTGGGTTCATCTTTCTTATTAAACTGCAGGTTGTGAAGTGTCCTTAGTGGGGAGTGGACAAGGAGCATATGGACAGTAGAAGTACTTGGTTTCTGGTGGGATGATTTCACATTGGGGACCCTAAGCATCATGGTGTTTGGTTATAGTTATGCCAGGTGTTTGATGTGAGTGCAGATGTGCCCATTGTTCCAAGTCCTTCCCTTATTTACCACACACACACTGTGCACATTGAAGTTTCTAATGAGAGGCACAGTTCCTGCTCTCAAGGAAAAAATGTCTTTTCTAACACACTCATGGTTTTGGAGGAGGGACAGGTAGAGAAGCATTACTGGCCAACTTCTTCTTTTCTCCACATATACCTGAAGTGGTGGGGGCTAGTTATGGTGCTGCTACTGCCTCAGGCGCATCAATGGAGCTAATAGTTGCAAGTGGAACTTTCATCATCCATGTTAACACTATTGCTGATCCCATTCCCTTTCAGCTGCCTAATCATCCT
Organism: Rhinophrynus dorsalis; assembly: GCA_037306005.1. Taxonomy (NCBI): domain Eukaryota; kingdom Metazoa; phylum Chordata; class Amphibia; order Anura; family Rhinophrynidae; genus Rhinophrynus; species Rhinophrynus dorsalis. Next base: position 13,146,211 of record CM074720.1, on the reverse strand, counting down.
ACTGTTTAAACAACTCCGCAGCAGCGGCATGAGTAAGCACAATATTGTGTGAAACATGTAAAAAAATATGTGCTTGGTGTATCTGCTTTATTCTCAATGAAGAAGTGATTTTATTCCCTATAACGGCAACCAAAGACGCTGGGAAGTCCTGGGCCGCCGTTGCCGAATTCTCTCTCCTGAGGTCGGCTGGAAACAATGGGAGTGTCCAAAAAGCCATTAGACTAAGAGTCCAGGCATCCTACCTTTAGGTCGACCAATCCGCTAGTCGTATGTCCCGTCTTGTCGACCAATCCTGTCGACACTTCTTCCGATAGTACGACAACGGGTCGAACGTTCCAGCCACGCCAGGATCCTTCAACCAAGAGTTGAGAAATTATAAGAGAACAGTCCGAATGCATGACAAATGTCCTATTCGACCGAATGTCGGCCCACATTGCATTAGTCCTAACCAAGTCTTTATTCGACCGAGAGTCGTGCTACTATGGTGAACAATCCTAGTGTTACACCACAAAGTCCTGTCCTTTCCCTGGTGTCCAAGTATATCAAGTGTGCGATCCATTCTCTTCTGTTGACATTGCAGACTGTTTGGAAAGTCTTTTTAGAGTTGGCAGCTTGGGGAACTGAAATGCTGGTATTGGTGAGTTCTATCTTGATTACCATCAATGACTTTGAACATTGACTAGTGCCGCCTTACCCACTTGATTTACAGCAGCAGTCACAAATTCTGCTATTACACCGGGGCATTTGCCAATGGCAACTGGCCAACACAACAAACCTGCTGGCACTAGGCAATTTTTTTTCTCCTCAGGGCTTGTTCTTTAAAAAACAAAAAAAACAAACAAAAAAAAAAAACACACAAAAAAAAACAAACCCAGAGGCCTACAAATAAAAAAAACCAACACGTTTTAGGGACTTGTTTCTAACAAGCCTAAGTCCTACAAATCAATGTTTCCTATGAGCTTGGGCTGAACACAAGTCTAATTTCTTACAACTGATCAATGCTTCCTAAGGGCTTATGCCTCTAATAAGTCAAGGTCCTGCAAATCAATGTTTCCTCTGGGCTTGGGCATCTAACATGTTCTACAAATCATCCTTTACAAAATACTCTAGCCGGTCAAGTATCAGTCTGACCCAGTCACAGCGTATGTCGGGGGTCCCTGTCTCTGTCAAGTTATGTACCAATTTTTTATTTTACTTCATATTTTATTATTTTTTTTAATTAACTGCCCCCCCCCCAAACCAGTCAACAAACAGATATGATGTATATTATAGACAACTACAGTAAGGAGAGGGGGCAAAGAACAGTGACAGATATAACGTACACTATACACAATCACAGCAAGGAGGAGAGGCAGAGAATAGTGACAGATATAATGTATACTATACATAATCACAGCAAGGAGGGGGGAGGCAGAGAACAGTGACAGATATAATGTATACTATTCACTATCAAAGCAAGGAGGAGAGAGGTAGAGAACAGTGACAGATATAATGTATACTATACACAATCACAGCGATGAGGAGAGGCAGAGAACAGTGACAGATATAATGTATACTATCACAGCAAGGAGGGAGGCAGAGAACAGTGACAGAATGTATACTATACACTACACAGTGAGGAGGATAGAGGCAGAAAACAGTGACAGATATAATGTATACTATACACAATCACTGTGAGGAGGAGAGAGGAAGAGAATAGCGTCAGATGTAATGTATACTATACACTATCACAGTGAGGGGGAGAGGGGCAGAGAACAGTGACAGATGTAATGTATACTATACACCATCACAGTGAGGAGGAGAGAGGAAGAGAATAGCGTCAGATGTAATGTATACTATACACTATCACAGTGAGGAGGAGAGAGGCAGAGAACAGTGACAGATATAATGTATACTATACACTATCACAGTGAGGAGGAGAGAGGCAGAGAACAGTGACAGATGTAATGTATACTATACACTATCACAGTGAGGAGGAGAGGGGCAGAGAACAGTGACAGATATAATGTATACTATACACTATCACAGTGAGGAGGAGAGAGGCAGAGAACAGTGACAGATATAATGTATACTATACACTACCACAGTGAGGAGGAGAGAGGAAGAGAACAGTGACAGATATAATGTATACTATACACTATCACAGTGAGGAGGAGAGGGGCAGAGAACAGTGACAGATGTAATGTATACTATACACTATCACAGTGAGGAGGAGAGAGGCAGAGAACAGTGACAGATATAATGTATACTATACACTATCACAGTGAGGAGGAGAGGGGCAGAGAACAATGACAGATATAATGTATACTATACACAATCACAGCGAGGAGGAGAGAGGCAGAGAACAGTGACAGATATAATGTATACTATACACTATCACAGTGAGGAGGAGAGAGGCAGAGAACAATGACAGATATAATGTATACTATACACTATCACAGTGAGGAGGAGAGGGGCAGAGAACAATGACAGATATAATGTATACTATACACAATCACAGCGAGGAGGAGAGAGGCAGAGAACAGTGACAGATATAATGTATACTATACACTATCACAGTGAGGAGGAGAGGGGCAGAGAACAATGACAGATATAATGTATACTATACACTATCACAGTGAGGAGGAGAGAGGCAGAGAACAGTGACAGATATAATGTATACTATACACTATCACAGTGAGGAGGAGAGGGGCAGAGAACAGTGACAGATGTAATGTATACTATACACTATCACAGTGAGGAGGAGAGGGGCAGAGAACAGTGACAGACATAATGTATACTATACACTATCACAGTGAGGAGGAGAGAGGCAGAGAACAGTGACAGATATAATGTATACTATACACTATCACAGTGAGGAGGAGAGGGGCAGAGAACAATGACAGATATAATGTATACTATACACTATCACAGTGAGGAGGAGAGAGGCAGAGAACAGTGACAGATATAATGTATACTATACACTATCACAGTGGGGGGGAGAGGGGCAGAGAACAGTGACAGATGTAATGTATACTATACACTATCACAGTGAGGAGGAGAGGGGCAGAGAACAGTGACAGACATAATGTATACTATACACTATCACAGTGAGGAGGAGAGAGGCAGAGAACAGTGACAGATATAATGTATACTATACACTATCACAGTGAGGAGGAGAGGGGCAGAGAACAATGACAGATATAATGTATACTATACACTATCACAGTGAGGAGGAGAGAGGCAGAGAACAGTGACAGATATAATGTATACTATACACTATCACAGTGGGGGGGGAGGCAGAGACAAGTGACAGATATATAATGTATACTATACACTATCACAGTGCGGGGGGGAGGCAGAGACAAGTGACAGATATATAATGTATACTATACACTATCACAGTGAGGGGGAGAGGGGCAGAGAACAGTGACAGATATAATGTATACTATACACTATCACAGTGGGGGGGAGAGGGGCAGAGAACAGTGACAGATGTAATGTATACTATACACTATCACAGTGAGGAGGAGAGGGGCAGAGAACAGTGACAGATGTAATGTATACTATACACTATCACAGTGAGGGGGAGAGGGGCAGAGAACAGTGACAGATGTAATGTATACTATACACTATCACAGTGAGGAGGAGAGGGGCAGAGAACAGTGACAGACATAATGTATACTATACACTATCACAGTGAGGAGGAGAGAGGCAGAGAACAGTGACAGATATAATGTATACTATACACTATCACAGTGAGGAGGAGAGGGGCAGAGAACAATGACAGATATAATGTATACTATACACTATCACAGTGAGGAGGAGAGAGGCAGAGAACAGTGACAGATATAATGTATACTATACACTATCACAGTGGGGGGGGAGGCAGAGACAAGTGACAGATATATAATGTATACTATACACTATCACAGTGCGGGGGGGAGGCAGAGACAAGTGACAGATATATAATGTATACTATACACTATCACAGTGAGGGGGAGAGGGGCAGAGAACAGTGACAGATATAATGTATACTATACACTATCACAGTGGGGGGGGAGGCAGAGACAAGTGACAGATATATAATGTATACTATACACTATCACAGTGGGGGGGGAGGCAGAGACAAGTGACAGATATATAATGTATACTATACACTATCACAGTGAGGGGGAGAGAGGCAGAGAACAGTGACAGATGTAATGTATACTATACACTATCACAGTGATGAGGAGAGAGGCAGAGAACAGTGACAGATATAATGTATACTATACACTATCACAGTGAGGAGGAGAGAGGAAGAGAACAGTGACAGATATAATGTATACTATACACTATCACAGTGAGGAGGAGAGAGGAAGAGAACAGTGACAGATATAATGTATACTATACACTATCACAGTGAGGAGGAGAGGGGCAGAGAACAATGACAGATATAATGTATACTATACACTATCACAGTGAGGAGGAGAGAGGCAGAGAACAGTGACAGATATAATGTATACTATACACCATCACAGTGAGGAGGACAGAGGCAGAGAACAGTGACAGATATAATGTATACTATACATGATCACAGTGAGGAGGAGAGAGGCAGAGGACAGTGACAGATATAATGTATACTATACACTATCACAGTGATGAGGAGAGAGGCAGAGAACAGTGACAGATATAATGTATACTATAAACTATCACAGTGAGTAGGAGAGAGGCAGAGAACAGTGACAGATATAATGTATACTATACACTATCACAGTGAGGAGGAGAGGGGCAGAGAACAGTGACAGATATAATGTATACTATACACTATCACAGTGAGGAGGAGAGAGGCAGAGAACAGTGACAGATATAATGTATACTATACACCATCACAGTGAGGAGAAGAGAGGCAGTGAACAGTGACAGATATATAATGTATAATATACACTATCACAGTGAGGAGGACAGAGGCAGAGAACAGTGACAGATATAATGTACACTATACACGACCACAGTGAGGAGGAGAGAGGCAGAGAACAGTGACAGATATAATGTATACTACACACTATCACAGTGAGGAGGAGAGAGGCCGAGAACAGTGACAGATATAATGTATACTATACACTATCACAGTGAGGAGGAGAGAGGCAGAGAACAGTGACAGATATAATGTATACTATACACTATCACAGTGAGGAGGAGAGAGACAGAGAACAGTGACAGATATAATGTATACTATACATAATCACAGCGAGGAGGGAGGCAGAGAACAGTGACAGATATAATGTATACTATACACTATCGCAGTGAGGAGGAGAGAGGCAGAGAACAATGACAGATATAATGTATACTATACACTATCGCAGTGAGGAGGAGAAAGGCAGAGAACAATGACAGATATAATGTATACTATACACTATCGCAGTGAGGAGGAGAGAGGCAGAGAACAGTGACAGATATAATGTATACTATACACTATCGCAGTGAGGAGGAGAGAGGCAGAGAACAGTGACAGATATAATGTATACTATACACTATCACAGTGAGGAGGATAGAGGCAGAGAACAGTGACAGATATAATGTATACTATACATGATCACAGTGAGGAGGAGAGAGGCAGAGAACAGTGACAGATATAATGTATACTATACACTATCACAGTGAGGAGGAGAAAGGCAGAGAACAATGACAGATATAATGTATACTATACACTATCGCAGTGAGGAGGAGAGAGGCAGAGAACAGTGACAGATATAATGTATACTATACACTATCACAGTGAGGAGGAGAGAGGCAGAGAACAGTGACAGATATAATGTATACTATACACGATCACAGCGAGGAGGAGAGGGGCAGAGAACAGTGACAGATATAATGTATACTATACACTATCACAGTGAGGAGGATAGAGGCAGAGAACAGTGACAGATATAATGTATACTATACATGATCACAGTGAGGAGGAGAGAGGCAGAGAACAGTGAGAGATATAATGTATACTATACACTATCACAGTGAGGAGGAGAGAGGCAGAGAACAGTGACAGATATAATGTATACTATACACTATCACAATGAGGAGGAGAGAGGCAGAGAACAATGACAGATGTAATGTTTACTTTCATTTAGTTTGTCATGTGGTCGCTGTATCGGTGATCACGTGAAGAACCACTAGGGAATGGTTGGAACTGACTACTCTGGTTCTGGAGCAGTCAGTTACAGTCTCCCCGCCATACTTACAGCACTCCCTGGGGTGCACTATGATTAACCCACGATGTGCGAATACTGTTATCTGTCCTGAAAGAGAGGAACTGTGTGACAGTCCTGGTTAATCATGCGGCATTAAAGGGAGAATAATGTCCCATAAAATATGCTTAGCGATTTGTAGAGGTTAAAAAAAATAAACAATATGACACAAATCCTCTCTCTCAAACCGCTATGGTTTGAGAGATATCCTCCATTAAAGTTCCTCCCTCCCTCCTCTTCTCCTGACGTCAGCAGTAAGCTGACAGCAGGGGTTCCTCTTGTGGGGACCGACAATCGGCTCTTCAGCAGAGCCACAATAGCGCAATGTAAAAATAAATACTTCTTTGGAACGGTCTACAAAGTGTGCCTGGTTTGCAAGCACAAGTTGTAGACCGTTCCAAAGAAGTATTTATTTTTAAATTGCGCTATTGCGGCTATGCTGAAGAGCCGCCTTGCGTCGGCCGACACGGATCGCCTTTTGTCATCTTTACAGCGGACATCAGGGAAAGAGGAGGGAGGGGGGAACTTTAGTGGAGGATCTCTCTCAAACCACTATGGTATAGGATAGGATTTGTGTCATATCGTTTATTTTTTTAACCTCTACAAAACTAAGCATTTTTTATTGGACATTACTGTCCCTTTAAGGGATTTAATAACTGAGCATCAGATTAATTCACCTGCACACAAGCAAGGAAACTGTAAATACATGACCCGTTAGGCACCCCGGAGGAGAGGGTTGAGAACCACTGTTATACGGCTTTTCGTGCTCAATAAAACAAGGGTGCTCTCACTCCTGGGAGATTTTTCATTCAAAAATTATTAAAGCTCAAACTTTTTTTTAGGAAAGGTAACAGTACCAACTGGTGTCAGAAAAACAAATTTAGAAACTGCACCACCTAGTGAGCACAACAGAAAATCGCAGTTCAACCCTTAGAATCCCAGAGGATTATGCAACACATGGCAGAACAATGCATTGCACACCCTTCTGGCACTCAAAAGGTTGTAATTAAAAACAATACATTTGAGCTGTAATAATTTCTGACTCAAATCTATTCCGGCAGGGTCCATATTTTAGTAAGCAGGAAAATAATTAAAAATTGATATTTATTTTTCATCAAAAAAAAAGTTTGCCGCTGCTTTAAAGGGATAGTAATACTTCGTTTTATCTTTATTTTATTGGCATTAAAAAAAAACATGAAGCACGATGTAAGTCTTATCTCTCAAACCTTTATGGTTTGAGAGATATTCACAAGCAAAGTTTCCCCTCCTGCCCCTTTTACCTAGTGTAAGCCATCTCTTCTCAGATGTGGAATGCAGTCCATAGACCAGACAGATAACAGCAGGGGACAATCTTCTTCCTATGAGAACAATGAAAACCCTGCCCCCCTTGACAAGCTTTTCAGGTTTTTCCCTTATCTTAATTGAAGATTGTCCCTCTCTGCACCTCCCTTCTGATCTAGCTGAGCAGTGTTACATCAGTAAAAGGGGTGGGAGGGGGATACTTTGTCATTGAATTACTCTTGTACTACAACTCTGACAGTACTGAAATAACACTCTCCGAAGTCCAAATACGATGATGATTAATTAGAGCTGCTTTTATAATGAAACATTACTATCCCTTTAACGTTCTCAAACGTTCATGACCACTGTACAAAAATCTGGTAACATTCAAATTCTAGAGCTTTATTGCCATAAGAACGAGGTTTCCCTCTGATGTATACAGAAGCCCAGGGTTGAACACACAGACCATGCAAATACACACAGTTCATCAGAGGCCAGGGGACAGGCAGGTTAACAGAAAGCTTGAGGATAGCCTGCGAGCAAGGCAGATCCAATATGTGTTTTTCAGGCTCCCCCTACTGCTGGGTTATCCATTATTTCTATTACCGATCTCCTCTTGAGGACTGGACTGTTCGGTGGTGCCAGGAGTGAAGCCAAGGTGGATAAAGAAGAGTAACAGATTATTTCCCAGCTGAAATCAGAGTATATGTGATGGCGGAACGTCCCATCCTAAAAAAAGTAATCCTTTTTTAAAGTGCATTTGCAGCTAAGTTCATAGCAGGACAAAACAGTGGCCTTCAGAAAAACATAAGCCAATTCACCTTTTCCCAAACAAATCCCAACAGATGATGACGTTATTTATCATTTTATTTTTGTCTGGTTCGAGGCGGATTCCTTGTTGCCGATTTACTGTTTAAAATCCTGTACACGAACAGATCATCTGCGGAAATGACACGGGAGTTTCCTCCATGGTTTAGCAGGTTTTAAGTGGTACAAAAGAAACAAAATAAAAAAATCTTAGATACTGGGGCAGTGATAAGCCAGCTGAACCAATCATGCTGCTGTTGTACTACAAATCCCAACATCAACCCAACTAAGGATGATGGAAATTGTAGACCAACAACAGGTGGATCTAGCTAAGGACGACAGGAGCTGCAGCGGAGACAAAGTGCAGCCGAGCAGTATGGTAGCTGCAGCCCAGCCGGAGGACATGATGGGAGATCTAGCCAAGTTGTAGAATAGTTCAGGATGATGGGGATTGTAGTCCAATTACACTGACGGCTCCATCTTGCCAATCTCTGAATTACAGGCTGTTCACAAGTAATATACAATAAGAAAGAAATCATATCTGTGATAGGGATTTGTCAGCATCTACAAGACAGTGATTTGTGGCACTGGCCAATAAGGGCAGCAGCTCAAACCCATGGTCCAATACCCACAACAGTCACTAGGGGGAGAGGAACATTTGCAACATGATAAAAAGTTCACAAGTCTCTGCTCCGGGCCTCAAAATCAAGAAACAAACATAAAGAGGTCCGAGAGATGCAAAACCAGACCTAAAAAATTAACTCTGTTATATTATAATAAAGAATGGGCCTTATGTAAAAGGCAAAGAGGATCAATTCTGGAGCCAACCAACTGCACCCAGTGGCGACAAATAAAAATTCACAGGATTCCCTTGGATTTAAATAGGTTGTTTACCCCTTGAATGCTAGAGAGGAATCTAACGTAATTGCTTTCAAGGAGTGAACTGTTTTGGATGAAAACGTTTTATGGTATTCCCGGCTGCGGGGAGTCTTCTTATTCAAAATTGATTAACCCTTTGAGTGCCAGAGGGGTACAGAATGCATTGCAAAGCAGTACGTTCCGTACCCCTCTGGCATTCAAAGGGTTAAAGGCCAAATTTATTTTTCCTAATCAAACTGTGAGCAACAGCGCCAACTTGGGCCCAAAGGGAGAACGGTTTCTTTATAAAGCACTGTATAGGAGGGCTTGAGTCATAGACTATAGCTCTCCATAGTATTTGACAAGAACAGCATCACCTGGTGACCAGACTAGACAACTGCTGTTTAATGTTAAAGGGATAGTAATGGTTAGTTTCATGTTTGTTTAATATTGACGACATTAAAAAAAATATTAACGATGTCAGTCTTATCTCTCAGACCTTTATGGTGTGAGAGATACACCCTCCTAAAGTTGCCTAGTGAGAGAAGTCAGCGCTCTAGCCGACAGCGGCAGAATCCGGTCATTTGAGCGGACGGAGGTCTTCAGCAGAGGCGAAAACGCACAATCCTATGTAATAATTCGCTAGGATGTTTGCGAGAAGCCGTCATGCGCAGTACAGACTGCTCGCGTTCGGCCAGTCTCTACTGCACGTGATTGAATTGTATGAGTGAGACGACACAAGACAGTGAGGTGGTGGCTGCTTAACCCTTTGAGCGCCAGAGGGGTACGCAACGCATTGCTTTGCAATGCGTTGCGTACCCCTCTGGAACTCAAAGGGTTAACATTACCTGGACCTTGGCCCGTGTACATGGACCTTTACACTAGTCTAAACATAAATACTTAATTGGAATGGTCTACAAAGTGCGTCTGGTTTGCAAGCACACTTTGTAGACCGTTCCAATGAAGAATGTGAGTTTAGATCGCTTGTTTTCAGCTCTGTGAAGAGCCTCCATCCCGTCAAATGACCGGATTCTACAGCTGTCTGCTAGAGCGCCAACTTCTCCCACGAGGCAGCTTTAGCGAGGTGTACCGCTCTTATTAGAGCGATAAGACTGACATCGATGTTAATGTCTTCAATATTAAATAAACATGAAACTAACCATTACTATCCCTTTAATAAACCTAAGGTTCAGTTGTAATAACATCTGAATGAAGAATCTCTCACTGCTCCTTTAACCCTTTAAGTACCAGAGGGGTACTACAATGCATTACGTACCCCTCTGGCACTCAAAGGGTTAAAAGTCCCATTTGTATCGACAGGAATGTTCATTTGTCACCTGCTGTTAGCTCTTCATGACAGACACCTCCGAATAACCCTCCTGCTCACCTTACTGTGGCCAGAAAATCCTAATGACCCTTATGAATTGTGCCCTTGTCCAAGAGATAACACTGTCAATCAGTACTGGATGTCATGTTCTTGGAGGAGGGCATGACAGCTGCTGGTAGGACCAAAGGACAGTCTTAACCCTTTAAGGACCAGAGGGGTGGGCAACATATTGTTTTGCAATGCTTTGCCCAACTTCTGGTTCTTAAAGGACGTAATATCCTGCCAGTAGCTGTCATGTCTGCCCTCATGGACCTGATGTCCCGCCAGTAGCTGTCATGTCCACCCCCATGGACCTGATGTCCCGCCAGTAACTGTCATGTCCGCCCCCCCATGGACCTGATGTCCCGCCAGTAACTCTCATGTCTGCCCCCATGGACCTGATGTCCCGCCAGTAGCTGTCATGTCCGCCCCCATGGACCTGATGTCCCGCCAGTAACTCTCATGTCTGCCCCCATGGACCTGATGTCCCACCAGTAACTGTCATGTCCGCCCCCATGGACCTGATGTCCCGCCAGTAGCTGTCATGTCCGCCCCCATGGACCTGATGTCCCGCCAGTAGCTGTCATGTCCGCCCCCATGGACCTGATGTCCCGCCAGTAGCTGTCATGTCCGCCCCCATGGACCTGATGTCCCGCCAGTAGCTGTCATGTCCGCCCCCATGGACCTGATGTCCCGCCAGTAGCTGTCATGTCCGCCCCCATGGACCTGATGTCCTGTCAGTAACTGTCATGTCTGCCCCCATGGAACTGATGTCCCGCCAGTAGCTGTCATGTCTGCCCCCATGGACCTGATGTCCCGCCAGTAACTGTCATGTCTGCCCCCATGGACCTGATGTCCTGCCAGTAACTGTCATGTCTGCCCCCATGGACCTGATGTCCCGCCAGTAGCTGTCATGTCCGCCCCCATGGAACTGATGTCCCGCCAGTAACTGTCATGTCTGCCCCCATGGACCTGATGTCCTGCCAGTAACTGTCATGTCTGCCCCCATGGACCTGATGTCCTGCCAGTAACTGTCATGTCCGCCCCCATGGAACTGATGTCCTGCCAGTAACTGTCATGTCCGCCCCCATGGACCTGATGTCCTGTCAGTAGCTGTCATGTCTGCCCCCATGGACCTGATGTCCTGTCAGTAGCGGTCATGTCTGCCCCCATGGAACTGATGTCCCGCCAGTAACTGTCATGTCTGCCCCCATGGACCTGATGTCCTGTCAGTAGCTGTCATGTCTGCCCCCATGGACCTGATGTCCCGCCAGTAGCTGTCATGTCCGCCCCCATGGAACTGATGTCCCGCCAGTAACTGTCATGTCCGCCCCCATGGACCTGATGTCCCGCCAGTAGCTGTCATGTCTGCCCCCATGGACCTGATGTCCTGCCAGTAACTGTCATGTCTGCCCCCATGGACCTGATGTCCTGCCAGTAACTGTCATGTCCACCCCCATGGACCTGATGTCCTGCCAGTAGCTGTCATGTCTGCCCCCCCCATGGACCTGATGTCCTGCCAGTAACTGTCATGTCCGCCCCCATGGACCTGATGTCCTGTCAGTAGCTGTCATGTCTGCCCCCATGGACCTGATGTCCTGTCAGTAGCTGTCATGTCTGCCCCCATGGACCTGATGTCCTGTCAGTAGCGGTCATGTCTGCCCCCATGGACCTGATGTCCCGCCAGTAACTGTCATGTCTGCCCCCATGGACCTGATGTCCCACCAGTAACTGTCATGTCCGCCCCCATGGACCTGATGTCCCGCCAGTAGCTGTCATGTCTGCCCCCATGGACCTGATGTCCCGCCAGTAGCTGTCATGTCCGCCCCCATGGAACTGATGTCCCGCCAGTAACTGTCATGTCCGCCCCCATGGACCTGATGTCCCGCCAGTAGCTGTCATGTCTGCCCCCATGGACCTGATGTCCTGCCAGTAACTGTCATGTCTGCCCCCATGGACCTGATGTCCTGCCAGTAACTGTCATGTCCACCCCCATGGACCTGATGTCCTGCCAGTAACTGTCATGTCTGCCCCCATGGGCCTGACACCCAGGACTGATTGATGATGTTATGTCTTAAACAAAGGCAAAATTCGGAAGGGCCATTAGGATTTTCTGGCCATTGTCAGGTAAGTGTGTGTGTGCGCACTAATATTAGGAAGTGTTACTTCTTTTATTCAGCGGTCCCAATGATTAATCAGCGGTCCCAATGATTAATCAGCGGTCCCAATGATTAATCAGCGGTCTCAATGATTAATCAGCGGTCCCAATGATTAATCAGCGGTCCCAATGATTAATCAGCGGTGCAGCGCCGGCCTCTTCAGATAACGGGTGAAGTCCGGATCAGCAGGATTCAACTCCATGAATTCAGTTCGGGATTAGCAGGTCTCTATTAAAGCACACGGTGGCGCTAGAGTGCCAGGTGAGCAGACAAACAGGAAGACGTTCTTCCACGGTCCAGAGTCCCTCAGTGCATCCAGTCTCCAGGTCGGCCCCTTGCAGCACTACCTCTCCTCTCTCGGGCCGGAGGGGGAGCAGGGCTGGTGCATCCGAATGAACTGCAGGACTGTGTCTTTGGAGAGCTTGTCTGTGCTGGGGTCCTTCCTCTGAGAGTCGTGGATCTGTACGCCTTCCCCCCACTCCCAGAGGAGACGTTCAAAGTAGCAAACGCTGGAAAAGGTGAGAGAAGACAGAGTGAATTTCCAGAGAGAAGTATTGATATTTAAAGGGACAGTAATACTTACATTTTACAAACTTGCATCTTGTAGCCCTTAGAAAAATAAATTAAATGCCCCCAGTGCCATCTCTCAAATCTTTATGGTTTGAGAGATATTCACTTTCAAAGTTGCCCCTCCCCGACGTCAGCGCTCTAGCTGACCGCAGGAGAATCCCCGACGTCAGCGCTCTAGCTGACCGCAGGAGAATCCCCAACATCAGCGCTCTAGCTGACCGCAGGAGAATCCCCGTCAGCGCTCTAGCTGACCGCAGGAGAATCCCCGACGTCAGCGCTCTAGCTGACCGCAGGAGAATCCCCGAAGTCAGCGCTCTAGCTGACCGCAGGAGAATCCCCGACGTCAGCGCTCTAGCTGACCGCAGGAGAATCCCCAACGTCAGCGCTCTAGCTGACCGCAGGAGAATCCCCAACATCAGCGCTCTAGCTGACCGCAGGAGAATCCCCGTCAGCGCTCTAGCTGACCGCAGGAGAATCCCCAACGTCAGCGCTCTAGATCACCGCAGGAGAATCCCCGACGTCAGCGCTCTAGCTGACCGCAGGAGAATCCCCGACGTCAGCGCTCTAGCTGACCGCAGGAGAATCCCCGTCAGCGCTCTAGCTGACCGCAGGAGAATCCCCGTCAGCGCTCTAGCTGACCGCAGGAGAATCCCCGACGTCAGCGCTCTAGATGACCGCAGGAGAATCCCCGACATCAGCGCTCTAGATGACCGCAGGAGAATCCCCGACGTCAGCGCTCTAGATGACCGCAGGAGAATCCCAGACGTCAGTGCTCTAGCTGACCGCAGGAGAATCCCCGACGTCAGCGCTCTAGATGACCGTAGGAGAATCCCCGACGTCAGCGCTCTAGATGACCGCAGGAGAATCCCCGACGTCAGCGCTCTAGCTAACGGCAGGAGAATCCCCAACGTCAGCGCTCTAGCTAACCGCAGGAGAATCCCCAATGTCAGTGCTCTAGCTGACCGCAGGAGAATCCCCAACGTTAGTGCTCTAGATGACCGCAGGAGAATCCCCAACGTCAGCGCTCTAGATGACCGCAGGAGAATCCCCAACGTCAGCGCTCTAGCTGACCGCAGGAGAATCCCCGATATCAGCGCTCTAGCTGACCACAGGAGAATCCCAAACGTCAGCGCTCTAGCTGACCGCAGGAGAATCCCCGACGTCAGCGCTCTAGCTGACTGCAGGAGAATCCCCAACGTCAGCGCTCTAGCTGACCGCAGGAGAATCCCCAACGTCAGCGCTCTAGATGACCGCAGGAGAATCCCCAACGTCAGCGCTCTAGATGACCGCAGGAGAATCCCCGACGTCAGAGCTCTAGCTAACGGCAGGAGAATCCCCAACGTCAGCGCTCTAGCTGACCGCAGGAGAATCCCCAACGTCAGCGCTCTAGCTGACCGCAGGAGAATCCCCAACATCAGTGCTCTAGCTGACCGCAGTAGAATCCCCAACATCAGCGCTCTAGATGACCGCAGGAGAATCCCCAACGTCAGCGCTCTAGCTGACCGCAGGAGAATCCCTGACGTCAGCGCTCTAGGTGACCGCAGGAGAATCCCCGACGTCAGCGCTCTAGATGACCGCAGGAGAATCCCCGACGTCAGCGCTCTAGCTAACGGCAGGAGAATCCCCAACGTCAGCGCTCTAGCTGACCGCAGGAGAATCCCCAACATCAGCGCTCTAGATGACCGCAGGAGAATCCCCAACATCAGCGCTCTAGCTAACGGCAGGAGAATCCCCGACGTCAGCGCTGTAGCTAACCGCAGGAGAATCCCCAATATCAGCGCTCTAGCTAACGGCAGGAGAATCTCCGACGTCAGCGCTCTAGCTGACCGCAGGATAATCCCCGATATCAGCGCTCTAGCTAACGGCAGGAGAATCCCCAACGTCAGTGCTCTAGCTGACCACAGGAGAATCCCCAACGTCAGCACTCTAGATGACCGCAGGAGAATCCCCGACGTCAGTGCTCTAGCTGACCACAGGAGAATCCTCAACGTCAGCGCTCTAGCTGACCGCAGGAGAATCCCCGATATCAGCGCTCTAACTGACCGCAGTAGAATCCCCGATATCAGCGCTCTAGCTGACCGCAGGAGAATCCCCGATATCAGCGCTCTAGCTGACGACAGGAGAATCCCAAACGTCAGCACTCTAGATGACCGCAGGAGAATCCCCAACGTCAGTGATCTAGATGACCGCAGGAGAATCCCCAACATCAGCGCTCTAGCTGACCGCAGGAGAATCCCCGTCAGCATTCTAGCTGACCGCAGGAGAATCCCCAACGTCAGCGCTCTAGATCACCGCAGGAGAATCCCCGACGTCAGCGCTCTAGCTGACCGCAGGAGAATCCCCGACGTCAGCGCTCTAGCTGACCGCAGGAGAATCCCCGACGTCAGCGCTCTAGCTGACCGCAGGAGAATCCCCGACGTCAGCGCTCTAGATGACCGCAGGAGAATCCCCGACATCAGCGCTCTAGATGACCGCAGGAGAATCCCCGACGTCAGCGCTCTAGATGACCGCAGGAGAATCCCCGACGTCAGTGCTCTAGCTGACCGCAGGAGAAACCCCGACGTCAGCGCTCTAGATGACCGTAGGAGAATCCCCAACGTCAGCGCTCTAGATGACCGCAGGAGAATCCCCGACGTCAGCGCTCTAGCTAACGGCAGGAGAATCCCCAACGTCAGCGCTCTAGCTAACCGCAGGAGAATCCCCAATGTCAGTGCTCTAGATGACCGCAGGAGAATCCCCAACGTTAGTGCTCTAGATGACCGCAGGAGAATCCCCAACGTCAGCGCTCTAGATGACCGCAGGAGAATCCCCAACGTCAGCGCTCTAGCTGACCGCAGGAGAATCCCCGATATCAGCGCTCTAGCTGACCACAGGAGAATCCCAAACGTCAGCGCTCTAGCTGACCGCAGGAGAATCCCCGACGTCAGCGCTCTAGCTGACTGCAGGAGAATCCCCAACGTCAGCGCTCTAGCTGACCGCAGGAGAATCCCCAACGTCAGCGCTCTAGATGACCGCAGGAGAATCCCCAACGTCAGCGCTCTAGATGACCGCAGGAGAATCCCCGACGTCAGAGCTCTAGCTAACGGCAGGAGAATCCCCAACGTCAGCGCTCTAGCTGACCGCAGGAGAATCCCCAACGTCAGCGCTCTAGCTGACCGCAGGAGAATCCCCAACATCAGTGCTCTAGCTGACCGCAGTAGAATCCCCAACATCAGCGCTCTAGATGACCGCAGGAGAATCCCCAACGTCAGCGCTCTAGCTGACCGCAGGAGAATCCCCGACGTCAGCGCTCTAGGTGACCGCAGGAGAATCCCCGACGTCAGCGCTCTAGATGACCGCAGGAGAATCCCCGACGTCAGCGCTCTAGCTAACGGCAGGAGAATCCCCAACGTCAGCGCTCTAGCTGACCGCAGGAGAATCCCCAACATCAGCGCTCTAGATGACCGCAGGAGAATCCCCGATATCAGCGCTCTAGCTAACGGCAGGAGAATCCCCAACGTCAGTGCTCTAGCTGACCACAGGAGAATCCCCAACGTCAGCACTCTAGATGACCGCAGGAGAATCCCCGACGTCAGTGCTCTAGCTGACCACAGGAGAATCCTCAACGTCAGCGCTCTAGCTGACCGCAGGAGAATCCCCGATATCAGCGCTCTAACTGACCGCAGGAGAATCCCCGATATCAGCGCTCTAGCTGACCGCAGGAGAATCCCCGATATCAGCGCTCTAGCTGACCACAGGAGAATCCCAAACGTCAGCACTCTAGATGACCGCAGGAGAATCCCCAACGTCAGTGATCTAGATGACCGCAGGAGAATCCCCGACGTCAGCGCTCTAGATGACCGCAGGAGAATCCCCAACGTCAGCGCTCTAGATGACCGCAGGAGAATCCCCGACGTCAGTGCTCTAGCTGACCGCAGGAGAATCCCCGACTTCAGCGCTCTAGATGACCGTAGGAGAATCCTCGACGTCAGCGCTCTAGATGACCGCAGGAGAATCCCCGACGTCAGCGCTCTAGCTAACGGCAGGAGAATCCCCAACGTCAGCGCTCTAGCTAACCGCAGGAGAATCCTCAATGTCAGTGCTCTAGCTGACCGCAGGAGAATCCCCAACGTTAGTGCTCTAGATGACCGCAGGAGAATCCCCAACGTCAGCGCTCTAGATGACCGCAGGAGAATCCCCAACGTCAGCGCTCTAGCTGACCGCAGGAGAATCCCCAACGTCAGCGCTCTAGCTGACCGCAGGAGAATCCCCAACGTCAGTGATCTAGATGACCGCAGGAGAATCCCCAACGTCAGTGATCTAGATGACCGCAGGAGAATCCCCGACGTCAGCACTCTAGATGACCGCAGGAGAATCCCCGACGTCAGCGCTCTAGATGACCGCAGGAGAATCCCCGACGTCAGTGCTCTAGCTGACCGCAGGAGAATCCCCGACTTCAGCGCTCTAGATGACCGTAGGAGAATCCTCGACGTCAGCGCTCTAGATGACCGCAGGAGAATCCCCGACGTCAGCGCTCTAGCTAACGGCAGGAGAATCCCCAACGTCAGCGCTCTAGCTAACCGCAGGAGAATCCTCAATGTCAGTGCTCTAGCTGACCGCAGGAGAATCCCCAACGTTAGTGCTCTAGATGACCGCAGGAGAATCCCCAACGTCAGCGCTCTAGATGACCGCAGGAGAATCCCCAACGTCAGCGCTCTAGCTGACCGCAGGAGAATCCCCGATATCAGCGCTCTAGCTGACCACAGGAGAATCCCAAACGTCAGCGCTCTAGCTGACCGCAGGAGAATCCCCGACGTCAGCGCTCTAGCTGACTGCAGGAGAATCCCCAACGTCAGCGCTCTAGCTGACCGCAGGAGAATCCCCAACGTCAGCGCTCTAGATGACCGCAGGAGAATCCCCAACGTCAGCGCTCTAGATGACCGCAGGAGAATCCCCGACGTCAGAGCTCTAGCTAACGGCAGGAGAATCCCCAACGTCAGCGCTCTAGCTGACCGCAGGAGAATCCCCAACGTCAGCGCTCTAGCTGACCGCAGGAGAATCCCCAACATCAGCGCTCTAGCTGACCGCAGTAGAATCCCCAACATCAGCGCTCTAGATGACCGCAGGAGAATCCCCAACGTCAGCGCTCTAGCTGACCGCAGGAGAATCCCCGACGTCAGCGCTCTAGGTGACCGCAGGAGAATCCCCGACGTCAGCGCTCTAGATGACCGCAGGAGAATCCCCGACGTCAGCGCTCTAGCTAACGGCAGGAGAATCCCCAACGTCAGCGCTCTAGCTGACCGCAGGAGAATCCCCAACATCAGCGCTCTAGATGACCGCAGGAGAATCCCCAACATCAGCGCTCTAGCTAACGGCAGGAGAATCCCCGACGTCAGCGCTGTAGCTAACCGCAGGAGAATCCCCAATATCAGCGCTCTAGCTAACGGCAGGAGAATCTCCGACGTCAGCGCTCTAGCTGACCGCAGGATAATCCCCGATATCAGCGCTCTAGCTAACGGCAGGAGAATCCCCAACGTCAGTGCTCTAGCTGACCACAGGAGAATCCCCAACGTCAGCACTCTAGATGACCGCAGGAGAATCCCCGACGTCAGTGCTCTAGCTGACCACAGGAGAATCCCCAACGTCAGCGCTCTAGCTGACCGCAGGAGAATCCCCGATATCAGCGCTCTAACTGACCGCAGGAGAATCCCCGATACCAGCGCTCTAGCTGACCGCAGGAGAATCCCCGATATCAGCGCTCTAGCTGACCACAGGAGAATCCCAAACGTCAGCACTCTAGATGACCGCAGGAGAATCCCCAACGTCAGTGATCTAGATGACCGCAGGAGAATCCCCGACGTCAGCGCTCTAGATGACCGCAGGAGAATCCCCGACGTCAGCGCTCTAGATGACCGCAGGAGAATCCCCGACGTCAGTGCTCTAGCTGACCGCAGGAGAATCCCCGACGTCAGCGCTCTAGATGACCGTAGGAGAATCCCCGACGTCAGCGCTCTAGATGACTGCAGGAGAATCCCCGACGTCAGCGCTCTAGCTAACGGCAGGAGAATCCCCAACGTCAGCGCTCTAGCTAACCGCAGGAGAATCCCCAATGTCAGTGCTCTAGCTGACCGCAGGAGAATCCCCAACGTTAGTGCTCTAGATGACCGCAGGAGAATCCCCAACGTCAGCGCTCTAGCTGACCGCAGGAGAATCCCCGATATCAGCGCTCTAGCTGACCACAGGAGAATCCCAAACGTCAGCGCTCTAGCTGACCGCAGGAGAATCCCCAACGTCAGCGCTCTAGCTGACCGCAGGAGAATCCCCGATATCAGCGCTCTAGCTGACCACAGGAGAATCCCAAACGTCAGCGCTCTAGCTGACCGCAGGAGAATCCCCGACGTCAGCGCTCTAGCTGACTGCAGGAGAATCCCCAACGTCAGCGCTCTAGCTGACCGCAGGAGAATCCCCAACGTCAGCGCTCTAGATGACCGCAGGAGAATCCCCAACGTCAGCGCTCTAGATGACCGCAGGAGAATCCCCGACGTCAGAGCTCTAGCTAACGGCAGAAGAATCCCCAACGTCAGCGCTCTAGCTGACCGCAGGAGAATCCCCAACGTCAGCGCTCTAGCTGACCGCAGGAGAATCCCCAACATCAGTGCTCTAGCTGACCGCAGTAGAATCCCCAACATCAGCGCTCTAGATGACCGCAGGAGAATCCCCAACGTCAGCGCTCTAGCTGACCGCAGGAGAATCCCCGACGTCAGCGCTCTAGGTGACCGCAGGAGAATCCCCGACGTCAGCGCTCTAGATGACCGCAGGAGAATCCCCGACGTCAGCGCTCTAGCTGACCGCAGGAGAATCCCCAACATCAGCGCTCTAGATGACCGCAGGAGAATCCCCAACATCAGCGCTCTAGCTAACGGCAGGAGAATCCCCGACGTCAGCGCTGTAGCTAACCGCAGGAGAATCCCCAATATCAGCGCTCTAGCTAACGGCAGGAGAATCTCCGACGTCAGCGCTCTAGCTGACCGCAGGATAATCCCCGATATCAGCGCTCTAGCTAACGGCAGGAGAATCCCCAACGTCAGTGCTCTAGCTGACCACAGGAGAATCCCCAACGTCAGCACTCTAGATGACCGCAGGAGAATCCCCGACGTCAGTGCTCTAGCTGACCACAGGAGAATCCTCAACGTCAGCGCTCTAGCTGACCGCAGGAGAATCCCCGATATCAGCGCTCTAACTGACCGCAGGAGAATCCCCATTATCAGCGCTCTAGCTGACCGCAGGAGAATCCCCGATATCAGCGCTCTAGCTGACCACAGGAGAATCCCAAACGTCAGCACTCTAGATGACCGCAGGAGAATCCCCAACGTCAGTGATCTAGATGACCGCAGGAGAATCCCCGACGTCAGCGCTCTAGATGACCGCAGGAGAATCCCCGACGTCAGCGCTCTAGATGACCGCAGGAGAATCCCCGACGTCAGTGCTCTAGCTGACCGCAGGAGAATCCCCGACTTCAGCGCTCTAGATGACCGTAGGAGAATCCTCGACGTCAGCGCTCTAGATGACCGCAGGAGAATCCCCGACGTCAGCGCTCTAGCTAACGGCAGGAGAATCCCCAACGTCAGCGCTCTAGCTAACCGCAGGAGAATCCTCAATGTCAGTGCTCTAGCTGACCGCAGGAGAATCCCCAACGTTAGTGCTCTAGATGACCACAGGAGAATCCCCAACGTCAGCGCTCTAGATGACCGCAGGAGAATCCCCAACGTCAGCGCTCTAGCTGACCGCAGGAGAATCCCCGATATCAGCGCTCTAGCTGACCACAGGAGAATCCCAAACGTCAGCGCTCTAGCTGACCGCAGGAGAATCCCCGACATCAGCGCTCTAGCTGACTGCAGGAGAATCCCCAACGTCAGCGCTCTAGCTGACCGCAGGAGAATCCCCAACGTCAGCGCGCTAGATGACCGCAGGAGAATCCCCAACGTCAGCGCTCTAGATGACCGCAGGAGAATCCCCGACGTCAGAGCTCTAGCTAACGGCAGGAGAATCCCCAACGTCAGCGCTCTAGCTGACCGCAGGAGAATCCCCAACGTCAGCGCTCTAGCTGACCGCAGGAGAATCCCCAACATCAGCGCTCTAGCTGACCGCAGTAGAATCCCCAACATCAGCGCTCTAGATGACCGCAGGAGAATCCCCAACGTCAGCGCTCTAGCTGACCGCAGGAGAATCCCCGACGTCAGCGCTCTAGCTGACCGCAGGAGAATCCCCGACGTCAGCGCTCTAGGTGACCGCAGGAGAATCCCCGACGTCAGCGCTCTAGATGACCGCAGGAGAATCCCCGACGTCAGCGCTCTAGCTAACGGCAGGAGAATCCCCAACGTCAGCGCTCTAGCTGACCGCAGGAGAATCCCCAACATCAGCGCTCTAGATGACCGCAGGAGAATCCCCAACATCAGCGCTCTAGCTAACGGCAGGAGAATCCCCGACGTCAGCGCTGTAGCTAACCGCAGGAGAATCCCCAATATCAGCGCTCTAGCTAACGGCAGGAGAATCTCCGACGTCAGCGCTCTAGCTGACCGCAGGATAATCCCCGATATCAGCGCTCTAGCTAACGGCAGGAGAATCCCCAACGTCAGTGCTCTAGCTGACCACAGGAGAATCCCCAACGTCAGCACTCTAGATGACCGCAGGAGAATCCCCGACGTCAGTGCTCTAGCTGACCACAGGAGAATCCCCAACGTCAGCGCTCTAGCTGACCGCAGGAGAATCCCCGATATCAGCGCTCTAGCTGACCACAGGAGAATCCCAAACGTCAGCACTCTAGATGACCGCAGGAGAATCCCCAACGTCAGCGATCTAGATGACCGCAGGAGAATCCCCGACGTCAGCGCTCTAGATGACCGCAGGAGAATCCCCGACGTCAGCGCTCTAGATGACCGCAGGAGAATCCCCGACGTCAGTGCTCTAGCTGACCGCAGGAGAATCCCCAACGTCAGCGCTCTAGATGACCGTAGGAGAATCCCCGACGTCAGCGCTCTAGATGACCGCAGGAGAATCCCCGACGTCAGCGCTCTAGCTAACGGCAGGAGAATCCCCAACGTCAGCGCTCTAGCTGACCGCAGGAGAATCCCCAATGTCAGTGCTCTAGCTGACCGCAGGAGAATCCCCAACGTTAGTGCTCTAGATGACCGCAGGAGAATCCCCAACGTCAGCGCTCTAGATGACCGCAGGAGAATCCCCAACGTCAGCGCTCTAGCTGACCGCAGGAGAATCCCCGATATCAGCGCTCTAGCTGACCACAGGAGAATCCCAAACGTCAGCGCTCTAGCTGACCGCAGGAGAATCCCCGACGTCAGCGCTCTAGCTGACTGCAGGAGAATCCCCAACGTCAGCGCTCTAGCTGACCGCAGGAGAATCCCCAACGTCAGCGCTCTAGATGACCGCAGGAGAATCTCCAACGTCAGCGCTCTAGATGACCGCAGGAGAATCCCCAACGTCAGAGCTCTAGCTAACGGCAGGAGAATCCCCAACGTCAGCGCTCTAGCTGACCGCAGGAGAATCCCCAACGTCAGCGCTCTAGCTGACCGCAGGAGAATCCCCAACATCAGCGCTCTAGCTGACCGCAGTAGAATCCCCAACATCAGCGCTCTAGATGACCGCAGGAGAATCCCCAACGTCAGCGCTCTAGCTGACCGCAGGAGAATCCCCGACGTCAGCGCTCTAGGTGACCGCAGGAGAATCCCCGACGTCAGTGCTCTAGCTGACCGCAGGAGAATCCCCAACGTCAGCGCTCTAGCTGACCGCAGGAGAATCCCCGATATCAGCGCTCTAACTGACCGCAGGAGAATCCCCGATATCAGCGCTCTAGCTGACCGCAGGAGAATCCCCGATATCAGCGCTCTAGCTGACCACAGGAGAATCCCAAACGTCAGCGCTCTAGATGACCGCAGGAGAATCCCCAACGTCAGTGATCTAGATGACCGCAGGAGAATCCCCAACATCAGCGCTCTAGCTATCGGCAGGAGAATCCCCGACGTCAGCGCTCTAGATGACCGCAGGAGAATCCCCAACATCAGCGCTCTAGCTAACGGCAGGAGAATCCCCGACGTCAGCGCTCTAGATGACTGCAGGAGAATCCCCAACATCAGCGCTCTAGCTAACGGCAGGAGAATCCCCGACGTCAGCGCTCTAGCTAACCGCAGGAGAATCCCCGATATCAGCGCTCTAGCTAACTGCAGGAGAATCCCCGATATCAGCGCTCTAGCTAACAGCAGGAGAATCCCCGACGTCAGCGCGCTAGCTAACCGCAGGAGAATCCCCGTCAGTGATCTAGCTAACCGCAGGAGAATCCCTGACGTCAGTGCTCTAGCTGACCACAGGAGAATCCCCAACGTCAGCGCTCTAGCTGACCGCAGGAGAATCCCCGATATCAGCGCTCTAGCTGACCACAGGAGAATCCCAAACGTCAGCGCTCTAGCTGACCACAGGAGAATCCCAAACGTCAGCGCTCTAGCTGACCGCAGGAGAATCCCCGATATCAGTGCTCTAGCTGACCGCAGGAGAATCCCCGACGTCAGCGCTCTAGCTGACCACAGGAGAATCCCAAACGTCAACGCTCTAGCTGACCGCAGGAGAATCCCCAACGTCAGCGCTCTAGATGACCACAGGAGAATCCCCGATATCACTGCTCTAGCTGACCGCAGGAGAACCCCCAACGTCAGTGATCTAGCTAATCGCAGGAGAATCCCCAACGTCAGCGCTCTAGCTGACCACAGGAGAATTCCCGATATCAGCGCTCTAGCTGACCGCAGGAGAATCCCCGATATCAGCGCTCTAGCTGACTGCAGGAGAATCCCCAATATCAGCGCTCTAGCTGACTGCAGGAGAATCCCCGATATCAGCGCTCTAGTTAACCGCAGGAGAATCCCCAATATCAGCGCTCTAGCTGACCGCAGGAGAATCCCCAACGTCAGCGCTCTAGCTGACCGCAGGAGAATCCCCAACGTCAGCGCTCTAGCTGACCGCAGGAGAATCCCCAACGTCAGCGCTCTAGCTGACCGCAGGAGAATCCCCAACGTCAGCGCTCTAGCTGACCGCAGGAGAATCCCCAACGTCAGCGCTCTAGCTGACCGCAGGAGAATCCCCAACGTCAGCGCTCTAGCTGACCGCAGGAGAATCCCCGATATCAGCGCTCTAGCTGACCGCAGGAGAATCCCCAATATCAGCGCTCTAGCTGACCGCAGGAGAATCTCCAAAGTCAGTTCTCTAGCTGACCGCAGGAGAATCCCCGATATCAGCGCTCTAGCTGACCGCAGGAGAATCTCCAAAGTCAGTGCTCTAGCTGACCGCAGGAGAATCCCCAACGTCAGCGCTCTAGCTAACGGCAGGAGAATCCCCGACGTCAGCGCTCTAGCTAACCGCAGGAGAATCCCCAACGTCAGTGATCTAGCTAACCGCAGGAGAATCCCTGACGTCAGTGCTCTAGCTGACCACAGGAGAATCCCCAACGTCAGCGCTCTAGCTGACCACAGGAGAATCCCCGATATCAGCGCTCTAGCTGACCACAGGAGAATCCCCAACGTCAGCGCTCTAGCTGACCACAGGAGAATCCCCGATATCAGTGCTCTAGCTGACCGCAGGAGAATCCCCGACGTCAGCGCTCTAGCTGACCACAGGAGAATCCCAAACGTCAGCGCTCTAGCTGACCACAGGAGAATCCCAAACGTCAGCGCTCTAGCTGACCGCAGGAGAATCCCCAACGTCAGTGCTCTAGATGACCACAGGAGAATCTCCGATATCACTGCTCTAGCTGACCGCAGGAGAACCCCCAACGTCAGTGATCTAGCTAATCGCAGGAGAATCCCCAACGTCAGCGCTCTAGCTGACCACAGGAGAATCCCCGATATCAGCGCTCTAGCTGACCACAGGAGAATCCCCGATATCAGCGCTCTAGCTGACTGCAGGAGAATCCCCAATATCAGCGCTCTAGCTGATTGCAGGAGAATCCCCGATATCAGCGCTCTAGTTAACCGCAGGAGAATCCCCGATATCAGCGCTCTAGCTGACCGCAGGAGAATCCCCAACGTCAGCGCTCTAGCTGACCGCAGGAGAATCTCCAAAGTCAGTGCTCTAGCTGACCGCAGGAGAATCCCCAACGTCAGCGCTCTAGCTGACCGCAGGAGAATCCCCAACGTCAGCGCTCTAGCTGACCGCAGGAGAATCCCCAACGTCAGCGCTCTAGCTGATCGCAGGAGAATCCCCGACGTCAGCGCTCTAGCTGACCGCAGGAGAATCCCCAAAGACAGCGCTCTAGCTGACCGCAGGAGAATCCCCGACGTCAGCGCTCTAGCTGACCGCAGGAGAATCCCCGATATCAGCGCTCTAGCTGACTGCGGGGGAATCCGGTTGCGGGGGGAGGGAGGCTCTGAAGCCGAGATCGCGTTATTGCAAAAGAAATCCTTCGCTGGAACGGTCTTCTCCGTGTGCTTGGATTTCTTTTTCATTAACGCGATCTCAGCTCTGCTGCAGAGCCTCCTCCGGTCCCCGGACCGGATTCCACTGCACCCAGCTGACGTCAGGGAGGGGGGAACTTTAAAAGAGAATATCTCTCAAACCATAAAGATTTGATAGATGGCACTGGGGGCATTTCATTTCTTTTTCTAAGGGCTACAAGATGGAAGGTTGTAAAATTTAAGTATTACTATCTCTTTAAATATCAGAGGGTGTAGAACACATTGCAAAGCACTGCTCTGCACACCCCTCTAGTACCCCCCAAAAAAAACAAATCTTAAATCAATTCTTCCCTTTAAAATTGGTATGTTTTTACTTACTGATACATCCTTTTTTTCTTAGTCCACTGAGGCATGCAGGGACCATGGGGTTAAACAGTGCGCCTATAGGAGGCAGGGCACTCTAAACAAAAAAAACTCCTTACACCTTCTAGCTGCTATCCCCCCCCTTTCTGCCTTCAGTTTTCGTTTAGCAGAATCAGGAAGGGAATAGCAGTAAAACAGATCTGTCAGAAACAGCAGTATATCCTCACCGAGCAAGTATTGTGTGGGCCGTGAATGGACTAAGAGAAAAGGATTTATCAGTAAGTAAAAAATCCCATTTTCTCTAGCGCCAGTGAGGGATGCAGGGACCATGAGGACGTACCAAAGTCATCCCAAATTAGTGGGAGGGAAAACAATTAATGAACAATGGCATCCAAAACTTTTCGGCCAAAACTAGCATCTTGAGATGCCAAAATGTTAACTTTGTAAAGGTGAACAGATGACCATGTAGCTGCTTTGTACAACTGTAGTCTGGTTCTTCAAACCCCATGAAGTACAAATGGACCAAGTTGAATGAGCAGTGATTGTAAAAGGTGCTGGAACAGACTGTAGTCAGTATAACCTGTTTGAGCCACGAGGCAATAGTTGTTATGGATGTTGGTCTGCCCTCACAAACAAGGTGTCTGATGTCCTAATGGATTATGTAACATGGACATACCGTCTTAAGCATATCACTACATCTAAGGTACTACATCTTAGATGAATTAGGACAAAGAAGAAAGGCGAACCACTTCTTGGTGTATATGGAAAGCATTATCATTGGCTGGAGGCAGAAGGTCCTGAAAGTCCATTGAAGGAAGGGGGTGGCAAATGCAAGCCTGCCGCCCGCCCGCAGGGAAGATGGGACACAGAGCTTAAAGGGATAGTAATATTTAAAATGTAAAAAAAAATATGTTGTAGGGTTTATCCCCCTGAGTAAAACAAGAGCACTCCCACTTCTGAAAGGTGTTTCATTCAAAAGTTATTAATTTTCAAAGTTGAATTTTTTAGGTGCAATATCACAGTGGCCTGAAATTGTACAGTGGCGCTGTTGCTACATGATCCTATGGACAGCTCTGGTCCCAGGAACATAAATCTCCATAGGATGGTGTAGCAACAGCGCCACTGTACAATTTCAGGCCACTGTGATATTGCACCTAAAAAATAGGTGTGTATATATATATATATATATATATATATATATATATATATATATATATATATATATTGTGAGGACTTATTCACGTTCTGCTTGATCAATTGATTATTGTGTTATATTTACATTTTCATTTTAGATACGGAGGAGCCGGTGAGCGCTAGTCATTTTTTTGTTATGTTATAGGGGTGTATCTGGCATTGTCTGAGTTTATCGCAGAGCAAGTGAATGTGTTAGTCACCTGTCTAACACAACGGGGCGCACACTTACTGAAATGGGGCAATGGACTCCACTGGAACATCAAACTTGGACTTCTGGGTTTGAAGGTTGTAGAAATACTTCCGGTTGTGATTTTTGCTGAAGGCCATTGTCCATGGATCTGTGATAAAGGGGATTTGAAGTGTTAAAGGTAAAGTAAACTGTTGTTTTTTTAATGGAGAAAAAAAGTGTTATTTCTATTCACTGTTTTTGTGTATATTTTATCCTGTTTGTCTACTGCTAGTTGTTTCAGTTTCAATCAAATAAAAATGAATGTCCTTTATTAGCCATTCAAGTCTAGTGATGCTCACTGATTGTTGTGATGAAATGTGACCTAGAGGCAGACGTCAGAGATCACCATATACAACAAACTACAGATAGATATAGCTGACTACTGCATTGAAGGGATAGTAATACTTCATTTTATGAAGACGATATAAGTCTTATCTCTCAAACCTTTAGCCCGTATACATGGGCTAAGGTGCACCCAGCGGCCCTTGCTGCTGCCCTGGAGCAGAGACAGGCAGTGAGCCGATCAGCGCGTTCGGCGAGTCTCTACTGCGCACGACTGGAGTCATGTACAGTAGAGACTCGCAGAATGCGCTGATCCTTAACCCTTTGAGTGCCAGAGTGGTACGGAATGCGTTGCTTTGAAATGAGTTCCACACCACTCTGGCACTCAAAGGGTTAATGGGGAAGCTCCCTTGTGTGCGAAACCACACATGCACAGTAGAGACGGCTGGAACAGGGAGCGACGCATTCTATCACTTTATGTTATAGGAAGTGTGACAAATTAAGCTTGGAGCCTCAACACACAAATGTGCAGACATGCTTGTTGTGAAACACTATAATATGAAGAACCATAGTCTGTGGCTTAAAGGGATAGTAACACTTCATTTTTTCTTTATTTTGTTTTGTAGGCATTAAAAAAACATGAAGAAAGATATACGTCTTATCTCTCAAACCTTTATGGTTTGAGAGATATTCACAAGCAAAGTTTCCCCTCCCGTCCCTTTTACCTAGTGTAAGCCATCTCTTCTCAGATGTGGAATCCAGTCCATAGACCAGACAGATAACAGCAGGGGACAATCTTCGTCCTAAGAGAACAATGAAAGCCCTGCCCCCCTTGACAAGTTTTTCAGGTTTTTCCCTTATCTTAATTGAAGATTGTCTCTCTCTGCAGTCTACCTGGGCACCTCCCTTCTGATCTGGCTGAGCAGTGTTACATCAGTAAAAGGGGAGAGATGGGGGACACTTTGTCATTAAATTACTCTTGAACTACAACTCTGACAGAATAGAAATAACACTCTCCAAAGTCCAAATACTATGATGATTAATTAGAGCTGCTTTTATTATGAAACATCACTATCCCTTTAATGGGCAAATATCATGTGGATATTGTCCTATCAGAAGATTTGCCTCCCTAGGAGGAGATCGGCAAACAAAACCTGCATTGTGAGCCACCAAGGGATATAAATATATAACCACTTATGTCATCAATATATTGTATATATATATATATATATATATGCATATTGATTATAAACACACACACAATATTGTGTGTGTTTCTCTCACATCCTAAACATGCAATTATGTGTCTCAAAAGCACAAATAAATATATTCTATGCGGAAAATGTATACCTAAGTAAGTTCTAGATGTCTGTATTATACAGCACACAAGAAATAGGTAATGCAATGCCCTGAGATACTCTGCAGGACATCGCAATCTTCCAAGGCACAACTTCCAAACAAAGCAAACGGGAAGGGAAGACGAGGAAAGGATAAGGGAGAAAGGGGTCAGGATATAGGGGGAGGGGGTAGTCCGCCGGTCTTCCCTCCCAAAGTGGGGCAGCCCCTTAGAGTCAGCTGGTACCAGGCACTTAGGTAGTGGACAAGTTTATATGCATCGTCTGTTGAGAGACTAATCTTAACGACCGGCCGATCAGAGCGGCGGGTTAAGGACCACAGAGCTTTTTTTTTTTTTTTTGCTCCATCCGCTTCCGAACTTCCTGAACGGCGTGCAGCCGCGGGGGGAGCCCAGAATTCCATGACGGTCATAGTACGTCATGGGTCGTTCAGTCAGATCGACCCTTGACGTACTATGACCGTTAAGGGGTTAAGGTTCAGAAAAAAAAAAAAAAAATGTTTTTCTGAAACAATATTAGATCGCACTGATACAAAATATGCTTAGTCTGTTTTGTCTCTGGGTTTCACATCCATCCCTACAAGACAACTGGTGCAGCTCACAGGAAAGAAAACTAGTCCAGAATATGTTGTGAAAGGAGATGACAGCCACGTAAACAGAAAAACAGGTGACACATGGAGAGTTGGTAAACGGCCATAAAAAAACATTTAAAACTACATGTATTTAGAAGGAAGTTAGACACACCTAATGACATTTTAAAAAGATAGTTCTGTATCTCATGCATGTTTCTATCAGGGTGCTGGGTTGTATAGCTAGGGGCATTAGTAGCAGAAAAAGGGATGTTGTCGTGCCAATCTACAGATCTCTGGTTAGACCTCACCTAGAGTATTGTGTACAGTACTGGAGACCTCATCTCCAGAAGGATATAGATACTCTAGTATATTGTGTACAGTACTGGAGACCTAGAGTATTGTGTACAGTACTGGAGACCCCATCTCCAGAAGGATATAGATACTATAGAGTATTGTGTACAGTACTGGAGACCCCATCTCCAGAAGGATATAGATACTCTAGAGAGAATTCAGAGAAGGGCAACTAAAATGGTCAGTGGTCTACAGGAAAAGACATATCAGGATGGACTAAAGGATCTGAACGTGTATAGCTTGGAGGAGAGAAGAGAGAGAGAGGGGATATGATAGACACATTCACATACATGAAGGGATTCAACAAAGTGCAGGAGGGAAGTATATTTCAAAGGAGTAAAAATGTTAGGACAAGAGGCCATAGCCTAAAACTAGAGGGACACAGGTTTAGATGTAATGTAAGAAAGTTTTACTTCACTGAGAGGGTAGTAGATAAGTGGAATAACCTACCAGCAGAAGTGGTAGAGGTTAATACAGTGAGGGGATGTAAGCATGCATGGGATAGGCATGAGTCTGTCCGGAACATAAGACAAGACCAAGGACCAAATAAGGTTTGAGGATTTTACAGTAAGAAAATGGGCGACTAGATGGGTCTAATGGTTCTTATCTGCCGTCAAATTCTATGTTTCTATGTGAGGGAAGAGTCTGTAAAGCACTGGAGAAGAATAAAGCGCTTATTCACACTTAATCGCATAGTAACACTTAATATGTTTAAAAAAAATAAATAAATTAAAAAAAAAAAAAAAAAAAAAAAAGGATTTTAGTCTTACCTTGTTTAAAGGGATAGTAATACTTAAAATGTAAAAAAAAAATATGTTGTAGGGTTTATGCCCCTGAGTAAAACAAGAGTACTCCCACTGCTGAAAGGTGTTTCATTCAAAAGTTATTAATTTTGAAAGTTGAATTTTTTAGGTGCAGTATCACAGTGACCTGAAATTGTACAGTGGCGCTGTTGCTACACGATCCTATGGACAGCTCTGGTCCCGGGACCATAAATCTCCATAGGATGGTGTAGCAACAGCGCCACTGTACAATTTCAGGCCACTGTGATATTGCACCTAAAAAATTCAACTTTCAAAATTACTCAGGGGGGATAAACCCTACAACATATTTTTTTTTTTTACATTTTAAGTATTACTATCCCTTTAAATCCTTTTCTTTTAGTCCATATGGAATACAGGTCTCCCACCCAGAGAAAAAGGACCTCTGTTGGTCTCGTCTGGCTGGACATGGGAGCCCTTTTTGGGTTTTGTTCTCACAGGAGCTTTCCTCTTCTCTCACTGTCTTATCTAGTGAGCTTGTCTCGTATCAAAAATGGAAAGGTGGGGTCGGGGCAAGCCTGATGAAGGGGAGAGAAGGCTCCACCTTCAAGACCTTGTCTTCTAAAATGTTCTGTCTTCCAAGTAAAGGAAGATCACCTCCCCATGGTGCTTGTATTCTATATGGTCTAAGAGAAAAGGATTTAACAAGGTAAGACTGAAATTCTATTTTCCTCTTTTGTCCAATATGGAATACAGGTACCATGAGGCTATAATAACAGTAGACTCCCAGCAGTGTAAAATAACAGAAAGGACATAGCTCCATACCCCATAATACCAGGGTTCCCTAGGACTATCCGGAACTAGAAACAGCCAAACATAACAAAGTGTCAATGGACACTGAAAACAGTTAGCACAGCACACAAGTACAAGAACCAACCGGGCTCGAACAGTAAGGCACAGGAAGAAATAGGCCCTTAGACAGGAAGTACTGCCTGAAGGACCTTCCTGCCAAAGCTGGCTTCGGACGTCCATACGATAGTGTTTGGCAAAGGTGTGCAAGGAGGACGAAGTTGCAGCCTTGAACTGATTAGCAAAGGCCTGATTATTGTAGGCCCAAGAGGCCCCAACAAACCTGGTGGAATGTGCTGCAATACAGAAGGTAACAGGTTTTGTCCTGAGTTTGCAAGGCAATGAAGGCACAACAATCTTCTTATTGATGTGGAACTCAGAGACCACCTTAGGAAAGAATTCCTGGGAGGCACGAAGAGTCCTTGTGAAACACCAGAAAAGGTGGTTTCAGGACACAGCCTGCAGCTCAGCAACTCTGTGGACAGAGACCATAGCCAAAAGAACAGTCATCTTCCACATCAAAACATGTAATGGAATGATAGCAAATAACTCAAAGAGAGGCCGCTGTAAGACACCCAGCACCAGATTAAGGTCCCATGAAGGCGTGAGAGCCTTGTAAGGCAGGGAAAGCATGAGTGACCCCCTAAAAGAACACCTTGACATCTGAAAAGATCGCAATACATCTCTGGAAAAACACAGAAAGAGCAGACGCCTGAACCTTCAAGGAACTCAGACTGAATCCTTTGTTGACGCCATCCTGTAAAAAGGACAGGACCACAGGAAGGTCAAACTCCTGTGAAGACAGATCCTGTCTACACACCAAGAATGAAAAATAGACCAAACCCTGTGATAGGCCTTAGAGGAGACAGCCATTCTAGCCTTGATCATAGTGGAGACAACCTCAGCGGAGAATCCCTTTCTCCTCAGAATGGAGGCTTCGAAGTCATGCTGTCAAATCCAGCTTCTTCATGTCCACCTTCCAGAGGTAACCCTGAAGGAGGATGTCCTGCCTGGGCAGCAGCGGAAACAGATACTGAATGGAAAGACAAACCAGCTCCACAAACCACTCGCTCTTGGTACAATAAGGAGCGACCATAATGACCGTCGGGCTGTCCTTCCACATCTTCCAGAGTACCCTGGGAATGAGAAGGATTGGAGTAAATATGTAAGCGAGGTGAAAGCGCCACAGAATCGCCACTACGTCCGTGGCAAAGGCCAGAGGATCCCCCCTAAAGCAGCGGTTCTCAACTCCTGTCCTCAGGACCCACTAACAGGCCAGGATTTGATGATTTCCTTGTTAGAGCACAGGTGAGTTAATCAATGTGAATGAGCCTCTGATCACCACACCTGTGCTCTAGCAGAGAAATCCCTAAATCCTGGCTTGTTAGTGGGTCCTGAGGACCGGAGTTGAGAACCACTGCCCTAAAGGGACAAAACACTGGAACCTTACTTTTGTGCCTTGCGGCCATCAGGTCTATCTGAGGTAAACCCCACTTCTGTACGATCAGGGCGAACACTTCCGGATGGCGTTCCCACTCTCCCAGATCTACTTCGGAGCAAGCATGAGCTCTTCTCTTATTGTTTGTTGATGTAAGCCATGGCATTGTCCTATTGGACCTTACTGGATGACCCTTCAGCTATAGGGTCCAGTACACAAGAATAAGCCAGATCATCCTGAGTTCCAGAACGTTGATAGACTGAAGAGAGTTCTCTGCAGTCCATCTGCCCTGAATCCCCAGGTCACCCATAACTGCACCCCAGCCTCGCAGGCTGGTATTCGTTGTGACCATGGTCCACTCCGGAAGCACAAACAGCTTCCCCTGCTCCAGGTTGCTCCTGCGCAACCACCACTACAGATCCAGTCTGACTTCGGGAGTGAGGGAGAGCTGCCGATCCAGGAGATCCAGATTTTCGTGCCACGTCCAGATGATAAGTCTTTGGAGTTGCCTGGCGTGAGCCAGAGAGTAGGGCACCACTTCTAGGATGGACACCATGCGGCTCGCAGCCTTCATGTACTTCCAGACCGGAGCTGAGGACTATTCCAGAGACTGGGACACCACCTGTATTACTCACAGGATCTTGTCCTCCGTCAACAAGACCCAACCCAGATGGGTATTGAACCCGAGCTCCAGGAATATCAAAGCCTGGGAATGAACTGGGGATGGGCTGGGTAAAGGCCTGAGAGACTTTACCTCAGGACCAAAAAGAGATTTGCCCTGAAAGGGCAAGGAAACCAGTGACTTCTTGGAAGAAAGGTCTGAGGTCCAGATTTTAAGCCAGAGTTTTTTGCGCAGTAATACTAATGAGACCATCTGCAGAAGGTATAACGTCAGCTTCATAGGGGTCCCCATAAGAATAGGAAGAATCCCCCTCTTCATATTCCCCCTCCTCTTTGTTATCCTCAGAGGAGTCCTCTCCAGAGGAGTCCAGTACAGCAGGCAACCTTTGGGCCTCAGAGGCCACAAACCTGAAGGTGGTACGGGGTTTCCAAGAATGAAGAACCCCTTGCAGAGAGAGAAGGGAAATTGTGCCATAGTGGACTTCAAGTCTTTCACACAAACTGGATATTGTTCAAGGCTGGAGGGCCCCAGTGGAGTAGAAGGGGCCACAGCGCATGTGGGGCATAGAGATCCTGAATACTCACTAGGGAGCCCAGCTTGGCATAAGGAGCAGTAAGTAAGGGGGAGGGGGGTCAGAGAGACGCCCATGAGTCCTTTTCCTTAGGTCTAGACCCATGTCCTGTTGGATCCAACATCCTAACAGGAGTAGTACCGAAAACATTATAAAATACCAATAACGGTTTCCCAGAATAATAACTCACCCTAGAAAAGCCCAGAAAGGTACTTATCTGACAGGCAAAGGGTTAATCTGAGGAGAGCAAGGAGAGGCAACATTTGCGTAGGATAAACAAGAGAAAAGTAAAATGGTATCTATAAATCAGGCAGCCAATCAGAAGAAAGCCTGTGAAAAGGGCATTCTGGGGTAATGTATTCTTCTCAGTTAATGTCACCTAGCAATGCTTACCGCTCCACTCGCGGGGCCCATAAGACACCGGGGATGTGAACCGGGTGCTAGGGCATGAGAAGACAAGAAGAGTGAGCCCACTCTGAACTCTGTATGACAAACGGTTGCAGAGATTTGTCCTAGAGAAGACCGTCCCATAGAAGTCAATGGAGTAAGTGCTGATGATG
Source organism: Rhinophrynus dorsalis (assembly GCA_037306005.1). Taxonomy (NCBI): domain Eukaryota; kingdom Metazoa; phylum Chordata; class Amphibia; order Anura; family Rhinophrynidae; genus Rhinophrynus; species Rhinophrynus dorsalis. Next base: position 13,111,387 of record CM074720.1, on the reverse strand, counting down.
CAGGAAGCGCGTCTTAAAAAGGTGCCATGTACCCAAAAACGAAAAATTTAAAAAGTTGCCCAAAACACCCAAAGACCCAAGGGCACATGAGTGGGTAATAAAAACAACTCTGAGGGGAAAACCCCAAACCCAGAGAAACCAGTAGGGAAGGGGTTAAACCGTACTAAAGCAGCCATCCATACTCCACAACTTAGGGTAAAGACTAGAAATGACTGAACATGAGGACAAGATCTCAAGGCTCAGAAACAATCCATGTAAGAAGGGGGCCGATGGGGGCAAGTGGCTCATGGCACTCAAAGGGTTACTCATCAATCTTCATCTTGTCTTCAGGTTACCATTATGAAGAACCAGAGACTCAGAGGGACCTGCTGTGAGTGAAAACTTGGGCCCCAAGTTTCTCTCCACAGGGCTGCAAGGGTCCACAACAGCACCTGCACACTGGTCAAACCTCCAGGGGAAGCCAGGAATGGTAACCCACCTAATGGGGGAAATGTGATACCCCATCCTATATAATAATTTGCTAGGATGTTTGTCAGAAGCCGTCATGCATAGTACAGACTGCCCGAACGCACAGAATGCTGGGAGTTCTGTGCTGGGAGCACAGAATGCTGGGAGGTGTAGGAATGCTGAGAGGCGTAGGAATGCTGGGAGCACAGAATGCTGGGAGAATGGATTGCGGAGAGAACGGATTGCGGGGAGAACGAAATGCTGGGAGCATTCTGTGCTTTCGGGCAGTCTCTACAGTGTATGACTGTGTCAGGATCAGGACGCAGAGCACGACCGGCCTCTTAACCCTTTGAGTGCCAGCGGGGTACACTCTTGCCGCCTTCATCTCCGTACTATGTCTACGATCCGAGCTTTTCTTACACAAGACACTACTAAAATTCTAATTCAAACACTCATCATGTCCCGTCTTGACTACTGTTACTCTACTAACTGGCCTTCCTCTCACTTGCCTAACCCCAATACCGTCCATAAGGAATGCTGCTGCAAGATTAATCTACATCCCTCATCGCATCTCTAACGCCACTCCCCTCTGCCAATCCCTACACTGGCTCTTATTAGCATATAGAATTAAATTCAAAATCTGGTGCTCACCTATAGAGCCCTTACCAACGCTGCACCCCCCCTATATTTCATCTCTCATTTCCACATACACTCCCGACTCGCCATCTTCTCTGTGCACACGACCTTCTCCTCTCTACAGCTCTTATCACATCCTCCCACTCCCGTCTACAGGGCTTCTCCCACTACCACCTGCAGGACTTCTCCCATGCTGCACCTGAGCTCTGAAATTCCCTCTCCTGTCCCATCAGACTCTCCCCCAGCCTTCATACGCTCCTTGCAAGCTCACCTCTTCAGGGAAGCCTATCAACTACCTCCATAAACATCATCACCAAGAACCACTTCTTCCCTGGACCACTGCACTCACCAGCACTTCTCTCTCCCACTCACTGACCGACAGTTCATGCGGCAGGAGGTACTTACACCCCATAGCACTTACTTCTTCTTTATCCAACTGTCCTTCCTCTAGATTGTAAGATCTCAACAGTAGGGCTTCTGATCCCTTTGTTCACCACATACTATTTAATATCTCTGTATGTCTATTCCCTATTGTACAGCTCTGTGGAATAAGTTGGCTCTATAGAACAATAATAATGGTCTCCTGTATGGATTTACCTGGATGTCAGGGACAAATAGTCCTACAAGTAAATCCACTTAATTTTTTAACCCTTTTACTACCAGACACATCACAGTCAATATTGCTAGTGTGCTATATAAGCTGAAATATCAGAAGATGCAGTTTAGGAGATAGTGCGTCCTTAATTTGTGACAAAGCAAAACTCTGTGTGCAGCACATATTTTAAAGAGATAGTAATGTTTCATAATAAAAGCAGCTCTAATTAATCATCATAGTATTTGGACTTTGGAGAGTGTTATTTCAATTCTGTCAGAGTTGTAGTACAAGAGTAATTGAATGATAAAATATCCCCCTCCCGCCCCTTTTACTGATGTAACACTGCTCAGCCAGATCAGAAGGGAGGTGCCCAGGTAGACTGCAGAGAGGGACAATCTTCAATTAAGATAACCTGAAAAATCTGTCAAGGGGGACAGGGCTTTCATTGTTCTCATAGGAAGAAGATTGTCCCCTTCTGTTATCTGTCTGGTCTATGGACTGGATTCCACATCTGAGAAGAGATGGCTTACACTAGGTAAAAGGGGCAGAAGGGGGAAACTTTGCTTGTGAATATCTCTCAAACCATAAAGGTCTGAGAGATAAGACTTGTATCGTTCTTCATGTTTTTTTCATGCCTACAAAATAAAATAAAGATCAAAGTATTACTATCCCAGAAAGCTTACCATACAGAAATAAAAGTGACAATATTTCCTAACATGTTATAAAGGATGTTTTCAATATGCAAACTTAAATTCAAGGAGACTGACCGGCTGGTAAGCATGGCTGGGAAACATCCTTAAGTAGAGGAGTAGAATTTGAGCCATAAAAACTCTTTATTAATATTGCCTAAATTGTAACTGTATTATATATTTTCAGTATAACAATAACAGTCTATTTTAGATTCTTCCTGACAATGTTTTCCACTCATATCAAGAAAGATCTATGTTGGCTCTCACCATTCATAGTCTTAACAATGTACAGTCCACGGGGCACGAAGTGTCGATCATCTCTTCCAGTGTAGGAGAGCCGTGGGATCCCCCCAGAACTCTTAATAATCTTCATCTCCAACCTGAGCACACAGAAACAAAAACAGACTGTATGGCACGCAACGGAAATCTTGCATCAAAGCTGACCATGTGAACTAGGCCTTGATCAGACCACTATTTTTGGCAAATAGAGAGTAATTAGTCTGCAGAATCCTGATGCGGAGATAGATTTTTACATGGAATAGGAAACAGAACAATCATGTAACGTGTACGTTATCTGAGCTGGACAAACCCAGAGGCTGAGAATGGGGAGGAGTAATCAATATATGTGGGCTAAGCTATTTTCCATAAAAGTCTCAAGATCACTGAATACAGAAGATAAGAGTAAACTCACCGTAAAAATATCTTCTGTATCTCCTCTAGTCTGTAAACCTCTTTTACCCTGAGAGAAGAACACATGACATGAATGCACCACATGCACACAGTCCATATAACTACAAGAACACAACAAAAAAATAGGATTTTAGTCTTACCTGTTAAATCCTTTTCACTTAGTCCATACAGGTCACTGGTACACTGGGGAGGCGATCTGCCCCTTTAACAGGCAGGAACAATTATTCCAATGTGAGCAGGGGGTGGAGCCTCCCCTCCTACTTAAGCTGCCTTCAGGCCAGAGCCACTAGATTGATTTGAGACACTAAAACTGACCAGAGGTAAGCAAGAAGGAAGACTCCTGTGAGCATGCCCCGAAGGTCTCCCACTAAATGCCACAGCAGAGCCAAACATGGTCCATTGACAGGGTGGGAGACCAGTGACCTGTATGGACTAAGTGAAAAGGATTTAACAGGTAAGACTAAAATCCTATTTTCACTGTCGTCCAATACAGGTCACTGGTACACTGGGATGTACAAACATTAAGCTGTTCCAGAGGCGGGAAGTAAGGCAAGGACCAGGCGTGAGGCCCAAGTCACTAGAACTGCAATGAACCAAGTAATCATATAGCCTAATAACAGAAGTGTCAACGGACACCAACCGGGGGGAGTATAGACCCCCAAACTAACACAGCACACAGAACTAGAGCCAACCGGGCTCAACCGTAAAGAAGCACTAAGAATCACAGAATAGAAGTCCTAAACAGGCAAGACTGCCTCCAGGACCTTCCTCCCAAAACTGGCATCAGCCGAGGCCAGTACATCAACACGATAGTGCTTCGAGAATGTGTGCACAGAGGACCAAGTGGCCGCTCTGCACAGTTGATCAGCAGACGCCTGATTCTTGTAGGCCCAAGAGGCCCCAACTGATCTGGTGGAATGGGCAGTCACCCGGAAGGGAACATGCTTATTCCGCAACTTATAGGCTTCACGAATAGTAGCCTTAATCCAAGAGGCAAAAGTCACTTTGGATGACGGTCTCCCTGCCCTAGGCCCCTCAGGAATGACGAATAGAGCGTCAGACTTCCTGATAGACTCAGTGCGATGAACATAAAACTTGAGGCAACGCACCACATCCAACAAATGGAGATCTCTTTCCTTGTCAGAGGAAGGGTTAGGGCAGAAAGAGGGAACCACAATCTCCTGATTGATGTGAAACTCGGATACAACCTTAGGTAAGAATTCCTTGGTAGTGCGAAGCACAGCCTTATCCTTGTGGAACACCAGGTAAGGAGGTTTACAAGACAGAGCTTGTAACTCTGCTACCCGGCGAACTGAAACAATAGCCAAAAGAAAGGCCATTTTCCAAGTCAAGAGACGTAAAGGAATGGAAGCCAAGGATTCAAACGGGGGTCGTTGGAGAACCCCCAGCACCAAATTGAGGTCCCACTGGGGAGTAGGACTCTTGAAGGCAGGCCGAACATGAGTCACGCCTTGGAAGAAAACTTTAACATCAGGAAGGATAGCAATCCGTTCCTGGAAAAATACGGACAGAGCAGAAGTCTGGACTTTGAGGGAACTCAGACTGAGTCCTTTCTCAACACCGTCCTGCAGAAAAGCCAGGACAGTGTGAAGATGAAAATCTAGAGACATCTTCCGATCAGTACACCATGCCACAAAGGTGGCCCAGATACGATGATAGATCTTGGAGGACACAGGCTTGTGAGCACTAAGCATTGTCGACACCACTGAAGGAGAAAACCCTTTCTTCTCTAGAATTGAGGATTCAACCGCCACGCCATTAAATGGAGATTCTGAACAACCTCCTTCCACAGATATCCCTGAAGAAGCAGATCCGGACGGGCAGGAAGAGGAAACGGGTCCGCCACTGACATGGCCATCAACTCCGGATACCAGGACTGGCGAGGCCAGTTTGGAGCGATCAGGATGACAGGGCAACGCTCCAGCTTCAGCTTCTGGATGACTCTGATCAACAGACGAAGAGGAGGGAAGATGTAAGCCAGAGGAAAATCCCAAGGGATTGACAAGGCATCCGCTGCTAGAGCAAGAGGGTTCCTCCACCGAGAGCAAAACGTCGGCACCTTCCTGTTGTGTCTGGTAGCCATCAGATCCACTGCAGGCACCCCCCACCTCTGGGTGAGAAGGTGAAATACCTCTGGATGAAGAGCCCACTCTCCGCTGTCGACTGTGTGACGACTGAGAAAGTCTGCCATGACGTTGTCTACGCCTGGAATGTGAACCGCTGAAATGACAGGCACGTGATCTTCTGCCCAAGATAAAATATCCTTGACCTCCAACCAGGTGGTGAAACTTTTTGTGCCACCTTGTCTGTTGATGTAGGCCACCGCGGTGGCGTTGTCGGACTCCACTCTGACAGGGCAACCTTCCAGCTGAGATTCCCAGTGCCTCAGGGACATTGATGGAGAGAAGAGATTCCTCCAGTCCCCATTTACCCTGAGCACTGAAACGACCCAACACAGCACCCCATCCCAGGAGGCTGGCATCCGTTGTGAGCGTGGTCCAATAGGGAATTCGAAAGGATCTCCCTTTCAGGAGATGAGAGAGATCCAACCACCATTGCAGACTCAACTCGACATGAGGAGGCAAAGAGACGGACAGATACTGATGATCTGGATGATTCTTGCACGTCTGGATCACAAACCTCTGAAGTTCCCTGGTGTGAGCCATGGCAAATGGCACAGCTTCAATCGTGGAAATGAACTTCCCCACCAGAGACGTCAACTTCGGCACCGGAACCCTGTCGAGTTCCAGGATCTTGGCTACTCGGATGGCAATCTGATGAGCCACTTCCTCTGGCAGAAACACCATGCACTGCTGAGTGTCGAACAGGAGACCCAAGAAAAGGAGCCTTTGAGATGGGACCAAGTCTGACTTGTCCAGATTCAAAATCCAGCCGTGACGGTTCAGAGTGTGTATACACAGCTGCATCTGCTGGTGGAGAAGCTCCGCAGAGGAGGCTTTCAGGAGGAGATCGTCCATGTAGGGGGTCACTCTGACCCCATCTCGATGAAGCACAGCTATCAAGGATCCCAATACCCTCTGAAAGACCAGAGGGGCTGAGGTCAGTCCAAAGGGGAGAGCTGAAAACTGAAAGTGGCCCTTGTGACAGGCAATCCTGAGATACCGTCTGCTCTCCGGATGAATAGGGATGTGAAGATATGCATCCTGAAGGTCCAGGGAGGCAAGGAACTTCCCTGGAGACATCGCTGCTATCACAGAACGCAGAGATTCCTGACGAAAGTGGGAACTCACAACAAAGGAATTGAGATCCTTGAGATCCAAAATAGGACGAGCACCTCCGTCCTTTTTGGCCACCACGAACAGGTTGGAATAGAATCCTGAACCTGTGTGCTCTGGAGGAACCAATTCCAGGACCTCTTTGTCCAAAAAATCCTGAATAGCGTCGTTGAACAGACGCCTTTTTGTAGGTTCCTGAGAAGTAAAATGGAACCGAAAAGGAGGAAGGGAAGAGAAAGGGATCCTGTATCCCTCTGATACTACCTGAATAACCCATGGGTCCGTCACAGACTCCTCCCAAGTCCGGCGAAAGATGTGGAGACGTCCACCCACTGCCGGATGCGGACCCGGGTTCGGTGAGTCATGCCGAAGCAGTCTTGGAGGTCTTGGCCTTAGGGGCAACTTTGGGCTTCCAGGACTGTTTGGGCTTGGAGGAGGGACGCGTAGAGGACGGCCCCGTCTGGGACGTGGAGCGTGTCTCAGTCTGAAAGGAACGAAAGGACCGATTGCGTTTGGCTGGAAACTTTTTCTTGAAGACTGAAGGTAGAAGAGTACTTTTACCACCAGTAGCCTAACTGATCACCTCTTTGAGTTCAGAACCAAACAACAAATTCCCCTGAAAGGGCAAAGAAAGCAAGGCTTTCTTGGAGGCCGTATCAGCAGACCAAATTTTCAGCCAAAGAGCACGTCTGGCCACCACAGATGACGTGGAGGCCCTAGCCATCATGCGCACAGCATCAAAGGCAGCATCAGAAACATAATTCTGGGCTTCTGCAACATTAGCAAGAAGCTGCAACTGCTCAGACACTGGCGCATCCTGGCGGACCGCTTCAGTCAGTCGTTCAGTCCAGGCTGCAATAGCCCTATTAACCCACGCCACTGCAAAGGTTGGAAGCATGGCAGTGCCAATGGAAGCAAAAATGGATTTAAGAGAAAGCTCTAGCTTTTTATCCGTCCAATCCTGCAGGACAGAGGCATCAGATACAGCTAAGGCAGTGGATTTGGATAACCTAGAAACAGGAGCATCCACTTTAGGAGGATGAACCCATTTTGCCAGTTCAGTCTCAGGAAAAGGGTAAAGTTTAGCAAACTTTTTGGACACAGAAGAGGACTTGTCAGGATTCTTCCACGCATCAGAGACTAGCCGGGCAAGAGTAGGGTTAGTAGGAAAACATACAACCGCCTTAGAAGGTTTTTGAAAAACATCTGTTGGATCATGGGTAGATTCTTGAGTCAGAGGAAGGTTGAGCGTGTTTAACACAGCTCTAATCAAACCCTCAGCAGAAACCTCAGGGTCACATTCATAAGGGTCCCCAATGGACCTGTTAGACTCAATAACAGTGCGTTCCTCAGCATCAGAATCCTGCAAAAGTTCTTCTTCAGAAGAATCAGACACATCAGGAGCCCCCTGTGGCTTAGGCAGGGAAGTCCTGATTGTAGAGGGGGTCTGCCAAATCTGAAGAGCCCCCTGTACCTGAGAGGGAAAGAGTTGGAGAGTGGATCTGAGATCCCTAGTGGCAGCCTTAAACTCTTTCACCCAAGTTGGGTCAATAGCATGGCTGGGAAGCCCAGGGTTGCTATCATGACAATCTGTACATTTAGGGCATAAGGTACCAGAACAATCTCTAGGCAGCCCAGAGTGACAAGAGGAGCAAAGCGCAATGGGGGGAACGGACACCCCAGCCTCCTTAGTCTTAGGTCTAGCCCCTGACTCCAGTGGAGTAGACATGCTCACAGAGTCAAATATACACCACTTAATAAATATCACCCAGTAGAAGTGTGAAAGATTAAAGTTTCACCCCAGAAATGCCTAAAATCGGACTTATCTGGCCAGCGAAGGGTTAATCTGCTGAGAGGAGAGAAGGCTCAGTCCCTGCGTAGTATACTCGCTGAGAAATAACACCACAAAATGGCTGCCGTCAGGTCAGCCAATCAGAAAACGAGCGCGAAACGGGCGCTCATGGGAAATGTAGTTTTCTCTCAGAAGTACCCCAAACAGTGCCCGAAGCCCCCCTGAACTCCCCACACCCCGAAACTAGATACCGGATGATAGAGCAGGAGCAGAGCAAGAAAATGAGCCATGTCTGAAGATGCTGTGACAAGCGGTTCCAGAGATATGTCCCACACTGTGTAAACTCATAGAGAGTAAAGGAGCAATGGCGTCTATGTGGGAAAAGGCGCAGAACACTAAATATTAATAAAGTACTACTGAAACATAAAATGCACCAAACATCTTCCAAACACTTGGAAAACATAAGAAAACAATACCCCAAAGCTCCAAAACCCCAGAGAATACCACAGAAATTGCATAAACATAAGAAATGCAAATAAAAACACCCTATGAGTGCTGGAGTGCAGATGCAAACTCCCAAATACAAGCCCATCAAAGGGACACTGTGGGGACAAGTGGACCTTCAGCACTCAATGGGTGGCTCACCTTTCTGCAGGACTTCTGTCTTCAGGTGACCATGATGAAGTAGGAATAAACCAGAGGTAAATTCCCCAGCAGGGAAGCTGCTTGACTCAAGCTGTTCCCTCTTCAGGGCATAAGGTCCACAGAAAATCCCTGGAAGCTGCACCAGCCACTTTAGGGAGGGCAATTCACAGCCATGGTCACCCTCCTAATGGTGGTATTCCATATTTGAATAAAAATAAAAAAATACTAAGTTGAATGTATAGATGTTCTCCACCTGGTGTGCACAGCACACAGGAACAAATCAATCTAGTGGCTCTGGCCTGAAGGCAGCTTAAGTAGGAGGGGAGGCTCCACCCCCTGCTCACATTTGAATAATTGTTCCTGCCTGTTAAAGGGGCAGATCGCCTCCCCAGTGTACCAGTGACCTGTATTGGACGACAGTGAAAGAACAGTAGAACATCAGTGGAAAGACTAAACTAGTACAAAGTGGTCTTGCAAAGTAACAATGATATCAGTAAATAGTCAGACTTATCAGTATAATCACAGGTAGTCCCAGTTAGAGGGACGTTATCTCCATAAAATGAAAAGAGCATATCCATTAATATATTGTGTGTGCCTTTTTCAGATTTTATTTTGCTTAACTTTGGTCAGAAAAGGTGGAGAGGGGCTAAAAATGCTACATTTCCAGGAAAAGACCCCCCCCCCCCCCCCCAAAAAAAACCCAAAACCCAAAACCAAAAAGATAAAACCTTAAAGAGGAACTACCACCCCTTGTAAACTTTGCACCAAATAATTACCCTTCAATTGCTCAGTAGCGCTAGTTGCCAGAATTATTACAGTGTTATAGAGAATTCTATACTGCTCCCGGACTGACAGCCAGGAAACAGCGCAGACATCTTTCCATAGTGACGGTTGCGTGCCTGCGCTGTCAGTCCCTTTTGGAACCAAACAGCTCCTAGAAATGCATCCTAGAGCAGGCTGGGGCTGACAGAGCAGGAGCGCAGACGTCATTATGGAAGGATCTCGGAGCTGTTTCCAGCCTGTCAGTCTTGGAGCAGTGTATAATTCTCATTAACACGGTAATAATTCTGGCAACTAGCACTACTGAGCAGCTAGTCACCAGATGGGTAATTATTTGGGGCCATGATTGAAAGGGGTGGTAGTTCCGCTTTAAAAAGAGGTAACGGACTAGCGATTAGAACCCACACAGTCCTATGTCACTTTTCAGGTGTTTTTTTCATGTGTTGATGTTACAATGGCACCCATGTAAAAGAGACCTTAGGCATCAAGGTTTATCAACCCTTTGAACAACAGAGAAGTGCAACACATTTACCCCGTGCCACTCGAAGGATCAACTCCCAGAGGAATTGAGGTCTGTTCAATACACTGCACATATGGCCCTAGAAGGAGCAGATCTGGTGATACTGGGGAATGCCACTGATCTGCAATTTCCACCAGGGATTGGTGCCAGGCATATTTAGGCTAAGCTGGTGATATAACAATGACATGGGCATTCTTCTGTTTGGTGATGACCCTCGGAATAACTGGTAGCAGAAAATATAGGAATGCTAAATTATACTGCCAAGGAGTCATTATGGCATCCATTGCTATGGCTTTAAAGGAATAGTAATACTTAAAAATTATCAATCCCTATATTGCAGTCATGTTAAAAATAAATGCATTGCCCCCAGTGTCATCTCTCAAACCTTTATGGTTTGAGAGATAATCGCTCCTAAAGTTCCCCCTCCCTCCGGTCTTACGATCATCAGACAGCTCTGCAGCAGAGCCGAGATTGCGTGAATAAAAAAAAAAAAAAAAAAATCTTTCACTAAAACGGTCTTCCACGTGTTCTTGCAAACCAACCACATGTAGAAGACCATTTTAGTGAAAGATTTATTTTTTATTAACGTGATCTTGGCTGTGCTGGAGAGCCGCCTAGTGGTCGTACGACAGGCTTCCCTGCGGTCAGCTAGAACGCTGACTTCGGTGAAGGGGAGGAAGAGGGCAACTTTAGGAGCGATTATCTCTCAAACCATAAAGGTTTGAGAGATGACACTGGGGGCAATTCATCTCTTTTTAACATGACTGCAATATAGGGATTAGTAATTTTTAAGTATTACTATCCCTTTAAGGTCACTTGTTCTTGCTCAATAGGCCGGCTGTTTGGTGCTGCATCAAGATACCATTGTGTCCATCTCTGGATGACTCCAGCTTGCGTCACTAGCTCTGAAGACTTTCGTTTGAGCTCCCATTCACTGGTTCTATCTTCTGGTTCACTTTTAAAATATCGCATTCTAAACAGCATGTCCGCATTAAGCACGTCGCCTTGATTTAAAGGGCGACATGAGACTCTCGCTCTACACATAAAGGCAAGATTCTCATGTTGCGTCTTTAAATGGCGCTCCCCCCGCAGCATAAATATTATTGCCTGCATTAACCCTTTGAGTGTCTCCGACCTCCTATCATGTGCAAGTAGAACACAGTCAGCAATTGTGGATTATAAGACAACAGGAGAATACAGCACGTCAAAAGATAAGTTAGAAAAAACGGAATGAGGAATATGGAGCAAGAGAACCAATCAGGCCTTGATCAGCAGGACTTCCAGATAAGATGTGATGTGGATGTCCCTGGTTCTCAATAAGCCGCCAGTGGCACCAGTACCTTTATGAAGACCATGGGAGCTGATGTTAATCCAGAAGGGAGAACCACAAACTGGAGACCATTTGAGTGTATAAAAGCACCATATAATATGTATGGGTTTTTTTATTGCCCACACCACCCCATAGTGCTGCTGGTTTGCTACAGAATGGCTCATCTTTTGCTTTCTGCGCATGGACCTGCCTGTGCTATTTTCAAGTAGGCTGTGGGGTAAAACTGGAAATGGATTCAGAGGAAATTTGCTTCTTTCTCCCTGTCAAACTTCTGGCAGGACTTGAAATAAGGCTCACGTAACCCCTTGGATTGTAACAGTGCCTCCACATGGCACGGCAATACACTGGCGATATCTCTTGCATTCATACAATTTGTCCAGGTGAGAATGGACCCTAGACAATGAGATCTTCCTATTTTTCCATGGGGGGGGGGGGGGTAGGTCTGACTCTCACCAAGTGCCAGGGAAGTTCTGCTTTCCTTATTTTTGTCTTCATCGGATCTATCCAGATCAGTGTTTCTCAACCTTTTCTCATTCAAGTTAGCACTAACATGCAATCTGGAATTTCAGGTACCCCACACATTTTATATGTAATTTACCAAGGACTAAATGAAAGGAACATTTATGGTTTGAGAGATAATCGCTCCTAAAGTTCCCCCTCCCTCCGGTCTTACGATCATCAGACAGCTCTGCAGCAGAGCCGAGATTGCGTGAATAAAAAAAAAAAAAAAAAAAATCTTTCACTAAAACGGTCTTCCACGTGTTCTTGCAAACCAACCACATGTAGAAGACCATTTTAGTGAAAGATTTATTTTTTATTAACGTGATCTTGGCTGTGCTGGAGAGCCGCCTGGTGGTCGTACGACAGGCTTCCCTGCGGTCAGCTAGAACGCTGACTTCGGTGAAGGGGAGGAAGAGGGCAACTTTAGGAGCGATTATCTCTCAAACCATAAAGGTTTGAGAGATGACACTGGGGGCAATTCATCTCTTTTTAACATGACTGCAATATAGGGATTAGTAATTTTTAAGTATTACTATCCCTTTAAGGTCACTTGTTCTTGCTCAATAGGCCGGCTGTTTGGTGCTGCATCAAGATACCATTGTGTCCATCTCTGGATGACTCCAGCTTGCGTCACTAGCTCTGAAGACTTTCGTTTGAGCTCCCATTCACTGGTTCTATCTTCTGGTTCACTTTTAAAATATCGCATTCTAAACAGCATGTCCGCATTAAGCACGTCGCCTTGATTTAAAGGGCGACATGAGACTCTCGCTCTACACATAAAGGCAAGATTCTCATGTTGCGTCTTTAAATGGCGCTCCCCCCGCAGCATAAATATTATTGCCTGCATTAACCCTTTGAGTGTCTCCGACCTCCTATCATGTGCAAGTAGAACACAGTCAGCAATTGTGGATTATAAGACAACAGGAGAATACAGCACGTCAAAAGATAAGTTAGAAAAAACGGAATGAGGAATATGGAGCAAGAGAACCAATCAGGCCTTGATCAGCAGGACTTCCAGATAAGATGTGATGTGGATGTCCCTGGTTCTCAATAAGCCGCCAGTGGCACCAGTACCTTTATGAAGACCATGGGAGCTGATGTTAATCCAGAAGGGAGAACCACAAACTGGAGACCATTTGAGTGTATAAAAGCACCATATAATATGTATGGGTTTTTTTATTGCCCACACCACCCCATAGTGCTGCTGGTTTGCTACAGAATGGCTCATCTTTTGCTTTCTGCGCATGGACCTGCCTGTGCTATTTTCAAGTAGGCTGTGGGGTAAAACCGGAAATGGATTCAGAGGAAATTTGCTTCTTTCTCCCTGTCAAACTTCTGGCAGGACTTGAAATAAGGCTCACGTAACCCCTTGGATTGTAACAGTGCCTCCACATGGCACGGCAATACACTGGCGATATCTCTTGCATTCATACAATTTGTCCAGGTGAGAATGGACCCTAGACAATGAGATCTTCCTATTTTTCCATGGGGGGGGGGGGGGGGGGTAGGTCTGACTCTCACCAAGTGCCAGGGAAGTTCTGCTTTCCTTATTTTTGTCTTCATCGGATCTATCCAGATCAGTGTTTCTCAACCTTTTCTCATTCAAGTTAGCACTAACATGCAATCTGGAATTTCAGGTACCCCACACATTTTATATGTAATTTACCAAGGACTAAATGAAAGGAACAATACATAAAAGTATAGTTATTTTTAAATCTCACAAAGTGACAACCTAGAGCATATTGTGCATAACCATTTCAATATTCATCAGAAAATTAACTATGACATTTTTGCATGCATAGGACACCACAGTGCCACGGCACCCTGGCTGAAAACACATGAGCTACATAAACACACAGACTACTTCACTCCAGGTCACTCACCGGATGGGGTTCATGTCAGGCCTACTCGGCTTGGAAACCGCTTTCACAAACTTCTCTGCCAGATGAATTCTGAAACGCAAAGAAAGAACCATCTTTAACATTTTAGATTGAAGAAGCAGTATTGTTTAACTGTTAAAAACAAATCAACAAAAAAACATTTATTGTGCGACTTCCTGCTGAATAAAATCAAGGGTACTCACACTGTTGGGGGATGACATATTCAAAAGTTAATTTTTTTCCATTTTATTAAACCACATTTCCATTGTCATCACCAAGCAGTGTGTTTTCTGAGAAAGGGTGCTGCCCACTGCATTGTGAGCACAAATATTATGTTACTATGGAAATTTACTAAAGAAACATGTCCCTACACACACACAAAGCTGACTGTGGGGAATCGTCTATAAATTTGAAAGTGGGGGTTCCAAACGGCCTCCACACTTTATAGAGGTGGCCATATTTCTGCTCACCAGAGGACAAAGGCGACATCACAGATCACTCAAACAGAACAAACAAACAGATGGGAGCAATATCAGTTGCAACCGACACAAGAAAAGTGTTAACCCTTTGAGTGTAGAAGAATTATCCAACTGATTGAATTGCAATGATTTGGATACCTCTCTGATACTCAAAAGAGTATACTCTATAGAAACACATGAAGATAAAGTTCACTGTCTTCAGATCTACAGTCTCCAGACAGTGTGTGGTATATGGATGCAACGGACCACAGCTCTCTTCATACCTGATGTGATGAGAAGAACAAGCTCAATACATTTCAGATCATAACACTTCTATCAGGAGCAAAACCAGCAAACGGGATGTTTATTACATATAGAAATATCAGTGATCACTATCCTATATAATAATTAGCTAGAATGTCAGAAGCCTTCATGAGCAGTAGAGACTGCCCGAACGCACAGAATGCTGGGAGGTGTAGGAATGCTGGGAGTTCTGTGCTGGGAGGTGTAGGAATGCTGGGAGGTGTAGGAATGCTGGGAGTTCTGTGCTGGGAGGTGTAGGAATGCTGGGAGTTCTGTGCTGGGAGCATTCTGTGCTTTCGGACAGTCTCTACAGTGCATGACTGTGTCGGTGGCAGGACGCAGAGTGGGACCGGCCTCTTAACCCTTTGAGTGCTGGAGGGGTACGCAACGCATTGCAAAGCAATGCGTTGCGTACCCATCTGGCACTCAAAGGGTTAACATCTCCCAGACCTTGGCCCGTGTGCATGGGCTTTTACGCTAGTTCGAAATAATTGTGGTGTGTGTATGATGTAAACGGATGTAAATGAGCTCTTAAACATGAACAGGAAAATGATGTGAAAGATCAATAGATGGGGTATCAGGAGGGGTCCTGATGCCCCCCAAAGAGGTCTGAAAGACAAAGGGGGTCAGAACATAGGGGCTATTTTTTTTTTTTTTTTTTACTTTGCAGCCACCGCATGCTGGAAGTACTGGCTTATGCTGTGCGGCTGCATTGAGGCAGTACGGTGTATGGGCGTGGTACAGTGCGCACAACTGAACAACGCAGTCTTGGTACCCTAATAGTTAAACCAAAACCTAATCACATGCCTGTTATGTATGTACTATACCCATGGGTACATAAGGATGTGTCCAAATGATCCACAAATATCCACATGCCCCTGGCAGATAACCAGAGTTATGTTTAGCTGTGTGATATATATGGTCTGTATGTGCGTATGTTCTCATATAAGGAATGTGTGCATTCATGGATAATTAGTAAATAAGAGATATTAACATAAATTACAAATTGGGTATGGTATACATGTAGCACATGCGTGTGTGTTCCTTGTTAAATAGGTTAGGATTGCCTACGCCAGTATCTGTGTGACTGTATGAGAATTTAGACCATATGACCGTATATGGTTTTCATGTGTTTGTTTTTTTGTCAAATTTCAGCTTATTCTGCCATTAACATTTATTATTAAGTACGGTACAGTCTGAGGGTGGGCGGCCCTAGAAAACCACTGCACTTTTTTTTTCAATTAATGCTGGCATCACAGAGGGGCAAGCAACTGCGCAGCAATCCCAGAATTCCATGATGTGCCAGGACCATCACCGGTCCTTAAAGGGATAGTAATGTTTCATAATAAAAGCAGCTCTAATTAATCATCATAGTATTTGGACTTTGGTTTGAGAGATATTCACAAGCAAAGTTTCCCCTCCCGCCCCTTTTACTAGTGTAAGCCATCTCTTCTCAGATGTGGAATGCAGTCCATAGAACAGACATAACAGAAGGGGACAATCTTCTTCCTATGAGAACAATGACAGCCCTGCCCCCTTGACAAGTTTTTCAGGTTTTTCCCTTATCTTAATTGAAGCTTGTCCCTCTCTGCAGTCTACCTGGGCACCTCCTTTCTGCTCTGGCTGAGCAGTGTTACATCAGTAAAAGGGGCAGGAGGGGGATACTTTATCATCCAATTATTCTTGAACTACAACTCTGACAGAATTGAAATAACACTCTCCAAAGTCCAAATACTATGATGATTAATTAGAGCTGCTTTTATTATGAAACATTACTATCCCTTTAATTGTATATTTACTAGTTTTTTGGCTAGCCTGACACAAAGGCATTTTTAATGCAGTTTTCAAATATGCCAACTTGAATTAAAGGGATAGTAATAGCTATATCGTAGATACAATAAAAAGAGATTACTTGCGGTTATTCCTATCTCCCAAACTTTTATGGTTTGAGAGATATATACGAAAATAAAATTCTCTGCTCCCTCCCCTATCTCATACGTCAGCTGTATAGATCCTGGTCCCTGGACCAGACGGAGACTCTTCAGCAGAGCCGACATAGCGATATCTAAAAATAAATACTTCATCGGAATGGTCTACGTGTGCCTGGTTTGTAAGCACACTTTGAAGACCATTCTAATGAAGTATTTGTTTTTAGATATCGTTATGTTGGCTCTGCTGAAGAGCCGCTGTCTGGTCGCGTGCCCAGATTCTGCTTCTGACAGCTTTACAGCTTGTAAAGCAGAAACGGGAGGGAGCGGAGAACTTTATTTTCCTATAGCTCTCAATCCATAAAAGTTTGAGAGATAGGAATTACCGCAAGTAATCTCTTTCTATTGTATCTACGATATAGCTATTACTTGTTACATGACGTTACTATTCTATTAAAGTGAAAGTTACACTTTAATATGCCCCTTCTCCACTCATAATGGTTCCACCAGCTTTGAATTTAGATCAGCTCTGCAGTGTCACTGAATATTCACATTTTTGTCTAATTCTTTAAGCAAAAAATTATATACATATATATATACTAGCAATGTGGGACGGCGTTGCCTGTCATATTATTTACACAGAGAGACACTGTGTGAAACAGAAATATGCAGTGTTACAGACACGCACTTAAAGAGACAGAGCGTGTCACACACTGTGAAACGCATACATACGGAGACACACACACATAGGCATATGATGTCACATGTGTAGACAGTGTGTGACAGACGCAGTGGGGATGTAGATATGCTGATAAGATTTGTAAAAAATGTTTTAATTGCAGCTCTTCACCTTGATGAATAAGACCCTGTATCCTTACAGGTGAAGTGAGTGCACTGTGATACTTGAAGAATAAGGCCCTGTATCCTTACAGTTGAAGTGAGTGTGCTGTGTTACTTGATGAATAAGGCCCTGTATCCTTACAGTTGAAGTGAGTGTGCTGTGTTACCTGGTGAATAAGGCCCTGTATCTTTACAGTTGAAGTGAGTGTGCTGTGTTACATGATGAATAAGGCCCTGTATCCTTACAGTTGAAGTGAGTGTGCTGTGTTACTTGATGAATAAGGCCCTGTATCCTTACAGTTGAAGTGAGTGTGCTGTGTTACTTGATGAATAAGGCCCTGTATCCTTACAGTTGAAGTGAGTGTGCTGTGTTACTTGATGAATAAGGCCCTGCATCCTTACAGTTGAAGTGAGTGTGCTGTGTTACTTGATGAATAAGGCCCTGCATCCTTACAGTTGAAGTGAGTGTGCTGTGTTACTTGATGAATAAGGCCCTGCATCCTTACAGTTGAAGTGAGTGTGCTGTGTTACTTGATGAATAAGGCCCTGTATCCTTACAGTTGAAGTCAGTGTGCTGTGTTACTTGTAGAAGGTCACAGTGAGATGATGTTTGTGAGTAAAGGAATAATTTAGATTACAGCAGTGGATACTGCAGTACATTTGAAGAAATAGGTTGGCAGACAGAGGGTTAAGTGACAGATGCAGTGATAGATAATGTAATAGTGATGTGGGAGTAAAATGGAGAGATTGGGATTATGGATGAATGGCAAGGGGATAGGTGAGTGGGGGTGATAAGGGAGGAGGAGATGAGAGATTGAGGAGAAGAGGGACAGTGAAGTGTTACAGTAAAGTAATGGGTGAGGGGGAGAAATGACTATATATAGACAGTGAAGTAGACATGAAATACAGGGCTGTAGGGTTATTGCATTATACAGACCTAGTGTAGCAGTTGGTTGGAGTGAAGCACTTTAACTTTGAGTGTGAGAGAGGTATGCAACACACATTGCTGTGTAATGAGATGTATAGTCTTCTGGCAGTGAAAGGAATATGTGACACATGTTGGGCGCTCCTTGCATTAGTGGGCTGTGGTGGTCGGCTGGGACAGAACCGGATTATTTGTCCATGGGCCGTAGGCAAGGGATCAATATAGGGAGCCCTAACAGCTAATAGGCTTCAAAACAGGAAGGCTCATATACTAAGTAAAGTGGTGGAATTTTGTGGAAAAGTAACAGCAGCACAGGGAACAATACCCATTTATTTAAATGGGCGTTTTAACGTCTTCAACGCTAGAGAGGTCAGCAAAGCATTGCATTTGTTCTGTATGGTACAGATGAATTGTTCCTCTTTGTGTTAGTACATCAGCCTCACAGATCACAGTGCACAGTCTGCTGCTGCAAGAGCCAAAAGTATAAATGGGTTTAGATTAATGGGGTAAGAGTATAACTGTATGGGCCTTATGTATCAAGATAAAGGGTGCAAGTAAAAAAAAAACTGACACCATAGGGTTGAATTGAAAAATCAGGAAAATCGTGTTGACATAAATGGGGCTTTAACCCCTTGAATGCTACAATGGTCCCCAACGCGTTGCTTTGGCAATGTGTTTGCATTGTCTGTAGCGGTCATGGAATTAATAGTCTCATTGAAATCAATGGACATTTTCAAAGAAATCAGTTTAACCCTGTGGGCCACTTGTGAGGAAAGAGTGGGCTGCACAATACCCAAATGTGGAAGCTTTCCAAACAGATATTAACCCTTTGAGTGACAGAGGTACGCAGAGCAATGTGCTGCATATCATCTCTGGTACTCCAAGGGTTAATGGGCTTAACCCTCTGAGTGCCAAAGAGGTATCCAAGGCATTGCAACAGCACTCAAAGGTTTAAATTGAAACAAAGTGAGTCCATCAGCCCCAGTCCTTAGCATGGAAACTGAAGATCTGTGTGTTATAATCTATTCCCCAGCTGACTCTGAGTGTCCCAGTGTGTCTTTGAAAGAAGTGATCAATGTGTGGCTCCCCAGCAAAATGGTTACTGCTGGTTGGTGGGTTATAGTATTGTGCCATGAGTTGTTTACTGTAGGAGTTGTAAGTCGAGAGAAGTGATGTAGCAGTAGGTGAGTTGTGGAGGAGAGGGCTAACCCTCTGACTGTCAGAGAGGTACGCAACGCATTGCAATGTATGCGTACCCCTCTGACACTCAAAGGGTTAAGGTAGGCTGACCAGATCTCACCTTTAACCGGGGACACATAGGAAATAGCCAGTTTGCAGTACTTCACTGAAATGAAAGCAGTCCTGCAGTATGCATTTTTCCTATGCGTCCCCAGTTAAAGGTGAGGTCTGATCAGCCTAGGTTAAGACTGATGTTGGGGGGCAGGCTAACTGTTCCTTACAGCCGCCCCTGGGTGTGTGTGGCAGGGGACGCAGGTTTTCTCTCTTATATATATATATATACACTACCAATGTGGGACGGTGTTGGGCGCACGTGTGTGAAATGTAGACACACTGATAAACACAGATATATGCAACACACAAGCAGACACATACACACAGTGAGCGGCAGAGACATGCACACACACACACCGGAGATGCACACAAATATGTAACAGAGATGTACACACACACACACGCAACATATATGCACAGAAACACATGCGTGCATGAGTTGTGCACCCCTCTGGCACTCAAATGGTTAATGTATAGAGAGGCATGTCAGAGTTAAATAGCAGTGGGAAGTGTATTCATACCTGGGAACATTGACTTGTGGAGTCCCTGGAAGGGAGTCATGTGGTGCTGATGTGGAGAGAGCAATGGGTCAATCTGGGTTAAAAGTGGGAGGGGCTTAATCACGAGTAGGGGCGGGGCTTAACATAAATGTGGAAAAGTGTTAGTAATAGGCTGGGGAAGGAGGAGAAGTGGGAGGGAAATGCAAGTTTACAGTGTGAGGGGTTTGAACACACTCCCTGAGGGGTAAAACGTGATACACAACCCTGTGGCAGTCAGTGGGTTACGTGTGTACCTGATGGCTGTCTGTCCTGTGTCTTGCATGGCAAATGATGACAGTGAAGAAATAATTCAGCAATGAGGGCCTACCTTAACCCTCTGAGTGCCATTTTGTTCCCCTGGTGATGCAGCACCGTTCAGTGGCTGTAGTACAGGTCCTGCTGAGGCCACTGGGAGTCAGGGTGAGTGACTGTGTCAGCCATATTTCTTTCTGGCTTTGTGTGTGTGGTGGTGCTGTGTGAGTGGGGCATGTGTGTGTAATACCTGGGAACTTTTACTTGTGGAGTCCCTCATGTGGTGCTGATGTGGAGAGAGCAATGGGGCAATCTGGGTTAAAAGTGGTCAGGGCTTAATCGCGAGTAGGGGGCGGGGCTTAACACAAATGTGGAAAAGTGTTAGTAATAGGCTGGGGAAGGAGGAGAAGTGGGAGGGAAATGCAAGTTTACAGTGTGAGGGGTTTGAACACACTCCCTGAGAGCTAAAACTTGATACACAACCCTGTGGCAGTCAGTGGGTTAAGTGTGTACCTGATGGCTGTCTGTCCTGTGTTTTGCATGGCAAATGATGACAGTGAAGAAATAATTGAGCAATGAGGACCTACCTTAACCCTTTGAGTGCCATTTTGTTCCTCAGTGGCTGTAGTACAGGTCCTGCTGAGGCCACTGGGAGTCAGGGTGAGTGACTGTGTGTCTGCCATATTTCTTTCTGGCTTTTGTGTGTGTGAGTGGGGCATTTGTGTGTGTGAGTGGGGCATGTGTGTGTGTGTGTGTGGTGCTGTGTGAGTGGGGCATGTGTGTGAGTTTGGTGCTGTGTGAGTGGGGCATGTGTGTGTTTGTCTGTGGTGTAGGAGCACGTGGCGGCCATATTGTTTTTTTCTGACTTTGATAGTGGTGGGCGGGCTGCATAGTGGGGGTGGGCCAACTCCCTTCGGCCACTGCAATTGGTGTGAAAATCACGCCCCCATTGAATCACCCAATGGGAACAGTAACCCCTCCTTATTGCCACCCCCGGGTGTGTGTGTCTCCTGAGGAGACATAAATTATGCAATGAGCCTTTCTCTTTTATATATATAGATATATATATATGAGAGAGACACCCTAAGCAGAGACCTGCAGCACACTAATTTGCTACTGCACCCTGTTTGAGAACCAGTCTTTGCAGTAGGCTCCATAGACTAACACAGGAACTGGAGAGTTTCACAAGAGAGAAGTTATTTCCTCGATCACATCCTAGTTCAACACCCCCCAGAAGAGTGTAAGACTGCAATCCTCTGGTCCTGTTTAAAATCTGGGATAACCCAATAATCTTCGCTGTCTCCGTGCTTTAGAAATGTGTTGAGACCACTGACGAGCTGAAGGCCAGACGTCTGGCTACTAAATGGACAGGTAAGTCTGGAAGAACGATAGATGGAAAAGGTCACAAACCTCTGATTGAAGTGCTGCGGCCGGACGTCCATACCATTGAGAAACAGGGCATCAAGTATATGAATGGCGCTGATCTTCCTCTGTGCCTTTCCCTGTCAGACAGCAGAAAACACGTGTCAATGGCATAGACAGAATATGAACAAGGTATGCTTACTTACTTACGTGGTTAACCCTTTGACTGCCGGAGAGGTAGGCAATGCATTGCTGTGCAATGTGTCGCCTACCCCTCTGGTACTCAAGGCGTTAAGGCGTGAGACATGTGTAACGGTAGACGGTGAGGCAAGTGATATGGAGAGACGGAATGTGTAGAATGTAGTGTTGCCTGATGGGAGGTCCGGCTCAGGACATTATGTGTAGTTCTAGTTTAGTAACGTTTCTCACATTACTGCATATTTGGCTCTTTCCCTGGTAGTTGGTATCACTGGTTTTAGCCCACTGAATGACACAGAGTCATCCAACGCAAGTTTAGTGCTTTGGCTGTGCCTCTTTGCCCTCATTGTGCGTGCATCAGAGGTGCTGTGGAATGCAAGGGAGACTTGCTGCACCTCGTACTTGAGCTCAGTTCAGGATGACTGTATGAGAGAGCAGGGGCTCCCCCCAATGCTACATCTCAACTTGGCCACACACAATGGCGTTAGTTGCCGCTCTCATACTGACAGCAACTGCTGGAGCCTCTTCTTCCATTCATTTCCCTGCTCTGGCCTGCATGCAGTGAGAGTGCGCACGGCCAGACTGTAAGTGCATGTAGACGCAGAGCAGGGACAATGAACGGAAGAGGAGGTTCCAGCAGCTGCTCTCAGAAGGAGCGATGCAGGTAAGGGCACTGTGCGTGGACAAGTTGTGAAGTAGCATCGGGAGACGTAGCCGCCTCTCACAGTGTACAAATCTTATTGTTCCCCGTCCTCTCTGCACGGTTTCCTCCTTTCCCTGAGGGAGAGCGCAATGCTTGTGCTCCGGCTGCTCCTTGTCTGTACTGGCCACACTTGGTTAGGGAATGTGGTTGTGGCATCCAAAGGGTTAATTTTTGTATATACAGTGTTTTGGTGTTTTCACTTTGCCAGAGAGATATAAGCGATCCTGCAGTCCTTGTCAGAGTGGAAATGGGCAACAATCCTCCAGTCAGTGGTTTTCGAATGGCAGCTCAATGCTGTACTGATTAAGTGTTTGTGTATAGTGAAGGGGGCTAAAGTCGTACTGAATGGCAGCTACAGGCATTGAGGCATGTTTCAGTTGTGTTGTTAGTCTCAGTGTTGTACAGAATGTGCAGCGAGACGTCGTGAATGTAGAGGGAGTGCAAGTGGCTGGGGGGCCAGGTCCATGCAGAGATTTTCACAAGAGTAACCAGGGGCCAAAGACATACCCCTGTGTATATGTGTAGAACAGACAGTAGTGAGGAGACATGAATGTCTCCTCCCTACTGCCACCCCTGTCCATGTGTGTACACCCCGGGGTGTGTTCAGTGCTGGAGAATATATATTTTTTAAACATTAATTTAATACTCAGTTAATTACCTAGATAGCTTGGGTGGATAATTTGTGTTAAGTTAGGGCTGACGTAGGTTAGGATAAGGTTTAGGGTTAGAGTTAGGCACAAAAAAAAAGTGTGTATATATATATATATATATATATATATATATATATATATATATATATACATATATATATACACACACACACACACACACACACACACACACACATTTTATATATAGCATTTACATAGGAATAGTGACCATTAGGGGTTAAGTAATTTTCTTTTAGCAATTTGATTTGGTTAGGTATAAAGCTTAGGTAGGTGTTTACTTAGTGGGGAATTAGATAGCTTTAGGCTTTAGGTTGTTTTTTAAAAAGATTATATAATAATAATAAAAATATATTTACATATGTGGGTAAGTTAAGTAGGTTTGTAAGTGTGGGTGGGTGTGGCAGCTTATTATAATGAAATGGTGTTACTTCTCCTTTAATCCAAATTTCACTAATTAAAATCTGAGAAATCTGAAGTTGTAGCAATTCTGATAGATTAACCCTTTGAGTGCCAGAGAGGTATCCAACGCATTGCGTTAGATACCACCTCTGGCACTCAAAGGGTTAATACGAAAAATACATTCTGGGGCATTTAAATGGAGCACTTAACCCTTTGAATGCTACAGGTCTCCAACACCTTGAGAAACAATGCTCTGGATTCCTCTCCAGCGTTCAAAGGGTTAAAAAGCCCAGTTAAAATCAACTGGGATTTTGGGAATATGAAATTCCCTTACTGTGCGGTTGCTTTGCCCCCGTTTCTCGTTAGGTGGGAAGGTCTCTACAATGTGTTCTAGACCAGTCTGACCATGAAGGACAAATCAACCTTCAGCTTCACCAGAATGAGAAGGGTTAAAGGGATAGTAATAACTTAAATGTAAAAAAAAAAAAAAAAATATATATATATATATATATATATATATATATATATATATGTTGTAGGGTTTATCCCCTTGAGTAAAACAAGGGAACTCCCACTGCTGAAAGGTGTTTTATTCAAAAGTTATTACAGCTCAAAGTTGAATTTTTAGGTGCAATATCACAGTGGCCTGAAATTGTACAGTGGTGCTGCTGCTACACCATCCTATGGACAGCTCTGGTCCCGGGACCATAAATCTTGATAGGATGGTGTAGCAACAACGCCACTGTACAATTTCAGGCCACTGTGATATTGCACCTAAAAAATTCAACTTTGAAAATTAATAACTTTTGAATGAAACACCTTTCAGCAGTGGGAGTACTCTTGTTTTACTCAGGGTGATAAACCCTACAACATATTTTTATTTTTTTTTACATTTTAAGTATTACTATCCCTTTAACGGCTGATGTCTTACCTCTCCTTTCAGCTCATGAACGATCTCCACAGACAGAAGGGTGTCCCGAGGAAGCTCCGTTTTCAAGTCGAGTTTGGTCCAGTGATCAGAAGGGCGGCCACCCCAAGTGTAGATCTGAGATCTCTATGGATAAAAAAGAGACACTTTCTTATTAGGAGGCGGTCCTCACATGGAGGCGTGTTTTACAAGACAGAAATGTGCCTCCTGATTTCATGGGGGTGGCACCTGTTTAGTGCCCATATACAGACACAAGGATGATCAGTCAAACACTGTAAGCTGTTACACCGTCAGCAAAACAGGCTATAAACAGCAAATGTGATGCACCTGAGTAATCCTATATAATAATTCGCTAAAACATACGTAACGCCGCAGTCATGCGCAGTAGAGACTGCCCGCGCCGCAGCTGATACAGAGCTGCACCGCGACCGGCTGGCAGTGGCACTGTGGCCCGTGTAACGGCTCTTCAACTGGTATAATATAAATGTCAGGTAAAGAGGAGTGAAACGTTTCTCTAAGTTTTGTTTTCAAGCAAAAACACTGTTTAGCAAGCACAGAATCACATCTTATGAAACAGGCGTTTTGATACTTTTTTAAAGGGATAGTAATACTTTGTTTTATCTTTATTTTATTTTGTAGGCATTAAAAAAACATCAAGAACGATAAAAGCCTTATCTCTCAGACCTTTATGGTTTGAGAGATAGTCACAAGCAAAGTTTCTGCTCACTGACCAAAATGGTCAAGTCTGCCATCTAGCTGTCAGATTTGGAATCCGGTCTGCGGACCGGCCGTGGCTCTACAGCAGAGCCGAGATCGCGAGAGATAATAAGATTTTAGTCTTACCTGTTAAATCCTTTTCACTTAGTCCATACAGGTCACTGGTACTCTGGGAGGCGTAAGTCCCCTTTAATAGGCAGGAACAACTATGCAAATAATTTGCAAGGGGCGGAGCCTCCCCTCTTACTTAAGCCACCTTCTGGCCAGAGCCACTTTAGATTGATTTGAGACCCTAAAACTGACCTCAGGTAAGCAAAAAGAAAGACTCCTGTGAGCATGCCCGAACGGTCTCCCACTGAATGCCACAGGAGAGCCAAGACTGGTCCCTTGACAGGGTGGGAGACCAGTGACCTGTATGGACTAAGTGAAAAGGATTTAACAGGTAAGACTAAAATCCTATTTTCACTGTCGTCCAATACAGGTCACTGGTACTCTGGGATGTACAAACATTGAGCTGATCCAGAGGCGGGAAGTAAGGCAAGGACCAGGCGCAAGGCCCAAGTCACTAGAACTGCTATGACCAGTTAGAACATAGCGCAAACTGTAAGTGTCAACGGACACCAACCAAGGGAACAATCCCTGAACTAACACAGCACACGGAACCAGAGCCAACCGGGCTCAACAGTAAAGAAGCACTAAGGATCACAGAGCGGAAGACCTACACAGGCGAGACTGCCTCCAGGACCTTCCTTCCAAAACTGGCATCAGCCGACGCCAGTACATCAACTCGGTAGTGCTTTGAAAAGGTGTGCACAGAGGACCAAGTGGCCGCTCTGCACAGTTGATCAGCAGAAGCTTGATTCTTGTAGGCCCAAGAGGCCCCAATAGATCTGGTGGAATGGGCAGTTACCCGGAAGGGAACATGCTTATTCCTCAACTTATAGGCTTCACGGATGGTAGCCTTAATCCAAGAGGCAATGGTAACTTTGGAAGCCGGTCTTCCTGCCCTAGGCCCCTCAGGAATGACGAATAGAGCGTCAGACTTCCTGATAGACTCGGTGCGATGAACATAAAACTTGAGGCAACGCACCACATCCAACAGATGGAGATCTCTTTCCTTGTCAGATGAAGGATTAGGGCAGAAAGAGGGAACCACAATCTCCTGATTGATGTGAAACTCAGACACAACCTTGGGTAAGAATTCCTTGGTAGTGCGAAGCACAGCCTTATCCTTGTGGAACACCAGGTAAGGAGGTTTACAAGACAAGGCCTGTAACTCTGCTACCCGGCGCACGGACACAACAGCCAAGAGGAAGGCCATCTTCCAAGTCACAAGACGTAATGGAATGGAAGCCAAGGATTCAAACGGTGGTCGCTGAAGAACTCCCAGCACCAAATTGAGATCCCACTGGGGAGCAGGACTCTTAAAGGCAGGTCGAACATGAGTCACATCCTGGAAGAAGACTTTCACATCAGGAAGGACAGCAATCCGTTCCTGGAAAAACACAGACAAGGCAGAAGTCTGAACTTTGAGGGAACTCAGACTGAGCCCCTTATCCACACCGTCCTGCAAGAAGGCCAGGACAGTGGGAAGATGGAAGTCAAGTGACAACTTCTTGTCAGAGCACCATGTCACGAAAGTTGACTATATGCGATGATAGATCTTGGAAGACACAGGCTTACGAGCACTGAGCATCGTCGATACCACAGAAGGAGAAAAGCCTTTCTTTGCTAGAATCGAGGATTCAACCGCCATGCCATCAAATGGAGAGAGTGAACATCCTCTTTCCACAGATACCCCTGAAGAAGCAGGTCCGGACGGGCTGGAAGTGGGATCGGATCCTTCACTGACATGGCCATCAATTCCGGAAACCAGGACTGGCGAGGCCAGTTTGGAGCAATCAGGATGACGGGACAACGTTCCCTCTTCAACTTCTGGATAACTCTGACCAATAGAGGAAGAGGAGGGAAGATGTAAGCCAGGGGGAAGTCCCAAGGGATCGACAAGGCATCCACTGCTAGAGCAAGGGAGTCCCTCAACCGGGAGCAAAACACCGGAACCTTCCTGTTGTGTCTGGTAGCCATCAGATCCACCACAGGCATCCCCCACCGTTGAGTGAGCATGTGAAACACCTCTGGGTGAAGAGCCCATTCTCCGCTGTCGACGGTGTGACGACTGAGGAAGTCTGCCATGACGTTGTCCACGCCTGGAATATGAACTGCAGAGATGACAGGCACGTGATCTTCTGCCCAAGACAAAATATCCTTGACCTCCCACCAGGCGGAACCGCTTCTTGTGCCGCCTTGCCTGTTGATGTAGGCCACCGCCGTGGCGTTGTCGGACTCCACTCTGACTGGAAGACCGGTCAATTGAGACTCCCAGTGCCTCAGGGCCAGCCGGACAGCTCGAAGTTCCAGAACATTGATGGAGAGCATGGATTCCTCCAGACCCCATTTCCCCTGAGCACTGAAGCGACCCCAGACTGCACCCCAGCCCCGAAGGCTGGCATCCGTAGTGACTGTGGTCCAAGGAGGAACTAGAAAGGATTTCCCTTTCAGGAGATGAGAGAGATCTAACCACCAGTGCAGACTCGACTCGACATGAGGAGGAAGAGAAACAGACAGATGCTGATGATCTGGATGATTCTTGCACGTCTGGATCACAAATCTCTGAAGATCCCGGGAGTGGGCCATGGCAAATGGTACTGCTTCGATTGTGGAAATGAACTTCCCCACTAAGGACGACAACTTCGGTACTGGAATCTCGTCCATGTCCAGAATTCCAGCCACTCTGACAGCTATCTGGTGAGCCACGTCCTCTGGAAGAAACACCATGCATTGGCGAGTGTCGAACAGGAGACCCAGGAACAGAAGCCTCTGAGATGGAATCAAGTCCGACTTGTCCAGATTCAGGATCCAGCCATGACGGTTCAGGGTGTGCATGCACATCTGTAATTGCTGAAGGAGGAGCTCCGCTGAGGAGGCCTTCAGAAGGAGATCGTCCATGTAGGGGGTCACTCTGATCCCATCCTGATGGAGCACCGCTATCAATGAGCCCAACACCCTCTGGAAGACCTGAGGGGCTGAAGTCAGCCCAAAGGGGAGCGCTGCAAACTGAAAGTGTCCCCTGTGGCAGGCAATCCTGAGATACCGCCTGCTCTCTGGATGAATAGGGATGTGAAGATAAGCATCCTGAAGGTCCAGGGAGGCAAGAAACTCCCCTGGAGACATTGCTGCAATCACAGAGCGCAGGGACTCCTGGCGGAAGTGGGAAGTCACCACATAGGCATTGAGATCTTTGAGATCCAAGATGGGACGGGCTCCTCCGTCCTTTTTGGCTACCACAAACAGGTTGGAATAAAATCCTGAACCTGTGTCCCCCTGAGGAACCGCCTCCAGGACCTCTTTGACCAAGAGATCCTGAATAGCGTTGTCGAACAGACGCCTTTTTGTGGGTTCCTGAGAAGGACGAGTAAAATGGAACCGAAAAGGAGGAAGGGAAGAGAAAGGGATCCTGTATCCCTCTGACACCACCTGAAGAACCCATGGGTCCGCCACTGACTCCTCCCAAGTCCGGCGAAAGATGCGGAGACGACCGCCTACAGCCGGATGCGGACCCGGGTTCGGCGAGTCATGCCGAAGCAGTCTTGGAGGTCTTGGCCTTGGAGGCAACTTTGGGCCTCCAGGACTGTTTGGGCTTGGAGGAGGAGCGCGTAGTGGGAGGACCCGTTTGGGCCGAGGAGCGTGTCTCAGTCTGAAAGGAACGAAAGGACCGATTGCGTTTGGCTGGAAACTTTTTCTTAAAGACTGAGGGTAGAAGAGTACTTTTACCGCCAGTAGCCTCACTGATCATTTCTTTGAGTTCAGACCCAAAAAGCAAATTCCCCTGAAAGGGCAAGGAAAGCAAGGCTTTCTTAGAGGCTGTATCAGCAGACCAAATTTTCAGCCAAAGAGCGCGTCTAGCCACCACAGAAGAGGTGGAGGCCCTCGCCATCATGCGCACAGCATCAAAAGCAGCGTCAGCAACATAGTTCTGAGCTTCAGTGATATTAGCAAGCAGCTGTAACTGTTCAGATACAGGCGCATCCTGGCGAACCGCTTCAGTCAGTCGTTCAGTCCAGGCTGCAATAGCTCTATTAACCCATGCCACAGCAAAAGTGGGGCGCATGGCTGTGCCAATGGAGGCAAAAATAGACTTAAGAGAGAGCTCTAGTTTCTTATCCGTCCAGTCCTGCAGGGCAGAGGCATCTGAGACAGCCAAAGCAGTAGATTTGGATAGTCTAGACACAGGAGCATCCACTTTGGGAGGATGAACCCATTTTGCCAGCTCCGCCTCAGGAAAAGGGTAAAGTTTAGCAAACTTTTTGGAGACAGAGGAAGATCTATCAGGATTCTTCCATGCCTCAGAGACCAGACGGGCAAGAGTAGGGTTAGTTGGAAAACAAACAACTGGTTTAGATGGCTTTTTCTGAAAAACATCAGTAGGATCATAAGTGGATTCCTGAGTCAGAGGAAGGTTGAGCGTATTCAGAACCGCTCTGATCAGACCCTCAGCCGAAACTTCAGGGTCACACTCATAGGGGTCCCCAATAGATCTGTTAGATTCAATAACAGTACGTTCCTCAGCATCAGAATCCTGTAAAAGTTCTTCTTCAGAAGAATCAGTGATATCAGGAGCTCCCTGTGGCTTAGGCAGGGAGGTCCTGATAGTAGAGGGGGTCTGCCAGACCTGGAGAGCCCCCTGTACCTGAGAGGGAAAGAGTTGAAGCGTGGATCTGAGATCCCTAGTGGCAGCTTTAAACTCCCTCACCCAAGATGGCTCAATAGCGTGGCTGGGAAGCCCAGGGTTGCTATCTTGACCAGTACAATTAGGGCATAGATCCCCCACATTATCGCCATCCAGCCCAATGTGGCAAGAGGAGCAAAACGCCATGGGGGTAGCAGACCCCCCATCCTCCTTAGACTTGGGTCTAGCCCCTAGCTCCAGTGAAGTAGACATGCTCACAGCGTCAATATACCCCACTAATAACACTATCACCCAGAAAAAGTGTAAAAGATTAAAGTTTCACCCCAGAAATGTTCTAAAAACGGACTTATCTGGCCAGCGAAGGGTTAATCTGTTGAGGAGAGAGAAGGCTCGGTCCCTGCGTAGTGTGCTCGCCTAGGAAAAGTACCACAAAATGGCGGCCGTCATGACAGCCAATCAGAAACGAGCGCGAACCAAGCGCTCATGGGAAATGTAGTTTTCCTGGCCAAGTACCCCAAACATTGCCCGAAGCCCCCCTGAACACCCCACATGAATAAAACACATTCCGGATGATAGATCAGGAGCCTAGAATTAAAATGAGCCCTCTCTGAAGTTGCTGTGACAAGCGGTTCCAGAGATATGTCCCATACTGTGAATTCCCATAGAGAGTAAAGGAGCCCTTGCGTCTGAGCGGGAAAAAGCCGCGCTTAAAGGCGCGGAACACCATTTTTTTAATAAAGTTTAGTAAAACATTAAAAAGTGCCCAAACAAGCATGAAACACATGAGAAACATAAATAAATGAATACCCAATGCTCCAAAACTCAGAGAATAACACAGAAATTGCATGAACAGTAATAATGCAATAAAAACACCCTATGAGTGCTGGAGTGTATTAAAACTCCCAAATACAAGCCCAGCAAAGGGACACTGTGGGGACAAGTGGACCTTCAGCACTCAATGGGTGACTCACCTTCCTTGCTGGACTTCTGTCTTCAGGTGACCATGATAAGGAGGGAAAGAACCAGAGGTAAATTCCCCAGTAGGGGAGCTGCTTAACACAAGCTGTCCCCTCTTCAGGGCATAAGGTCCACAGAAAATCCCTGGAAGCTGCACCAGCCACTTTAAAGAGGGCAATTCACAGCCATGGTCACCCTCCTAATGGTGGTATTCCATATTTGAATAAAAAAATAATAAAATACTAAGATGCATAGATGTTCTCTACCTGGTGTGCAAGCACACCAGGAACAAATCAATCTGGAGTGGCTCTGGCCAGAAGGTGGCTTAAGTAAGAGGGGAGGCTCCGCCCCTTGCAAATTATTTGCATAGTTGTTCCTGCCTATTAAAGGGGACTTACGCCTCCCAGAGTACCAGTGACCTGTATTGGACGACAGTGAAAAGAAGAACTACTTAATTCGAATAGTCTACAAAGTGTGCCTGGTTTGCAAGCACACTTTTTAGACCCTTCCAATGAAATAGTTATTTTTATATCTTGCAATCTCGGCTCTGCTGAAGAGTCATTGGTAGATCTGTGGACCAGATTCCAAATCTGACAGCTAGATGGCAGACTTCACCGTTTTGGTCAGCGAGGGGAAACTTTGCTTGTGAATATCTGTCAAACCATAAAGGTTTGAGAGATAAGACTTATATCGTTCTTCATGTTTTTTTAATGCCTACAAAATAAAATAGAGATAAAACAAAGTATTACTATCCCTTTAAGGAGACGGTGTCATCTTATGCAAGTGCTTAGACACTTTTTTATCCACGTTTTTAGACTGCTTCCGGACAGGACCATAAATATGTTTCCAAACACTTTTCTGTGAATGTGAAAGCAGAAAGAGTGAAACAATGTAGTAAAGACAGTGAAAACAGAAGAGCCACTAATGGAGATTATAGATCAATCACTGCTGCACGGTAACTGCAACATTGTATAGATCTCTCTTTGTTTGCCCCCAACCGATATTGCTGTGGAAAAATACATTAAAAAGCTCACTGTCAAAGACATAATATGATGAAGAAAAAAAAACAGAACGCGAAGATGAAACAAGTTTAGGCAATTTAAATAGTAAATTAGGTTGAATAAAGACACAAGTCCATCAAGTTCAACCTTCTCCTCATACCCCAGTAATTTTATAGCTTTCCTGCTGCCAAATAAATTAGTCTTTATCAGACCTTCCTGATCTGCCTACTAATAAACAGTATAACTCTGTATGTTCCCTTTTGAAAGAAATGTATCTAATCTTCTCTTAAATGTATCCATTGTATCTGCTATAACCACCTCCCTGGGCAATGAATTCCACAATTTAACAGACCTTACTGTAAAAAACCCCTTCCTCTGCTGAAGTCTAAACCTCCTTTCCTCTAATCTCAAGGGGTGTCCCCTGATCACCTGATCAGGCCTTGGAATAAATAGCTCACCGCAGAGATCCTTGTATTAACCTCTCATATACTTGTACAATGTGATAAGGTCTCCTCTTAGTCATCTTTTCTCTAGAGTAGATAAACCAAGTTTGTCTAGTCGTTCCTCATACGTCAAGTCCTCAGTTCCCTTAATTCATTTTGTTGCTCTCCGCTGTACCCTCTCTAGTTCTAGTATATCCTTTTTCAGAACCGGTGCCCAAAATTGCACTGTATACTCAAGGCGAGGTCTTAACAATGATTTGTATAATGGCAAAATAATGTTATCCACTCTTGTTTCAATACCTCTTTTTATACAAGACAGGACTTTGTTTGCCTTTGATACTGCTGTTTGACACTGGTCACTGTTTCCAAGTTTGTAGTTGACAAGGATACCGATGTATTTCTCTAGCAACGAGTCACCTAAAATTTGACTTACATATTCTGAAACGGCATAATTGGCTAAGTCAAAAAGCTGTAACTTGAACCAATCACGTTGCATTTTCAGTTGTCAATAAAACAAGCTGACTTACCTTCAGGTATTAATAACAGTAGATTCCTGTCCAGGGCACACATCTGAACAAGTTGGGAGAACAAACCTGTTCGGTCAGGTCTCACATGGTTCCTTCCTCCCTTCTCCTTCCAGCAGTCCAGGCACCATTCTCAGTCACTCACTCCTTTCACTCTTGCCTACTCCCAACACTACTAAATGTCAGACCTTCCAGCCATCGCCTACTGTTCTACTTTGTACCAACCCCCTTGCTTCTGTCACTTCTCTTCTGCTCTACTCCTATCCCCCACCATCTATCTTTGATTCTTTTCAAATAAATTCGGATGGACCTAGAATTTTTTCCACACCTTCAGAATCGATCCACAAAAAGAATCACAGATGTTTTTTCTCATCCTTAGTTAAAGAAAATCACAATGATAACTCTTCTTATCAAGTAAAATGTATTTCAGCAAATCAAGACATAACCAAGTGTAGAGAAAATGTATCACTCACCCCTAATCCTAACAGGAACCGGTGTTCGCTTCCAGACACCATACATCTGTAATCCAGAACGCGACTCAACTTCTCCAAGGTCTTTTCGGTGAGCGGAGTTGGTTTGTAACTGAAAACATCAATGTCCCGGCTCTGAAAATGAAGAGGGGAGAAATGGGGAATCTGTAGCTTTCTGTGTGGGTAAGGGAAACCTGTAATGCCCCAAACATTTAAGAGACTAGCAATCTTTTGAAATACTAAAGATCCAGCATCATCAAAACATCAATTACAATTTTGGAAATGTCAAACTTGCCTACCTAATACTAGATGTACACGTTCACTGTTACTCATTAACATACGGAACAGACTGTTTCCAAAATGGAAAAATAAAGCACAGAAAATGTTTGCATTTCAGAAAAGTTTCTACACCACATCACTTCAACTCAGTAAAGTCTAATAAGATGACATACCAGCCAGGTTCCCGCTTTATACCTGAATCAGCTGAAAGAACTTGTTTTTTGGATCAGTGTTTGTAGGTGCCACTCGAGCCTGGTCAGGAATCTGGAAGGAGCCAAATGTCAGACAGGATAATAACAGCTTTAATAATTATGGGAGGGAAGCAAGATGGAGAAGGAAGAGGGAAGGAACTAGGGAGTGGAACACAGAAAGAACCAGAGAGTGGAAGAGGGGAGGAACCAGAGAGTGGAAGTAGAAAGACCCAGAGAGTGGAAGGTTGGAAGATTCAGAGAGTGGGAGTGAAAAGAACCAGCCAGCGGAAGAGGGGTGGAACTAGTCAGCGGGGGTGGGCCCAGAGAGTCGGAGTAGAAAGAACCAGCCAGTGGAAGAGGGGAGGAACTACTCAGCGGGGGTGGGACCAGAGAGTGGGAGTAGAAAGAACCAGCCAGCGGAAGAGGGGAGTGACTAGTCAGCGGGGGTGGGACCAGAGAGTGGGAATAGAAAGAACCAGCCAGTGGAAGAGGGGAGGAACTAGTCAGCGGGGGTGGGACCAGAGAGTGGGAGCAGAAAGAACCAGCCAGCGGAAGAGGGGAGAAACTAGTCAGCGGGGGTGGGACCAGAGAGTGGGAGTACAAAGAACCAGCCAGCAGAAGAGGGGAGGAACTAGTCAGCAGGGGTGGGACCAGAGAGTGGGAATAGAAAGAACCAGCCAGCGGAAGAGGGGAGGAACTAGTCAGCGGGGGTGGGACCAGAGAGTGGGAATAGAAAGAACCAGCCAGCGGAAGAGGGGAAGAACTAGTCAGCGGGGGAGGAACTAGTCAGCGGGGGTGGGACCAGAGAGTGGGAGTAGAAAGAACCAGCCAGGGGAAGAGGGGAGGAACTAGTCAGTGGGAGTGGGACCAGAGAGTGGGAGTAGAAAGAACCAGCCAGTGGAAGAGGGGAGGATCCAGTGAGTGGGGGAGGGGCAACCAGAGAGTGAAAAGTGGAATGAAACAGAGAGTGGAAGAGAGGAGGAACAAAATAGTGAGAGTGGAACGATCCATACAGTGGGAGAGGGGAGAAACAAGAGAGTAGGAGTGGAAATAACCAGGAAGTGGAAGAGGGGAGGAACCAGGCAGACGAAGGAGGTGCTAGAGAGATGAAAAGGGGTAACCATTGTTGAATAGAGGGAAGGAAGGAAAACTGAGAGGGAGGAAGAACAAACAGGAAGCAGACATGGGAGGGAGGAAGTGGGGAAGACAAGGAATGGTGGAATGCATGTCAAACAGGAAAGGGGCAGACACAGGAAGGTGGGACAGACAAGGATGAGAGGAATGAGGAACATAAGTGTTTGAGCCACACATATAAGATGCATATATATATATATATATATATATATATATATATATATATATATATATATATAATGTATAATTGACACAAAATAAAGTCTCCTAATCAATAATTTCATGCTGCTGGTTTTGTGCTCTTACTCACCCCCCAAAGTTTCAAGCACTCCTTCCGTATATCCGCCTGACGTGGCTCACTCAGGGTCCTAAGAAAGATGTAACTTATCATTCACACACAGTACTACTACTTTTTATATGCACCAATATTCACAGAGCAAGGAGCCCACAGATAAGCCACAGAAGCCCACAATGACCACAGAACATCTACTGCACAGGTTCAATTTGAATTCCAAAAGGCCGGAGACTACATATTTTTGGGACAGTCCTAATTTATTCACGTGTTGCAGACAGAAGAACTACTGAGCTAACACCTATTCAAAATCAGGGTTATCCAAAAATCTTGCACCATCTCAACCCTTTCAGTTCCAGAGGCGAGGGAACTTTTTTGACTGCACACATATTCAGCAGTTCGCTATCGATCTGTTCCATGTACGATACCCTTAGGTAACTTTCAAGTTATATGGGGAAAACCATATATTTTTTTAGAACAAATTTAGCTTTTCCACAGTGCCTCGACATCAAGTACATTTTTATCATGCAACCAGCTATGTCATACAAAAAATTCTGAGAATGATTTTGCGAATATCATACAGCATATATCAAATATAGTTATGTTTGTTAAATAACCTGTTTGTGATGAAAGTATATAGGATGTTATGTAACATGTCTCAGATATCAACATATTTATCAAATCACCTGTACTCCGTTATAAATATGACCAGTCATTCAGAATCATAGTAACAATTCTTATACATACACTAAAAATTACTTATACATCTCTTCCCCCCACAAACCCGGTGCCTTAAAGGGAAAGTAAAACTATATAAGAAATTATACATAGTGCGGTTTATCTTCCTGAGTTAAGCAATGATACTCTCACTGCTGAGAGGTGTTTTATTCAAAAGACTAGTATGAAAGCCCGCATACACTGGCTAAAGTGCACCCAGCTGCCCCGGAGCCAGGAGCAGAGACCGGATGTGAGCTGTCCGGAGCAGGGCATCGCGTTCGGAGAGTCTCTACTGCGCATGGACTGCAGTCATGCGCAGTAGAGACTCGCCGAACGCGCTGATCCTTAGCGGGGAGCTCCACACGGCTCACAGCGTAGCAACAGCGCCACACGTAAGTTTCAGGCCACTGAGATACTACACTTAAAAAAAAATTAATATCTGAGCAATGATAACTTTTGAATAAAAACACCTCTCAGTAGTGGGAGTTCCCTTATTTTTCTCAGGAAGATAAACAATGTAATATATACTTTAGATCCCTTTAAGCAAAATGAAAAAGAGGGGAAATTCTGAAGCCAAGCAAATACACTATAGTAGAGAAACAACAATTCCTATTGATTTAAATTGGACTTTTAATCCTTTGTGAAGCTCTCTACCATTCATGTGATTACAAGTCCAATTTACATCAACGGGAACTTGAGGAGATTGTATTTGTCAAGTGTAACAGTTAGTTTGTTTAAGTGGATGTGTCACCTATGTACAACATAGCAAACAGTTAGGCTATACATCAAATACTACTAAAACAGTATTATTTATTTATTTATTTTTAAAGTTTTATTTCGTATAAATTTAACTTAGAAAGTCTGGGCTGCAACTACATCCTCATAGGCTGCGGTTACCTGCTCTGTAACCGCAGTCGGATGCTCTGCCTCTTCTCTCCTCCCTCCTTCGATGACGGAGGCTTCTGTCTGTAAGCTGGAGCGGTCTCATTGGCTAGATATTGATCTCTGCCAATGAGACCGCTCCAGCGTACAGACAGAAGCCTCCGTCATTGGAGGAGGGAGGAGAGCAGAGGCAGAGCATCGGACTGCGGTTACCTGCTCTGCCTATGAGGATGTAGTTGCAGCCCAGACTTTCTAAGTCAGTGGTTCTCAACCTTTGGGTCAGGACCCCTTAGGGGGTCGAATCATGATTTGCCAGGGGTCGCCTAAAACCATCAGATATTTATATTTTGATTCATAACCGTAGCAAAATTACAGCGATGAAGGAGCAACGAAAACAATTTTACTGTTAGGGGTCGCCACAGCTAGGAAGATTTTATCAAAGGGTCACGGCACTAGAGACGTTGAGAACCACTGTTCTAAGTTAAATTTACACTAAATAAAACGTAAAAAAAAAAAAAAAAGGAATAACGTTTTAGTAGTATTCGATATGTAGCCTAACTATTTGCTATGTTGTACCTAGGTGACACATCCACTTTAAAAAATTGCTTATCTTTTCGTTCTGCGTACGGCCCCAAATGTAATAAGAAACAGATCAACAAAATACATCTCAGGGAAATGGTGGGATTATCAATCGTTTAACCCCTTAAGGACTACGTGACGTACTATGACCATCACGGTGCTTATACCCTTAAGGACCAGTGACGGTCAAAGCATGTCACGTACTTTTTACTTACAGCACTCTACCGGGAGCGCTGTAAGTAAAAACGGGGCCTAAAATTGATCGCTCCAAGACCGGAGCGATCTCTCTTAGGCCTCAAAGCGGAGCGCCGGTACGCGTAACAGGTCATGTGTACCGACGGTCGGCAAGGATCAAAGCGGTCCTTAAGAGAAGGTAACTTCCCTGAACTGCTGGTCCTTAAGGGGTTAAACTCAGTCAACATCCTTTTTGACTTAAAGGGATAGTAATACTTCGTTTTATCTTTATTTTATTTTGTAGGCATTAAAAAAACATGAAGAACGACATAAGTCTTATCTCTCAAACCTTTATGGTTTAAAGTGTTAGTAATGTCTAAAAAAAACTTTTTTGCATTTAGAAGAGCTTAAAAAGCTGTTCTAAATGCAAAAAAACGTATCTCTTAAACCGCTATGGTGTAAGAGATACGGGCGTTTAAAGTTTGATTTCTCCAACTGACAGCTGTAAAACTGTCAGCAGGAGATCTGTGTCGGTCGACATGCTGGCGCTTGAGAAGTGCCGGGATCTCGTTACTTACACGGAATCCCTTCATTGGAATGGTCTAAAGGTTTGAGAGATAAGACTTATATCGTTCTTCATGTTTTTTTAATGCCTACAAAATAAAATAAAGATAAAACGAAGTATTACTATCCCTTTAACAGATTCTGGCAGTGCACAAATATCAAGTCATATGATGCACACGTTTTATTTTGTATATATTCATTGTTATGTCTCAGCCCTGTCTGAATGCGTTTCTACAGAGCTTTCTCTGTGGGACTGTGCAAACAGGGATAAGAATGAAATGTAAAAAAAAGACAGTGAAACTATGTATAAAATTCACATCTACAGCCTACAAAGAACCAAGTGCTGCCTAAAGTATGTAACACTGCATACATTTATCTGCTTTCATAGTTCATGTAAGAAAACTCACTGGAAACACAAATCAACGGAGTTCACTGACAAATACATAAAAGTGTATAAAAAAAAATTAGGTGAACAAGAAAAAAAATAAATAAAAAAAATGGAAAGTATAAGCAATTTGACTTTTACATGTACTTGCAGAAATTGCAAAGTCAAGCAGGAGGTCGATGTCACTGTAATGTACTCACGAGTCTTGGACGAAGGCGTGGATTTTAGCCAGAGCTTTAATCTGGGATTCACAGTGCCTTAAAAAACAAAGCACAAGAGACAAAGGGGAGATGTATAAATCAGGAATTATAAAGAAAGTGTGGGTAAAATTGTCTCCGGGACATAAACGTTCACCTACAATCTTGCTGAGTGCTAACTCAAGTCATTCGACTTTTTAGAGTAGAAATTGTCTTGTATCGCAATCCTTATAACAAAGTCCTAGAATGTGTCGCTCACTGTGCGGTAACCGCACATGCGCAGTGGGGACTCGCAGGACGGGCTGATCCAGAGAGGAGAGCTCAGGAAGGCTGACAGCCTGTCTGTGCTCCTGGGTCTGGGGCAGCAGCGGAGGCAGCTGGGTGGCAAACTGTCACCCAGCACCTCCGCTGCTGCCCCGGAGCCGGGAGCACAGACAGGCTGTGAGCCATCCGGAGCTCCCCGCTCCGGATCAGCCCGTTCATTTACCCCCTAGTTTCCACATTTCTATTGATGGGATTTGGTGTTTGTGTGTATAAGTGCATTACATGGCTCCACAACAATCACATTCCCATTATTTAATACTAGTGTAAAAGCTCGTGTACACGGGCCAAGGTCCAGAACCCTTTGAGTGCCAGAGGGGTACACAACGAATTGCTTTGCAATCCGTTGTGTACCCTTCTGGCACTCAAAGTGTTAAGCGGCCACTACCTCACTGCTCCACGCGATGCAGTCTTGCGTCGCCTCACTCACGAGATGCAATCATGCGCGGTAGAGACTGCTGAGCGCGCGCTGTCTCTACTGCGCATGACGGCTTCTGACAAACATTTTATGACTTTAATGTTTAAATAAACTATTTTATGTTTTTCAAATGTATAAAAAAAAGTTGATTTTAGCAGGTCAGAAATGGACCTGCATCCAGCCAGCCCCCAGCACCAGAATTGAAAGGAGTTAATATCCAACTACTGACACATTTTATTTGACTGTGCGTCTGCTCTCTGCTTCTCTCTTCCTTACTTTAAAGGGATAGTAATGTTTCATAATAAAAGCAGCTCCAATTAATCATCATAGTATTTGAACTTCAGAGAGTGTTATTTCAATTCTGTCAGAGTTGTAGTTCAAGAGTAATTCAATGACAAAGTATCCCCCTCCCGCCCCTTTTACTGATGTAACACTGCTCAGCCAGATCAGAAGGGAGGTGCCCAGGTAGACTGCAGAGAGGGACAATCTTCAATTAAGATAAGGGAAAAACCTGAAAAACTTGTTAAGGGGGGCAGGACTTTCATTATTCTCATAGGAAGAAGATTGTCCCCTTCTGTTATCTGTCTGGCCTATGGACTGCATTCCACATCTGAGAAGAGATGGCTTACACTAGGTAAAAGGGGCGGGAGGGGAAACTTTGCTTGTGAATATCTCTCAAACCATAAAGGTTTGAGAGATAAGACTGATATCGTTTTTCAGGTTTTCTTAATGCCTACAAAATAAAATAAAGATAAAACAAAGTATTACTATCCCTTTAATAGTAAGGAAGAGGGAGGCACAGGGCAGACACAATGGCAATGTTTAATACATCTTGCCTGTTTGAATGAAAATGCTGGTACATGTGATCGCTGGAGCGATCACATGTACCAGCAAAGGAGAACGGCCTGAAACAGAGAGCACTGGTTCCGGAGCGCTCAGTTTAAGCAGAATGATAGCTGCGTGCACCAAGACACTCTGCTACTGTTTAACCCATAATGTGCCAGGACCGTCATGGGTCCTTATGAGAAGTTTACACATGATGGTCCTGGCACATCATGGGTCGGTTTGACACAGAAGTGTGAGTACCCATGTCTTACAAAAAAAAACTATACATATTTATTTGTTTTTTTTACTTTTTTTTTTCCCTTCTATAAAATGTTTAATAGTTCCTTCAGCTGGCCCCCTAAACAAAGATCGTTCCTTACCTCTCATTGGACCGGACCATATAGTCATAAAACTGCCGGTCCCCCCTCAGTACTTCAAGAGGCACAACCAGATTGACATCCTGCTCGGAATGCCGCAGATGGTTCAGCCGAAGGTTTACGGTGAACAGGTAATTGCGCACGTCTTCAATGCCCACCTTCAGGCCTCGGCCTACCACGTACCTAATGATAGCAAAGTTGGAATTAACACATATAAATGCTGTGGGAAAAAATATACCCAAAATAAAGATATGTAAACCGAAATATTCACAAGCGACCTGTAGCCTCGCAGGCTAGTCTGGACTGTTATAATCAGAATACATAGGATTATGACAATTGGTTTCAATACTGATAGGATGTTGATCCAGATAAATATTCAGTATCTTTTGAAGTCAGGAAGGAATATTTGTTACCCACTTGGGATTCAGTAGGGTTTTTCTTTTATTTTATTTTGCCATCATCTGGATCAACATAGGTGGTATGGCAAAGGTTGGGCTTGACAGACCTACGTCTCTTTTCAGCCTCCTCAACTACGCTGCTATGTAATTTTGTCTTTCCACATAAGACTCCAGCTCTCAGTGGATCCTAGATGTTGTAGCACTGATCAGTAATGGGTTCCTTCTCACTCCATGCAGCACACATTCAGACTCTCTCACCTACCTCTCGGAGTTAGCTGGCCGACTAGTCACTGGTTTGAAGAGGCACACTCGCTCAAAACAGCAATACAACAGGTAGATCAGGCCAACACTAAAAGGGGTGAACAGGTCAAAGGTCTTGCAGATGAAATGACCCCCTGTATTGGGTAGAAGAAAACACATCCAGCTTATGATGAGCAAGGTGCCTGCAGACCAAGGCCGTATTCCCAAAGGCATAAGTGTGTCAATTCTAAGGCAAACCAACTGCATCATACAAACAAAGAAAAATTGTACAAATTCTCTCTCCCACCCACTGACCGGAAGTTCATGTGGTAGGAGGCACTTACACCCCATAGCACTTCGGTGTCCAATCTACCTTCCTCTAGACCAGAGGTTCTCAGCCCATGCCCTCAGTGGCCACTAACAGGCCAGGACTTAGGAATTTCCCTGCTAGAACACAAGTGTGTTGATCAGACACTCAGTTGTATTGATTAACTCACCTGTGTTCTTAAAGGGAAATTCTAAAATCCTGGCCTGTTAATAGCCACTGAGGGCACAGGTTGAGAACCACTGCTCTAGACTGTAAGCTCTCACCAGCAGGGGGCCCTCTGCTCCTTCTGTTCTCCACATTTGATTGTATTATTTAATACCTCTGTATGTGTATTCCCTATTGTACAGCGCTGCAGAATTAGTTGGCGCTATATAAAGAATAATAATAATTATTTATTTACTTGGAGATTTTGACACCTGATTGTCACAGAGGTATCCAGCAAATTGCCTCACAATGCGTAGCGAACTCTCTAGCATTCAAAAGCTTTACAAACCCCATTTAAAATAAATGGAAAGTCTAATCTGCTCCGCTATGGTGCACAGGCTTGATTCAGACATTTCTGTATGTTTGTCTGTGTATACAATCTGCATTAGTGCGCTGTACCTGTGATTAGGATCATTTTGGTGATTCAACGTA
Organism: Rhinophrynus dorsalis; assembly: GCA_037306005.1. Taxonomy (NCBI): domain Eukaryota; kingdom Metazoa; phylum Chordata; class Amphibia; order Anura; family Rhinophrynidae; genus Rhinophrynus; species Rhinophrynus dorsalis. Next base: position 13,069,030 of record CM074720.1, on the reverse strand, counting down.
GTAACCAAAGTATTAGGGCAGGGCTCAAAATTTCCACTCGCCACTAGCCAATGACGAGTGAAAATTTAGCCCTGGCGAGTAGAAATTCAGCCCTGGTGGGTATGTTATGTATTGCAGTGGTGAGTAACTATTCAGGTCTGGCTAGTAGAAAAGGACTTCAGATTTTAAGCCCTGTATTACGGGACACCATCCATAAGCGTTTAGTTATTTAAAAAAAAAAAAAAAGCAGAAATCCCTGAATATTAGTAATAACCAAATGCACCCATTGTTATTTACTTTGGTTAGAAGAAATCTTCTGCTCTGACATGGATATCGTATAGAAGCAGACGGACTAAAATTCCAGGACCAGAGGGGTGTGTTACACATTGCATACGACCGATTCTAAAAGGGTTAAAGTGATGGGCTACAAGGCAACACTTAGGGTTCTCTCAGGCACCAGTGTTTAACCCTTTGAGTGCCAGAGGGGGTATCCAACGCAGCGCAAGGCAATACATTGGATATCTCTCTGGAACTCAAAAGGATAAGCTTTAGGCAATTTTTAAAAATGCAGTCATTGGCCCATCTGAACATAAGGGGTGGGGGCCCGGAATGTACACAGGCAGCACTTTTAACCTTTAGATGGACTACAGCTCCCATCAACTTTAGGCTGCCCACTGCGCGGCTGAAGACTATGGATGTTACATAATGGTACAACTGGAGGACCTCAGAGAGGCTGATGGACTAAGAAGAACTTGAGCAATCCCGGTGCAAATTAACTGCACCACAGGAGGTGTATTCACAATTCACAGTTATTTAAATGGGGAGTTAAACTCCCCTGAATAATGCTCAAGGTCTCCAAAGCAAGGCTCCACTATGTGTTGATGACCTGGCTACAACTGAAAGTGTGATAAGTATCTTTTAAAGGATCAATAAAGTTCTGTCCTGAATTAAAAAAAAAAAAAAAAATTCTCTGAATTTCATTAGGGGAGAACCAAGGTTTTAACCCCTTAACGACCCATGATGTGCCAGGACTGTCATGGCTAAACTTCCCATAAGGACCCATGATGGTTCTGGCAGGTCATGGGTTAAATTATAGCACAGCGCCTCGGTACTGCTATCATTCTGTTAAGGCTGAAAATGAGCGCTCCGGGACTGGAGCTCTCTGTTTCAGTGCTTCTCTCTTCTGCCGGTACACGTGATCGCTACTACAGCAGTCACATATACCGGCTTTTTCATTCACAAAGGCAATGTGTCTTGCTCATTACCCTATTGCCTTACACATTGCCTTTGTGACTGCTCTCTGCCTCTCTCTTCTTTACTATAAAAGTAAGGGAGAGAGAAGCAGAGAGCGCACACCCACTTAAGGGGTTAATCCTACCCACCAGGAGACAAGGGACTACAAAAGTAACAGTTTCCTGGCTCCTTTTCCTAACTATATAACCCCCCCGAGATGGCCTAGCCACTGTAGTTTTACAGTACCCTGCCTCGGAAGGCAGGGTATGGGAGATCTGGGGATTATGTACTAAGGTGTGATAAAGAGGTGATAAAGCAGAGATGACTTCTCCAGTGTTAGAAATTCTCTAGTTCCTGTGCTATTCTATGGAGCCTCTCTCTCATATAGTGAAATCTTTGGCTCCATAGAATAAGGCAAGGCTTATGGCTTTGAGAAGTCTGATCCTAAGGGTCTTGCATGGACTCTTTACTGCTCCTTTAATATAAGAAAAATAAACAGTGAACCTTAATAACTTTTGAACCAAGCTGATTCCAGAAGTGAGTGTACCCCTTATTTTCTCAGCCCTATAATGCTTGTGTGTGAGGGGTGCATAATAAAACTTTACTGCTCCATTGCCTCAGTGGGAATTTGGGGAAGTTGTTTTTGCCCCTATGATGCACTGGATTTGCCCCAGAATCTCTCCAGTTTTGTAGGTCCCCCAGTCCCAGACAAGTTATTTCACTGTGCTGGGGAAGTACTTGGTGCCCACTGTACATCACCTGTCCGCACCACAGACAGTCCCACCAAGATCTGGCACAGCAGCAGCTGTTTGCTGAGAATCTCTTGTATGTTTTCCTGTCCCTCCACGGAGAAACCCTACAGGAGGACAAGAGGTACACGTTAAATAATATTATACCACCCTATTAAAGGAACAGGAAAAGTATTTATTTTTAATATGAAAAATGAGGTTCTTCTAGCCAAATAAAAGGGTATTACCACTGCTGGTAGATTTTACTTTCAAAAACAAGAGCTCAAACTTATTTAACATTAACCTATTAAGGACTAGACCAGGGCTGTCCAAGTTCAGTCCTCAAGAGCCGCCAACAGGCCGGGATGTAAGGATTTCCCTGATTAAAGGAGAAGAAAATTTTTTATGAAAACACATATTATATAGATATTTTCCTGCTGAATAAAACAAGGTCACTACCACTGCTGTCAGATGTTCTATTAAAAATTTATAGCAGTTTAAATAATCAGGAAGTGAATTTACTGTGTTTACTTCCTGATAGTTCTAACTGACAGGAAGTGAATTTACTGTGTTTACTTCCTGATAGTTCTAACTGACAGGAAGTGAATTTACTGTATTTTACTTCCTGATAGTTCTACTGACAGGAAGTGAATTTACTGTGTTTACTTCCTGATAGTTCTAACTGACAGGAAGTGAATTTACTGTGTTTACTTCCTGATAGTTCTAACTGACAGGAAGTGAATTTACTGTGTTTACTTCCTGATAGTTCTAACTGACAGGAAGTGAATTTACTGTATTTTACTTCCTGATAGTTCTACTGACAGGAAGTGAATTTACTGTGTTTACTTCCTGATAGTTCTAACTGACAGGAAGTGAATTTACTGTGTTTACTTCCTGATAGTTCTAACTGACAGGAAGTGAATTTACTGTGTTTACTTCCTGATAGTTCTACTGACAGGAAGTGAATTTACTGTGTTTACTTCCTGATAGTTCTAACTGACAGGAAGTGACTCAGCAGTTTCTATCACATTCTATGGAGAACTGTATGTCTCTGACTTTTCTGACTTTCCTCTACATTACAATCTAACAGGAAATCTAATTAGAATTGGGCCACTAGAGGGTGCTGCTAATGTAAAAAAAAAAACAAAAAAACATGGGTTTAAACTGTAATAACTCTGGAAATATAAATCTCTCGGCAGTGGGAGTACCCTTATTTTACTCAAAAAATCCCTAAAATATATATATTTTTTCATAAAAAAAGTTTACTGCTCCTTTAATCACAGGTGAGTCAGTCACAATGAATGATCCACTGATTAGCTCACCTGTGAAATCCTTACATTCTGGCCTGTTGGTGGCCTTTGAGGACTGAACTCAGACAGCCCTGAACTAGAGGGTTGCAGAATGCACCGAGAACGCACTGTGCAACGCATTTCATACAGCCCTGGCCATTTTTGTTTTGTTTTGACCCCCCCCCCCCGTGTCATATATTTTCCCCTTCACCTCCCCTGTGTCATTCCCAGCCCCCTCCACCCCCTCTGTGATTCCATGCCCCCTTCACCTCCTGTGTCATCTTTCAATCCCTGCTATAATCTGTTGCACAGAAAGGGTTAATCAAGTATCCGCCATCAATTTGAAACCTTATCACTGCTGTGCTCTCCTCCTGGAGATTCTGCACCTGTGCTGGGTGGAGTGTCTCTGAAATTCTGTCCCACAATGAATTCTGTTACTTCCTGTCTCGCCACCAGAACAGAGTCCACAGAGTCCAACAATGCCCTGTCCCTCCCCTCCGCTTCCCAGGACCCCCCAGAAGAAGATAGGAGGGGTGGGGCAAGGCACTTTGTATTACTTACAGTACATGACTTGGCCAACTTGCGGCTTCCCAGCTGGTGTTGTTCCACAACACCCATTTTGTTTCAGCTTCTGCCGAGGATGATGGGAGTGCTCTAACACCAGCTGGAGAGCTATACCTGGTTTATAACATGTAAATGTACTAACATAGTAACGTAGTTGGCAAGGATGAAAAATGACATGCGTCCATCAAGTTCAGCCTATGCACGGGTGATTGCACAGCATGGAGTCAGATTGTGCCTGAATTAGTCTACAGCTTCCCCTCTCTTTTACCCCTATGTTCTCCAAGGCGCGGTCTTAATCTGGCACAGGGCACCAATTGGATGGGATTGAGGACCACAGGTTACAAACATTATACATTCCTCTCTATGTGAAAAATTTAGTCTTGGAGTAAATCTCTCCATATAAAATGTCAGCAACCAATGGCCACAATAGACAACTGTAGTTTCATTATACAGACAAAATGTTTGAGCTATTATAACTTTTGAATTATATATCTCCCCCATCAGTAATAGTATACTTGGTTTACTGAACAGAAAAGGCTTTGTAAAATATAGACAAAAGACATACAGATAGATAGACAGTTTTAGTACTGAAACTACAAGACAAGCTGCCCTTTCTGTCCTTCACTCTTTTTCTCGATTGCATATGAACATGAAGACTTACACCATCTGCCATCAAGAAGTGCACCCCCTTGTGGTCAGTGCTGTCCTGGATAAAGTTTCTGAAGGCTGTAATGTTCTCGGGACGGGTCACGTCTCCATCCCCATCCACCCCTCCTTCACCTACCGAGAAAAAAGGCAAAGTCTGGTGAGAATGGAACAGTGATGACAAGCAGGGAGGATGCTACACTGGGGCCTGATCCACAAGGAGGAGAGAGGACCAACACTGGATCAAAGCAAATGCACCACAAGAGAGGTAACCCCCCCCCCCCAAATTCCCACAGATTTAAATTAGGCTTTTAACCCCGTGAGTGCTAGAGAAGGGCCAAGCATTCAAAAGTGGAGACATTCTGGAACAAACCAAACACGGTTGGTATTAACCCTTTGAGTGCCAGCGGAGTATGGAATGCATTGTGAAGCAATGCATTCTCTACCCCTCTGGCACTCAAAGGGTTAAACATTCACATTGATTTAAAGGGATAGTAATACCTAAAATGTAAAAAAAAATATGTTGTAGGGTTTATCCCCCTGAGTAAAACAAGAGTACTCCCACTGCTGAAAGATGTTTCATTCAAAAGTTATTAATTTTCAAAGTTGAATTTTTTAGGTGCAATATCACAGTGGCCTGAAATTGTACAGTGGCGCTGTTGCTACACGATCCTATGGACAGCTCTGGTCTCAGGACCATAAATCTCCATAGGATGGTGTAGCAACAGCGCCACTGTAAAATTTCAGGCCACTGTGATATTGCACCTAAAAAATTCAACTTTGAAAATTAATAACTTTTGAATGAAACACCTTTCAGCAGTGGGAGTACTCTTGTTTTACTCAGGGGGATAAACCCTACAACATATATTTTTTACATTTTAGGTATTACTATCCCTTTAATTTGGGATATTAACCTAGGGAATCATATAGAGGTCGCTGATGCATTGCATAGAAATGAACTGGAGACGTCTCTAGCATTCAGTACTGAACAGACTACTGTTAACCCTTTAAGAACCAAAAAGGTGTGCTTCACAAAGGGTTTAAATAGGCTCATACTCTCCGTTTGTCTCAGTTTGAAAAAACGGTAATCAGCCGTCATGTCTGCCTGCACGGACCCGACATCCACAACGCACTGAACATGTTCTTTCTTGAATAAAGGAGCAAGTAAATATTTCCAGAGATCATTAGGCCACAGTAAGATAAATGGGGGTTGGTATTATCAGGAGGAGCATGTATGCGATACATCTAAACACAGATTTCAGTATCACTGCACACCAGCCTGGCATGTGTGTGATACATCTAAACACTGATCACATTATCACTGCACACCAGCCTGGCATGTGTGTGATACATCTAAACACTGATCACATTATCACTGCACACCAGCCTGGCATTTGTGCGATACATCTAAACACTGATCTCTTTATCACTGCACACCAGCCTGGCATGTGTGTGATGCATCTAAACACAGATCTCAGTATCACTGCACACCAGCCTGGTATGTATGTGATACATCTAAACACTGATCTCATTATCACTGCACACCAGCCTGGCATGTGTGTGATACATCTAAACACTGATCACATTATCACTGCACACCAGCCTGGCATGTGTGTGATACATCTAAACACTGATCACATTATCACTGCACACCAGCCTGGCATTTGTGCGATACATCTAAACACTGATCTCTTTATCACTGCACACCAGCCTGGCATGTGTGTGATACATCTAAACACAGATCTCATTATCACTGCACACCAGCCTGGCATGTGTGTGATACATCTAAACACTGATCTCATTATCACTGCACACCAGCCTGGCATGTGTGTGATACATCTAAACACTGATCTCATTATCACTGCACACCAGCCTGGCACGTGTGTGATACATCTAAACACAGATCTCTTTATCACTGCACACCAGCCTGGCATGTGTGTGATACATCTAAACACTGATCTCATTATCACTGCACACCAGCCTGGCATGTATGTGATACATCTAAACACTGATCTCATTATCACTTCACACCAGCCTGGCATGTGTGTGATACATCTAAACACTGATCTCATTATCACTGCACACCAGCCTGGCATGTGTGTGATACATCTAAACACTGATCTCATTATCACTTCACACCAGCCTGGCATGTGTGTGATACATCTAAACACTGATCTCATTATCACTGCACACCAGCCTGGCATGTGTGTGATACATCTAAACACAGATCTCTTTATCACTGCACACCAGCCTGGCATGTGTGTGATACATCTAAACACTGATCTCATTATCACTGCACACCAGCCTGGCATGTATGTGATACATCTAAACACTGATCTCATTATCACTTCACACCAGCCTGGCATGTGTGTGATACATCTAAACACTGATCTCATTATCACTGCACACCAGCCTGGCATGTGTGTGATACATCTAAACACTGATCTCATTATCACTGCACACCAGTCTGGCATGTGTGTGATACATCTAAACACAGATCTCTTTATCACTGCACACCAGCCTGGCATGTGTGTGATACATCTAAACACTGATCTCATTATCACTGCACACCAGCCTGGCATGTATGTGATACATCTAAACACTGATCTCATTATCACTGCACACCAGCCTGGCATGTGTGCGATACATCTAAACACTGATCTCATTATCACTGCACACCAGCCTGGCATGTGTGTGATACATCTAAACACTGATCTCATTATCACTGCACACCAGCCTGGCATGTGTGCGATACATCTAAACACTGATCTCATTATCACTGCACACCAGCCTGGCATGTATGTGATACAGCTAAACACTGATCTCATTATCACTGCACACCAGCCTGGCATGTGTGCGATACATCTAAACACTGATCTCATTATCACTGCACACCAGCCTGGCATGTGTGCGATACATCTAAACACTGATCTCATTATCACTGCACACCAGCCTGGCATGTGTGCGATACATCTAAACACTGATCTCACTATCACTGCACACCAGCCTGGCATGTGTGTGATACATCTAAACACTGATCTCACTATCACTGCACACCAGCCTGGCACGTGTGTGATACATCTAAACACTGATCTCATTATCACTGCACACCAGCCTGGCATGTGTGTGATACATCTAAACACTGATCTCATTATCACTGCACACCAGACTGGCATGTGTGTGATACATCTAAACACTGATCTCACTATCACTGCACACCAGCCTGGCATGTGTGTGATACAGCTAAATTCCAGATCTCATTATCACTGCACACCAGCCTGGCGTGTCTGCGATACATCTAAACACTGATCTCATTATCACTGCACACCAGCCTGGCACGTGTGTGATACATCTAAACACTGATCTCATTATCACTGCACACCAGCCTGGCACGTGTGTGATACATCTAAACACTGATCTCATTATCACTGCACACCAGCCTGGCATGTGTGTGATACATCTAAACACTGATCTCATTATCACTGCACACCAGCCTGGCATGTATGCGATACATCTAAACAGTGATCTCATTATCAATGCACACCAGCCTGGCACGTGTGTGATACATCTAAACACTGATCTCATTATCACTGCACACCAGCCTGGCACGTATGTGATACATCTAAACACAGATCTCATTATCACTGCACACCAGCCTGGCATGTGTGTGATACATCTAAACACTGATCTCATTATCACTGCACACCAGCCTGGCATGTATGTGATACATCTAAACACTGATCTCATTGTCACTGCACACCAGCCTGGCATGTATGTGATACATCTAAACACTGATCTCATTGTCACTGCACACCAGCCTGGCATGTGTGTGATACATCTAAACACTGATCTCATTATCACTGCACACCAGCCTGGCATGTATGTGATACAGCTAAACACTGATCTCACTATCACTGCACACCAGCCTGGCACGTGTGTGATACATCTAAACACTGATCTCATTATCACTGCACACCAGCCTGGCATGTATGTGATACAACTAAACACTGATCTCATTATCACTGCACACCAGCCTGGCATGTGTGTGATACATCTAAACACTGATCTCATTATCACTGCACACCAGCCTGGCATGTGTGTGATACATCTAAACACTGATCTCATTATCACTGCACACCAGCCTGGCATGTGTGTGATACATCTAAACACAGATCTCATTATCATTGCACACCAGCCTGGCATGTATGCGATACATCTAACACACAAATCTCACCGCCAAGAAGAAAGAAGTGAATGGTTTCCTCTTCTATTCTAGCAATAAATCAAATTTGCTGTCATCCGACCTCTAGGTGAGTGGTACCCCACACAAACTCACCATAGTAAGGCTCGAACAGCTCGCTGGATGCAGAGTAAAAGTCTTCAAGTTTGAAGTCATTGGGTCCCTTTAAAGTCATCCCGAATCCCTTGGCGTGCCACTTCTTCCTCCACAGCACATACTCAGAGAAGCCTCCGGGTCCAGCACAAACATCAGCAAAATACAGCAGCTCAGATTCCCGGTCCTTTAGCTTCGGCTTCTGAAATACAACAGGATGGCAAAACGCCAGATAATCAAATATTTACATACATTCACGTTAACATACATCTATCATAATTCTATCAAAATAAGTGGTGACTAGAGAAGAGCAAAACTATTCCGTATCCATAGTAAACTTGTTTGGCAATACGTATAAAAGAAAACTGGAGGTATTCCTGGGCAAGCCAACTGTACCATAGGGATGAACAAAAATCAATGAATAAAGTGGAAGCAACACCTCCTAAGAGAAAACTATTTAAAAGGTAAGACTAAAATCCTCTTTTCTCTGTCGTCCAATACAGGTTACTGGTAACTCTGGGATGTCCAACCATCGAGTTTCCCAGAGGTGGGAAGGCAAGGACCAGGTGCAAGGTCCTCAAAGTTGACAGAGCAGATATGAACCATCAGATCATAGATAGCCCAACAACAAGGGAGTGTCAACGGACACTGAACAGGGGTACAACACTCCAACTGTTACACAGCACACTGAACTAGAGCCAACAGGGATCAAAAGTGAAGGAGGCACCAAGAACTGAAGATACTAGACAGGCAAAACAGCCTCCAGGATCTTCCTCCCAAAGCTGGTGTCAGCCGATGCCAGCACATCAACACGGTAATGCTTCGAAAAGGTGTGCACAGACAACCAAGTGGCCGCCTTGCACAAATGATCAGCAGAGGCCTGATTCTTGTAAGCCCAAGAAGCCCCAACAGATCTAGTAGAATGAACCGTGACCCCAAAGGGAACAGGCTTCAAGTCCACTTACGAATAGTGGACTTGATCCAAGACGCAATAGTCACTTTGGATGCAGGTCTTCCTGCCCTGGGGCCCTCAGGAATGACGAACAACGCGTCTGATTGCCTGACAGACTCAGTGCGATGTACATAAAATTTGAGACGACACACCACATCCAACAAGTGGAGACCCCTCTCCTTGTCAGAGGTAGGGTCTCCCGATTGATGTGGAACTCCGAAAAGACCTTCGGAAGAAACTCCTGAGAAGTGCAAAGCATAGTCTTGTCCTTGTGATGTGCCTTGAAAAGGCAAAGAGAGCAAGGCTTTCTTGGAAGCAGTGTCAGCAGACCAGATCTTGAGCCAAAGAGCTCGTCTGGCAACCACGGACATGGTGGAAACCCTAGCCACTAGACGGATGGCATCAAATAAGGCAGCAGAAACATAGTGCTGCGCCTCAGAGATGTTGGCAAGAAGGCACAACATATCCAAAGTAAGGCCATACTGATGGACAGCCAGTGTGAGTTGTTCAGTGCAGACCGCAATGGCCCGGTTAACCTATGCCGCAGCGAACACGGGACACATGGCAGTACCAGCAGTGGCAAAAATGGACTTGAGGGAAACCTCAAGTTCCTTGTCAGTCCAGTCTTTCAGAGCGGAGGCATCAGAAACTGGCAAGGCAGTAGACTTAGATAGCCTGGAAATAGAAGCATCTACTTTGGGGGGATGAACCCACTGAGCAAGCACCGCCTCAGAAAAGGGGTAAAGCTTAGCAAATTTCTTGGAAACAGAAGGTTTTCTGTCCGGAGATTTCCACTCATCAGACACAAGCCGGTCAAGAGAGGGGTTAGATGGAAAACAAGGGGCTTTTTAGGCTCCTGAAACACATCAGAGAGATCCGAAGAAACTTCCTACACTAAAGGAATGTTTAGGGTAGTCAAGACTTGATCAGGCCCTCAGCAGAGGGCTCAGGATCAGCCTCAAAGGGGTCCCCAAAAAACTGAGAGAAGCCCACAGCAGAACATTCCTCAGCATCTGAATCCACTAACAGTTCCTCCTCAGAGGAATTTGATATGTCAGGTACTCCCTGTGGTTTTGGCAGGGAAGATTTGACTGAAGAGGGGGTCTGCCATGAATGGAAGACCCCCTGTAACTGAGATGGAAAGAGTTGCAATGTAGACTGAAGGTCCTTAGTAGCAGCCTTGAACCCTTGCACCCAAACTGGCTCTGGAGGAGGTCCCTGGAAGAGACTCATGGACATCAGAACATGCTGGGCATAAATGACCTGAGAATTCTCTAGGTAACCCTGAATGACATGAGGAGCAATGCGCAATAGGGGACACAGAGACCCCAGTGTCCTTAGTGTTAGGCCTGACCCCAAGCTCCAACGGATTAGACATTCTCACAGTGTCAAAAAACGTTATAGTATACAGAATCACCCAATTACAGTGTGCAAGATTAAAGTTTCACCCCAGAAATCTATAATACACACTTATCTGGCAGGTGAAGGGTTAATCAGCAGAGGAGAGAAGGAGAGTTCAAGCCCTGCGTAGGATACACGTTCTGGAAAAGGCACAAAATGGCTGCCGCAGCGAGGGCCAATCAGAAACTAGTGCGCGAAGCAAACGCTCATGGGAAATGTAGTTTTCCCAGAAAAAGTACTCCAACAGTGCCTGAAGCCCCCTGAGCCCCCCAACACACTTGAAACGGTAATCGGATGAAAGAGCAAGGGCAGACAATTAAAATGAGCCATCTCTGAAGTCGCTACGTTGAGCGGTTGCAGAGATACTTCCCAAACTCTGCAGTCCCATAGAAGTGAATGGAGCAATGGTGTCTATGCGGTAAAGTTGACAAAGTAAAATAAAAGTACGTAAAACATCACTAGAACATGTTAGGATACCCAAAAAACACTGAACCCAGTAGGGAAAGTGCCAATAACACCCCAAAGATGCAAAACCAGCAGCTAATGGGTTACGTTACCACATAAATCTGCTCCAAAACACCCAACAGACATACAGACAGACCCAGTGAGTGCAGGAGTGTGCAATAGGAATTCCAAAGGTAAACCCCTGTGCAGAGGGGCACTGTGGGACATGTGGGCCAGCAGCACTCAAAGGGTTGCTCACCTTTCCTGCAGATCTTCTGTCTTCAGATTACCATGTATCAAGAAGCCTCGGTGGGCAACTCCTGAGGAAAGAACCTGAACCCAAGATTTTCCCCCCAGGGCTTCAGGTCCACAAAAAGCACCTGGATACTGAGTTAGCCACATCTAAGGGCATTGTCAGTTCTGGTAATCCGCTTAATGGTGGTATTCCATGTCTAACAGAAAAATAAAAAAGTTTCTAAAACTATAGCAGAACTGTTCTCTTGCCTGTGTCTTCACCAACAAACAAATCTTACTGGAACTGGTTGGCTAGCTGCAGCCAAGGAGGGAAGGTAGGCTCCACCCCCTGCATACAATTCTAGAATTGTTCCTACATTAAATTAAAGGGGCGGATCGCCTACCCAGAGTTACCAGTAATCTGTATTAGACGACAGAGAAATATATTTTTTCAGAAGAAATGTTTACTGCTTCTTTAATATGGCCAGAAAGTCATAATGGCCTCTTCCAATGCCCATGGAGGTGGACATAATAGTTGATGGCAGTTTTTTGGGTTTATTTTCGTCAGAATAAAGCAGGATTATTGCATGAGTCTATGTAACCCTTTAAGGACAAAATGGTTGTGCATCCCATTGCAAAAGAATGCAGTACACACCCATCTGGTCCATAAAGGTTTATGATTACCATGTGCAGTGAGCAGAGTCTGAGATCCTGCTAGCAACTGTCTTGTCCGTCTCCATGGACCTGACATCAGAGACTGTTTGAAGACGCTCTCTCTTGAACAAAGGCACAAGGCATATTAAAGGGATAGTAATACCTCATTTTATCTTTATTTTATTTTGTAGGCATTAAAAATACATGAAGAACGATATGTCTTATCTCTCAAACCTTTATAGTTTGAGAGATATTCACAAGAAAAGTTTCCCCTCACTGACCAAAACGGTCAGGTCTGCCATCTAGCTGCCAGATTTGGAATCTGGTCCGTGGACCGGCCGTGGCTCTACAGCAGAGCCGAGATTGCGAGATATAAGAAGAACTACTTTATTTGAATAGTCTACAAAGTGAGCCTGGTTTGCAAGCACACTTTTTAGACCCTTCCAATGAAATAGTTATTTTTATATCTTGAGATCTCGGCTCTGCTGAACAGCCACCGGTTGATCTGCGGACTGGATTCCAAATCTGACAGCTAGATGGCAGACTAGACTGTTTTGGTCCGTGAGGGGAAACTTTGCTTGTGAATATATCTCAAACCATAAAGGTTTGAGAGATAAGACTTATATCGTTCTTCATGTTTTTTTAATGCCTACAAAATAAAATAAAGATAAAACGAAGTATTACTATCCATTTAAAAGGGGTCACTGGGATTTCCTGGTGATGGTAAGGCAAGTGGAACATTATTATTAAAAGGTGTTCCTTCCCCTTTAACTCCCACCCAGCTCTGCCTGGCATCAGTTTACTTGTAGGAAAGACAAGCTAAGGCCAAAGGCTGACTTAGCGAAGAAAAGGACAGACAAATTCTCCAAAAGAGATTTTCTTGTCTTTCCACTAGGGTAAGGAGAGACCAGGAATACATCCCAACACTGTCCCAAAAATCATCAGCGAGGGCACAGAAAAAACTCATAAATATTGTAAAGGCAACACCACAAAGAACTTCTTGCATCAATGGCACCTCAACAAAACACAACCTGAGAAAATGTATATAAAGAAATCAGGTAGGAGGGCTAAACTGATCGCCTATTACAGCCTGAATTACCTTCCTCAAAAAACAAAACCATCTCCACAGAGGCAAACGCATGGATTGTAATGTTTAGCGAATGAGTGAAGAGAAGACAATTCACAGCTGCTCCACAGAAGCTACGTTCTTGAATTCTCAGAAGCAGTAAGATTCCTAGCAGAATGGTCGGTGAGCAAAAATACACACACAAAAAGTTTGGCTAAAAGTGGTTATAATCTATCAATCCAAAGTAGTCCCAGAAGCTGCCAGACCATGTTGCAGACCCTACTGATTCACAAAAATGGAGCCCATCTTAAATAAGTAGTGAGATGTCTGCACATAGCACCTAAGAAACCAAACCATATCCAGTGTGTGCAGTTCCTGCTCCTTTTGATTAGACGGCAATGCAAAATGATAATCGCCTGGTTCAAGTGAAAATCATAACAGATATTTCACTAATCTCCAGTTGGAACAATGTAGAAACTATTGGAATGGCATTTTCGGAGAAAGAAACAAATATATAACGCGCTGTAGAACCAATGTTTTATATCATTAACACAAGATAAAGATACAATACACCTTTAATCACTTAAGGACCATTGTAGTGCCAGGACCGTCACGGCTGTCCTGGACTTAAGGACCAGTGACGGTCCTGGCAAGTCATTGAATTCAAGGGTACCCTGAATCGAATAGCAAAAAAAAAAAAAAAAAAAAAAAAAGACCCATGGTCCTTAACTGTGTGGCCAGTCCTTAAGGGGTTAAGGTGCAAATAAAAAAAAAAAAAAAACTTGTTTTTAAAGGACTAGTATGACACAATATGGAAAAATATGTATAATACACAGTTTACCCTGCTGGGTACAAGAGCACTCACACTGCTGAGGGATATTTTAATGTTTTTGCAGCTTGAACCATTTTCTCAACATTTCTTTGCATGCAGTACCTCCATGGACTGAAATGTTATGGTGGTGCTGTTGCCACTGCAGTCTATGGACAGCTATAGTAACACAGTTGATGAGGCTGAAAAAAGACATGTGTCCATCAAGTAAAGCCCATGCCAAAATCATCCCTGTTGATCCAGAAGGAGGAAAAAAAAAAGCCCTCTGGAGCCATTTCCAATTTAGCCCCAAGTGGGAAAAAATGAGATAGTTCCCCGGATCAACATCCGATCTGCTTTGTAGCCATTGTCAGTGGCAGTAACCCTTTGTAGGCTGCTGAAGGAACAGGGCCCCTGTAGAATTTCAGGTCATGGAAGTACTGCTCCTAGAAAATGCAAGTCTGGGCTGTAATAACATTTGACTAAAACATATAACACCCTGGTTTTAATCTGCAGAATTATGCATATCTTTGCATATTGTGCGATAATATGCCTTTAATGACCAGAAGGGTGTGCGCCATATTACAAAGAAATGCACTGCACCGCCCTCTGCGCCTTAAAGTAAAATTACGTTTACTGACTAAGTTCTGCTGGTGAGGATTTATATCAGTGGCAGCCAACCTGTGACCCTCTAGCTGTTGAATACCATAAAATCTCAAGTATAATACGAACCTGTGTATAATACGCAGGTGAAAATTATACCCAAGATTTTAGGGGAAAACAAGAGTGCCTGTGTATAATACGCACCCTTGTTTTCCCCTTAGTAACATTTTTTTTAAATGGATAGTAATACTTCGTTTTATCTTTATTTTGTAGGCATAAAAAAAACATGAAGAATGATATAAGTCTTATCTCTCAGACCTTTATGGTTTGAGAGATATTCACAAGCAAAGTTTCCCCTCACTGACCAAAATGTTCAAGTCTGCCATCTAGCTGTCAGATTTGGAATCCGGTCTGCGGACCGGCCGTGGCTCTACAGCAGAGCCGTGATCACAAGATATAAGAAGAACTACTTCATTCAAATAGTCTACAAAGTGTGTCTGGTTTGCAAGCACACTTTTCAGACCCTTCCAATGAAATAGTTATTTTTATATCTTGCGATCTCTGCTCTGCTGAAGAGACACCAGAAGACTGAAGAGAGTTCATTGGAAAGGTCCACAAAGTGCGCCTGGTTTGCAAGCACACTTTGTAGACCGTTACGATGAAGTAGTTTTTTTTTTTAAATAACGCAAATTCGGCTCTGCTGAAGAGCCCCATCAAGTCACATGACTAATCTCCTGCTGTCAGCTTTACAAGGGAAACTTTACAAGTGACTATCTCTCAAACCATAGCGGTTTGAGAGATAGGATTTGTGCCAAATAACTTATTTTTTAAAGCGGAACTTTCAGATAATAGCAAGTCTCCATGAAGCCATTAAATGCACGGAGACTAGCTTGAAAATAGATGTCTTACTGTAAAAAAATACGTGTGTCTAAAGGAATCCATCCCGTCTGGAGACCGGAACTGAGGTTAGAGTGCAGACATCTTGTCTGCGTGCCTGCGCCGTCAGTCCTGGTCTCCATAGAGTAGACTGCTTTGCACCATATGGTCACTGGAAGGGACTGACGGAGCAGGCTCACAGACCGCACTAACCTGCCCGTCAGTCCCGAAACAGGACGGGTTACTTTAGACACATCTGTTTTTTTACAGTAAGGCATCTATTTTCAAGCTAGTCGCCATGCATTTAATGAATGCGTGGCGACTGACTATTATCTGAAAGTTCCGCTTTAAACCTCTACAAAACAAGCATGTTTTTTTATGGGACATACTGTCCCTTTAAGTACAGCCCAGAGATAGGTAAAGCTTTACACAAAAGAACAGTGGTGGGCATTCGTTGGCCTTCCAGCTGTTAGTCACAATAAATCCCATCATCCCCAACCAGCCATTGGCTAGGCGGGCATAATGGGAGTTGTAGTCCAACAGCTGGAAAGCTGAAGGTTGACAACTGCTGCACAATAGGACCTTGATCTGGTCCAGAGCACAGGAAGGAACAACTTACCCCCTGAGCATCTTTGGGATTGGTGAACATGTAGTCAAACACATGATCAATATTGGCCATCTTCATGGCTGCCCTGTGGAGAAGCCAAAGAGGAAATACAGTTACAGTACACAATCATGTAATTCCTCCTAACAACCCCACACTTACCTTATTATGGCCAAAAACTCCTAATGGCCCTTTTGGATTTCACACTTGTGCCTCGACTCAGGAGAACATCTCTACTCAGTCCTGGATGTCATGTCAGTGGAGGTGGACATGACAGATCAGTTTTTTTAACCTCAAGCAGGCAGAGTGTAGGAGCCTAATTAATCCTTTAAATAAAGTTATGGAATTCTTTGCCTCGGGATGTAACCATTTTCAAAAAAGTAACGGAAAGCTATAGCACAAAACAATCCTGAGAATTATGTATTAATATTGCAAAAGGTCTTCAAGGTAAGGTTTGCCTTTTTGTGGATGATACCAAGATCTGCAATAGGGTAGACATTCCAGGGGGAATAAGCCAAATGACAAATGATTTAGGTAAATTAGAAGAATGGACAAGAGTTTGGCAGCTTCAGTTTATTGTTGATAAATGTAAAATAATGCACTTGGGATGTAAAAGTCTAAAGGAAAAACATCGTATTAGGTACTGTGCTGTCTGAGACAACAGAGGAAAGGGATTTGGGAGTAATTAATTCTGATTACTTTAACCACTTAAGGACGGCCGATTGCGCATGCAGCCATCACTTAAGGACCACGGACCTTTTTTTTTTTTTTTCTTTGCATCTAGTTCAGAGCTCCCCGAACGGCGTGCAGCCACGCAGGGAGCCCTGAATTCCATGACGGTCCTGGCACTTCATGGGTCCATAACGCAAATCTACCCATGACGTGGCAGGACCGTCGAGGGTCGTTAAGGTAGGCAGGCATTGTAATGAAGCTGTGGGGAATGTAAGCAGGGTGCTGGGTTGTATAGCTAGGGGCATTAGTAGCAGAAAAATGGAAGTAGTCATGCCACTCTACAGATCTCTAGTTAGACCTCACCTAGACTATTGTGTACAGTACTGGAGACCTAGAGTATTGTGTACAGTACTGGTGACCTAGAGTATTGTGTACAGTACAGGAGACCCCATCTCCAGAAGGATATAGATACTATAGAGTATTGTGTACAGTACTGGAGACCCCATCTCCAGAAGGATATAGATACTATAGAGTATTGTGTACAGTACTGGAGACCTAGAGTATTGTGTACAGTACTGGAGACCTAGAGTATTGTGTACAGTACTGGAGACCCCATCTCCAGAAGGATATAGATACTATAGAGTATTGTGTACAGTACCAGAGACCCCATCTCCAGAAAGATATAGATACTCTAGAGTATTGTGTACAGTACCGGAGACCCCATCTCCAGAAGAATATAGATATTCTAGAGAAAATTCGGAGAAGGGCTACTAAAATGGTGACTGATTTACAGGAAAAGAAATATCAGGATAGACTAAAGGATCTGAACATCTATATCTTGGAGGAGAGAAGAGAGAGGGGATATGATAGACACATTCACATACATGAAGGGATTCAACAAAGTGCAGGAGAGATGTACATTTCAAAGGAGTAAAAATGTTCTGACACGAGGCCATAGTCTAACACTAGAAGGACACAGGTTTAGATGTAATGTAACAGATAAGTGGAACTGCCTACCAGTAGAAGTGGTAGAGGTTAATACAGTGAAGTAATGTAAGCATACATGGGATAGGCATAAGGCTGTCCTGAACATAAGACAAGACCAAGGACCAAATAAGGTTTGAGGTTTTTACAGTAGGAAAATGTGCGACTAGATGGGCCGAATGGTTCTTATTTACAGTCATATTTTATGTTTCTAATCATGATCCTTGAATTCAAAGCAGATACGATGTTGATCCAGGGAAATACATGACTGCCATTTCGAGTCAGGAAGGTTTTATTTACTTGGGGCTTCACTGGAAATGTGTTCAGTGTTTTTTTATTTGCCTTCCTCTGGATCAACAGGGGGTGAATTTGGCGTGGACTGGACTTGATGGACGCATGTTACTATGCAAGGATGAAAGGGGTGCGTGACATTGCACAGCACTACTCTACACACCTCTATGGTCTTTACCCCCCTCTCTGGCACTCAAAGGGCTAAAGTGCACATGATACCTATGTAGCTTTTGGTCTCATTAAATGTATACACTTACACTGCCTACTTCTTGTGCATTTTGTTTTTTTTTTACAAGTTTTAGAGATTTTTGATTTAATAGTTGGGGAATCCAAACTCAGCAGTGCTTTGTTCTCTGACCTGGACAGATAAAGCCACATAATTGCTCACGTCCAGAAAATCCCCTCTTTCCCCCTTCTTAGACTTCGAAAAACACCAGAGGGGTGAAATAATAAATGGATTAGGAGGAAAACCAGTGCAATTCCTTCCAAGATGGAAGCTCTCATTAAGGGGAGGAGTTGGACTGGTTACAGATCCAAGAAAGAAAAAATAAAGCAAACAATACATCTTGGAAAGACATAAAAAACAATGTAAAACTAATAAACAAAACTGGCAGGTCTACTTTAACCCCTTGACGGTCCTGGCACATCATGGGCAAAAGTGACTAAACGACCCATGACGTACCAGGACCGTCATGGATCTCAGGGCTCCCCGCGTGGCTGCACAACGTTCGGGGAGCCCTGAGTCGGATTGGGGAATAAAAAAAAAAAAAAAAAAAAAGCTCGTGGTCCTTTAGTGACCACAACGTGCCTGCGCGGCTGGTAGTTAAAGGGTTAAAGGGAGGAGAGTCTGATGTCATGTGACCCTGCCAGCAAATGACATGTCCGCCTCCCAGGACACGATATCCAGGACCGACTGAAGATGTTTTCTTGAAATAAAGGCACAAGATCAAACATTTACAGGGGACATTATGTTTTCTGGCCACAAGCCCGTAAATGGATTTTTACTATTAGCAGGTGTTACTACTTGGGCTGACAGATTAATATCATACAGTCTGTACAAGCCAGGAACTAGGGCTGGATTCCCATTAGGCCGAGTAGGAAACCAGCTCAGGGAACCCAGTTGTGAGGGGAGGAACTTCAGTTGTTCTGGCCACACCCTTAAAGCTCAGTTGCAGGTGTGGTCAACCCATCCCCTTGCGCCAGATGTACACTCTTGGTTTATGGCGGGTGGTTTATTCATCAGTCAGGATGGGGGTTGGCTGCTGTAAGATCCCTATTCATTTTTTATTTTTGGGAACATGCCAAGAGCACCTGTTCAGGAAGAAAACGCCACGGATCATCTCGTAGGGATTGGAGCGTGTCCTGGCGCGTCTCATCTCTTCCCCTTCCAGCTCATCAAATGCACTCTATAGGAGGATCAAAAAGTTACCTACAATTAGTCACATAACCCAATGACCATAAAGGTTTTAAGCTGGGAACAATTATGTGCTTGCTCTAGGAGTGTAGAAAATACCCCAAAACTGCCGACAGTGGCCCTCCAGTGTTTTTTGGTTTTAATTAATCGTCAGTATTAGCAAATTTTTATTTTTGCAGCTTATTTATTATAAATGTTAAAGAGATGATTTTGGCTGTGCAAATACACTGTTTTATGTTTTTAAACATATTTCTATTTTTATTCACAATTCCATCATTTTCTGGGAAGTTGAGAGGTCAAAAGACCCCATATTAATGTATTAACATCGCTCTAATGACAGGATAATAGAGGTACTGATTGGAAGTCCACATTCCTTGAGTATTTATTAATATGAGATCTATAGACCCCATTGTTTTTTTATTATGGATGCTGGGCAATGAGCAGGACGATCCTTCCCTTAAGAAAGTGTATTAATATAGGGATAATTTAATTTACAGTTCTCCATGCCAGGGAATGGGTAAATAGGACAAAGGGGTGATTGAAAGATCTCACATTTGGCAATAAATGAATGAGGACAATGGACCCAGAATTAATCCTTTTTTATATCTATGGGCACAAAAATAAATACATTGGATCCCATATCCATTTATTTTGTTACACAAATGGCACAATAACATTTATATGGGTTCCAATTGTTTTTTTTTTTTTTTTTTTTTTTTTAACAGGATACAAAACTGGATAAATTATACCAGTAGTAACGAGAAGAAATCAGTGCAAAGAAATATGACATAAACACTAATCTGAGTGCAGTAGATCACAAAATAAATAAAAAAACAAATGGTAATGCGCCCAAACAGGCCCAACTTGGGTTTATGATTCTCAAGGGTCCCTTCACTATCAGCCGTTCAGTCTGGGTCCCTTCATTCTCCATCTGGTTAACATGCATGCTCTGTGGTCCTATGATGCTAGGATTGTACAAAGCAATTGCACTCACTGCCTGGCTGACAGTTTCCGGAATGCATTTGGGGCTAGTGGGGAAATCTGCCTCTTTGCGTTGATTTCTTTTAAAGGGATAGTAATACTTAAAATGTAAAAACAAAATATGTTGTAGGGTTTATCCCCCTGAGTACAACAAGCGTACTCCCACTGCTGAAAGGTGTTCCATTCAAAAGTTATTCATTTTCAAAGTTGAATTTTTTCAGGTGCAATATCACAGTGGCCTGAAATTGTACAGTGGCGCTGTTGCTACACCATCCTATGGAGATTTATGGTCCCGGGACCAGAGCTGTCCATAGGATCGTGTAGCAACAGTGCCACTGTACAATTTCAGGCCACTGTGATACTGCACCTAAAATATTCAACTTTGAAAATTAATAACTTTTGAATGAAACACCTTTCAGCAGTGGGAGTGCCCTTGTTTTACTCAGGGGGATAAACCCTACAACATATATTTTTTTTACATTTTAAGTATTACTATCCCTTTAATAACTGCTGGTTACTTTACTTGTAAGTGGATAAAGCAGCTTATATCTTTGATACTGTGCATGTAGATTCAACAGCTGACAGTTTCTTGATTCCATCGCTCATGCCATCAATTATGTGACCATCTCATTTTCATTATAATCTATAATCAGTCCATCCATTTGAATTATATGGGTAACTTTCTTCCACCTCATTTGGGATCATTTGATTCAACATTTAAGCTGTACTATGTCCCTTTTCATACTTGTTATTTAGCTATTTCTTTTTATTGGCTGATGCATCTATTATTTCACTACCCGGAATGTAATCCCATTGTTAATATTTTTTGGATTTTTCCATACTCGGTGATCACTGGAGCGCTATTTAGATTTTAATTTTGTTCTGGTTAAATTAAAGAATTCAGAGTATTAGTTTAAACCAAACATTGTCAAACTGGTCTAAAGTCATAAGAGGGTTCCTTCAGGGTTTGGTACTTGAATTGGGTATTGAAAGTAGAGTCTCAGTGTTTGCAAGTGAAAGAAAACTCTATAAGGAAATACACAAAGATCAGGATTATCTCAGTGAATGGATGGAAATGTGGCAGATGAGGTTTAATATAGATAAATGTAAGGTTATGCATTTGGGCTGCGGAAACAAACTTGTTACATATACATCAGTGGGAGACTGCCAGGGGAATCCTTGTTAGAGAGGAATTTTCTAGTAGCAGTACAAAATAAACTTCAAAGCAATGGGCAGTGTCACACAATTAGGGTAATAATCCTCCAGGCAGTAAATTAGTAGACTAGATGGTACACAGCAGCCTCTCTCAATCCAATAGCTTACATCAAAAGACTGAAGCCCACTTTTGCTTGGTATCCTTTTGAATTGTCGCCAAATAAAATAGCACAATAACAAGCTCGCCTGATTGAAAAGGGCGACATTCTGATATCGAGACATCAGAATGTCAAGTAACCAGGCAACATAGCTGTATTCAATGTGTCAGAGACGTGAAGGAGTTAAGAAAAAAATTGCAGTTTTGTTTGCTGCCCAGATGAGACCTGGCGCTTTAAAATCTTGAGCACCAGAGCAGTATGCAACACTGGTCACTATGAAGTTAACTAAAACTTACCTTGCACCTCTGTCTACCTCCAGCTGTATAGCACACCCCAGAATGACACTCCTTACCATTCACGCTATGCAAGAGTGATATTTTTAATGCATCGTACATGACATATGAGAGAAGTGATTATTCAGCACACACTTGCCAACAAGCACTTCTCTTTCAGGTCACTAAGGGGCATTAAAAACGTCACACTTACATAGCATGAACAGCAACAAGTGTCAGTCTGGGGTTATGCTATACAGCCATAGCTATACTGAGGCGCACAACAGTAGTAAGAGTAAAGATTTAGATAACTGCATAGGGACCAGTGTTTCATACTGCTCTGGTGCTCAAGATTTTAAAGCTCCAGGTCTTGTTATCTGGGCGACCAACAAAACGGCTAATTTTTCCTTAACCCTTTAACATCTCGGCCACATTGTATACAGCTATGTCGCCTGGTTACTCGATATTCTGATGTCTCAACATCAGAATGTCACCCTTTTCAAGAAGGCAACATTGTTATTATGCCATTTTTTTGGTCGACCGTTAGTGGGCAACAATTGAAAAGTGAACTCTTTTGCTCACATGCATATACAAAAACAGACAGACAGACATCTCACCTTGCAGTCCAGGAGACTACGCAGTAGTAACTCTTTGCAAAATTCTGTCTCGTCGTCTATGATCATCTTTCTCTATAACACACCGAGGGGGGAATTCATTAAAAGACAATATACCTTCCTGAACTATCAGTCATATTACATAGATTAGAGTTCTTCATTGTTTGTCCTTGTGGTAAACCAACATTGCAGGTTTTCGTTTTATCAGGGTGCAATCACAAGTAATTAGTGGCTCACTCATTGTGATTGATTCACCTGTGCGTAATTAGGGATAACTGAAAAACATGACCTGTTAGTGTGCCCTGAGGGGTAGAGCTGAGAATCTCAGACACTATGGGTAATAGCACAAAATAAAAAGTGGAGTAATTCTGGGCTAAACCAACTGCAACATAGGGAACAATTAAAAATTCCCAAAATTACAAATGATTTAAATGGGACTTTGAATTCCTTGAAAACTAGAGATGTTGGTTTATTTCCCTCTCAGACTACATTAACCCCTAAAGTTATTACTGTCATTTACCATTTTAGCACCTTCCATTTCTGCTGGGAGGTTACTGCAAGAATCCATCACCCTGTTAACTAATTTCTTTTTTTCTTCCATTTTCTCTTATGTTCCACCCTAAATCTTTGGGCCCTGTTGGACTAACCAGCATTCATATATTTGTGCTGGTGATACAGAACTGCACATACACTGTCTGACACCCCAGCCTTGTTCCACTGTCCACTGGTAGTCACAGATCCACATATACACTGTCTGACATCCCAGGCTTGTTCTACTGTCCACTGGTAGTCACAGACCCACACACACACTTGTCTGACACCCCAGCCTTGTTCCACTGTCCACTGGTAATTACAGAACCACATATCCACTGACACCCCAGCCTTCTTCCACTGTCCACTGGTAGTCACAGACCCACACATACACTGTCTGACACCCCAGCCTTTTTCCACTGTCTACTGGTAGTCATAGACCCACACATACACTGTCTGACACCCCAGCCTTGTTCCACGGGTCGTCACAGAACCACACATACACTGTCTGACACCCCAGCCTTTTTCCACTGTCTACTGGTAGTTACAGACCCACACATACACTGTCTGACACCCCAGCCTTGTTCCACGGGTCGTCACAGAACCACACATACACTGTCTGACACCCCAGCCTTTTCCACTGTCTACTGGTAGTCACAGACCCACACATACACTGTCTGACACCCCAGCCTTGTTCCACGGGTCGTCACAGACCCACACATACACTGTCTGACAGCCCAGCCTTGTTCCACTGTCCACTGCTAATTACAGAACCCCATACACACTGTCTGACAGCCTGACCTTGTACCACTGTCCATTGGTAATTACAGACCCACACATACACTGTCTGACACCCCTGCCTTTTTCCACTATCCACTGGAAATTACAGAACCACATATCCACTAACACCCCAGCCTTGTTCCTCCATCCACTGGTAGGTACAGAATCACACATACACTGACACCCCAGCCTTGTTCCACTGTCCACTGGTAATTACAGAACCACTGCTAGTGACATAACTACACATACACTGCCCAACACCCCAGGCTTGTTCCACTGCTAGTGACATAACTACACAGACACTGCCCAACACCCCAGCGTTTGGTTGTCTGGAACCACAAACACACTGGCACTCCAGCCTTGCTGCATTGTCCGCTCATAGACACAGAATTACACATACACCACCTGACACAGAAGCCTTATTCCACTGTCCACTGTTAGTCAAATGACTACACATACACTGCCCAACACCCCAGCCTTGTTCCACTGCTAGTAACATAACTACAGAGACACTGCCCGACACCCCAGCATTTGGTTGTTTGGAACCACAAACACACTGGCACTCCAGCCTTGCTGCACTGTCCGCTCATAGACACAGAATTACACATACACTACCTGACACAGAAGCCTTATTCCACTGTCCACTGTTAGTCAAATGACTACACATACACTGCCCAACACCCCAGCCTTGTTCCACTGCTAGTAACATAACTACACAGACACTGCCCGACACCCCAGCATTTGGTTGTTTGGAACCACAAACACACTGGCACTCCAGCCTTGCTGCACTGTCCGCTCATAGACACAGAATTACACATACACCACCTGACACAGAAGCCTTATTCCACTGTCCACTGTTAGTCAAATGACTACACATACAATGCCTGGCACCTCAGCCTTTTTCAGAGAATCCAGTTTAAAACCCACTGCATTAGAAAATCATAGTCCCCTGCTGATGCACTAGAGTCATACATTGATTTTTTTACAGGGATACATTTATTTTACACGGGGACACCTTCTCCTATACAAGGCCTGAGTCATTACCTGTTGTACAGACATACAGGTATGTTATATAGCGTAGCATTTCTATGCATCAGTATCACCCTGTTACACAGTACTACACTGATGTAAGATAATACCTTCCCAATTGTCATCCAATCAGACAGCTCGTCAGCATCTGGGATCTCTGTGGTGCATTCTGGGAACCAGTCTACTTCTTCATAAGCAGTGGCCTAAAATACAAAATCACAGCTCTGTGCTGAATATTGGATAGTTTAACCCCTTAAGGACCCTTGATGGTCCTGGCATCTCATGGGTTGGCAAGCCATAAGGACCCATGACATGCTAGGACCGTCACGGATTTCATGGCTCCCCGTGCAGCTACATGTCGTTCAGGGAGCCCTGAACCAGGAAAAAAAACAGAACTCATATCAAAATATATTGTACAACCATGGCTACCAATGCTTTATTGTGGGCGGAGAGTTCATATCCAAAGCCTCTTATACAAGGGATTCCAAATGGGCAATACATGAGAGTAAGACATTAGTCCATCTCCCTGGAAGACTTTAAGAAATGAACCAAAGAACTCAAAAAACTGTTCTTACAACAGGGATACAGCGAAAAAAAAATATTGAAATGTGTGTATAAAAGGGCACTACATGCCGAAAGAAATGATCTATTAATAAGTCATTTTCAGACCCACTGTAATGAGCTATTAAAACAAGTTAAATTGATTGGCATGTATAATACAGAGATCTCTGAAAATTGACAAACACTGACGATACTCGCGTTTGGATCCATATTAAGCAGAGGACTTTAATGTAAGATCAATTCTTCTACATACTTTTGTATAATTTTGTGTAGCATTGTAACCATCCACAAAATTGCTGTTTTCATTTTATTCTATAGTAAAGTATCCCCTGCCGCCCTTTTCCATATGTCACAAATCATACCATAAGAGCAGCAAGCCGAACTGGATGGATAGCAATAAGTGACAATCTTCTGCCAGCATAAAAGAAAAACCTTCCCACCTTTATCAAGAGGACAGGGTTTTCTTTATACTGATAGACAGACACTGTCCCTCATTGCAGTTTGTCCAGTCCACTGACCGTATTTCAGATCTAAGGGGATGATTTGTGATGTATGAGAAAGGGGCAGTAGGGGACACTTTATCCTATATAATATATATATATATATATATATATATATAATAACTTGCTAAAGTTTGTCAGAAGCCATCAGGCGCAGTATAGACGGCTGCACACAGTGTGAACAGTAGAGACAGTAGTGGCTGATACGGAGCGGGGCACTCGCTGTGGCGCGGGCAGTCTCTACTGCGCATGACTGCACTGCGACTGGCCGGCACTGTGGCCCATGTAACGGGCTCTTCAATTAGCTATAGAATAAAACGAAAATGGCAAAGTTATGGACAGTTCCAAAGCTACACATTGTTATACAAAAGTATGCAATAGAATTGATCTTACAGTAATACCTAACCATTACTATCCCTTTAAGCAAAAGACCAGCAATTATATATAGAAGAAATAAGAACTTTAAAGAGCATCTGGTGCAGAGTCACTTCCAAAGGTCCAAAAGCATGGTTACAGAATCTACTGCAGGTTCTTTTCCATGTAATGATCTGGTGTGTGTCCGCCTTTGTAAAGAAAGAGCATAAATATACACTCTCTATTAGGGAATCTATATGATGGAAGACTTCTGTGGTAATTCTATATATGGAAGATAAAATGGGAATTTGGCAAGATCCTTTTGCAACATCTAGGAGTTGTTTGAATTAAAAAGGACACTCCTACTGCATATGTAGGTAGTTATCATGATTTTGACACATCTGTCATGATTCAAAGGTTCCTCGTTGCTCATATAAGAGTGATTTCAATTTTTGAATATCATCATCTGCAATAGGGTAGACATTCCAGGGGGAATAAGCCAAATGGCGAATGATTTGGGTAGGTTGGAGGAAAGGACGAAAGTGTGGCAGATGCAGTTTAACATTGATAAATGTAAAATAATGCACTTGGGACATAAAGATCCCAAGGAAAAAAATACTATTAAGGGTACTGTGCTGTCAGAGACAACAGAGGAAAGGGATTTGGGAGTAATTATCTCCGATAACTTACAGGTAGGCAGACAATGTAACAAAGCGGTGGGGAATGCAAGCAGGGTGCTGGGTTGTATAGCTAGGGGCATTAGTAGCAGAAAAAAGGGAAGTGGTTGTGCCACTCTACAGACCTCTAGTTAGACCTCACCTAGAGTATTGTGTACAGTACTGGAGACCCCATCTCCAGAAGGATAGAGATACTCTAGAGACAATTCAGAGAAGGGCTACTAAAATGGTGACTGGTTTATAGGAAAAGAAATATCAGGATAGGCTAAAGGATCTGAACATGTATAGCTTGGAGGAGAGAAGAGAGAGGGGATATGATAGAAACATTCAAATACATGAAGGGATTCAACAAAGCACAGGGTGAAAGTATATTTCAAAGGAGTAAAATGTTAGGATAAGAGGTCATAGTCTAAAACTACAGGGACACAGGTTTAGACATAATGTAAGAAAATGTTACTTCACTGAGAGGGTAGTAGATAAGTGTAATAGCCTACCAGTAGAAGTGGTAGAAGTTAATACAGTGACAGAATTTAAGCATGCATGTGATAGGCATAAGGCGGTCCTGAACGTAAGAAAAGACTAAGGACCAAAAAAGGTTTGAGGTTTTTTGGTTTTTTTTGTAGGAAAATGGGCAGACTACATGGGCTGAATGGTTCTTATCTGCCGTCAAATTCTGTTTCTATCATTTATGTCTTTTTTGATATATGACAAAACCTCAGAAAATCATAATCAAGTAATTTGTTTTTATTCATTGACAGATGCTATTTGCGTGTCGTGACATCACATGTGTTTAAGTACACAGCAATCACTAAATTCATCTGTTTTAATTTAATAAAATAAATGTCATTTAATGTTTAGCCCTGGGTGCTACCAATGACATTTTGCAAGATTTGAGCACATCTCCGGTGCTGATCTTACCTTTCTGTTAGGTACAGGAATGTTTCTATCTTTACTATCTCCTTGTTATATTAGTTTGGTTTGTAATTTGGGGTTATCTCCCACTACATATTTGAGGTAATCAATTATGGCTGGATTTGTACCAAGTCTGTTCTATTTTTCTAAGGGACAATTTGAGACCATGCACATTTTTGGTAATAAACCAATTTGTGATGATTTGCCAGTTAAAATTATTTAAATATGTTATTTAAACATCTTACAAAACAAATGCAGAAACAGACATAAATGGTGGGAAATAAATATCTTAGAAAAGTATCTACAGCATAAAGTGATTCCAAGGGGGCTAAGAACCCCATTTAGCCCATCTAATCATTTAATCAACTGATTTTCTTAAAGGCATAGTAATGTCAGAAAAAAAGTATTAACTATATGGTATATACAATTAAAAGAGAGTACTTGCACTTATTTGTATCTCTCAAACCGTTATGGTGTGAGAGATATAGGAAAATAAAGTTCTCTGGTCCCTCCCCTTTCTGCTTGACGAGCTGCAAAGCTGTCAGAAGCAGATTCTGGTCGCTTGACCAGATGTGGCTCTTCTGTAGCGCCGATATAACGATATCTAAAGATAAATACTTATTTGGAACGGTCTACAAAGTGTGCCTGGCTTGCAAGCACACTTTGTAGACTGTTACAATTAAGTATTTATTTCTAAATAGTGTGATTTCAGCTCTGCTGAAGAGCCTCTGTCTGGTCAAATGACTGGAATCTGCAGCTGTCAGCTAGATGGCAGACTTGAGTAAAACAGCCAGGAAAAGGTAACTTTAGCAAATTATATCTATCAAACCATAAAGATTTTTAATGTCTACAATATTAAATCAACTTAAAATTAACCATTACTATCCCTTTAAGCAATGGAATGATACTGTGACAAGGAGCTCTCTAGAGCTTATTACTGATAAAGAGAAAATACAGTTTCCTTAATACTGTAGAAATACTGTCCTTAATACTGAGGTAGAAAAACTACTAAAAGTATAATATATAGGAATGCAGAATTTGCAAAACTTGAACTTGATCTAAAACCAAAATTCAGGAATTAGCAAGTGATCTTTTAAAAAAATAAATACATTGAAAATTTAGGAAATCAAAGAAATTCCCTCCATTGAGCTCGGTCCTTGTGTTTCTTACATGTACTCACCTCTGGTTCATCTCTCCAGTTCACGTTCAGATCCTTCTCGAACCCTTTCAAGACCAGCCCCAGGCCTCTGCGGCCCCTCTGATTGGACGCTTCCACGATTTCTTTTCGCCCCTGGCCAAACTTTCCCAGACCTTCTCCCTCGCGGAAACCCATCTTGGCCTGAAAAGAAGAGCAACAGATGCAAAGATTAGCTCTTTTTGAAGAACTAGACAAGAGGTCACACCTTCCTATTGCCCCAACTGCCCACCGTTAATGTTTATTTTACATAATTAACCCTCTGATTTCTTGCACCCATCGGGCCTTATTCATCAGGATAAAGAGGTGCATTTTGGGGCAAACTATAAATGTCTCCAACGCATTTCTCTGTTGTTTGGTATAGAACTGTGCCTCTTCAGCTTGATGAATAACTCCCAAATGGCCTTATTCACTAAATCATAGAACTGCAAACCAACTGCACCGGGAGGAAGTGGGGGGGATTGCCAGTGTAAATTGTGTATTTTTCCAGTTGACTTAAATGGAACTTTTAACTCCGTTTGAATACTAAAAAGGTCGCCCAAAGCATTAAGAAGCAGCCAATTGGATAAAAGACCAGACCCATTTACATAAATAAGTTATTAATCCCCCTCCCCTCACCATGGTGCAAGCTGGTTTAGTCCAGAATTGCACCACTATAGTTCTCGGCATAAAGCCCAACACGTTCTTTTAACAAGCCGGCCGTTGTGTGGCCCGTCATTAAGTACTTGCCATGAGCTTCTGGGAGACGCTGTTGAACATGGAGTAGCGAGTGGATGTTCCCTCCACAAGCGGTTCGGAGGATGAGGAGGTGTCCATACCCAGAGACCCGAACACAGGTCTCTTCTCTTCTCCATCGCTATCAGACCCTGTGCCACTCGTGGAAGACTCTAATTGAAAACACATGGAGGTTTGTGTAAATGGTTTGACCTTTGCTTTGGTAACAAGACAATACAAGGTCACCGTCACCTGAAGGGTTTCCCCACAATCTGAACAGGTAACAAGATGAATAGCCCACAGTAGGGACTTGCGGTTTAACTTGTGGACCAGAGGGGTGTTCAATGCACTACTAAGCAATACGTTGATTTGAACACCCCTCAGTTCCTGAAGGATTAATCAGACTTTTGTAACATGACTTACCCTAAAGCTTAAACAGAACAAAAACAAAATAAAACAAATGTAACCCCTTAACAATCAGCCACGTGACTGGCCGGCAGTTAAGGAACACTGAGCTTTTTATATTTTTTTTGCCGAAATCAATTCAGGGGTCCCCTGAATTCCATGACATGCCAGGTCCATCGTGGGTCCTTAACGTATAGTTACTCATGACGGACATGGCACGTCATGGGTCCTTAAGGGTTTGAAGGCAACTAACTTGTATAATGCCCTATTGGCTGGCCCTGTACCACTGGGAACAGGCCTGCTGGTGAATCGGGGCTACTCTGAGCCTCAGCAGACTAATGGGGGAGCCCTGGAGCCCTCGTTGGTCTCACAAGAGAATGAACTGTCTCAGTTTAGTTTCTTGTCCAGCACAATTCGGTTCCCATAAATCCTTGACTTTGGGAATTAAAGGAAGCTGTGCAAGGAGCTAAGAGTCACATACTTTACAGATGAATTTAAGCCGGGGGGGGGGGGGGGGGGATTTTCTGACTTCACCTGATAGAAGCCATTTGGGGCTGCACTTTGAGTAACCCCAAGCACATTACCACTGGAGCAGACTGAGTAAGATAGATAAATAGAATTTTTTAGGTGCAGTACTACCATTGCCTTGCATTTTAGGGTGGGGCTGTTGCTTCTGTTTTCTATGGACCTACTTAGACTGCTGAGGCAAAAATGCCACCCTACAACTGTCAGACAGTGGAAATAATGTACCCAAAAAGCAGGGTTGGAAGTTACCTTCAGCCGGCAAAGTCCTGCAAAATAAACATATTCCACATTACACAATACCTTCTCTTTGCCAGGCAGCAGGTTTTAAAGGGGATCGTTAGGTTTTACAGGTAACAGGACTTAAAGGAGCAGTAAACTTTACAAAAATAAATACAATAACACACACAGACTAGCGAAAATATATGGTACTGGCTGTAAATCTCACACACAGTAAAGGTGCAGTAAACTTTTTTATGAAAACCTTTGTTATAGTGCTTTTGCTGAGCAAAACCAGGGTACTCTCATTACTGTCAGTGTTTTATACAAAAACGTTATAACAGTTCAGATAATCAGGAAGTGGATTACAGTGTGATTACTTCCTAAAAGTTCTAACTGATAGAAAGTGGTTCAGAAGTTTCTATCATATTCTATTGACAGCTGTTTCTCATTGATTTTTCTCTCAAAATGTAACAGAATAACAAATTGGAATTTTACCATGAGAGGGCACTGTTACTGTAAAAAAACACACACAAAAAAAAAAAAAAATATATATATATATATATATATATATATATATATATATATATATATATATGCTTTTAAACTATAAGAACTGGAAAAGACTAAAAAAAATATATTTTTAAAACCAAAACAAAACTTCTCCTTTAAAGTGATAGTAATGTCTAAAAAAAACTTTTTTGCATTTAGAAGAGATTAAAAAGCTGATCTAAATGCAAAAAAGTATCTCTCAAACCGCTATGGTTTAAGAGATACGGGCGTTTAAAGTTTGATTTCTCCTACTGACAGCTGTAAAGCTGTCAGCAGGAGATCCGTGTCGGTCGACACGCTGGCGATTGAGAAGTGCCGAGATCTCGTTACTTACACGGAATCCCTTCATTAGAATGGTCTAAAACATGTGCCTGGTAAAGCTGTCAGCAGGAGATCCGTGTCGGTCGACACGCTGGCGCTTGAGAAGTGCCGATTTCTCGTTACTTACAAGGAATTCCTTCATTGGAATGGTCTAAAACGTGTGTCTGGTGTTCAGACACACGTTTTAGACCATTCCAATGAAGGGATTCTGTGTAAATAACGAGATCCCGGCACTTCTCAAGTGCCACCGTGTCGACCGACACGGATCTCCTGCTGACAGCTTTACAGCTGTCAGTAGGAGAAATCAAACTTTAAACGCCCGTATCTCTTAAGCCATAGCGGTTTGAGAGATACGTCTTTTTGCATTTAGATCAGCTTTTTAAGCTCTTCTAAATGCAAAAAAAGTTTTTTAGACATTACTAACACTTTAAG
Source organism: Rhinophrynus dorsalis (assembly GCA_037306005.1). Classification (NCBI taxonomy): domain Eukaryota; kingdom Metazoa; phylum Chordata; class Amphibia; order Anura; family Rhinophrynidae; genus Rhinophrynus; species Rhinophrynus dorsalis. The sequence goes on along the minus strand of CM074720.1, from coordinate 13,036,372 downwards.
GCCGATGTACTGTGCATAAGTGATGCAGTTCCTAGAATAAAGACACTGTACTATAGGGAAAAAGATAAAATACCCAGAATCGCCATATGCACTAAGAATTAAGTATGCAAAGGGGGGGGGGTTGAATCTACTCATCAGAATGCAGGGCTGTTGTACTGCTGGTGACGTGGATGGGAAGCTGTTACACATCACCAGCAGATCGACAACACTGAAGTCTGAGCGCATCCACTCTGCTCCCTATTGGCCAACTGAAGGAGTGGAGTGGATCTGCTCAGACTTCATCACCACAAACAGCAGTGCGCCCTTAACATTTTTAGTGCCGTACGGATGTGAAATGCACATCCCTGTGGCACTTAAATGGTTACAAATTGACGGGATGGCAGAGAACTTATATTACACAGCTTCACTGCCCTTCTGTACCAGCTGAGCCAGCTATCCACCAATCAGATGATTCAAGTAAAAACAGGACTCGGAAGGCAATCAGATGCAGAATGGTAAACCTGTCGAAGGCACAGCTATGTATTGTGCGCCGGATTCACAGGGATATGATGGCAAAGAAAACTCAGTGTATACTGTCAATATGCCAAATTCACCATCATATCGCCATCCTGTCCCCTGACACATAATACATGGGGAGTCCAGAACCTGAGGACTAATAACTCAGTACATGAAGTCATAAAACAGTTCATGAGAAGTCAAGAACCCGGAGTTCAATGACCCATCACGCAGTGTGCATTCACTGGAGTATAATAATACACACTAGGTCTTATGGATCAAAGCAAACTAATTGTATCATGGGCAGAAATGATCCTCCCCAAAATTCCATTTGATTTAAATGGGGCTGTAAACCCTTTCAATGGTGGAGAGGCTTCCAATGTCATTGATCTATTATTCAAGGAGTTAAATACCCAATTTGGATCAATAGAGATTTTTTCTTTGTCCACTATGGTGCAAATGGTTTGATTCTGTATTATTCCAATTTGCTTTGATACATAAAGGCCCATAGAGTGAGGGAAAGCCTGGCTCACCTTGCGTGCCATGGTTACTGTATTGCGTGTCATCATCTGAAGTAGAGCTAAGGTTGAGCCCCAACTCTTCAATCCTCCTCTTCTGTCGGCTCTGGTCACTGTTCTGTAGCTCGGGGTCAGCTCTCCTCTTCATTTTCACTGCCGAAATGTATGGACACTACTTAGAGAGGTAACAAGATTTTTTTATATTTATATCACACACATTTTACATCCAGCTGACAAGTCTGAAGATGAAACCCGGGCATCCATCATGTATTCATATCTATAAACAACTACTGGGGTGTTAGTTTTGAATATTTTTTTTTAAATAGCGGACTCTGTAAAATATTGCTTCAATCAATCGATCTAATCAATGGAATAAAAAATAAAAAAAAATAAAAAAATGGCAGAGAACGAATTAAAAACTACCCACATGTGCGGCTGTGTACACCTGTATGCGCATAACTTCATTGTGCCTAATCAGAGGATTATTCAAAGTATTAAAATATTAAACATAATAGTTTAATTGAAGAGCCCAATAATTTAATTAATCACTGCAACCCTAAAAACTACATACACTGCATATTGACAACAATTCCAATCTTTAAATAAATACTATAACATCTTTTCATTATTTTTAAAATTCTAATTTTCCTTCAACGACCAAATGGGTTGCCAAACAATGAACTGCAAAGCTTTCTGATCCTTAAATGGTTAAAAACAATCTTAAAGTAAGAGTAATGTTTCACAAAAACAGCAGCTCCAATTAATCTTCATAGTATTTGGGCCATGGAGAGTGTTATTTCAATTCTGTCAGAGTTGTAGTACAAGACTAATTGAATGATAAAGTATCCTCCTCCCACCCCTTTTACCTAGTGTAAGACACCTCCCCTCAGATGTGGAATCTGGTCTCTTGACCAAACAGCTCACAGCAAGGGACAATCTTCTTACTGTGATCATAAGGAAAACCCTGCCCCCTTGACAGGTTTTTCCTTATGATCACTGAAGATTGTCCCTCTCTGCGATCAATCCGGACAGTCTTGCTGCTCTGGCTGAGCAGTGTTACATCAATAAAAGGTGCAGGAGGGGGATACTTTACCATTCAATTACTCTTGTACTACAACTCTGACAGTATTGTAATAACACTCTCCATTGCCCAAATACTATGCTTTTATTTTGAAACATTACTATCCATACGAAAGTGTACGAACAGCCTGTACAAAATCAATATGGTGTCTAAATGGAACCGTCACATTATAACTACTAAGGTGATTCTGAAACAACCTTCAAACTCACCCATATGCTAAAGAGATATTAATGGGACGATATAAAGCAAATACAATTATTCATTATACTTTTTTTATAATGCTCTATACTGTTGTAAATATCCATTTTGGTGTAGTTTTCTTGTAATTTTATTTTAAAGTTCCCACCCCCCCGTCCCTTTTTCCTGCATCACTTCTTCACTCAGATCTGAAAGCCGGTCGCTTGACTGGACAGATCACAATGAGGGACAATGTTGTGTGTGTCTGTAAACGTAAAAGACTTCAACATCCAAACAGCATTTAAAATCAACAGATTATCTTTATTTCTTCAATTAAAAATTCACCTTTTCCAAAGGGAAGTGAGCTGTATGGCAGGGCATCTTCACAACAGGTGTTTATGTCAGGCGGTGTATTTGAACTCAATCAACACGTTTCGCGTCAGAGCCGCTTAGTCTTGAGGCTCAAGACTAAGCTTCTCAGACATGAAATGCGTTGATCGAGTTCAAATACACCGCCTGACAAACACCTGTTGTGAAGATGCCCTGCCATACAGCCCACTTCCCTTTGGAAAAATAGGATTTTAGTCTTACCTGTTAAATCCTTTTCACTTAGTCCATACAGGTCACTGGTACTCTGGGAGGCGTAAGTCCCCTTTAATAGGCAGGAACAACTATGCAAATGATTTGCAAGGGGCGGAGCCTCCCCTCTTACTTACGCCACCTTCTGGCCAGAGCCACTTAGATTGATTTGAGACCCTAAAAACTGACCTCAGGTAAGCAAAAAGAAAGACTCCTGTGAGCATGCCCGAACGGTCTCCCACTGGATGCCACAGGAGAGCCAAGACTGGTCCCTTGACAGGGTGGGAGACCAGTGACCTGTATGGACTAAGTGAAAAGGATTTAACAGGTAAGACTAAAATCCTATTTTCACTGTCGTCCAATACAGGTCACTGGTACTCTGGGATGTACAAACATTCAGCTGATCCAGAGGCGGGAAGTAAGGCAAGGACCAGGCGCAAGGCCCAAGTCACTAGAACTGTTATGACCCAGTTAATAACATAGCCCAAACTGTAAGTGTCAACGACCACCAACCAAGGGAACAATCCCTGAACTAACACAGCACACGAAACCAGAGCCAACAGGGCTCAACAGTAAGGAAGCACTAAGGATCACAGAGCAGAAGACCTACACAGGCAAGACTGCCTCCAGGACCTTCCTTCCAAAACTGGCATCAGCCGAAGCCAGTACATCAACTCGATAGTGCTTAGAAAAAGTGTGCACAGAGGACCAAGTGGCCGCTCTGCACAGTTGATCAGCAGAAGCTTGATTCTTATAGGCCCACGAGGCCACAATAGATCTGGTGGAATGGGCAGTCACCCGGAAGGGGACATGCTTATTCCTCAACTTATAGGCTTCACGGATAGTAGCCTTAATCCAAGAGGCAATGGTAACTTTGGAAGCCGGTCTCCCTGCCCTAGGCCCCTCAGGAATGACGAATAGAGCGTCAGACTTCCTGATAGACTCGGTGCGATGAACATAAAACTTGAGGCAACGCATCACATCCAACAGATGGAGATCTCTTTCCTTGTCAGATGAAGGATTAGGGCAGAAAGAGGGAACCACAATCTCCTGATTGATGTGAAACTCGGACACAACCTTGGGTAAGAATTCCTTGGTAGTGCGAAGCACAGCCTTATCCTTGTGGAACACCAGGTAAGGAGGTTTACAAGACAAGGCCTGTAACTCTGCTACCCGGCGCACTGAAACAACAGCCAAAAGGAAGGCCATCTTCCAAGTCAAGAGACGTAATGGAATGGAAGCCAAGGATTCAAACGGTGGTCGCTGGAGAACTCCCAGCACCAAATTGAGGTCCCACTGGGGAGCAGGACTCTCGAAGGCAGGTCGAACATGAGTCACACCTTGGAAGAAAACTTTCACATAAGGAAGGATAGCAATCCTTTCCTGGAAAAACACAGACAAGGCAGAAGTCTGAACTTTGAGGGAACTCAGACTGAGCCCCTTATCCACACCGTCCTGCAAGAAAGCCAGGACAGTGGGAAGATGGAATTCAAGGGACAACTTCTTATCAGAACACCATGTCACAAAAGTTGACCATATGCGATGATAGATCTTGGAAGACACAGGCTTACGAGCACTGAGCATAGTCGACACCACAGAAGGGGAAAATCCTTTCTTTGCTAGAATCGAGGATTCAACCGCCATGCCATCAAATGGAGAGAGTGAACATCCTCCTTCCACAGATACCCCTGAAGAAGTAGGTCCGGACGGGCAGGAAGCGGGATCGGATCCGTCACTGACATGGCCATCAACTCCGGATACCAGGACTGGCGAGGCCAGTTTGGAGCGATCAGGATGACAGGACAACGCTCCCTCTTCAACTTCTGGATAACTCTGATCAATAGAGGAAGAGGAGGGAAGATGTAAGCCAGGGAGAAGTCCCAAGGGATCGACAAGGCATCCACTGCTAGAGCAAGGGAGTCCCTCAACCGGGAGCAAAACACCGGAACCTTCCTGTTGTGTCTGGTAGCCATCAGGTCCACCACAGGCATCCCCCACCGTTGAGTGAGCATGTGAAACACCTCTGGATGAAGAGCCCATTCTCCGCTGTCGACGGTGTGACGACTGAGGAAGTCTGCCATGACGTTGTCCACGCCTGGAATATGAACTGCAGATATGAAAGGCACGTGATCTTCTGCCCAAGACAAAATATCCTTGACCTCCCACCAGGCGGAACCGCTTCTTGTGCCGCCTTGCCTGTTGATGTAAGCCACCGCCGTGGCGTTGTCGGACTCCACTCTGATCGGAAGACCGGTCAATTGAGACTCCCAGTGCCTCAGGGCAAGCCGGACAGCTCGAAGTTCCAGAACATTGATGGAGAGCATGGATTCCTCCAGACCCCATTTCCCCTGAGCACTGAAGCGACCCCAGACTGCACCCCAGCCCCGAAGACTGGCATCCGTTGTGACTGTGGTCCAATGAGGAACTAGAAAGGATCTCCCTTTCAGGAGATGAGAGAGATCTAACCACCAGTGCAGACTCGACTCGACATGAGGAGGAAGAGAAACAGACAGATGTTGATGATCTGGATGATTCTTGCACGTCTGGATCACAAATCTCTGAAGGTCCCTGGAGTGGGCCATGGCAAAAGGAACTGCTTCGATCGTGGAAATGAACTTCCCCACTAAAGACGACAACTTCGGTACTGGAATTTCGTCCATGTCCAGAATCCCAGCCACTCTGACGGCTATCTGGTGAGCCACGTCCTCTGGAAGAAACACCATGCATTGGCGAGTGTCGAACAGGAGACCCAGGAACAGAAGCCTCTGAGATGGAATCAAGTCCGACTTGCCCAGATTCAGGATCCAGCCATGACGGTTCAGGGTGTGCATGCACATCTGTAATTGCTGACGGAGAAGCTCCGCTGAGGAGGCCTTCAGTAGGAGATCGTCCATGTAGGGGGTCACTCTGATCCCATCCTGATGGAGCACCGCTATCAAGGAGCCTAACACCCTCTGGAAGACCTGAGGGGCTGAAGTCAGCCCAAAGGGGAGCGCTGCAAACTGAAAGTGTCCCCTGTGGCAGGCAATCCTGAGATACCGCCTGCTCTCTGGATGAATAGGGATGTGAAGATAAGCATCCTGAAGGTCCACGGAGGCAAGAAACTCCCCTGGAGACATTGCTGCAATCACAGAACGCAGGGACTCCTGGCGGAAGTGGGAAGTCACCACATAGGCATTGAGATCTTTGAGATCCAAAATGGGACGAGCTCCTCCGTCCTTTTTGGCTACCACAAACAGGTTGGAATAAAATCCGGAACCTGTGTCCCCTTGAGGAACCGCCTCCAGGACCTCTTTGTCCAAGAGATCCTGAATAGCGTCGTCGAACAGACGCCTTTTTGTGGGTTCCTGAGAAGGACGAGTAAAATGGAACCGAAAAGGAGGAAGGGAAGAGAAAGGGATCCTGTATCCCTCTGACACCACCTGAAGAACCCATGGGTCCGCCACTGACTCCTCCCAAGTCCGGCGAAAGATGCGGAGACGACCGCCTACCGCCGGATGCGGACCCGGGTTCGGCGAGTCATGCCGAAGCAGTCTTGGAGGTCTTGGCCTTGGGGGCAACTTTGGGCTTCCAGGACTGTTTGGGTTTGGAGGAGGAGCGCGTAGTAGGAGGACCCGTTTGGGCCGAGGAGCGTGTCTCAGTCTGAAAGGAACGAAAGGACCGATTGCGTTTGGCTGGAAACTTTTTCTTAAAGACTGAGGGTAGAAGAGTACTTTTACCGCCAGTAGCCTCACTGATCATTTCTTTGAGTTCAGACCCAAAAAGCAAATTCCCCTGAAAGGGCAAGGAAAGCAAGGCTTTCTTAGAGGCTGTATCAGCAGACCAAATTTTCAGCCAAAGAGCGCGTCTAGCCACCACAGAAGAAGTGGAGGCCCTCGCCATCATGCGCACAGCATCAAAAGCAGCGTCAGCAACATAGTCCTGAGCTTCAGTGATATTAGCAAGTAGCTGCAACTGTTCAGATACTGGCGCATCCTGGCGAACTGCTTCAGTCAGTCGTTCAGTCCAGGCCGCAATGGCTCTATTAACCCATGCCACAGCAAAGGTTGGGCGCATGGCAGTGCCAATGGAGGCAAAAATAGATTTAAGAGAAAGCTCTAGCTTTTTATCCGTCCAATCCTGCAGGGCAGAGGCATCAGAGACAGCCAAAGCGGTAGACTTGGATAGTCTAGAAACAGGAGCATCCACCTTGGGAGGATGAACCCATTTTGCCAGCTCAGCCTCAGGAAAAGGGTAAAGTTTAGCAAACTTTTTAGAGACAGAGGAAGATCTATCAGGATTCTTCCATGCTTCAGAGACCAGACGGGCAAGAGTAGGGTTAGTTGGAAAACAAACAACTGGCTTAGATGGCTTTTTCTGAAAAACATCAGTAGGATCATAAGTGGATTCCTGAGTCAGAGGAAGGTTGAGCGTATTCAGAACCGCTCTGATCAGACCCTCAGCCGAAACTTCAGGGTCACACTCATAGGGGTCCCCAATGGACCTGTTAGATTCAATAACAGTACGTTCCTCAGCATCAGAATCCTGTAAGAGTTCTTCTTCAGAAGAATCAGTGACATCAGGAGCTCCCTGTGGCTTAGGCAGGGAGGTCCTGATGGTAGAGGGGGTCTGCCAGACCTGGAGAGCCCCCTGAATCTGAGAAGGAAAGAGTTGAAGCGTGGATCTGAGATCCCTAGTGGCAGCTTTAAACTCCCTCACCCAAGATGGCTCAATAGCGTGGCTGGGAAGCCCAGGGTTGCTATCTTGACCAGTACAATTAGGGCATAGATCCCCCACATTATCGCTAGCCAGCCCAATGTGGCAAGAGGAGCAAAACGCCATGGGGGTAGCAGACCCCCCATCCTCCTTAGACTTGGGTCTAGCCCCTAGCTCCAGTGAAGTAGACATGCTCACAGCGTCAATATACCCCACTAATAACACTATCACCCAGAAAAAGTGTAAATGATTAAAGTTTCACCCCAGAAATGTCTAAATTCGGACTTATCTGGCCAGCGAAGGGTTAATCTGTTGAGGAGAGAGAAGGCTCGGTCCCTGCGTAGTGTACTCGCTTAGGAAAAGTACCACAAAATGGCGGCCATCATGACAGCCAATCAGAAACGAGCGCGAACCAAGCGCTCATGGGAAATGTAGTTTTCCCTTACAAGTACCCCAAACAGTGCCCGAAGCCCCCCTGAACACCCCACATAATTAAAACACATTCCGGATGATAGAGCAGGAGCCTAGCATTAAAATGAGCCCTCTCTGAAGTTGCTGTGACAAGCGGTTCCAGAGATATGTCCCACACTGTGAATTCTCATAGAGAGTAAAGGAGCCCTTGCGTCTGAGCGGGAAAAAGCGCAGAACACCATTTTTAATAAAGTTTAAGAAAACATTAAAAAGTGCCCAAACAAGCATGAAACACATGAGAAACATAAATAAATGAATACCCAAAGCTCCAAAACCCAGAGAATACCACAGAAATTGCATAAAACAGTAATAATGCAATAAAAACACCCTATGAGTGCTGGAGTGTATTAAAACTCCCAAATACAAGCCCATCAAAGGGACACTGTGGGGACAAGTGGACCTTCAGCACTCAATGGGTGACTCACCTTTCCTGCAGGACTTCTGTCTTCAGGTGACCATGATGAAGTGGGAAAGAACCAGAGGTAAATTCCCCAGTAGGGAAGCTGCTTAACACAAGCTGTCCCCTCTTCAGGGCATAAGGTCCACAGAAAATCCCTGGAAGCTGCACCAGCCACTTTAAAGAGGGCAATTCACAGCCATGGTCACCCTCCTAATGGTGGTATTCCATATTTGAATAAAAAAATAATAAAACACTAAGATGCATAGATGTTCTCTACCTGGTGTGCAAGCACACCAGGAACAAATCAATCTAAGTGGCTCTGGCCAGAAGGTGGCTTAAGTAAGAGGGGAGGCTCCGCCCCTTGCAAATCATTTGCATAGTTGTTCCTGCCTATTAAAGGGGACTTACGCCTCCCAGAGTACCAGTGACCTGTATTGGACGACAGTGAAAGGTGAATTTTTAAATTAAGAAATAAAGATAATCTGTTGATTTTAAATGCTGTTTGGATGTTGAAGTATTTGGTGGTGTGGTCAAATTGTTATAGTGGGAGTGTGTTACGGTAGGCAAGACAAGGGGTCAGACGGTATAGTTAAGATCATCTTTATTAGAAATATATATATAAACAGTAATGAAAATAACAAATAACACACAGAAGGTGATCAAAGAGGCAAGCATTGTATCAGAAATAGCAGTCTTCCAATAAATCCACCACACTGTCCGAGACTAGGCCTCAGCCCACTGGAGTCTCATGGTAAAAGGTAATGCCCAAAGGTAGCACTGACTCAGCCTGCAGTCAGTCTAGGAGCGGAGTCTCAATATTGTATGCAACCACGGAGACTACTGACTCACGCCTGCAGTCAAAAGCTAGAAGTCTGATACAGCCCCAGGTCAGTACTGGGAAGGATGTCTGTGGAACGGGACAAACAAACTGAACGAACATAAAGAGCCCTCTAGTAAGTACCAGATAGGATAGTCAGACGAGCCAAAGTCATACACGGAGCAGGAAGTCAGCCAGAGTCACAGGTTTGCACCAGATAGGATATCCACTGAAGAGTTGGTATGCTGGATGCGCAGTGGACAGAGCCCCAGGTCAACACCAGAGTGGGTAGTCAGACAAGCCAGGTCATACACGGAGCAGGTAGTCAGCCAGAGCCACAGGTTTGCACCAGAAAGGATGTCTAAGCCAAATCGGAATGCACAAGGAGAATGGTCAGACACTGCCACAGGTCAACACCAGAATGGATGGACAGACAAGCCGGATCATAAACAGGAATCAGGAATAGTAGATAATGAACTGCTCAGAACAACGTAAGGGTGACTGAGTCAGGACTCAGTCTGCCCTTTAAACCCCTCCTCAGGAAGTAGGTAGGAGGAGCAACTCTGACGGATTAAGTAGGTAGGAGGAGATTACAGGCCTCAAACACATAAAACAGAGGCCTGCAGCATGCTGAAGCCTCGCGCCTGCAGATGACGCATCTAGTATTGATGCGGCCAACCGCTCGTGGAAATGACTCTGGAGTGTCAATGTAAGCATCACCAGAAGCGGCGGCACTACAAGGTACTGTGACAGTTAGGAGGGTCTCAGAACTTGGATACTATCACCAACAGCATTACGTACAATACAATGTTTTTTTATATATTTACAGTCTAAATAGACTGGAGCCGCTTGGTTTGTTCTGTGTGTAAAAGGAAAGCCCCGTCCACCTTGACGAAGGAGAGCAGGGTTTTTCTTACGCTGACCCAATATTGCCCCTCGTTGTGATCCGTCCAGACCGGCTTTCAGATCTGAGGGAAGAAGGGTGATGTAGGGAAAAGGAGCAGGAAGGGAAACTTTACAATAAATTTACAAGAAAATGACACCGATATGAAAATTTACAATGGTACAGAGTATTATAAAAAAGTATAATGAATAATTGTATATGCCTTTATATCATGCCATTACTATCTCTTTAAAGGGGAATTAAACCTCAGGAATAAGTCAACCTTAATTTGTTTAACATATTGACTTACCTGGGTAGGCGCCCTTTATACAACAGTTAGTTGTATTTACATATATAAAACTGAAATTGACATGATGTAGATGTTCTTGGGTTTCTCATTCTGTGCCTGATGCTCCTCTCAGATGGCAAAGGGTGGAGATTTTCCCTGACCGTTGCCAGACAGATTTATGGTCTACATAATAACACAAACACTTGAGGACCAGGAGTGTGCAACTCATTGCAAAATAATGTGCAGCAAACCACTCCGACCCTCAAGGGGTTAATATGTGAGGCTGCGGCACCCCCGTTCCATGTCAAAATCACAGGAATAATGCTGCAGTGAGCTTTGTATTAAGCTCTTGAAGGGGTGTGCAAAGCTCTGCTGTTCCTAAAAAGGTTAAAATGTGAAGCTACAACGGGCGGAATGCATGGGAATAATGGCGAGGGGCACTGAAGTCTCTGACACTGAGCTGCGACCTGCGCATATATGTTATCTGACATGGCCCTGCCTATGCACTTCTCTGAATCATAAGGTGGACGCTCAACAGAAGAGCAAGTACACAGAGCCACCACTGAACTACAGTGTGTAAATGTATACAGTGGACTTGGCTATTAGTAATATGGATATATATATTATGAAATAACACCAAAAAAATATATAATCAATAGAAATAATACTCCAGTGGTATGGATGTGCCCTTACTTCATGAGGATCAACAAACTGAAGTATCGAACGATGTCCAAATGGTGAGGATGTACTCTGACTTCACTAAGATGAAGAAACTAGCGTTTTAACCTGAGCACATTGTCTTCTTGATTAATAAACATAAGAAGAGTAAAATAAACCGGTACAGATGTACCCTTACTTGGGATCCAATATGAAAGGGCCCGTAAGAGGAAACGGGTCTTGGGTTTGTGGAGGACGACATGTCTGAATGTCTCCCTGCAATACACCTGTCGTTCTCCAGTTGAATGGAGATTGTCAGGAGTGTGTCCTTCCTGTGTCCAGTTGAGTCTCTATTAGTGGATCTACGGATATCCTCATTTGGGGTATCAACAAATAACCATCTAACACCAGTTGAAGCTATCTGCATTATCAGCAGAATCGGTAATTAGTAAGCGTGTAACTCCACTGGAACACCAATGTGCTTAATGAGTTCCAGAGCAGAAGTCTAAAACGTGTTTCAGAGTAATCTTGCAGCTTTCGCGAGGAGTTAGAATTGGCGCCCCACCAAACTTACTGTCTTTATACTCAGCTTAACCAATCATTAATCAGTAGGAGTGGACTGCTTTCAGATCACAATTGTGTAACGATTAGATCCATCCATCTGTAGTCACCTATTTTCAGATGTCTTAATAATTATAAAATTAACAAAAAATGCAACCGAAATTAAATAAGACTATACATATTTACACATGAGATTATAAGAACAATATCAAACAGTTGGGACAATGTTGTGACAATAATTATAATCTCATACACGAGATTAGAAGAATATTGAACAGTTATCATGATGTTACGATACAATAACTACACACATACATATACTTATATGTAACAGAACAAGATGTATATGCTAATATATAGGAATGGGAATCACTGGCCTTTAGGATTAATAAACTCACTGAAAAGCAAAATCTAGCCTACTTCACACACTGGCAGCTTACTAGTTGACAGGAAGAAGCAATTATTGACAGTCAGAGACAGCACTATAATATTCATTCACTTACACTGCACTTGAGAGGTAGATCACCTCTAGACAGGAGTTAAATTCCCACCTCTGGAAACCAGGATCGGCCCCCAGGGCACATTTATTTTCACTTGTCTTCAGGATATTGCCAACATATTAGCAGGAAGGCAGATGGAGCAATAAACAGCTCTTCCACTGTTGGGAATAGAATTTGATCAATACTTTGACATCATATTCTTCTTTTACAAATGGAAAGAGTCTATTGCACTGTATCATGAATTAAAAAAATAGTCGTAAGCCTTTATTATGAAAGAACATACATCGTAGGCCTTTATCTGCTGAGGGAATGGTTGTTCCAAAGTTATTTTTTAAATAGACAATAATATCAACACAAAGTTAGATTGGATTGTTCATTGTGATTTTATATAATGCATACTACCATTTGAAATGTCCTTATATTTGTATTATGCTTGTAATTCAAGTTGAAAGTCTCCACCTACCACACCTTTCCACTATCTTACTCATAGTTCGCTCAGATCTGAAAGCTGGTCACTTGACTGGAAGGAGCACAATGAGTGATAATATTGGGGTGTCTGTATAAGGAAAACCCTGCCCCATTGAAGAAGGGGAGCAGAGCTTTCCTTATACTGACACAATATTGTCCCTTGTTGCTATCCATCGAGACCTAAAGCCAGGCAGCACCACGGACATCTTGAATGCGTGCCTGCGCTGTCAGTCCTCTTCACAGGCATTGCGCTGGCCCAGATGGCTCCGGAAGAGACTGACGGCGCAGGCACACAGGTTTCAGTAACCTGGCCGTCAGTCGCGGAAGCTTAAGGATAACTTTATTTGTGGCACTTTTGAGAGGTAAGATAATGGTTACAAAGATAGTCGCCACCTGCATAAGTATTGCAGGGCGACTTTACTGGAGGTGGTAGTTCTGCTTTAAACTGTTTATTTTTATTTTGCTCATTAACAGTGCTATCTAATGTTCACAGTTATGCTCCTGCGTTTTCTGGGAGAGGCGAGTACCAGACTACAGAGGGGGAATGCACTAAGTTATCATAGGAAGGTGATAAAGTGGACATATCTACTCCAGTGATATCACTTCTCCATTTCCTATGTTATTCTAGGGAGCTAATGAACTAGGATCACTCCCACTTTGGATTTCTTAGTGCGAAGGCTCCGTATAACATAGGAACTGTAGAAGTGATATCACTGGAGTAGACATCTCCACTTTATCACACCTTGGTATATAAACCCCTCAGGTCTCCACAGAATGAGATAGCAACAGCTCCAATAAGTGATTTGAACAAGAACAAACTTGCTCCTACAAGTGACCAAAAGCAAAGGAGAAATGCAACATTTATACATGCTAAACTGCAGTACAAGATTTTAGCAGAGGGGAATCTTGTCCCTACTTGGACTCCAGTTCTCTGATCACTGATAGAGGGATGTGGGCACAGCTATCACATGACCTCTAAAGAATTCAGGGGCATCCGGTGATCGCCAAAATATATAGCTGTGACAGGTTAGTGACGGGTCACCAGATACAAGGCCTAATGCCCTTTAGGTTACAAACCTTTGCTATTAAGGTTAAAGGAGAATTAATACCTTTTAATGTGGGACGTTTGTAAAAATTTTCATTTTTCACACAAATAAGTGCAATCCTGCAGTCAGTGTTTTTTATTAGCATCCAACATTAAAATGCCAATCTGGTCACATTAGTAATAACCATACCTGGGAACTCTCCGGATTTGCCCCGGAGACTCCGGTTCTGACAGAGCTTTACCGGGTCTCCGGGGCAGAGGCCGATTCCTCCGGATGTGGAGAGTTTCTATTGAAACTCTGCCACATCTGCTTTTGCTCCCGCTGTTCCTCCTTCCCCAGCCTTCTGTGTGACACCTTTAACCCTCTGAGTGTCAGAGTGGTAAGGAATGCATTGCTTAACTGGAAGTTCCCAGGTATGGTAATAACTTAATGTAGACTACTGGTCATCTACAGAGATACAGGTACACTCCTGGCCATTTGTGAAATAACTGCCATTTTAATGAAATCAAGGACTGACCGCAGGCCGAGTAATGAGAAAAGTGCAATAACATTCCTGATAGACTGCTGGGGAAGATATACTAAGGTTTGATAAGAGGCCAGGTTTGTTGAGTATTTGCACAAAATACATCTCATTATATGCACTGAGATATCTTCGTCATCATCACCCTGTGAATATGCACATACAGACCAACATCTCCGTGCTTTGTCAGGTCTGTGATTTTGCAGTGTCTGCTTCAACAATGGCACATTTGCATATTGAAATGCAGTTTAATGAAGCACCGTAGCATTCCCATGGGCATGTTTTTATGTTAATATGGCTCTTCGCCATATGCATTAAGCTCTGATAGCATACCTCCAAAGTGTCCCTCTTTAGGAGGGACAGTCCCTCTGAGACCCAAATCCCCCTGTCCCTCTTTTCTACCCTGGTGCCCCTCTTTTTAGGACATCAGAGTGAGTATTGTGTATATTAGTTTATCACACTGCTCTACGGAAATGAAATGCACATAAATGTTTAGTTAATCTTCAGTATATGTGTTTGTAAATTAATCTGTGTAAATAAAATACTTTGGTCTTGCTCTAAATACTTTATTCAGTTACAAAAAGAAGTGTCAATAGGTCAAACAGTAACCTAAAAATTCTCAGTAATGCCCCGTGCACAAGCCACAGCCCAAGAAACACTACCTAAAACACAAGCGTCCCTCTTTGGCTATTTGAAATGTTGGGAGGTATGCGATAGTTAGATATGCTTTGTGAGTGCACAGTACCAACTTTACCAAACTGAGATGGCAAAGTTGGGATCTTCCCATCACTTTCTGTGTTGTCAAAGGACAGTTTGCTGTCTATACTGGAGAGCAGAGACAGCAACTGCTTTCCCTTAACCCTTTGAGTGCCATAGGGATATGCAGTACTTTGCCCTGCAATGCATTGTACACCCCTGTGGGACTGAAATTTGTAACATAAAAATCCCCTGCTCTGCTTCACATATCATTCACAGACTCTGAGAACAGTTAAAGTGGCTATAACATATAACAAGTTGGCCTGGTCAGCTGCTTGAAGTCAACAACAGACATTCAGCTGATTCATGTAAACAGAAGACTTGCAAGGAAAACGGAGTGGCATTTATTTACATGAATCATGTAACTGCTACTTTGCCGGTTCTCAGTGTCTGTACTTTATCTGTGAAGTGGGGCAGGGGGATTCTTTTTGTTTATCCTTTCAGTGTCACATGGGTCTGCAATGCTTTGCACAGCAATGTGTTGCGTATACCTATGCCAAAGGTTTAAGATGGTGTTCTTGGTGCTGATGTCTGAGAGCATCTTCTCTGTTTCCTCCGATACTAGCATTATGCCAACCTCTTATGCTAATGAGCAAAGTGTCTCCCCCTACCCTCTAATGGATAAATCTTAGGATTTAGCCTGCATAAACATAAGTGTAGATGCAAGGGATGTAAATATTATTCTACCACTGTATCAGTGGTTCTCAACCTCTCTTTGCTCAAGGCACCCTTAACATGCAATCTGGAACTTTCGGGGCACCCCCTAATATGTTTAATATAATTTATCAAGGGCATAATAAAGGGTAGGGTTAATAAATATACTGATATTATTATGTCTCAAAATCATAGTAATAAAAATAAACATTGTGCCTAACAATTTCCACATTTAAAAGACTATATTCATATTTTCATCAGTTTTAACAGAAAACATGGGGTACCCTAATATGTCGATGGCACCCTGGTTGAGAATCACTGCTCTGTATAAATCATTGGTTATGCCTCATCTAGAATATGGAGTAAAAGTTTGGGCGCCAGTTGCAGAAACATGGCAACAAAACTGATAAAGGGATTGGAGGATCTGAGTTTTAACCCCTTAAGGACCAGCGCGATCACGCGCGGCCGGCACTTGCGGACCACGGGGCATTTTTTTTTTTTTTTTTTTTATTATCACTTCCGGTTCAGGGCTTCCAGATCGGCGTGCAGCCGTGTCAGGAGCCCTGAACTCCATGCCGTGCCAGGACCGTCATTGGTCCTTAAGTGCCGGACCGCTGTGACGGTCCTGGCACGGCAATGGTCCTTAAGGGGTTAAAGAGATACTAGCCAAACTGGGTTTGTTTACATTAGAGAAGAGACGTCTAAGGGGTGATATAATTACCATTTACACATATATTCAAGATCAATACAAAGAACTATCCAATTAATTTTTTACAGAAAGAGATGAGGCAAGAACAAGAAAGGTGCTTTCAACAAATCAAAGGTAGGGTAAATCTATGGATTTTTTTGCCTCGGGATGTTGTACTTGCAGACACTAACTGCTTTCAAAAAGGCAATGATTGCCTATCTAGCACAGAAGGATCTTGTGAATTATGAGAGATGGCTTCAATGCAGGCAGGTTGTTGATCCAGGGATCTATCTGACTGCCATTTGGAGTCAATAAGTAATTTTTTTTACTCACTTGGAGCTAAATTGGAAATGGCATCAGGGTTTTTTTTTGTTTTTTTCCTCTGGATCAATATGGGTGTTTTAGCATGGGCTGGACTTGATTGGTGAATGTCTTTTTTCAGCCTTGTCAACTATGTTACAACTATGTAGTGAAACACACTCACATGTAGTCCATATGGAATGTGTGTGTGTACCATTTGCCACAGTGAAATGATCTCCACACCTCCTCTGCCATTGTATTGGCCCTTAGGGCATCTGTTCTGCCTGGTCTTGTGGTGAGATGATAACAGCGTTACAGTGATATTTGGGATAGTCTCCTGATCACTGTCTATGATACCTCTCAGTACAATAACAATATTACTGACTGATAGTACGCCAGTGGGTAAGAAGCCAAGTGGTATAAAGGGATATAGCTGTGACTAGACATCCACTTTGACTCTTTTTGGACCAAAGGGTTGCGCAACACCTTGCAAAGTGTTAATACAGAAGTCACATAAAAATGCATACTGCAGGGCTCATCTGATTCCAGTGCAGCCTTTTTATAATGCCTTACTCATAGGCATCCTGCCTAAGAGAAGCCTCTGCGCTCATAACTTGCAGATAAGTACAGGTCTCGTGTAATAGGGGTGGGCAAGGTGTAGCCCCCCCCAGCTCCTGCTGAACTACAACTCCCATCACTTTTATCCAGCCAATTCTGCCTACCCCTGATTATACACATAGTATACAGCTATATATATACCTGGGAACTTTCAAGATGAGCTGGCCCTGAGATCTTTGAAATATTGACCATTAAAGCTTCCCATAATGTAGATTTTATGCGATATGTGCCTGCTTGCTCTAACACAGAGGTGCTCCAGTCCTTGTGTGAGGGACCTTTAACATGCTACAGTTTGGATAACTCACTGCCCGAACACAAACAAGACTAATGGCACCAGTTTAGAGGCTAAGGAAACACTTAATTGGGGAAAATCATATAGTAGGTGACACAGACCTCTCTCACCCTGAGAATTTGGCCCTTCACCCTGAAATTTGGGTCAAAACCCTGAGAGTTCCCAGGTGTGTGTGTGTGTGTGTATATATATATATATATATATATATATATATATAAATAAAATGATGGCCTCTAGCTGTTGTTTACATCTCCCATCACAGTCAGCCCGACCAACGGTCATATGGGGCTGATAGGAATTGTAATCCACCAACTGCAGGAGATAGAGAAGTGTCCCCACTCTTGATATATACAACGCAGCACACGATTAGATTACAGGAGCTGCTCCAGTTGGTACATGTCTGACAAGGAGATATGTGCATACAGAGGGAAGCACATATCTATATTTTACATATATTCCAGATCCTGCTCCCATGTGATTAGGTATACCTTGGGCGCTCACACGGTAAGGCTATATACCCAGGAACACCCTGTGTGTCTCTATGCCCAGGGATATACCGCTCCCGGCCGCCTCTCTCCGATAGGTTTCGTTTCTCTTGTCTCACAGTATTTACTTCTGCGCAGGGTCCTTCCCGCCGATCGGCTCAGAGCATGACGTCACGGGGCGTCCGGGGTGAATGCCTGAACCACTGAGTGTGGGCAGAGTGTAGTGTCTGTGTGCACGGTGTGGGTTCATTGGAGCCCTAGAAAGTGGGGTGTGTGTTTGTTATACCTCCCAAGTGTCCTTTAGGAGTAACTTGGGAGCTCTCTGTGTGAAGGGCCAAATTCTCAGGATATACCTCCGAAGTGTCCCTCTGGCTCTTTTCTGACTGGAGTGTATACATACCTCCCAAGTGTCCTTTAGGAGTAACCTGGGAACTCTCTGTGTGAAGGGCCAAATTCTCAGGATATACCTCCGAAGTGTCCCTCTTTCCCGTCTGGTGTCCCCCTTTTTAGAAGTTCATACTGGTGTATATACATACCTCCCAAATGGCCTTTAGGAATAACCTGGGAACTCTGTGTGAAGGGCCAAATTCTCAGGATATACCTCCGAAGTGTCCCTCTTTCCTGTCTGGTGTCCCACTATTTTTAGAAGGTCAGACTGGAGTGGATACATACCTCCCAAGTGTCCTTTAGGAGTAACCTGGGAACTCTCTGAAGGGCCAAAATCTTAGGATATACCTCCAAAGTGTCCCTCTTTCCCATCTGGCGTCCCTCTTTTTAGAAATTCAGACTGGAGTGTATACATACCTCCCAAGTGTCCTTTAGGAGTAACCTGGGAGCTCTCTGTGTGAAGGGCCAAAATCTCAGGATATACCTCCGAAGTGTCCCTCTTTCCTGTCTGGTGTCCCTCTTTTTTTTAGAAGTTCAGACTGGTGTGTGTGTATATTAGTAGTGTATCATATTGCTGCACAGTAATAAAACTAGTATTAAAGTTTGTTTACTCTTCTTTATACGTATTTATACATTAGTTTGTGTAAATAATTTGGTCTTGTTCTAGATTGTGTATTCAGTGACAGAGAGCTGTCAAGAGGTCACAGAGTAACCCAAAATTCTCAATAATGCCCTTCCCAACAGTCACGTCCCCAAAACATCATCTAAACCAAAAGTGTCCCACTTTGTCCACTGGAAATGTTGGGAAGTGTTTGACAGGAAGAAAGTCTAGTGTTTCCTACTATATGGTTTACACCAGTTTACTGCTATTTACTGTCCAGATGTGTGGTATTTCTACCAGAAAGATGAACCCTGCTTGTCTTGTGAGTATTTAAAGGGATAGTAATACTTCATTTTATCTTTATTTTATTTTGTAGGCATTAAAAAAACATGAAGAACGATATAATTCTTACCTCTCAAACATTTATGGTTTAAGAGATATTCACAAGCAAAGTACCCCCCCCCCCCCCGTTCAGCCAGATCAGAAGGGAGGTGCCCAGGTAGACTGCAGAGAGGGACAATCTTCAATTAAGATAAGGGAAAAAGCTGAAAAACTTGTCAAAGGGGGGCAGGGCTTTCATTGTTCTCATAGGAAGAAGATTGTCCCCTGCTGTTATCTGTCTGGTCTATGGACTGGATTCCACATCTGAGAAGAGATGGCTTACATTAGGTAAAAGGGGCGGGAGGGGAAACTTTACTTGTGAATATCTCTCAAACCATAAAGGTTTGAGAGATAAGACATATCATTCTTCATGTTTTTTTAATGCCTACAAAATAAAATAAAGATAAAACGAAGTATTACTATTCCTTTAAGAACTGTAGCATGTTAAGCATTTTGAGGACTGATTATATAATCTATGGGTTAGAGCAAACACTGACATACCACCTAGAATATAGTTTCTTTAGGACATTAAGGCCAGGGTAAATATTTCAAAGATCTCAGGCTGAGCTTGTTTCAGAAGTTTCCCAGGTATGAATATTAGGGCTGCATATCATCCAAGTGTTCATCTTTAGGAGATACTAGCAGAGCTGGGAAGTCTCTGGATTTGCCCTGGAGACTCCGGTTTTAACTTCTAGTTACCGGGTCTCCGGGGCAGAAGCTGATTCTCTGGATGTGAGGCCACTCCCTGGCCTCTTCTCTGCCTTCCACAGCTTATTTTGTACACTTTTTTTATTTTTAAAGCTCCACCCTCACTCATGATTATGCACCTCCCTCTTCTGACGCAAATTGCATAGTTTTTCTCTCCCATCAGCAGCACAGGACTCGCCTCTCTGGGAAGTCCTAAATAGAAAGTTCCCAGGCGTGGATACTAGGGGTCCCTCTTTACAAAAAATATTAGGGATCTGTACCTCCCAAATGTCCCTCTTTATAGGAGACTAGCAATATTGGCCTGGCTTTGCTCGTGTGGCTAACAAAACAAATTTAAAGGGATAGTAATACTTAAGTATTACTAATCCCTATATTAAAGCCCTAGTTAAAAAAAACGTATTGCCCCCAGTGTCATCTCTCAAACCTTTATGGTTTGAGAGATGAACGCTTCTAAAGTTTCCCTCCCCCTTCCCCGTAGTCAGCATTTTAGCAGGGAAGAGAGTTGTACGACTTTCATGCGGCTCTCCAGCACAGCCTGATCGCATTAACTGAAAAAAACACTTTCACTGTAATGGTCTTCTACGTGTGCTTGGTTTGTGCTTGGTTTGCAAGCACACATAGAAGACCGTTTTAGTGAAAGTTTTTTTTTTAGTTAACGCGATTGCGGCTCTGCTGCAGAGCCGCCTGATGATCTCTGACCGGATTTCCCTGAGTCAGCTAGAACGCTGACTACGGGGAAGGGGGAGGGAGAGGGCAACTTTAGAAGTGATCATCTCTCAAACTATAAAGGTTTGAGAGTTGACACTGGGGGCAATACTTTTTTTTTTTTTTACTAGGGCTTTAATATAGGGATTTGTAATACTTAAGTATTACTATCCCTTTAAAAAGAAAACCCTCCCCCCCCCAAAAAAAAAAAGTCCCATGCAGTTGTATACATGACTAAATAAACATACAATGTGATAGGTGTCAAGTAGTAATAGGGTTAAAAAAATTTAAAGTGGATTTACGTGTAGAACTTTTTTCCCCTGACATCCAGGTAAGTTCAGAAAGGACACACTGTTCTTAAAGGGGATCTCTCATCCCTATAAAAGTTATGCTTACTAGGTACAGTATTTAGCGATAGCGATGAAAACATTTTTTTTTTTTTTTAAATTGCTATTTGGGCTAAAATTATTGATTATATAGTGCCCTGCACCCTACTTCCGCATACACAGGTCTTGCTGCTCTGCATCTGCTCCCTTCCCACTATCCAGCCTCCTCCTATGATGGAGCTTTCTGTCTGTAAACTGGAGCAATCTAATTGGCAGAGATCGATATCTTTCCATTGAGACCATTTCAGCTTACAGACAGAAATCCTCCATCATCGGAGAAGGCTGGGTAGTGGGAAGGAGCAGAGGCAGTGCAGCAAGCTGCTGCAAGACCAGTGTATGTGCAGGGCACTATGTAATCAATAATTTTAGTGCAAATAGCGTTTTTTTTTTTTTTTATAATGTTTTCATCGCTATCGCTATATACAGTACCTAATAAGCCTAACTTTTATAGGGGTGAGAGATCCCCTTTAATGACTGGGTTGTTGAATTTTCAGTGCTTAGCCCTTTCAATTCCAAAGCAGTGTGCAACACATTGCAAAGCACTGAGTTACATAACTCTCCATCAGTAATTGTGTATATCTGAGCGTGCAGGAGCATATGAGTGAGAGCGCGTGTGTGTTTTGCATGTAGTGCAATAGTGTATAGCATTTTGTGCATTGTGTTTTGCTTATAGCACTATGATTATAGCATACATCTTTTTTGCTATACCTTATTGCGTATATTGCTTTGTTTATATGGTTTTACGTATAGCATTTCCACGTAGCATATAGCTTTTTGCGTATAACTTTTACACATAGCACATTGCATTTAGCATTTTGCGTATAGCTTTTTGCTTATAGTGTTTGCGTATTGAGTACAACCTATTGCATATAGCATTTTACTTACTGTAATATGAGTAGAGTTTTGCATATCACGGTTTACGTATTGCTATTTGCATTTAGTGTTTTTCATATAGCATTTTTCCTATAGCATTTTGCTTATAGTGTATTGCTCATAGCGTTTTGCTCACAGCATTTTGCATATAGTGTTTTGCTTACAGTGTATACCATATTGCGTATAGCATTTTACATATAGCATATTGCTTATATAATATTGCGTTTAGCATAAATCATTTTGCGCATTATGTACAGCGTTTTACCTACTGCAGTTTGCATATATCGTTTACCGCATTGAGTATAGTGTTTTACTTATTGTGTGTGTGTGTATTGTGCATATTGTGTGTCTATTTGTGTATGCATTGTCTGTTTTATTGTGTGTGTCTTGTGTTTGTGTGCGTACTTGTATGATGTGTGTGTGTATGCATGTGTGTATTGTTTGTTGTGCATGTGTGTTGTGTATTTTTGTTGTGTGTGTGTGTGTAATTCGTGTGTATTGTGTATGTTTGTTGTTCGTGTGTATTGTGTGTGTTGTGCGTGTGTTTACTGTGCATGGATTGTGTTTTGCACCTGTGTGTATGTTGTGTGTGTGTGTGTGTATGATATGTGTATTGCATGTGTGTGTTGTGCATGTGTTTGTGTGTGTGTGTTTTTTGTGTGGTGTATGTATTGTTTGTTGTGCATGTGTGTTGTGTATTTTTGTTGTGCATGTGTGTGTAATGCGTGTGTGTTGTGTATGTCTGTTGTTCGTGTGTATTGTGTGTGTTCTGCACATGTGTGTGTGTGTTGTGCTTTGCGTCCGTGTGTATATTGTGTGTGTGTGTGTGTGTATGATATGTGTATTGCATGTGTGTGTGTTGTATATGTGTATTGTGTGTGTTGTGCATGTGTATTGTGCATGTGTATTGTTTGTGTGTTGTCTGTGTGTTTTGCACATGTGTGTAGTTTTGTGTGTGTTGTGGTGTATTGTTCGTGAGTGTGTTTGTTTATGGTTTGAATATTGTGCATGTTGTATAGATCAGAGAGAACAGAGGGACTAATCTCAGCCATTGTAGATTGTTTTCACTCACCAAAATACATCTTCCATGGAGGCAGGGTGCTCGATAGACAAATGAGCCAAAATCATCAGTTACGTAACAGGAAAAAGAAATCCATCGCACTCCATTAAAATTACTTCTTTATTTGAAAGGTTTACAAAACAATGGATGAATAGTGTTACGCGTTTCGCACTAGTCATGCTTATTCACAGACTAATGATTTTAATGGAGACGTCTTGAGTGCGTTGGATTTCTTTTTCCTATTGTGCATGCTGTGCATGTGTTTATGTATTTCATATGTGTGTGTGTGTGTGTTAAGTGTGTGTTTTGTGTGTTGTGCGTGTGTGTGTTAAGTGTGTATATTGTGCATGTGTGTGTCTTTTGGGTATTGTGTGTGTGTTACGTGTATGTGTAGTGGGTGGGTGTATTTTGTGTGTATATTGTTTGTGTGTTGTACATGCGTGTGTTTTACACGTGTGTATAGTCTGTGTGTGTTGCGTGTGTGTATATTGTGCGTGATGTGGTATGTGTTGTGCCTGTGTGCATTGTGTGTGTTGTGTGCATGTATTGGTGTGTACGTGCATGTGTGTGTGTGTTGTCTGTGTTTTGTCTGTAGTGCATGTGTGTCTGTAGTGCGTGTGTGTGTATTGTCTGTTTGTGTTGTACGTGTGTGCATTGTGTATGTGTATTGAAGGCCCCTGCAATTCCTTGCACAGATTGTCACAGGAGTGGCAAGGGGTCGAATGGCCATGTGTGTTTTTGAAAGAGGAGATACTGGGGGAGGGCCAACTCCTTCCAGAGATAAATCACTCCCCCCTGAATTCCCTGGACAGGCAGTATACATAGGATTTGAATATCTCCTCCTTACTGCCGTCCCGAGGTGTGTTTGGCTGGAGACGCAGATGTATTCTTTTATATACATATATATATACTAGCAATGTGGGATGGCGCTGCCCGTCAGGATATATAGGGAATTAATGCACACACATGGATGTAAGACAAACACACACAAAGACACACACACAAATGCACACGCATGCACTATATCTGTGGGAGGTGATACAGTGTGTATGGAGGGTTACAATTATCTGTGGGAGGTGACACAGTGTGTATGGAGGGTTACAGTTATCTGTGGGAGGTGATACAGTGTGTATGGAGGGTTACAATTATCTGTGGGAGGTGACACTGTGTATGGAGGGTTACAGTTATCTGTGGGAGGTGACACAGTGTGTATGGAGGGTTACAGTTATCTGTTGGAGGTGATACAGTGTGTATGGAGGGTTACAATTATCTGTGGGAGGTGACACAGAGTGTATGGAGGGTTACAGTTATCTGTGGGAGGTGATACAGTGTGTATGGAGGGTTACAATTATCTGTGGGAGGTGACACAGCGTGTATGGAGGGTTACAGTTATCTGTGGGAGGTGACACAGTGTGTATGGAGGGTTAAAGTAATCTGTGGGAGGTGACACAGTGTGTATGGAGGGTTACAGTTATCTGTGGGAGGTGACACAGTGTGTATGGAGGGTTACAGTTATCTGTGGGAGGTGACACACGGTGTATGGAGGGTTACAGTTATCTGTGGGAGGTGATACAGTGTGTATGGAGGGTTACAGTTATCTGTGGGAGGTGACACAGAGTGTATGGAGGGTTACAGTTATCTGTGGGAGGTGATACAGTGTGTATGGAGGGTTACAGTTATCTGTGGGAGGTGATACAGAGTGTATAGAGGCTTACAGTTATCTGTGGGAGGTGACACAGTGTGTATGGAGGGTTACAGTTATCTGTGGGAGGTGACACAGTGTGTATGGAGGGTTACAGTTATCTGTGGGAGGTGACACAGAGTGTATGGCGGGTTACAGTTATCTGTGGGAGGTGACACAGTGTGTTTGTGGGGTAATGATCCTGAGTGAGAGTGTGTGTGGACCAGGAGAAGTTATTGATATCCCTACTTCAGGAGCGAATGGCAGCTATATTTTTTTTGTCAGTTGGATAGTGGTGGGCGGGCTGGAGGGGGTGGGCCAACTCCCTGTACGATAAACATGCCCTCATTGAATCACCCAATAGGATTTGTGTCTCCTAATGAGACATAAATTATGTAATGAGGCATTCTGTTCTATGTGTGTTTGTTTTCTGAGGAGACATAAATTATGTTCTGTGTGTGAGGTACCATAAATTATGCAATGAGGCTTATTCTTTTATATATATATACTAGTTGAACAGCCCGTTACACGGGCCACAGTGCCTCTGGCAGCCGGTCGCGGGTCTCCCGCGCCTCGGCTGATACAGAGCCTCTGGCAGCCGGTCGCGGGGCAGTCCAGCTCTGTATCAGCCGAGGCGCGGGCAGTCTCTACTGCGTGTGACTGCCGCACGCGCAGCAGTGTCTACTGCGCATGTCGGGCGTTACACACAACTTGGCGAATTATTATATAGGATATATATATATATATATATATATATATATATATATATATATATATATATACTAGCAATGTGGGACGGCGTTGCCCGTCAGGATATACAGGGAATTAATGCACACACACGGATGCGAGACAAACACAGAGACACACACGCAAATGCACACGCATGCACTGAGATGCTTAAAGAGCGACAGTCATACACACATACATGCAATGCACAACATGCAGACACATAGAGTGTGATACAGACATGCAACACACACAGTGAGAAACACACAGGCACACACAGAGACACACACACACACACACAGAAGTGAGTCATAAGGGGTTGACTTATGTGTCATTGTAATGAGTTTGTGTTTGTACTTATGCCTCCACTGTGGCATTCATTCATGTAATTGAAATGCGTGTGGTAATTGCACATACTATGGTGGAAGGTGGATTGTGCTGGCTCCGGGGTGTGAGTGACAAAGACTATGGTGGAAGGTGGATCGTGCTGGCTCCTGGGGTGTGATTACGTGTGAGTGATTGCGTTTGAGTGCGAGATTGAGTGATTGAGTGTGAGTGATTGAGTGAGTGTGTTAGTGAGTGTGTGTGATTGAGTGAGAATGTGTGAGTGAGAGTGTGTATGATAATGAGAGGGTGTGAGTGATTGAGGGTGTGAGTGATTGAGGGTGAGAGTGTGATTGAGGGTGTGAGTGTGATTGAGGGTGTGAGTGTGATTGAGTGTGAGAGTGTGATTGTGATTGAGTGTGACTGCGAGACTGTAAGTGTGAGAGTGTGATTGAGTGTGAGACTGTGAGAGCGTGAGACTGTGAGAGTGTGATTGAGAGTGAGAGTGTGAGTGTGATTGAGAGTGAGAGTGTGTGAGTGTGATTGAGTGAGACTGTGCGAGTGTGATTGAGTGTGTGAGTGATTGGGTGTGAGACTGAGAGAGTGCGAGAGACTGTGTGAGACTGAGAGTGTGAGAATGTGAGTGTGAGAGAGTGTGTGAGAGTGTGAGAGACTGTGAGAGAGACTTTGAGAGTGTGAGAGAGAATGTGAGAGAGTGTGAGACTGTGAGACTGAGAGTGTGAGAGACTGAGAGTGTGAGAGACTGAGACTGAGAGTGTGAGAGACTGTGTGAGACTGAGAGTGTGAGAGACTGTGTGAGACTGTGAGACTGAGAGTGAGAGAGACTGTGAGAGAGACTGTGAGAGTGTGAGAGAGAGTGTGTGTGTGCGAGACTGTGTGTGCGAGACTGTGTGTGCGAGACTGTGAGTGCGAGAGAGAGAGACTGTGAGAGCGTGTGAGACTGAGAGAGTGCAAGACTGAGAGAGTGCGAGTGTGTGAGACTGTGTGAGAGAGTGTGTGTGTGAGCGAGACTGTGTGACTGTGTGAGTGTGAGACTGAGAGTGCGAGACAGAGAGTGCGAGACAGAGAGTATATGAGTGTGTGAGACTGTGAGAGTGAGACTGTGTGAGAGTGAGACTGTGTGAGAGAGTGTGTGTGTGAGCGAGACTGTGTGAGTGTGAGACAGAGTGAGAGACAGAGAGTGCGAGACAGAGAGTATGTGAGTGTGTGAGACTGTGAGAGTGAGACTGTGTGAGAGTGAGACTGTGTGAGAGAGTGTGTGTGTGAGCGAGACTGTGTGAGTGTGAGACTGAGAGTGAGAGACAGAGAGTGCGAGACAGAGAGTATGTGAGTGTGTGAGACTGTGAGAGTGAGACTGTGTGAGAGTCTGAGAGTGAGACTGTGTGAGAGTGAGACTGTGTGAGAGTGAGAGAGACTGTGAGAGTAAGAGAGTGTGAGACTGTGTGAGTGTGAGACTGTGAGTGGGAGACTGTGAGACTGTGTGTGAGAGACTGTGTGTGAGACTGTGAGACTGAGAGACTGAGACTGTGTGTGAGACTGTGTGTGAGACTGTGTGTGAGAGTGTGAGACTGTGTGTGAGAGTGTGAGACTGTGAGTGTGTGAGAGACTGCGAGAGTGTGAGAGACTGTGAGACTGTGTGAGACTGCGAGAGAGACTGTGTGAGACTGCGAGAGAGACTGTGAGAGTGTGAGACTGAGAGTGTGAGACTGAGAGTGTGAGACTGTGTGAGTGTGAGACAGAGAGTGCGAGACAGAGAGTGCGAGACAGAGAGTATGTGAGTGTGTGAGACTGTGAGAGTGAGACTGTGTGAGAGTGAGACTGTGTGAGAGTGAGACTGTGAGAGTGAGACTGTGTGAGAGTGAGAGAGAGAGAGACTGTGAGAGTAAGAGAGTGTGAGACTGTGAGACTGTGTGAGTGTGAGACTGTGAGTGTGAGACTGTGTGTGAGAGACTGTGTGAGAGAGACTTGTGAGAGAGACTTGTGAGAGAGACTGTGTGTGAGACTGTGTGTGAGACTGAGAGACTGAGACTGTGTGTGAGACTGTGTGTGAGAGTGTGAGATTGTGTGTGAGACTGTGAGTGTGTGAGAGACTGCGAGAGTGTGAGAGACTGTGTGAGACTGCGAGAGAGACTGTGAGAGTGTGAGACTGAGAGTGTGAGACTGAGAGTGTGAGACTGTGTGAAAGTGTGAGAGTGTAAGAGACTGTGAGACTGTGAGAGTGTAAGGGACTGTGTGAGACTGCGAGAGAGACTGTGAGAGTGTGAGGGACTGTGTGAGACTGTGAGAGAGACTGTGAGAGACTGTGAGAGTGTGAGACTGAGAGTGTGAGACCGTGTGAGACTGCGAGAGAGAGAGTGTGAGACTGTGTGAAAGTGTGAGACTGTGAGAGACTGTGTGAGAGTGAGACTGTGTGTGAGAGTGAGACTGTGTGTGAGAGTGTGAGACTGTGTGTGAGACTGTGTGTGAGACTGTGAGTGAGACTGTGAGTGAGACTGAGTGTGAGACTGTGTGACTGAGTGTGAGACAGTGTGAGACTGTGTGAGACTGTGTGAGAGTGAGACTGTGTGACAGTGAGACTGTGTGAGAGTGAGACTGTGTGTGAGACTGTGTGTGAGACTGTGAGGGAGTGTGTGAGAGACTGTGAGAGAGTGTGAGACTGTCAGAGAGTGTGAGACTGAGAGAGTGTGAGAGAGAGTGTGAGACTGTGTGTGAGAGTGTGAGACTGTGTGTGAGACTGTGTGAGACTGTGTGTGAGACTTTGAGAGACTGTGTGACTGAGAGTGTGACAGAGACTGTGTGACTGAGAGTGTGAGAGAGACTGTGTGACTGAGAGTGTGAGAGACACTGTGAGACTGTGTGTGAGACTGTGTGTGTGAGAGAGACTGTAAGAGTGAGACTGTGTGAGAGTGTGAGACTGTGTGAGCGTGTGAGAGTGTGAGAGAGAGAGTGTGAGACTGTGAGACTGTGTGTGAGAGTGTGTGTGACTGAGAGTGTGAGAGAGACTGTGTGACTGAGAGTGTGAGTGTGAGACTGTGTGAGTGTGAGACTGTGTGAGTGTGAGACTGTGTGAATGTGAGACTGTGTGTGAGACTGTGAGAGAGTGTGAGACTGTGAGAGAGTGTGAGACTGAGAGAGTGTGAGACTATGTGTGAGAGTGTGAGACTGTGAGAGACTGTGTGAGACTGTGTGACTGAGAGTGTGAGAGAGACTGTGAGACTGTGTGTGAGACTGTTTGTGAGAGAAAGAGAGACTGTAAGAGTGAGACTGTGTGAGTGTGAGACTGTGTGAGACTGTGTGAGAGTGAGACTGAGAGAGTGTGAGAGAGAGTGTGAGAGTGTGAGACTGTGTGTGAGACTGTGTGAGAGTGTGAGACTGTGTGTGAGAGTGTGAGACTGAGAGAGTGTGAGACTGTGTGTGAGAGTGTGAGACTGTGTGTGAGACTGTGTGTGAGACTGTGTGAGACTGTGAGAGAGACTGTGTGACTGAGAGTGTGAGAGAGACTGTGAGACTGTGTGTGAGACTGTGTGTGAGAGAGAGAGAGACTGTGTGTGAGACTGTGTGTGAGAGACTGTGTGTGAGACTGTGTGACTGAGAGTGTGAGAGAGACTGTGTGACTGAGAGTGTGAGAGAGACTGTGAGACTGTATGTGAGACTGTGTGTGAGAGAGAGAGAGACTGTAAGAGTGAGACTGTGTGAGACTATGTGAGAGTGAGACTGTGTGAGTGTGAGAGTGTGTGAGTGTGAGACTGTGTGTGAGACTGTGTGTGAGACTGTGAGAGAGTGTGAGACTGTGAGAGAGTGTGAGACTGAGAGAGTGTGAGAGAGAGTGTGAGACTGTGAGAGACTGTGTGACTGAGAGTGTGAGAGAGACTGTGTGACTGAGAGTGTGAGAGAGACTGTGAGACTGTGTGTGAGACTGTGTGTGAGAGAGAGAGATTGTAAGAGTGAGACTGTGTGAGAGTGTGAGACTGTGTGAGAGTGAGACTGAGAGAGTGTGAGACTGTGTGTGAGAGTGTGAGACTGAGAGAGTGTGAGACTGTGTGTGAGAGTGTGAGACTGAGAGTGTGAGAGAGACTGTGTGACAGTGTGAGAGAGACTGTGTGACTGAGAGTGTGAGAGAGACTGTGTGACAGTGTGAGAGAGACTGTGAGTGAGACTGTGTGTGAGAGAGAGACTGTAAGAGTGAGACTGTGTGAGACTGTGTGAGAGTGAGACTGAGAGAGTGTGAGAGTGAGACTGTGTGTGAGAGTGTGAGACTGTGTATGAGAGTGTGAGACTGTGTGTGAGAGTGTGAGAGTGAGAGAGAGTGTGAGACTGTGTGAGACTGTATGTGAGTGTGAGACTGTGTGTGAGTGTGAGACTGTGTGTGTGTGTGTGTGTGTGAGAGAGAGTGTGAGAGACTGTGAGAGTGTGAGAGACTGTGAGAGACTGTGCCAGTGTGAGGGACTGTGTAAGACTGTGTGAGACTGTGAGAGACTGTGAGAGAGTGTGAGACTGAGAGTGTGAGACTGAGAGTGTGAGACTGCGACTGTGTGAGAGACTGTGTGAGAGACTGTGAGACGGTGTGTGAGAGAGTGTGAGAGTGTAAGAGACTATGAGAGTGTGAGGGACTGTGAGAGTGTGAGAGACTATGTGAGACTGCGAGAGAGACGACTGTGAGAGTGTGAGACTGAGAGTGTGAGACTGTATGAAAGTGTGAGACTGTGTGAGACTGTGAGAGTGTGTGAGACTGTGAGAGTGTGAGGGACTGTGTGAGACTGTGTGAGAGTGTGAGAGAGAGTGTGAGAATGTGAGACTGTGTGTGAGACTGTGTGAGACTGTGTGAGACTGTGAGAGACTGTGTGAGACTGTGTGACTGAGTGTGAGAGAGACTGTGTGACAGAGTGTGAGAGAGACTGTGAGACTGTGTGAGAGAGACTGTGAGTGAGACTGTGTGAGACAGTGTGTGAGAGACTGTGTGAGAGACTGTGTGAGACAGTGTGTGAGAGACTGTGTGTGAGAGACTGTGTGTGAGACAGTGTGTGAGAGACAGTGTGTGAGAGACTGTGTGAGACAGTGTGTGAGACAGTGTGTGAGAGACTGTGTGAGAGACTGTGTGAGACAGTCTATATCTATATATATAAAAGAATAAGCCTCATTGCATAATTTATGGTACCCCACACACAGAACATAATTTATGTCTCCTCAGAAAAGAAACTCGCATTGAACAGAATGTCTAATTACATAATTTATGTCTCATTAGGAGACACAACTCCTATTGGGTGATTGAATGGGGACTTTACTGCTCTCATTGGGTGATTCAATGGGGACGTGTTTATCATACAGGGAGTTGGCCCGCCCCCTCCAGCCCACCCACCAGTATCCAACTGACAAAAAAAAAATATATAACTGCCACTCGCTCCTGAAGTAGGGATATCAGTAACTTCTCCTAGTCCACTCACACTCTCACTCAGGATCATGACCCCACAAACACAGTTTCACCTCCCACAGATAACTGTAACCCTCCATACACACTGTGTCACCTCCCACAGATAACTGTAACCCTCCATACACACTGTGTCACCTCCCACAGATAACTGTAACCCTCCATACACTCTGTGTCACCTCCCACAGATAACTGTAACCCTCCATACACTCTGTGTCACCTCCCACAGATAACTGTAACCCTCCATACACTGTGTTACCTCCCACAGATAATTGTAACCCTCCATACACACTGTGTCACCTCCCACAGATAACTGTAACCCTCCATACACTCTGTGTCACCTCCCACAGATAACTGTAACCCTCCATACACTCTGTGTCACCTCCCACAGATAACTGTAACCCTCCATACACACTGTGTCACCTCCCACAGATAACTGTAACCTTCCATACACACTGTGTCACCTCCCACAGATAACTGTAACCTTCCATACACTCTGTGTCACCTCCCATAGATAACTGTAACCCTCCATACACTCTGTGTCACCTCCCACAGATAACTGTAACCCTCCATACACTCTGTGTCACCTCCCACAGATAACTGTAACCCTCCATACACTCTGTGTCACCTCCCACAGATAACTGTAACCCTCCATACACTGTGTCACCTCCCACAGATAACTGTAACCCTCCATACACACTGTGTCACCTCCCACAGATAACTGTAACCCTCCATACACTCTGTGTCACCTCCCACAGATAATCGTAACCCTCCATACACTGTGTCACCTCCCACAGATAACTGTAACCCTCCATACACTCTGTGTCACCTCCCACAGATAACTGTAACCCTCCATACACACTGTGTCACCTCCCACAGATAATCGTAACCCTCCATACACTGTGTCACCTCCCACAGATAACTGTAACCCTCCATACACTCTGTGTCACCTCCCACAGATAAGTGTAACCCTCCATACACTCTGTGTCACCTCCCACAGATAACTGTAACCCTCCATACACTCTGTGTCACCTCCCACAGATAACTGTAACCCTCCATACACAGTGTCACCTCCCACAGATAACTGTAACCCTCCATACACACTGTGTCACCTCCCACAGATAACTGTAACCCTCCATACACAGTGTCACCTCCCACAGATAATTGTAACCCTCCATACACACTGTGTCACCTCCCACAGATAAGTGTAACCCTCCATACACTCTGTGTCACCTCCCACAGATAACTGTAACCCTCCATACACTGTGTGTCACCTCCCACAGATAACTGTAACCCTCCATACACTCTGTGTCACCTCCCACAGATAACTGTAACCCTCCATACACTCTGTTTCAGTATGAGGGTGTAATGTTCCCATAAAATACAAACTTAATAGCACCTCTTATTTAGCTCATCATCTCTTCAGTCACCTCACAGTCTCAACTGTCACTCCTCCACTTCCTGCTTCCTGATTCCCGCCCTTTCTCCTTAAAGGGAGAGAGATGCTTTGCTGTCTGTTACAGAGGGCAAGCCTCAAACACCACTATCTATTTGATCCCTCAGCATATTGCTACATTGCCTCAACTGAAGAGCCACCGTGTGTTATATTGCTAAGTTAGCTCAACTTAACCCTTTGAGTGCCAGAGGGGTAAGCAACGCATTGCAAAGCACACATTCTGTCTCACACTCTCAGTCTCTCACACACTGTCTCACACAGTCTCTCACACTGTCTCACACACTGTCTCACACTGTCTCACACACTGTCTCACACAGTCTCTCACACAGTCTCTCACACACTGTCTCACACACTGTCTCACACAGTCTCTCACAGTCTCTCACACACTGTCTCTCACACACTGTCTCACACACAGTCTCTCACACACAGTCTCTCACACACTGTCTCTCACACACTGTCTCACACACTGTCTCACACAGTCTCAGTCTCACAGTCGCAGTCTCACAGTCGCACACACTCTCAGTCTCACAGTCGCACACACTCACAGTCGCACACACTCACAGTCGCACACAGTCTCACACTCTCTCTCAGTCTCACACTCTCTCTCAGTCTCACACTCTCTCTCAGTCTCACACAGTCTCTCTCGCAGTCTCACAATCTCGCAGTCTCACACAGTCCCTCAAAGTCTCACACAGTCTCTCTCGCAGTCTCACACAGTCCCTCACACTCTCGCAGTCCCTCACACTCTCACAGTCCCTCACACTCTCTTACACTCTCAGTCTCACACTCTCACACAGTCTCTCACATTCTCACACTTTCATACAGTCTCACACTCTCAGTCTCACACTCTCACAGTCTCTCTCGCAGTCTCACACAGTCCCTCACACACTCATAGTCCCTCACACTCACAGTCCCACACACTCACAGTCCCACACTCTCAGTCTCACACTCTCACAGTCTCTCTCGCAGTCTCACACAGTCTCTCTCGCAGTCTCTCACACTCTCACAGTCTCTTACACTCTCACAGTCTCTTACACTCTCACAGTCTCACACAGTCTCTCTCGCAGTCTCACACAGTCTGTCTCGCAGTCTCACACAGTCCCTCACACTCTCACAGTCCCTCACACTCTCACAGTCTCTTACACTCTCACAGTCTCTTACACTCTCAGTCTCACACAGTCCCTCACACTCACAGTCCCACACACTCACAGTCCCACACTCTCAGTCTCACACTCTCACAGTCTCTCTCGCAGTCTCACACAGTCTCTCTCGCAGTCTCTCACACTCTCACAGTCTCTTACACTCTCACAGTCTCTTACACTCTCAGTCTCACACAGTCTCTCACAGTCTCACACTTTCACACAGTCTCACACATTTCACACAGTCTAACAGTCTCACACAGTCTCTCTCGCAGTCTCACACTCTCTCTCAGTCTCACACTCTCAGTGTCTCACACAGTCTCTCTCGCAGTCTCACACAGTCCCTCAAACTCTCACAGTCTCTTACACTCTCACAGTCTCTTACACTCTCAGTCTCACAGTCTCTCACACTCTCACACAGTCTCACACAGTCTCACACTCTCGCAGTCTCACACAGTCTCACACTCTCGCAGTCTCACGCAGTCTCTCTCGCAGTCTCACACAGTCTCTTACACTCTCACAGTCTCTTACACCCTCACAGTCTCTTACACTCTTAGTCTCACAGTCTCACACAGTCTCTCACACTCTCACACAGTCTCACACTCTCACACAGTCTCTCTCGCAGTCTCACACAGTCTCTCTCGCAGTCTCACACTCTCAGTCTCACAGTCTCTCTCGCAGTCTCACACAGTCTCTCTCGCAGTCTCACACAGTCCCTCACACTCTCACAATCCCTCACACTCTCACAGTCCCTCACACTCTCAGTCTCTTACACTCTCAGTCTCACAGTCTCACACAGTCTCTCACACTCTCACACTTTCATACAGTCTCACACTCTCAGTCTCACACTCTCACAGTCTCTCTCGCAGTCTCACACAGTCCCTCACACACTCACAGTCCCTCACACTCACAGTCCCTCACACTCACAGTCCCTCACACTCTCACAGTCCCTCACACTCTCACAGTCTCTTACACTCTCACAGTCTCTTACACTCTCAGTCTCACAGTCTCACACAGTCTCTCACACTTTCATACAGTCTCACACTCTCAGTCTCACACTCTCACAGTCTCTCGCAGTCTCACACAGTCCCTCACACACTCACAGTCCCACACACTCATAGTCCCACACACTCACAGTCCCACACACTCACAGTCCCACACACTCACAGTCTCACACACTCTCAGTCTCACACTCTCAGTCTCACACTTTCACAGTCTCTCACAGTCTCTCTCGCAGTCTCACACAGTCTCTCTCGCAGTCTCACACAGTCTCACACTCTCAGTCTCACACTCTCAGTCTCACAGTCTCTCTCGCAGTCTCACACAGTCCCTCACACTCTCACAGTCTCTCACAGTCTCTCTCACAGTCTCTCACAGTCTCACACTCTCAGTCTCACACTCTCACAGTCTCTCTCGCAGTCTCACGCAGTCTCTCTCGCAGTCTCACACAGTCTCTCTCGCAGTCTCACACAGTCCCTCACACTCTCGCAGTCCCTCACACTCTCACAGTCCCTCACACTCTCTTACACTCTCAGTCTCACAGTCTCACACAGTCTCTCACACTCTCACACTTTCATACAGTCTCACACTCTCACTCTCGCAGTCTCACACAGTCCCTCACACACTCACAGTCCCTCACACTCACAGTCCCTCACACTCACAGTCCCACACTCTCAGTCTCACACTCTCAGTCTCACACTCTCAGTCTCACACTCTCACAGTCTCTCTCGCAGTCTCACACAGTGTCTCTCGCAGTCTCTCACACTCTCTTACACTCTCACAGTCTCTTACACTCTCACAGTCTCACACAGTCTCTCTCGCAGTCTCACACAGTCTGTTTCGCAGTCTCACACAGTCCCTCACACTCTCACAGTCTCTCACACTCTCACATTCTCTTACACTCTCACAGTCTCTTACACTCTCACAGTCTCACACAGTCTCTCTCGCAGTCTCACACAGTCTGTCTCGCAGTCTCACACAGTCTGTCTCGCAGTCTCACACAGTCCCTCACACTCTCACAGTCTCTTACACTCTCACAGTCTCTTGCACTCTCAGTCTCACAGTCTCACACAGTCTCTCACACTCTCACAGTCTCACACTTTCACACAGTCTCACACACTCACAGTCTCACACAGTCTCACACTCTCGCAGTCTCACACAGTCTCACACTCTCGCAGTCTCACACAGTCTCTCTCGCAGTCTCACACAGTCTCTTACACCCTCACAGTCTCTTACACTCTTAGTCTCACAGTCTCACACAGTCTCTCACACTCTCACAGTCTCACACAGTCTCTCACACTTTCACACAGTCTCACAGTCTCACACAGTCTCTCTCACAGTCTCACACACAGTCTCACACTCTCACACACAGTCTCACTCTCACACACAGTCTCACACTCTCACACACAGTCTCACACTCTCACACACAGTCTCACTCTCACACTCTCTCAGTCTCACTCTCACACTCTCTCAGTCTCACTCTCACACAGTCTCACTCTTACAGTCTCTCTCTCTCACACACAGTCTCACACACAGTCTCACAGTCTCTCTCACATTGTCACAGAGTCTCTCTCACACTCTCAGTCACACAGTCTCTCACAGTCTCACACAGTCCCACACACAGTCTCACACTCTCTCAGTCTCACACTCTCTCAGTCTCACACTCTCACACACAGTTTCACACTCTCTCTCACACTCTCACACAGTCTCACACTCTCACACACAGTCTCACTCTCTCTCTCACACTCTCTCAGTCTCACTCTCACACAGTCTCACTCTTACAGTCTCTCTCTCTCACACACAGTCTCACACACAGTCTCACAGTCTCTCTCACACTCTCAGTCACACAGTCTCTCTCACACTCTCAGTCACACAGTCTCACACAGTCTCTCACGGTCACACACTCTCACACACAGTCTCACACTCTCACACTCTCTCTAACACTCTCTCAGTCTCACACTCTCTCACAGTCTCACACTCTCTCACAGTCTCACACACAGTCTCACAGTCTCACACTTACAGTCTCTCTCTCACACACAGTCTCACACACAGTCTCACAGTCTCTCTCACACTCTGTCACACAGTCTCTCTCACACTCAGTCACACAGTCTCACACAGTCTCTCACAGTCTCACACAGTCTCACACAGTCTCACACAGTCTCACACACAGTCTCACACTCTCACACACAGTCTCACACTCTCTCTCACACTCTCACACAGTCTCACACAGTCCCTCACACTCTCACAGTCTCACACACTCTCACAGTCTCACACAGTCTCACACTTTCATACAGTCTCACACTCTCAGTCTCACACTCTCACAGTCGTCTCTCTCGCAGTCTCACATAGTCTCTCACACTCTCACAGTCCCTCACACTCTCATAGTCTCTTACACTCTCACACTCTCTCACACACCGTCTCACAGTCTCTCACACAGTCTCTCACACAGTCGCAGTCTCACACTCTCAGTCTCACACTCTCAGTCTCACACTCTCTCACAGTCTCTCACAGTCTCACACAGTTTTACACAGTCCCTCACACTGGCACAGTCTCTCACAGTCTCTCACACTCTCACAGTCTCTCACACTCTCTCACACACACACACACACACACACAGTCTCACACTTACACACAGTCTCACACTCACATACAGTCTCACACAGTCTCACACTCTCTCTCACTCTCACACTCTCACACACAGTCTCACACTCTCATACACAGTCTCACACTCTCACACACAGTCTCACTCTCACACTCTCTCAGTCTCACTCTCACACAGTCTCACACAGTCTCACTCTTACAGTCTCTCTCTCACACACAGTCTCACTCACAGTCTCTCTCACACTGTCACACAGTCTCTCTCACACTCTCAGTCACACAGTCTCTCACAGTCTCACACTCTCACACACAGTCTCACTCTCACACTCTCAGTCTCACACTCTCACACACAGTCTCACACTCTCTCAGTCTCACTCTCACACAGTCTCACACTCTCACACAGTCTCACTCTTACAATCTCTCTCTCTCACACACAGTCTCACACACAGTCTCACAGTCTCTCTCACACTCTCAGTCACACAGTCTCTCTCACACTCTCAGTCACACAGTCTCTCACAGTCTCTCACAGTCTCACACTCTCTCTCACACTCTCTCAGTCTCACACTCTCTCACAGTCTCACACACAGTCTCACACACAGTCTCACACTCACACACTCTCACACTCACACAGTCTCACTCTCACATAGTCTCACACAGTCTCACTCTTACAGTCTCTCTCTCTCTCACACACAGTCTCACATACAGTCTCACAGTCTCTCTCACACTCTCAGTCACACAGTCTCTCTCACACTCTCAGTCACACAGTCTCACACACAGTCTCTCACACACAGTCTCACACACAGTCTCTCACACACAGTCTCACACACAGTCTCTCTCTCTCTCACACACAGTCTCACACACAGTCTCACAGTCTCTCTCACACTCTCAGTCACACAGTCTCTCTCACAGTCTCACACAGTCTCACACACAGTCTCACACACAGTCTCACACTCTCACACACAGTCTCACACTCTCTCAGTCTCACACTCTCACACACAGTCTCACACTCTCACACAGTCTCACACACAGTCTCACACTCTCTCAGTCTCACTCTCACACAGTCTCACACAGTCTCACACTCACACAGTCTCACACTCACACAGTCTCACTCTTACAGTCTCTCTCTCTCTCACAAACAGTCTCACACACAGTCTCACAGTCTCTCTCACACTCTCAGTCACACAGTCTCACACAGTCTCTCACAGTCTCACACTCTCACACATAGTCTCACACTCTCTCAGTCTCACACTCTCTCACAGTCTCACACTCTCTCACAGTCTCACACACAGTCTCACATTCACACAGTCTCACACTCACACAGTCTCACACTCACACAGTCTCACACTCACACTCTCAGTCACACAGTCTCTCTCACACTCTCAGTCACACACACTCTCACACACAGTCTCACAGTCTCACACTCTCTCTCACACTCTCACACAGTCTCACACTCTCACACAGTCTCACACAGTCTCACTCTTACAGTCTCTCTCTCACACACAGTCTCACACACAGTCTCACAGTGTCTCTCACACTCTCAGTCACACAGTCTCTCTCACACTCTCAGTCACACAGTCTCTGTCACACTCTCAGTCACACAGTCTCTCAAAGTCTCACACACAGTCTCACACAGTCTCACACACAGTCTCACACTCTCACACACAGTCTCACACTCTCTCTCACACTCTCTCAGTCTCACACTCTCTGACAGTCTCACACTCTCTCACAGTCTCTCACACACTCCCTCACAGTCTCACACACAGTCTCACTCTCACACAGTCTCACTCTCACACAGTCTCACTGTCACACAGTCTCACTCTCACACAGTCTCACACAGTCTCACACTGTCTCACACTCAGTCACACAGTCTCACACTCAGTCTCACTCACAGTCTCACTCACAGTCTCACACACAGTCTCACACTCTCACACACAGTCTCACTCTCACACACAGTCTCACTCTCACACAGTCTCTCACAGTCTCACACTTTCACACAGTCTCACACTCTCTCTCTCGCAGTCTCACACGGTCTCACACTCTCAGTCTCACACTCTCACAGTCTCTCACAGTCTCTCTCACAGTCTCACACAGTCCCTCACACTCTCACAGACTCTCTCGCAGTCTCACACAGTCCCTTACACTCTCACAGTCTCACAGTCTCTTACACTCTCACACTTTCACACAGTCTCACACTCTCAGTCTCACACTCTCAGTCTCACACTCTCACAGTCTCTCTCGCAGTCTCACACAGTCTCTCACACTCTCGCAGTCTCTCACACACTCACAGTCTCACACTCTCACACACAATCTCACACTCTCACACACAGTCTCACACACAGTCTCACACACAGTCTCAGTCTCTCAGTCTCACACACAGTCTCACACACAGTCTCTCTCACAAGTCTCTCTCACAAGTCTCTCTCACACAGTCTCTCACACACAGTCTCACACTCACAGTCTCACACTCACACAGTCTCACACTCTCTTACTCTCACAGTCTCTCTCACTCTCACACAGTCTCACTCTCACAGTCTCACTCTCACACAGTCTCACTCTCACACAGTCACAGTCTCACACACTCACATACTCTCTGTCTCGCACTCTCTGTCTCGCACTCTCTGTCTCGCACTCTCTGTCTCACACTCACACAGTCTCACACTCTCAGTCTCACACTCTCAGTCTCACACTCTCACAGTCTCTCTCGCAGTCTCACACAGTCTCTCTCGCAGTCTCACACAGTCTCACAGTCTCTCACACTCTCGCAGTCTCTCACACACTCACAGTCTCACACTCTCACACACAGTCTCACACAGTCTCACACTGTCTCACACTCAGTCACACAGTCTCACACTCAGTCTCACTCACAGTCTCACTCACAGTCTCACACACAGTCTCACACTCTCACACACAGTCTCACTCTCACACACAGTCTCACTCTCACACAGTCTCTCACAGTCTCACACTTTCACACAGTCTCACACTCTCTCTCTCGCAGTCTCACACGGTCTCACACTCTCAGTCTCACACTCTCACAGTCTCTCACAGTCTCTCTCACAGTCTCACACAGTCCCTCACACTCTCACAGACTCTCTCGCAGTCTCACACAGTCCCTTACACTCTCACAGTCTCACAGTCTCTTACACTCTCACACTTTCACACAGTCTCACACTCTCAGTCTCACACTCTCAGTCTCACACTCTCACAGTCTCTCTCGCAGTCTCACACAGTCTCTCACACTCTCGCAGTCTCTCACACACTCACAGTCTCACACTCTCACACACAATCTCACACTCTCACACACAGTCTCACACACAGTCTCACACACAGTCTCAGTCTCTCAGTCTCACACACAGTCTCACACACAGTCTCTCTCACAAGTCTCTCTCACAAGTCTCTCTCACACAGTCTCTCACACACAGTCTCACACTCACAGTCTCACACTCACACAGTCTCACACTCTCTTACTCTCACAGTCTCTCTCACTCTCACACAGTCTCACTCTCACAGTCTCACTCTCACACAGTCTCACTCTCACACAGTCACAGTCTCACACACTCACATACTCTCTGTCTCGCACTCTCTGTCTCGCACTCTCTGTCTCGCACTCTCTGTCTCACACTCACACAGTCTCACACTCTCAGTCTCACACTCTCAGTCTCACACTCTCACAGTCTCTCTCGCAGTCTCACACAGTCTCTCTCGCAGTCTCACACAGTCTCACAGTCTCTCACACTCTCGCAGTCTCTCACACACTCACAGTCTCACACTCTCACACACAGTCTCACACTCTCACACACAGTCTCACACTCTCACACACAGTCTCACACACAGTCTCACACACAGTCTCAGTCTCTCAGTCTCACAGTCTCACACACAGTCTCTCACACACAGTCTCTCACACACAGTCTCACAGTCTCCCACTCACAGTCTCACACTCA
This sequence comes from Rhinophrynus dorsalis, assembly GCA_037306005.1. NCBI lineage: Eukaryota > Metazoa > Chordata > Amphibia > Anura > Rhinophrynidae > Rhinophrynus > Rhinophrynus dorsalis. The sequence continues at coordinate 12,995,014 of CM074720.1, read as the reverse complement.
CACAGTCTCACACTCTCTTACTCTCACAGTCTCTCTCACTCTCACACAGTCTCACTCTCACACAGTCTCACTCTCACACTCTCACACAGTCTCACTCTCACAGTCTCACACACTCACATACTCTCTGTCTCGCACTCTCTGTCTCTCACTCTCAGTCTCACACTCACACAGTCTCGCTCACACACACACTCTCTCACACAGTCTCACTCTCACACAGTCTCACTCTCACAGTCTCACACACTCATATACTCTCTGTCTCGCACTCTCTGTCTCGCACTCTCAGTCTCACACTCACACAGTCACACAGTCTCGCTCACACACACACTCTCTCACACAGTCTCACACACTCGCACTCTCTCAGTCTTGCACTCTCTCAGTCTCACACGCTCTCACAGTCTCTCTCTCTCGCACTCACAGTCTCGCACACACAGTCTCACACGCTCTCACAGTCTCTCTCTCTCGCACTCACAGTCTCGCACACACAGTCTCGCACACACAGTCTCGCACACACACACTCTCTCTCACACTCTCACAGTCTCTCTCACAGTCTCTCTCACTCTCAGTCTCACAGTCTCACACAGTCTCTCACACTCTCAGTCTCACACAGTCTCTCACACTCTCAGTCTCAGTCTCTCACACTCTCAGTCTCTCACACTCTCAGTCTCACAGTCTCACACTCTCTCACATTCTCTCTCACACTCTCAAAGTCTCTCTCACAGTCTCTCACACTCTCACACACTCTCTCACACTCACATTCTCACACTCTCAGTCTCACACAGTCTCTCGCACTCTCTCAGTCTCACACCCAATCACTCACACACTCAATCACACTCGCACAGTCTCACTCAATCACACTCACACACTCTCACTCTCAATCACACTCACACTCTCACTCTCAATCACACTCTCACAGTCTCACGCTCTCACAGTCTCACACTCAATCACACTCTCACACTTACAGTCTCGCAGTCACACTCAATCACAATCACACTCTCACACTCAATCACACTCACACCCTCAATCACACTCACACCCTCAATCACACTCTCACCCTCAATCACTCACACCCTCAATCACTCACACCCTCTCATTATCATACACACTCTCACTCACACATTCTCACTCAATCACACACACTCACTAACACACTCACTCAATCACTCACACTCAATCACTCAATCTCGCACTCAAACGCAATCACTCACACGTAATCACACCCCAGGAGCCAGCACGATCCACCTTCCACCATAGTCTTTGTCACTCACACCCCGGAGCCAGCACAATCCACCTTCCACCACAGTATGTGCAATTACCACACGCATTTCAATTACATGAATGAATGCCACAGTGGAGGCATAAGTACAAACACAAACTCATTACAATGACACATAAGTCAACCCCTTATGACTCACTTCTGTGTGTGTGTGTGTGTCTCTGTGTGTGCCTGTGTGTTTCTCACTGTGTGTGTTGCATGTCTGTATCACATTCTATGTGTCTGCATGTTGTGCATTGCATGTATGTGTGTATGACTGTCGCTCTTTAAGCATCTCAGTGCATGCGTGTGCATTTGCGTGTGTGTCTCTGTGTTTGTCTCGCATCCGTGTGTGTGCATTAATTCCCTGTATATCCTGACGGGCAACGCCGTCCCACATTGCTATTATAGATATATATATATATATATTTATAGATAGATAGATATTAGGGATCCGTGACTCTGAAGTGTCCCTCTTTAGGATATATTAGGGGTCTGTACCTCCCAAGTGTCCCTCTTTAGGAGATATTAGGGGTCCATACCTCCCAAGTATCCCTCTTTAGGAGATATTAGGGGTCCATACCTCCCAAGTGTCCCTCTTTAGGAGATATTAGGGGTCCATACCTCCCAAGTGTTCCTCTTTAGGAGATATTAGGGGTTCATACCTCCCAAGTGTCCCTCTTTAGGAGATATTAGGGGTTCATACCTCCCAAGTGTCCCTCTTTAGGAGATATTAGGGGTTCATACCTCCCAAGTGTCCTTCTTTAGGAGATATTAGGGGTCAATACTTCCCAAGTGTCCCTCTTTAGGAGATATTAGGGCTCCATATCTCCCAAGTGTCACTCTTTAGGCAATACCTGTAGTGCACTGAGATGTGGAAACCACATGAAAGGTATAATAGGTCATTTATACCTGCAAAATGTGCAGGTTTAGGGGAGAACTGTCCCTCTGGGGTGAAAATCCCCATGTCCCTCTTTCCCTCCCTAGTTTCCCACTTTTTTGAGATATGATTGTGTGGTGTGTGTATAAGTGTATTACATTGCTCCACAACAGTAAAACTCCCATTAAAGGGTTAGTAATTCCCATATTTAAGTTGAATCAGTATTGTAGATGTTAAAAAAATAAAGTATCTGGAGAAAATCCCATCTCTCAAACCTTTACGGTTCCCCCCTCCCTCCCCTTCTCCTGACGTCAGCACTCTACTGACAGCGGGAGATCCCGGTCCTGGGACCAGCCGGCGGCTCTTCAGCCAAAATAGCGATACTTAATAGGAACGGTCTACAAAGTGTGCCTGGTTTGCAAGCACACTTTGTAGACTGTTCCAGTGAAGTTTTTTTTTTTAACTATCGCTATTTCGGCTCTGCTGAAGAGCCTCCTCAAGTCAGCCGTCACGGACCGCTTTCTGTCAGTTTTATAGGTGATATGAGGGAGGGGGAACTTTAGTGGCGAATATCTCTAGATGGGACTTTCTCCAGGTACTTTATTTTTTTAACATCTACAATACTGATTCAACTTTAATATGGGAATTACTAACCCTTTAATGTTTGTTTAAACTTCAGTAGATGTGTTTATAAATTAGTCTGTGTTGGAGAATACTTTGGTCTGGCTCAACTGTGTGAATTAAAAAGCCTCTACAAGCCACCTCTGAGGTTGCGATAACATGTACTGGCAAAACAGGGAGTGACTGAAACTGAGCTCTCTGGTCCTTGAGCACTCCGATTCAGCCGCCACAGCATGATAGCCGCACAGCTATCATTTAACCTATGACATGCCAGGACCATCATGGGTCCTTAAGGGAAGTTTACACATGACAGTCCTGGCACGTAATGGGTCCTTAAGGGGTTAAAGGGCTGAGTGAATGGGAGGTTCCTATTAGGATTATATGGTTCGAGTAGAGAGAGATTACTGTAGTCATGAATTCTCTAGACTCTTCTACTGTAATATGACTGACTAGTTTAAAAGCCCGTGTACACGGGTCAAGGTCCAGGTGATGTTAACCCTTTGAGTGCCAGAGTGGTACTCACGCATTGCTTTGCAATGAGTTGCGTACCACTCTGGCACTCAAAGAGATAAAAGGCCTGTCCTGCTCTGCGTCCTGCCGCCGACGCAGTCATTCACTGTAGATACTGCCCGAAAGCACAGAATGCTCCCAGCACAGAACTCCCAGGATTCCTACACCTCCCAGCATTCCGTGCGTTCAGGCAGTCTCTACTGAGCATGATGACTTCTGACAAACATCCTAGCGAATTATTATATAGGATGAGCATGGAAAAAAGACGTGTCCATCAAGTTCAACCTTTGCTGGATCACTCTTGATTTTGGTGCTCCAAAAGAAGGCAAAAAAAAGAAAAGATTCAGGCCGTTTACAATTATACCCTAACTAGGTGAAAAAAAAAATCTCTACCTTTTTGTTTTGCACAAAACTGCTGTCCTCTAGTCTCAATACAATTTAATGTTGGTTAATGTGCTTCTGTAATGTAAATAATCATGATCATTTATTGTTGGTTCGTACGGTCATGCAATCTACATAAGCAAAAGCATTAACTGTTGGTAGCTTGAAGCATTGTAAATAAACAGATTAATGTACTACTGACAACCAGAATCATGTACTGTAGATAAACCAGGATTATTTATTGTTAGTAACTACAATCATTTCATATTGCTAACTAGGATCCTATAATGTAAATACTCAGTATCATTTACTGAGAATAACAGAAATATGCATCTTTGTACAAGTCCACATAGCAATCCGGAGTATTTGTATAATTACTGTGTATAACAGAAGCACTTACCTAGGTAGGAGTCCATCATACAGCAGTCAGGCGTATCTATATAATTACTGTGTGTAACAGTAGGACTTACCTAGGTAGGAGTCCATCACACAGCAGTCAGGTGTATCTATATAATTACTGTGTGTAACAGAAGCACTTACCTAGGTAGGAGTCCATCACACAGCAGTCAGGCGTATCTATATAATTACTGTGTGTAACAGTAGGACTTACCTAGGTAGGAGTCCATCACACAGCAGTCAGGTGTATCTATATAATTACTGTGTGTGATAGGATTACTTACCTATGTAGGAGTCCATCACACAGCAGTCAGGTGTATCTGTATAATTACTGTGTGTAACAGAAGCATTTACCTAGGTAGGAGTCCATCACACAGCAGTCAGGTGTATCTATATAATTACTGTGTGTAATAGGATTACTTACCTAGATAGGAGTCCATCACACAGCAGTCAGGTGTATCTATATAATTACTGTGTGTAACAGAAGCACTTACCTAGGTAGGAGTCCATCATACAGCAGTCAGGTGTATCTATATAATTACTGTGTGTAACAGAAGCACTTACCTAGGTAGGAGTCCATCATACAGCAGTCAGGTGTATCTATATAATTACTGTGTGTAACAGAAGTACTTACCCAGGTAGGAGTCCATCATACAGCAGTCAGGTGTATCTATATCATTACTGTGTGTAACAGAAGTGCTTACCTAGGTAGGAGTCCATCACACAGCAGTCAGGTGTATCTATATAATTACTGTGTGTAACAGAAGCACTTACCTAGTTAGGAGTCCATCATACAGCAGTCAGGCGTATCTATATAATTACTGTGTGTAACAGACGCACTTACCTAGTTAGGAGTCCATCATACAGCAGTCAGGTGTATCTATATAATTACTGTGTGTAACAGAGGCACTTACCTATGTAGGAGTCCATCACACGGCAGTAAGGTGTATCTGTATAATTACTGTGTGTAACAGAAGCACTTACCTAGTTAGGAGTCCGTCATACAGCAGCCAGTTTATCTATATAATTACTGTGGGTAACAGAAGCACTTACCTAGGTAGGAGTCCATCATACAGCAGTCATGTGTATCTATATAATTACTGTGTGTAACAGAAGTACTTACCTAGGTAGGAAAGAGAAGAAAAGAACAGGAGGCGCTCCTAGTGTAAGATCTTCTAAAAAATAATATCACCAACCACCACCAAAGGAAATCTACTCACACGAGCAGTGGCTGAATAAAACACGTATGTGTAATTCAGCAATATAGCTTCAGGGATTAGTAACCTGCTCCCTTTAGACAGGATAATGGCAGCTCCACTCCAAACAACTCACGATCCAGAGTAGTATCGCATAAGAACAAAAAAGAAAAAAAAAGGAGAAAAAGCGCCAATAGTGCGTTATCCCAATATACTGATTTTAAATAATGCACAAAAATTCACTCACATTAACGATAAGTTGACCTAAAGACATATGTCAGTGATCAACATTCACACTTGCAGGGTACTTTACCCGTCCCTGCTTGGGTATCCACACTCCGATAGGGTAATCCAAGTGAAAGACGAACGTATCTTCAAAACAGTCTTGTTTAAAACAGAAAAATAGTATAGTAGCCGAATCCTTCATAAAACACTTTATTAAAAAATAGATTAAATGCCCAATTGGACAAAAAAGAAAAACAAGGCTCTACGGAACGCGTTTCACAGCACCCACGGCTGCTTTATCAACCAAACAAGCCTTACAAGACCTTGTAAGGCTTGTTTGGTTGATAAAGCAGCCGTGGGTGCTGTGAAATGCGTTCCGTAGAGCCTTGTTTTTCTTTTTTGTCCAATTGGGCATTTAATCTATTTTTTAATAAAGTGTTTTATGAAGGATTCGGCTACTATACTATTTTTCTGTTTTAAACAATACTGTTTTGAAGATACGTTCGTCTTTCACTTGGATTACCCTATCGGAGTGTGGATACCCAAGCAGGGACGGGTAAAGTACCCTGCAAGTGTGAATGTTGATCACTGACATATGTCTTTAGGTCAACTTATCGTTAATGTGAGTGAATTTTTGTGCATTATTTAAAATCAGTATATTGGGATAACGCACTATTGGCGCTTTTTCTCCTTTTTTTTTCTTTTTTGTTCTTACCTAGGTAGGAGTCCATCATACAGCAGTCATGTGTATCTATATAATTACTGTGTGTAACAGAAGTACTTACCTAGGTAGGAGTCCATTATACAGCAGTCAGGTGTATCTATATAATTACTGTGTATAACAGACGCACTTACCTAGGTAGGAGTCCATCACACCGCAGTAAGGTGTATCTATATAATTACTGTGTGTAACAGAAGGACTTACCTAGGTAGGAGTCCATCATACAGCAGTCAGGTGTATCTATATAATTCTTGGATTTTCCTAACAGAGTGTGAAGGAAAGTCAGAATTTTATTAAGACACAGAGGCGAATATTATGCAATAACTCTCTCTATTGCTTCCTCCAGCAGCAAAGGATTCTTTATTCCAAAAACAGAAGAGAAAAACTTCCCGTAACCCATATCAATCCCACAGCCAATGACATTAAGCCCCAGGTTATAAAAGAGGCTGCACTCTCCCATAACTCCCTCTTTCTTGCTAGCTGACATCCATCTTGAAATTCCAAAAAGACCCTTGGAACTGGAAAAACTAAAGATTGACGATTTGCCACCAACTAGGACATTAGTGAAAACAGTTAACCAGCCAACCGAACACCATAACTATACAGACACCAACACACATCTCCGGTTGTCAACCTGGAAAGAGAAGAAAACATGAAAAGGGAGGAAAAAATGGGAGGGATAATATTTGCCTCCGTGTCTTAATAAAAATCTGACTTTCCTTCACACTCTGTTAGGAAAATCCACAAATTTTATGGCAGAACGGAAGCATCATATTATGCAAGTTAGGGTTGCACCGATACCGATACTGGTATCGGTATCGGTGCCGATACCAGCATTTGCGCGAGTACTTGTACTCGCGCAAATGCGGCCGATGCCAGCACCGATACCCTGTGTCAGGGTCGGTGCTGCAGTGAGGGAGCCCGGGGAGCTGCTCACAATGCTCCCCGGTCACCTCTCTCCCTTCTGTAGCGTCGGAGCGTTGCCGCGGGTTACCATGGCAACGCTCTGACACTGACTTCTGCCGGGGCTCGCGAGAGAACAGCGAGCACCCGGCAGAGGAGGGCAAGGGAGGCAAGATGGGACATTTCAGCAGGTGGTGAAAGAGGCAGAGAGGGGTGCCAAGAGGGAGAAAAGGGACTAAGAAAAAGGAAAAAAAAAAGGCAAAAGGAGTAAAGATCAGGAGACAAAAGGAGGGGGACTAAGAAAAGGCAAAAAGGAGGGGGGATCAGGAGAGGGCAAGAGAGGCAAAAGAGTGGGATCAAGAGTCAAGGAGGGGGACAAAGGGGGATCAAAAGGGAGAGAAAAAGCCAAGACAAAAGGAGGGAGCTCAAAAGGGGGAGAATGAAGTAAAAGGTGGGAATCAAGAGGGGGAGAAAGAGGCAAAAGGGGACAGTCAAGAGGTGGTGTGTATGTGTATGTGTGTATATATATATATATATATATATATATATATATATATATATATATATATATATAATTTCAAGTACTCACCAATACTTTTTTTGAGGTCATTTGCCAGTTTTCCAAGTACCTAAAGCATAATAATATATGCGCTTTAAGTACCTGGAAAACTGGCAAATGACCGCCAAAAAAAGTATCGGTAATTGGTATCGGCGAGTACTTGAAAAAAGTATCGGTACTTGTACTCGGTCTTAAAAAAGTGGTATCGGTGCATCTCTAATGCAAGTTTAAAGCACAATAAACATCACAACACATTACATATGAGTTATAACAGTATGAGCAACATGATCAATCGGTTTACAATAAAAATCCCTAAAAGTAGATTCCCTGGACCAATCCGCAGCCCGAAGGACATCCTCTAACCGACCTCCAGTTTGCACCGCCTTAGAAGCCATTCCCACCTAGTAGAATGTGCCCCAAATAAGGACACATCCACAACTGCTAATTGCATCACCCGCCGAACCCAATGGGCAAGAGTAGCAGATGAAACTGGCAGGTGGGGGCTGCGAAAAGAGATGAGTAATTGAGAACAGGAGGGGGAACGAAAAGGAGTCATACGTAGTTCATATTCTTGTAAGCAACGGACAACGCACAACTGCAGTTGAGAAGGAATGGCCGGATAGGAGACCACCCGAATCGCCGTTTTCGTACGACGAGAAACACGAAATTGCACTCCCTGCGGAGTAAAAGACCGAGAATGAAAATCGAGAGCCCTCACATCAGAAACGCGTTTGAAAGATATCAAACACAATAACATAGTAAGTTTAGCCGATAACTGTTTCAGAGACAACTGATCATTGGAAGGCGAAACCTCTAGAAAATGGAGTACCTCATTCACATTCCAGAGGGACTGATAACAAGACTGAGGGGGTCTCGAAAAATGAATCCCCCTCATGAGCCGACAGACGACCACTGACTGACCGACCGGAACCCCATCTACCGGGGCATGACCCGCGGAAATGGCCGAACGGTAAGAATTAATTGTATGATACGCCTTACCTGAATCAAATAAAGTGGATAAAAAATTTAACCACACTCACCGGAGATGCTGAAACGGGATCCAAATCCCGCTCCACGCACCAACGACTCCAGGCCGACCAGGCGGATCCGTACATGGCCCGGGTTCCTGGAGCCCATGATTCCGCCAAAAGAGCTTGAGCCGAGTCCGAAAATCTGCCGTCACCTGAGCTATCCCGGAGAGGAACCACGCTATGAGATGTAGGTCCCAAGATACTAAAAGATCGTGAGGAGCGCTGAAAGGATCGGACAACAGATGAGGGAAAATCAGCAAAAGGCGCAGAAAGTCCACCGATAACTCCAGAAGAGGCGGGAACCACGGTTGCATTGGCCAAAAGGGTGTCACAACCACCACTGTCGCTGCTTGCCGACGTATCATCAAAAGAGCCTGAGGGATCATTGCAAAAGGGGGGAACGCATAGTTTATCCCCGGCGTCCATGATTGCAGGAAAGCGTCAGTTGCTAACTCTTCCAGATCAGGACACCAGCTGAAAAATCGAGGAATCTGACGATTCAGACGGAAAGCGAAAATATCTATGCCAAATGCATCACAAATACGGCTTACGGCTGCGAAGACATTGGGATGGAGCATCCAATCGCTGTGATCGGCCAGATATCTTGAATTCCAATCCGCCACAGTGCTGGAAAGACCAGGTAAGTGTTCTGCTAACATAGTGATATCCCGATCCAGGCAGAAATGCCAAAACTCCTTGGCCAATTCCGCCAAAGGCTTGCATCTCGTTCTGCCAGGTTTGTTGATATATCGTACTGCCGAGACGTTGTCCATCTTCAGCAGTATGCAGCAATGTACTCGACCCTTGACTAGACTTCAGATCGAAGGACCCCGGCAGAAGTTCGAGGCAATTGATATGAAGAGAAGCCTCCGCCAGGGACCACTTGCCGCCGGTGGAGATGTCTCCCAGACGAGCACCCTAACCCAACAGACTGGCATCTGACTCTATAATAAGATCTGGGGTGACGCCAAAAATGGCCTTGCCATTCCAGGAGTCGAGATTCTTGAGCCACCAAACGAGCTCTTCTCGAGCGTCGGAGGAAAGGGCGATAACGTCAGCATAACCTAACCTTCGACGTAGATGCAGTGCCTTGAGTCTCTGCAGGGCATGATAATGCAGAGGCCCTGGAAAAATCGCCTGAATGGAAGAGGCCAAAAGACCTATCACACGTGCCAGGAGGCGCAGGGAAATTCGATCTTGGCGAAGAATGTAACGAATTTCCTTGTGGACGGCTTTGATTTTCGCCCACCACGAAGCCCAGAAATTCCATGCGTTGGGCTGGTACCACCTGAGACTTTTTCCAATTGATCAGAAACTCCAGGTCGGAGAGTAGCCGAATTGTACAGGCCGCGTGATCGAGTAAAACGTTGGATCCTGTGACATGATCAACTTGTCGTACAGGTAAATCATCAGGCGGAAACCCTGACTGCGAAAATAAGCGACAACGGGCTTCAGGAGCTTCGTGTAGCACCAGGGCGCAGAGGACAAACCAAAAGGAAGGCAGGTGAATTGCCAAATCTTGGCCCGCCAGAAAAAACACAGGAAAACCTGAGACGAAGGAGCCATGGGGACCGTCAGATATTCATCTTCTAGATCGATCTTCACCATCCAGTCCGTTGGAAGGAGAAGGTCCTGCAGAAGATGGATGCCCTCCATCTTGAAATGACGATACAGGACATACTTGTTGAGGCCCCGAAGGTTGATCACTGGACAGAGACCGGAATCCTTTTTCCAGACAAAAAATATGTTGCCTACAAAACCGCCGTGACACCTGGAGGAGTGCGCGGTCGCCCCTTTTTTTTCGCAAAATGGAGATCTCGTCGTCCACCAGAGCGGCATCTATCTTGGAAAAGTGGAAAGGAGGAGGTAAAACCCGTTGACACGGGGGGTGTAAAATTCGATCTGAAATCCCAGTACCGTCTGAAGGATCCAAGGATCCGCAGTCAGACCACACCAATGATGGAAAAAATGAGCCAACCTGCCGCCCACCTGGTTTGGGGAAGAAAGGTTGTGGGGAAACATACTCACCGGAATAGGGACGTCCCCGGGAATATCCTTTTCCAGACCTCGTTCTCCAGGGTCTGCCACGGGTTGGGAAGAAAGGTCCCTGGCCTCTGGAAACTGGCGGAGGTTGTCCCCGGTAAGTGGAAATGGTGGGGGCCTGAAACTGTTGTTGGCGTTGGCGGGCCTTGCCGGGAGATCGGCCCCTACCTCTCCCGGCCTTATCAAAAATATTTGGATGGAAAACCCTCCGTAGAGAGGCTTGGGCTTTATCTAATGCCGTGAAGGAGGATACGAACTTTCCTAAGTCCTTAATAAAAGAGTCTCTGAATAACTGGCCTTTGGCGGATGGGCCTGGTTCAGTATTTGCCATTTCAGCGAGTTCAGGGTCAATACGGAGGAGGAGGGCCTGCCGCCTTTCGGAGGCAATTGCCGAATTGGCATTGCCAGCCATGCAAATGGCCCTTTGTACCCACCCACGGAAGACGTGCACATTAACAGGTGAAATATTCTGCAATGCATCCTCCGACAATTCAAAAATTTTGGCGAGGGGCTCCAAAGTGTCAAGGAGCTTATCCTGGCACAATTTCAGTGCCTGATCCACCCCTTTACGGGGATCCTTGCCTGACTTAGCAATGAATTGCACCATTTTTGAGTCCAATTCAGGAGTTTCCCACACCCTATTAGCAATGACTGGACGGGGACATTCCGCCCTGAGTTTTGATCTAGTAGCCCTAGAAATTGGTTTACTGACCCAGGTCTCCAAATACTGAGCTACATGAGGCCTGGGGGTCCATTCTAAGGAGCGGGGGTGTTTTATACCCTCGGGATCAAACATAGGGTTCCCTCTAGCGTCAAGGAGAAGAGGGTTAGCAGAGGTAGAAGGAGCATCAGAAGGCTCAGAGGTCTGAGATTTATGTTTCTTGGATGGAGGTTCATCTGAATCACCCTCCTCCACATAGGATGGGGCCCAATCCTCGTCCGAGGATTCCTCAGTAGAGGAGGAAAGATAGGAATTCGGTTTTGACCTCCACAGGTTCTTATTAGTAGGTTGTAACCTCCTCAGGTTCAAATCACCCCCTTTGGTGTCCTCTGGGGGGGAGGATCTGGTGTGTGGGACCAAGCCACATTGTTCCGAATCACTGACAGTCAGTGACATATCATGAACCCTTACAGGGCTTTCAGTGTTGACATTGTGCCGTTTGCGGGTACATTTGCCTCCACTTGGAGCCGTAGTATCAGTGGGATTAGAATTGACCCCAGAAGGTTTAGTGGGTATGGTATGAATATCAGAAACACCCCTGGCCAAAACATTAGTTGAATCAATATTGAGAGATTCAGGCAGGCCTGGCCCTTTAAGAGCCAAAGCAAAGGACTCTGCCAAAGAAGATGGCAATTTTTGAAGGGCAGAGTGCATAGACAACTCCACAAATTTATTAAACTTTGCAGAGCCAGGGAACATGGACTGAAACTCAATAGGTTGACCCTCCCCTGGAACAGGAAAGGGGGGTTGGGCTTTAGAGGACCGGGCTGATTGAAATTTGGGTGCATCAAAAGTAGGGCCCTCACCCTCAGAGAAAGACATATTAGTAGTTGGGACAGTCCCACAAGTAAAAAGTTACCAAGTTTAATTAATTATGTGCAAGAACTAGGCACCAGCCAGCGCCAAGACCAGCCGGAGCTATTGAGGAAAAACAAAACGCGGTAAATACAAAATGGTGACAGTAAGAAAAACGCGCCGCCCCCTGACGTATACACGCGCATGCGCAACTGCGAACCCGGAAGTAGACGGTCGCGCGGCGCAAGAGCAAACCAAAGCGAGCGGAGGCAAACGGATGGGAGGGAGGGTGAAAAAGGGGGGGGGGAGCCGGACGCCAGCCCAACAGTGCGGAAGCATTACAGACGCACAACAACTAACCAAAAGGAGGTAAGAGAGAAGGATAAACCACACTGCGGGCCAAACAAAAGCCACAGCAGACTAGCAGACGAGTGAAAGCCAGGATACGGAGAAGAACCCTCCCAGGTGCCCAAAGTACGATACCAAGAGAAAAAAGGGGAGGGGGAAGGAGGGGGCAGCGCCTAAAACACCCCAAGGGGCTGTTAGTTACTAAACAAACTGATCCTTCAGGGGTACTCAAAGGAAATAAGAAATTAAAATTTAACAGAGAGGCACAGTAACTGTCAACAGTGAATAAGGGAATACTTATCTTCCAGGAAGCAGCAAAGAAAGAGGGAGCTATAGGAGAGTGCAGCCTCTTTTATAACCTGGGGCTTAATGTCATTGGCTGTGGGATTGCTATGGGTTATGGGAAGTTTTTCTCTTCTGTTTTTGGAATAAAGAATCCTTTGCTGCTGGAGGAAGCAGTAGAGAGAGTTATTGCATAATATGAAGCCTCCGTTCTGCCATAAAATTACTGTGTGTAACAGAAGCACTTACCTAGGTAGGAGTCCATCACACAGCAGTCAGGTGTATCTATATTATTACTGTGTATAACAGAAACACTTACCTAGGTAGGAGTCCATCATACAGCAGTCTGGTGTATCTAAATAATTACTGTGTGAAACAGAAGCACTTACCTAGGTAAGAGTCCATCATACAGCAGTCAGGTGTATCTACATAATTAATGTGTGTAACAGAAGGACTTACCTAGGTAGGAGTCCATCATACAGCAGTCTGGTGTATCTATATAATTACTATGTGTAACAGAAGCACTTACCTAGGTAGGTATCCATCATACAGCAGTCTGGCGTATCTAAATAATTACTGTGTGTAACAGAAGCACTTACCAAGGTAGGAGTCCATCATACAGCAGTCAGGCGTATCTATATAATTACTGTGTGAAACAGAAGCACTTACCTAGGTAAGAGTCCATCATACAGCAGTCAGGTGTATCTATATAATTAATGTGTGTAACAGAAGGACTTATCTAGGTAGGAGTCCATCATACAGCAGTCTGGTGTATCTATATAATTACTGTGTGTAACAGAAGCACTTACCTAGGTAAGAGTCCATCATACAGCAGTCAGGTGTATCTATATAATTACTGTGTGTAACAGAAGGACTTATCTAGGTAGGAGTCCATCATACAGCAGTCAGGTGTATATCTATATAATTACTATGTGTGACAGAAGGACTTACCTAGGTAGGAGTCCATCACACAACAGTCAGGTGTATCTATATAATTACTGTCTGTTTCAGAAGGGCTTGGCTATGTAGGAGTCCATCATACATCAGTCAGGTATCTATATAATTACTGTGTGTAACAGAAGCACTTACCTAGGTAGAAGTCCATCATACAACACTCAGGTATATCTATACTTTCACTAGGCAGGTGTAGCTTGTAACGTAAGGCCCTTAATAACATTTACTCGACCAGATGGAAGGACAGTACACTTACTTCCTTCATCTATCACCAGGCAGGTTAAGAATAGCGCATCTATACCCTAACGCTAGGATATACCAAAGACGAGGAAACGGCAGCACTACTAGGCAAGGCAACAAGCCACTCAGACTCAGATCACACGAAGTCAGTGACATGGACTGACTGAGACACACTGCTACAGGGTAACGAGTGCGGAGGATACGGTAGTCGCAAGTAGCAAGGACTAATAGAGCCGGGTCTGTGTAGCCAAGGCAGGAGCAGTACGCCGGAGTGTAACCAATATCGGGTAGTCAGACGAAGCCAACCGTCAGAGCTGGATTGGGTAGCCAGTCGAAGCCAGGAGTCAGAGCCGGATTGGGTTGTCAGACAAAGCCATGTGTCAGAGCCGGAACGGGTAGTCAGACGAAGCCAGGAGTCAGAGCAGGAACGGGAAGTCAGACAAAGCCAGGAGTCAGAGCCAGAATGGTAGTCAGACGAAGCCAGGAGTCAGAGCTGAAATGGTAGTCAGACGAAGCTAGGAGTCAAAGCCGGAACGGTAGTCAGACGGAGCAGATTCATACACAGGAAGTAGCACCTGGACCAACACAGCACTAGGCTCAGGTACACCACGAAAGGGCACTGGTAACTGGAAATGCTGAGGCCTATAAGGCCTAGTAGGAGGGCGGAGATATGACATCATAAATTAGTGCCCTATAAGAACAGCAACTTGCATAGAGTGACAGCCAGGAAGTAGTAAGGTCGCTGTTAAAGCAATCAAACACTGGAGGCAATCACGGGCACCGTGATAACATGGCAGGGAAATCCTTGGCACATGTACTATTAACAGAAGCACAGAGGATGAGTAACATTGACTCTGGATTTCTTTTTGTGGGGTTTGCTTTCACATGGTTAACATAAATGTCAGGGTGTTTACGTTGAATGTGCTTTATGAGGGCAGATGTTCTAAGGTGTGTCTCCTCTTTTCACTAACTTATCACACATGGTACATAGTGCAGTCGCTGATGATTGCACTGTGCCTGGCCTAAGAAAAAATATTCCCACACCCATTGATTTAAAGGTATAGCAATACTTGAAAATAATTGTATTTTATATTGCAGCTCTTAAAAAACATGAAAAATGATATAAGTCTTATCTCCCAAACCTTTATGGTTTGGGAGATATTAGCAAGTAAAATAAAGTTCCCTTTTCCTGGCTGCTTTAGCCAAGTCTGCCATCTAGTGGACAGATTTGGAATCCAGTCCACAGAGCAACCGGCAGCTCTTTAGCAGTGCCGAGATCACGATCTTTGAAAAGAACTACTTAATTGGAACTGTGTGCAAAGTGTGCCTGGCTTGAAAGCACACTTTGTAGACCATTCCAATCAAGAAATTCTTTTTAAAGATGGTGATCTCAGCACTTCTGGAGAGGCACAGGCGTCCCGGGACCGGAAGGGTGGAGCAATGACATCACTCCAGGGGAAACTTTACTTCTGAATATCTCCCAAACCATAAAGGTTTGGGAGATAAGACTTACATCATTGTTCATGTTTTTTTAAGGGCTACAATATAAAATCAACTTATTTCCAAGTATTACTATCCCTTTAAGTGAGTGGAGAGGTGGAGACGAACGGCTTTTTTCTTCTCCAGAATCACCTTCACTGGCTAGGGCAGGTGATGCTGCTGCCTCTGTATCAGTAATACAGCTAGGAGCAGGAGTAATGGTGTGAAGTGGATCCTGTCCTAGTACCATATCACTATTTGAAGAACCAAGTCCCATAGTGGCCACGGTGCTCTGCTGCACCCTACCCTGCTCATACTCATCCTTCTGCTGTGACAGATGAACATCCATATCTGAAAATTCAGCATCAGGAATTAGAGCAGCAGACTACTGAATGTCACTGCTGGTGGTGGTGGTGGTGGTGATTCCCATCCCTGTATGCATCTCTTTCTCCCATTCCCCATTGCTTTCTGTCAGAAATGTTCTCATACTCTCCTCCACAACAGCTTCTCCACCACAACCCTCACGCACAACATCACCACCACCAGTCTCTTGCTGCTCTATGGAGTTGGACTGGTTGGTGATGATGACATATGTGACAAGGGTCCCATTTCCTCCTCAGAAGAAGGCACAATGGTAGCAGCAGATACCAAAGGACTCCTCCGTATAAGTACCATCAGGGTCCATCCAGTTTCTCTTTTTTTCTGGCAGTGGTGGTCATAGCCATAACCAGCACTTTGTTTTTATTTAAATATTTAAAATGTATTTTTCTCTCTCTGTCTCTTTCCACTGTCTTTCCCACCTACTCTCCCCCATGCTGCCATAGGCGTAACTAGAAGCCACCGGGCCCTTGTGCAAGAATTGCCATGGGCCCCCCTCCTGACCACATTGGCCCTCTCATCCACATTGCCCCTTCCACAATGCCCCCTTCATCTCCACAATGCCCCCCTTCATCTCCACATTGCCCCTTCCACAATGCCCCCTTCATCTCCACAATGCCCCTTCCACAATGCCCCCTTCATCTGGACAATGCCCCTTCCACAATGCCCCCTTCATCTCCACAATGCCCCTTCCACAATGCCCCCCTTCATCTCCACATTGCCCCTTCCACAATGCCCCCTTCATCTCCACATTGCCACTTCCACAATGCCCCCTTCATCTCCACAATGCCCCCCCTTCATCTCCACAATGCCCCTTCCATCTCCACATTGCCCCTACCTCCAGTCCCTGGTGGTCTAGCGGAGTGTCTTGACAGATCTGTGCCTCCTTCGGCACAGATCATGAGAACTGAAGCTCACACACGCCGCTCTAGTAATGCAGAGGCTGGGAGATGATGTCATCTCCCAGCGCTCTGTATTACTAGAGCGGCGCGCTGAATGGGAGATCAGCTGAGCGACTGCTGCGGGCGAGGGGGTCGCAGGGGGCAGCCGGGCCGGTGCGACCGCTGTGACCCCTATTGTTACGCCACTGCATGCTGCATGGTGGGAAATTCTGGGATTTTGTAGTATGGAGGCAGGAAGTTTCTCCATCATTGAACCGTTCCCCAGGGAAATTCTGTGGTCTTATCAAAACGACGGAAAGTCTATGGGTTTCACTAGGGGCGGGAATCCTCACGGGAAATGCAGAAAATCATGTTGTGTATGTGAAAATTCACTCATGAATAAAATGTGACTTTTCATCCATCCCAAATTAATGGCATTATTAGTTATACATTTTATCCACACGATTATTTGTTGTAATTTGTATTTTGTCTTAAAGGGATAGTAATGTTTCAAAATAAGAATAGCTCCAATTACTCTTCATAGTATTTGGGCCATGGAGAGTGTTATTTCAATTCTGTCAGAGTTGTAGTACAAGAGTAATTAAATGATAAAGTATCCCCGTCCCACCCCTTTTACCTAGTGTAAGACACCTCCCCTCAGATGTGGAATCTGGTCTCTTGACCGGACAGGTCACAGCAAGGGACAATCTTCTTACTGTGATCATAAGGAAAACCCTCCCCCAGACAGGTTTTTTCATGTTTTACCCTTATGCTAATTGAAGATTGTCCCTCTATGAGATCCATCAGGACAGTCTTGCTGCTCTAAGGTGAGCAGTGTTACATCAGTAAAAGAGGTGGGAGGGGGATACTTTATCATTCAATTACTCTTGAACTACAACTCTGACAGTATTGAAATAACACTCTCCACGGCCCAAATACTGTGAAGATTAATTGGAGCTGCTTTTATTTTGAAACATTACTATCACTTTAACATATCAAAAATGATCCTAGATTTGTCCCAGTTCTGCCTTTATACATCTACTCAATTGTATGGTGAAATATAAATTATATTCTACTGATATACACAGAAAAAAAAATGATGTCAGTATCTATGAGGTCAGTCTTCACAGGAGATCAAGTGCTGGAAGGAGAAAGAAAGCACTTTCATTGTGCGCATGAATCCTATTGAATAAAAAGAGGAAATACGATTTAGCAATGAGGAAATTAAAGGTATAAAAGTCAGTAGGGTAAAGTCTAATGATAAAATATTAGTTTCGTTTCTTGTTGTTGGTGTCAGTGATGGCGTCTGCTGATCTGAGAGACGAGTTGAACTGCTCCATCTGCCAGGAGATTTATACGGATCCTGTAACATTACCATGTGGACACAACTACTGTCTGTTCTGTATTACCAAAACGTGGGACAATCAGGATCCTGGAGACTCATCCTGTCCTGAATGTAGGAAAAGGTATAAGAACAGACCTGAACTAAAGAAGAACCTGAGACTGTGTAACATAGCAGAGAAGTTCCGTTCTACTCACCCAGAGAAGGGGGAGACTGGGATCTTCTGCACTTATTGTGTTCACTCTCCTGTACCTGCCACTAAATCCTGTCTGGACTGTGAGGCCTCTCTGTGTGATACACACCTGAGGGTGCACAGCAAGTCACCAGAACACTTCCTAATCAACCCCACCACTTTCCTGGGGAACAAAATATGCTCCATCCACAATAAAGCCCTGAAGCTTTTTTGTTTTGAGGACACAGCCTTTTTGTGTGTGCACTGCCTACGGGCTGGACACCAGGGACACCAGGTGGAAACACTATATGAAGCCATTGAGAAGAAGAAGGAGAAAGTGAGAATTGTGTTGGAGAAACTGACCTCAAAGAGAGAGAAGACTGAGAAAAGAGTCCAGCATCTGCAGGAGCACATGAAACAAGTACAAGGAAAAGCAGCTGGTGAAACACAGCGAGTCACATCCCTGATTAGAGACATCAAGGAACAACTGAAAGCTCTAGAGACAAGAGTCCTGACTGAGATCTCCAGGCAGGTAGAACAGGTTTCACACTCAGTCTCTGATGAAGTACAGAAGCTGGAAATTAAGAATAACGAGTTGTCCAGGAAGATCCATCACATTGAGAAACTACGGAACATGACTGATCCATTCACTGTTTTAAAAGAACAGGAATTAAGTGGACCTGCTTTTATTGGCACTGAGGACACAGAAAGAGATAATGAGGTCCCTACTGTAGGTGATCTGGATGAGGGTCTGTTCTCCGTGACCTTATACACAGGATTGGCTGATATTGTTGCTGGTATAAAGAAAAGTATCTATGTGCAGGAGGCTACAGACATATTACTAGACATAGACATGGCTAGCAATAATGTAGATGTATCGAGTGACTTGAAAACTGCATCCTGGACACAAACACATCAGAGTCACCAACAAACATCTGAGCAGTTTCAGAGCAATCAGGTTTTAAGCACCAGGAGATTTTCCTCAGGACGACATTACTGGGTAGTGGAAGGCAGTAAGTCCGGTTGGTGGAAGGTTGGGGTGGCCTATGCTAGTACACAACAGTCTGAAGATCAGTCTTGGATTGGAAAAAGTAATGGGTCCTGGTGTTTGTCCAGTGATTATATGAAGTATTCAGTGATACACGACGGTAACATAATCAGTTTACGTCACAACCCTACCTGCTGGAGAATCAGAATATACCTGGACTATGAGGCTGGGCGTTTGTCCTTTTATGAGCTGAGTGACCCGGTCAGACACTTACACACCTTCACTGCCACCTTCACTGAGCCTCTTCATGCTGCATTCTGGGTAAACTGGTATGATGCCAAGCTGAGAATCCTGAGCTAGGAATCCTGATGACTGCGCAGCAGAGGAAATACAATATATTACAATATACAATATTACAATATAATATAAGTATGCATGTATGTAGGGAGAAACAATAAAAAAAAAAAAAAAAAAAAAAATACACATATATATATATATATATATATATATATATATATATACACACAAAGAAAGTGAAAGCACCCATGGGACTTGTGAACGTGCATGTCTTTGTCTTGATACAGGTCCTCTAAGTACGGGAACCTCAATAAATGTTTGCCATTTCACAAGTCCCACGGGTGCTGCCCCTTTCATTCTGATTTATTACCAATAATTATAATTTGGGACACACACACACAAGGGCAGCCGTAAGGAGGGGATATTCATATCTCCTCTATACTGCCAGTCCTGGACATATAGGGGGTGTGATTTTGACAGGAGTGGACAGGGGCTGAAGGCCTCTGGCTACTCCTGTCAAAAACTCTGCAAGGAGTTTGCCCTCCACCAACTTCCTCCTCAACCAAAAAACAAAACATGGCTGACACACACACACACACACACACACACACACACACACACACATACAGAGACACACATACATACACACACAAACACACTCTCTCTCACTCACAGTGGCCTCAGCTGGACCTTTAGTACGGCCACTGAAGGAAGCTGCAGTACCAGAAAGAACATAACGGCAGTCAAGGTGTTAAGGTAGGCCCTTATTGCTCAATTATTTAATGGGTTTCAACATTTGCCATGCAAAACAGAGGACAGGCAGCCGTCAGGTACACTCTTAACCTACTGACTGCCACAGCTTGTATATCAACTTCTACTCTCACAGTGAAAACTCACATTTCACTCCCACTTCTCCCCCTTCCCCAGCCTATTCCTAACACTTTTTCCACTTATGTGAAGCCCTGCTCCCACTCTCGATTAAGCTCCTCCCCTTTTAACCCCAAATCATCTCATTGATTTCCCCCCAGCAGCCCCACAGGAGTCCCCTCCAGGGACTCCACAAAACAAAGTTCCCAGGAATGAATTCGCTTTCCACTGCTATTTAACTCTGAAATGACACAACACTGTATACCGCATGCCTCTCTATATCTTAACCCTTTGAGTGCCAGAGGGCGCACAACGCATTGCAAAGAAATTCATTGCAAACCCCTCTGGCACACAAAGGGTTAACATACTGGAATAACGTTCCTTTATTTTCTGCTTTCCTTCACAAACCAAACACACATAGGCATAATACTGCCATTCTGGCCCAAAGTAAAGGAGAAATAAAAAAATAACATTGATGTAATGGGATCAGGAATGAGGGGTGCTGCATATTATGAAGCAATGTCCTCTGGTCTCCAGAGGGCTACATTTACCTACTAACTCTCTCATTACTGGACATGTTCACTTCAATACAAGATTGTTACCTACACAGCACTGTAAACCTCCTGATTAATCTCAGAGTGGCCAGAGACCACACCTCTACACTCAGAACCTACATATCCATGGGATCAGCAAAAGCCAGAACCTACAGAGATGGGGGCATATCACTGTGTCTGTGTCCCCCTCTATGTGTGTGTGTGTGTGTGTGTGTGTGCACATGCGCATATCTGTTGTATGCATGTGTGCATGTCTGTTGCAAGTATGTGTATGTCTGATACATGGGTATGTCTATGTGTATGCCTGTTCCATCTGTGTGTCTCACTGTGTGTATGTGTCTGCCTGTCTGTTGCATATGTCTGAGTGTACCAGTGTGTTTACATTTCAGATACATATGCCCAATGGTCATAACGTTAATGACAATGCCATCCCACAGGGGCAGCAGTAAGGAGGACATATTCATATCACCTCCATACTGCCAGTCCTGGAGATACAGGGGGGAATGATTTTGACAGGAGTGGTCAAAATATCTGCAAGGACTTTGCCCTCCCTCAACATCTGCCTTAACAACCAAAAAACATGGCCCTGCTACACACACACACACAAAATGCCCTCACCTGTGCCTCTCTTATGACCAAAATGTCCTGCTCCATGCACACACATAATGCTCTCACCTGGACTTCTCCTGTTAACTCTATCAGTGCAGAAGGGTACGCAATGCAATCCTTTGCATGTGTTGCAAACCAATCTGGTATTCAAAGGGTTAAACCCTTACAGACTTTTGACTCACAGGGAAGTAATGTAGAAGACAGGGAGGGAACGTCGGATGCCAATGCTACTCAAAAGGTTAACCCTTGCAGTGCCAGAGGAGTACGCAATACATTGTTTTTCAATGTGATGAGAAACCCTCTGCCTCTCAAAGGGATAAAACATTATATTCTCTTGTCTTTTTCTGGTGCGACTATGTTGGGGTTTTTTGGAGCCTTTTTTTTTCTGTAGATGGACAATGGATGCCCAGGGTCCCTGGTCTTTCCTCAGCTCCCAGAAGCCCAGCACTACCTCTCAACAGGCACTACCCCAGCCAGCCCCTAGGCTCAGGCCTCCTCCCTCAGTCTCAACAGTGGCTTCTGCCTCCCAGGAGGAGATCAGTGTGTGGTGTGTATATAAGTGTATCACCCTGTGTCCCTGTGTGTAGGAGATCAGACTGTGTGGTGTGTATATATGTATCACCCTGGTGTCCCTGTGTGTAGGAGATCAGACTGTGTGGTGTGTATATGTGTATCACCATGGTGTCTCTGTGTTTAGGAGATCACACTGTGTGATGTGTATATAAGTGTATCACCCTGGTGTCCCTGTGTTTAGGAGATCACACTGTGTGGTGTGTATATAAGTGTATCACCCTGGTGTCCCTGTGTTTAGGAGATCAGACTGCGTGGTGTGTATATAAGTGTATCACCCTGGTGTCCCTGTGTTTAGGAGATCAGACTGTATGGTGTGTATATAAGTGTATCACCCTGGTGTCCCTGTGTTTAGGAGATCAGACTGTATGGTGTGTATATAAATATATCACCCTGGTGTCCCTGTGTGTAGGAGATCAGACTATGTGGTGTGTATATAAGTGTATCACCCTGGTGTCACTGTGTTTAGGAGATCAGACTGTGTGGTGTGTATAGAAGTGTATCACCCTGGTGTCCCTGTGTTTAGGAGATCAGACTGTGTGGTGTGTATATAAGTGTATCACCCTGGTGTCCCTGTGTTTAGGAGATCAGACTGTGTGGTGTGTATATAAGTGTATCACCCCGGTGTCCCTGTGTTTAGGAGATCAGACTGTGCGGTCTGTATATAAGAGTATCACCCTGGTGTCCCTGTGTTTAGGAGATCAGACTGTGTGGTGTGTATATAAGTGTATCACCCTGGTGTCCCTGTGTTTAGGAGATAAGACTGTGTGGTGTGTGTATATAAGTGTATCACCCTGGTGTCCCTGTGTGTAGGAGATCAGACTGTGTGTATGTATATAAGTATATCACCCTAGTGTCCCTGTGTGTAGGAGATCAAATTGTGTGGTGTGTATATAAGTGTATCACCCTGGTGTCCATTTGTTTAGGAGATCAGACTGCGTGGTGTGTATAGAAGTGTATCACCCTGGTGTCCCTGTGTGTAGGAGATCAGACTGCGTGGTGTGTATAGAAGTGTATCACCCTGGTGTCCCTGTGTTTAGGAGATCAGACTGTGTGGTGTGTATATAAGTGTATAACCCTGGTGTCCCTGTGTTTAGGAGATCAGACTGTGTGGTGTATATATAAGTGTATCACCCTGGTGTCCCTGTGTATAGGAGATCAGACTGTGTGGTGTGTATATTAGTGTATCACCCTGGTGTCCCTGTGTTTAGGAGATCAGACTGTGTGGTGTGTATATAATGTATCACCCTGGTGTCCCTGTGTTTAGGAGATCAGACTGTGTGGTGTGTATACAAATGTATCACCCTGGTGTCCCTGTGTTTAGGAGATCAGACTGTGTGATGTGTATATAAATGTATCACCCTGGTGCCCCTGTGTTTAGGAGATCAGACTGTGTGGTGTGTATATAAGTGTATCACACTGGTGTCCCTGTGTTTAGGAGATCAGACTGTGTGATGTGTTTATAAGTGTATCACCATGGAGTCCCTGTGTGTAGGAGATCAGATTGTGTGGTGTGTATATAAGTGTATCACCCTGGTGTCCCTGTGTTTAGGAGATCACACTGTGTGATGTGTATATAAGTGTATCACCCTGGTATCCCTGTGTTTAGGAGATCAGACTGTGTGGTGTGTATATAAGTGTATCACCCTGGTGTCACTGTGTTTAGGAGATCAGACTGTGTGGTGTGTATATAAGTGTATCACCCTGGTGTCCCTGTGTTTAGGAGATCAGACTGTGTGGTGTGTATATAAGTGTATCACCCTGGTGTCCCTGTGTGTAGGAGATCAGACTGTGTGGTGTGTATAGAAGTGTATCACCCTGGTGTCCCTGTGTGTAGGAGATCAGACTGTGTGTTGTGTATATAAGTGTATCACCCTGGTGTCCCTGTGTTTAGGAGATCAGACTGTGTGGTGTGTATATAAATGTATCACTCTGGTGTGCCTGTGTTTAGGAGATCAGACTGTGTGGTGTGTATATATAAGTGTATCACCCTGGTGTCCCTGTGTTTAGGAGATCAGACTGTGTGGTGTGTATATAAGTGTATCACCCTGGTGTCCCTGTGTTTAGGAGATCAGACTGTGTGGTGTGTATATAAATGTATCACTCTGGTGTGCCTGTGTTTAGGAGATCAGACTGTGTGGTGTGTATATATAAGTGTATCACCATGGTGTCCCTGTGTTTAGGAGATCAGACTGTGTGGTGTGTATATAAATGTATCACTCTGGTGTGCCTGTGTTTAGGAGATCAGACTGTGTGGTGTGTATATAAGTGTATCACCCTGGTGTCCCTGTGTTTAGGAGATCAGACTGTGTGGTGTGTATATAAGTGTATCACCCTGGTGTCCCTGTGTGTAGGAGATCACACTGTGTGGTGTGTATATAAGTGTATCACCCTGGTGTCCCTGTGTTTAGGAGATCAGACTGTGTGGTGTGTATATAAGTGTATCACATTGCTCCCCAGCAATAAAACTCACAGTACTGTTTGTTTAAATGTCAGTTTGTGTGTATAAATTAGTCTGTGTAAAATGAAATACTTCTGTCTTGTTCTTAATCATTTATTCAGTTACGCAAAGAGATGTCAATAGGATATGAAATAACCTAAGCATTCCTGGCAATGACCCACCCACTAGACACACCCCCAGCAACACCACCTATAAACGTGTCCCTCTTTGGCCATTTGGAATGTTGGTGGGTATGATATAGGAATGACGTTCCCCACATAAACCTGAGCTCTGGAAACAAAGCCACTAGTGCACTGGCCGGTTACCTACCGTTAATGGGTTTACTTTTGAAATGGCTTGTTTATTATATTGTGCTGCTTTTTGGCGCATTCAGTAGGTCGCCATGTTCTAAAGGGCGACATGACAATCTCACATTGCATATCAGCGTGAGATTGTTATGTCGCTTCTTAAAAGTGCGCTACAGCCAGACTGTGGAAATACCTTCAGTAGCGTTGCGATGCATGTCTCTCTTGTGTGAAGAGGGGACGTGCACAGGCAGATATGATGGAGATGACTAATAATAACATTATCTGGCCTTCCCAGCAGTTCTGCTTTTCTTGATACTTTAATTGGAAGACCTTTCTAATTTCCTACCTCCTTTGTCCTGTTGTGACTAATACGTTTGCTCCACTCTCTCTCTCCCCCTCCGCTCCTTCAAACTGAGAGCGTGACGTCCAGTCTGGTTACCATGGTAAGTGCATTCATGCGCACTGGCTTTGAAGGAGCGGAGGGGGAGAGAGAGATGGAGAAAAAGTAGTAATCGCAGTGGGACAAAGGAGGTAGGAAATTAGAAATGTCTTCCAGTTAAAGTATCATGAAAAGCAGAAGTGCTGGGAACACCAGATATTGTTATTATTAGTCGTCACCAT
Organism: Rhinophrynus dorsalis; assembly: GCA_037306005.1. NCBI lineage: Eukaryota > Metazoa > Chordata > Amphibia > Anura > Rhinophrynidae > Rhinophrynus > Rhinophrynus dorsalis. The sequence continues at coordinate 12,969,450 of CM074720.1, read as the reverse complement.
CATATCTGCCTGTTTCCACAGTCTGGCTGTAGCGCTCTGTAAAGAAGCGACAATCTCAGGCTGATATGCAATGCGAGATTGTCATGTCGCCCTTTACAACATGGAGACCTACTGAATGCATCCAAAGTGATAAGTTGGGCACGCTCGTCTTGATTAAAACGTAACTTTCATTTTAAAACCATAATACGTTCATAATTAGTCCAACTTGTCAGTCTTTATGACTTTCATCAGGGATTACAACTTACAGATAACATATTTTACTTTATTTAATTACCTTGACTGTTTGCACTTGACACCCGGAAGCAGTCACCCGGTTGCCTTCGTTTCCTGTAGATTCCTCCTAGCGCTCATGTGCAAACATCCATCTTACTACAGACAAATTCATACATTAAAATATCACTACCTATAAGAATCTATAAATCTCTCTTAGGAACCACTGTTGCTAGATATAACTTATCAAACTAAATTGATCATTGAGACGTCTAGGCATCAATGTGTCCAATTTGTATATCCAATACATTTCTCTCTTTGATAACTGCTTCATCCTATCCCCCCCTCTCAGGCTGGGTTTTACTATTTCAAATGGACAATATGTAAGTTCTTTCAATTTATGTTTCATTGTAATAAAATGTCTCGCTACCGGCGTGGTTTTTAAATCTTTGTCACTAAGTGTACCATTGAGACATAGTAACATATTAACATAGTAACGTAGTAGATAAGGCTGAAAAAAGACTTACGTCCATCAAGTCCAGCTCATACCAAAAACACCCCTGTTGATCCAGAGGAAGGCAAAAAAAAGCCCTCTGGAGCCATTTCCAATCTAGTCCCAAGTGTGTGTGTGGGGGGGAATTATTCCTTCCTGACTCCAAGTGGTAGTCAGATAGTTCCCTGGATCAATATCCTATCTGCTTTGAAGCCATCTGTCATAATTGTCAATATTGTTCTGTGCTAGATAGGCATCCATTGCTTTTTTGAATGCAGTTGCATTATCTGCAAGCACAACATCTCGAGGCAAAGAATTCCATAGCCTTACCACCCTTACTGTAAAGAATTCCTGCCTTTGTTTTAGTTGAAAGCACCTTTCCTCAAGTCTTAATGGATGACCTCTTGTTCTTAACTCAGCTCTTTGCATAAATAATTCATTGGATAGTTCTTTGTATTGACCATGAAGATATGTGTAAATGGTAATCATATCACCCCTTAGATGTCTCTTCTCTAATGTATATATATATATATATATATATATATATATATATATATATATATATGTGTGTGTAAATGGTAATCATATCACCCCTTAGACGTCTCTTCTCTAATGTAAACAAACCCAGTTTGGCTAGTCTCTCTTTGTAACTCAGATCCGCCAATCCCTTTATCAGTTTTGTTGCACGTCTCTGTATCTTTTCCAGTTCAGTAATGTCTTTTTTAAGAACTGGTGCCCAAAATTGTACCCCATATTCTAGACGAGGCCTAACCAAGGATTTATACAGAGGTAGGATAATATTAGCATCCCTCGAATCTACAGCTTTTTATGCAGGCTAGTACCCTATTGCAGCAGCTGAGTGACTCTGCACACTGCTGTGAAGTCTATTGTCTATCAGTTCTCCTAAGTCTTTCTCTAATGAGGATTTCCCAAGTTGCCTCCCATTTAGAGTATATGTAGCATGTTTGTTTCTACAGCCAAAATGCATAACCTTACATTTATCTACATTAAATGTCATCTGCCACTTTTCTGCCCATTCACTTAGTTTATCTAAATCTTTCTGTAGGGAAAAATCATCCAGCTCTGTATGTATTTCCTTACATAGCTTAGTGTCATCAGCAAAGATTGAGATGCTACTTTCAATTCCCACTTCTAGATCATTAATAAACAAATTAAAAAGCATTGGTCCCAGGACTGAACGTATTATTGACGATCTGTGCTCTCGTAGTCTCTCTTTAAATGGTCTACTGGTTTTGCCAACATACCCTTTATTACACGGGCATATTAGCAAATATATTACAAATGCCGCTGTGCATGTGATTTGATCCTTTACACTTATCTCACATTTGATTGATGGAATTTTAATCAAATTACCTGTTATTGTGTGACTACAGGTCACACAGCCTGCACATCGATATACACCTTTGTTGGGACAATCCTTGATGCTCATGTATTTACTTGTGGGATCCGACTGTACCAATTGGTCTCTCAAATTTCTACCACTCTTAAATCCAAACACTGGGGTTTTATTATATAAATGTCCTATCATAGGGTCCAATTCCAACAATTTCCAATTGTCTCTTATTGATTTTTTCAAATCTGCCAGAGACATCCGAGAAAGTGGTGGTAACTACCATTCTATCTAGGGTTTTTCTTTCTTTTCGTGTATTTTCTTTTAATAATTCCTCCCTATTTAGATTCTTAACTTTATTCATATCACTCTCAATCTCCTTCGTGTGATAGCCTCTATTGCCAAATTTATTACCATTTCCCCCAAAGATTTTTTCTGAATTTTCCTCATCTGATACAATTCTCTTCACTCTCATGAATTGTGACATTGATAAACCCCTCTTTATCGCACCAGGATGTTGACTCCTGGCGTGCAAAAGAGTGTTTCTATCTGTATCTTTCACATAGAGAAGTGTCCGCAATGAGTGTTTCTTCACCTGAATCAGGAATCCAAATAGTTTATCTCAACTTTACTTTTATTCATAGTAAGTCTAATTGGATTGTCCAAAGAATTTAACCCATTGTGGAAATCCTAGAGAGCTGGGAATGATCGTGTCCAAACAAAAAAACAAGTTGTCAATAAATCTTACATAAAATGAAATATGTTGTCAAAATTGAGATTGCATGATATGGATTCTCTCATGGTCCCACATATACACATTAGCGTATACGGGTGCCATGGGAGACCCCATAGCCCTTCCTGCTTGTTGTACATATAGGTCTTCCTCAAACTTGAAATAATTTCTATTCAAGATCAGATCTATTAAACCTATAATGTAATCAGCTTCTTCAGCTGACATCCCTCCATCATCATGAATCAATTTCCATACAGCTTTTTTGCCCCCTCATGGGGAATATTAGTGTACAGACTTGTAATGTCCATAGTCACAAGAATAATTGATGTTGTTCCCAAGGTTACTTCATTCAACTTTTTCAAGAAATCTGTGGTGTCTCTAATAAAGGTGGGTAGTTTCTGTATATAAGGCTGCAATATAAAATCAACATACTGGGCTGCTGCCTATGTAAACGATCCCCTTGCAGACACTATGGGTCTCCCTGGTGGATTCTTTAAGGTCTCGTGGACCTTGGGGAGACAATATAGTACAGGTATGATAAGAGTCTTATTCCTTAGGAATTCCACTATTACGAGGTCTCAATGGTATACAATCTTTGCTGATGACACTAAGCTGTGTAAGAAAATACATACAGACGTCTCAATGGTACAATTAGTGACAAAGATTTAAAAACCACACTGGTAGCGAGACATTTTATTACAATGAAACATAAATTGAAAGAACTTACATGTTGTCCATTTGAAATAGTGATAGTTTGATAAGTTATATCTAGCAACAGTGGTTCCTAAGAGAGATTTATAGATTCTTATAGGTAGTGATATTTGAATGTATGAATTTGGGTGTAGTAAGATGGATGTTTACACATGTGCGCTAGGAGGAAGCTACAGGTAGTGAAGGCAACCGGTTGACTGCTTCCGGGCGCCAAGTACAAACAATCAAGCTGATGAAAGTCGTAAAGACTGAAACGTTGGACTAATTATGAATGTATTATGTTTTTAAAATAAAAGTTACCTTTTAGTCAAGACGAGTGTGCCGACTTATCACTTTGGATGGATTCCGGTTGTGTGTCGGAGGCACCTTGCAAGAAATAAGTGAGTGCAACAGATTGCCTTCAAACGTGACCTACATTTCAAAAGGATACCCGTTAATGGATGGTCAAGCTGGTGCTCAGTGATTTCTTACAATGTGCTCAGAAACCCTCTGCCTTTCAACGGGTTAAAACCTTCCATGTAGCCTGCGCCTCCTTGTATCTTCCCCTCTTTACACTGTCTCTTCTCTTCTTCATCACTCTTCTCCATCAATTTTCTCCATCACTCTTCTTCATCACCACTCTTCTTCATCACTCTTCTTCATCTCTCTTCTCCATCACTCTTCTTCATCACTCTTCTCCATCACTCTTCTCCATCACTCTCCATCATCACTCTTCATCATCACTCTTCTCCATCATTCTTCTTCATCACTCTACTCCATCACTCTTCTCCATCATTCTTCTTCATCACTCTTCTCCATCATTCATCTTCATCACGCTTCTCCATCACTCTTCTTCATCACTGTGTCTCTGTCACTGTGTCTCTGTCACGTTGGATCTGCCAGTTCTTACTTACTTTACATGCAGAAGGATAAGGGTATAAGGAATAAAATACACCAACAGCTAAATGGGTAAGAACAGGCCATTTATTGAACAATTTACAACCACACATAAACAACACATATCAGATATAATAACACATAGTTCTTGCCCCATAAGACCTATTCCAAGTTTCACATTCTCATTTCTTTTAGTATGTCCAAAACCAAAACAGGCTCATGCTTAAAATAAACTATTATCCCATTTACAGTGCCATTAACCAGTTACCCCAATCGTACCAGACCCATCCAGTTACTATTGGGTAATGTAACAAACAGTGGCATACACCTGGTGTCAACCTCCCTAGAGTTACCTCCCTAAGGATCCATTCTAAATTATTTTACCACCACTCAACATACCCCATCAGAGGCAACGACACCACCACACCCACCACAGACCACCACACCACACTCATGCTAACTCCTCCACTCTGCAGTCCCAGACTCACTTCCTGTTCCTTACGTAACCCACAATCCCTACCTAACTTCCTAAACCCTCCACTATGGCTCCAGGGGATTTCCACTCCTCTTTTTTTTTCTTGCCCTTCTCCAATCCTCTCCGTTATCTCTTACCTTCTCAGTTCCATTCTAATTACCAGTAGTTAGGAAAGACATTACGCCTCGTTAGACTCCTACCCAATAGCCGACAACTGCACACATTTTAGGAAAAACATCTATCATGAGCTTGGGTACCTTCCACCTCCCTATTTAGGAATATGTCTGTATTCACAGAGTATATTGACCCCCCCCCTTGAGAGGTACCCCTCTCTACAATACATGATTCATGTTGTTCACTAATTGTAAGAGATTTTTCACGTTCTTGTTTTATTATACCACAAAATGTATACCATCGCTTATGTAAATTGTAATCTGTCTTTATTCTGCATTTTTGTAATGTGTAATGTTTTTTTTTATCTATAATTCAATAAAGCTTTTAAAAAAAAAAACAAAAAAAAAAACGTTACTTTTTCCAGTGTGACCATCTTGGGGTTTTTTGGCGCCTTTTTATTTATTTATTTTTAGATGGATAGTGGATGCCCAGGATCCCTGGACTTTCCTCAGATCACAGACACCCAGCATGGCCTCTCCACGTCCAATACCCCTGCCAGCCCCTAGGCTCAGGCCTGTTTCCTCACAATCAACAGCGGCTTCTTCCTCCCGCACTGGATCCGGACATTGCGAAGCACATTGTGGGGAGAAGACTGTCTCCGCTGTACCAGGGACAGTAATGTGGGGAAATAAATATAAATTATCATCGGGACACCTTGTTTATACATTAACAGCACTCTATTTGACCCTTTGAGTGCCAGAGAAGTAATTAATGCATTGCACGACAACACATTGGATGCCTTTCCAGCACTCAAATGGTTAACTCTGACATGATACACAACTGTATACTGCATGGCACTCTATGGCTTAACATGCTGGTATTACTCTCTCTCCCATAGGGCTCGATTCAGTAACTTGACCTAAAAAAGCCGGTAGGGCAAAATGGATACCGACCGACAAAAGAAAATGTCTAAGTCAGTATTCAATTGTCCTACCGGCTATCAGTGCCTGACATACTGTCACCCACCGATAATTACCTTATCTGTGTTACACTTACCTGTCATCCACTATCTGTCCCCTTCTGTCTTCATTCTGTATTCGCTTCTTTCTTCTCTCTTGTATCTTCTTCCTTCTCTTCTGTCTTCATTCTGTATTCTCTTCTTTCTTCTCTCTTGTATCTTCTTCCTTCTCTTCTGTCTTCATTCTATATTCTCTTCTTTCTTTTCTCTTATATCTTCTTCCTTCTCTTCTGTCTTCATTCTATATTCGCTTCTTTCTTCTCTCTTGTATCTTCTTCCTTCTCTTCTGTCTTCATTCTGTATTCTCTTCTTTCTTCTCTCTTGTATCTTCTTCCTTCTCTTCTGTCTTCATTCTATATTCTCTTCTTTCTTTTCTCTTATATCTTCTTCCTTCTCTTCTGTCTTCATTCTATATTCTCTTCTTTCTTCTCTCATGTATCTTCTTTCTTCTCTTCTGTCTTCATTCTATATTCTCTTCTTTCTTCTCTCTTGTATCTTCTTTCTTCTCTTCTGTCTTCATTCTATATTCTCTTCTTTCTTCTCTCTTGGATCTTCTTTCTTCTCTTCTGTCTTCATTCTATATTCTCTTCTTTCTTCTCTCTTGCATCTTCTGTCTTCTCTTCTGTCTTCATTCTATATTCTCTTCTTTCTTCTCTCTTGTATCTTCTTCCTTCTCTTCTGTCTTCATTCTATATTCTCTTCTTTCTTCTCTCATGTATCTTCTTTCTTCTCTTCTGTCTTCCTTCTATATTCTCTTCTTTCTTCTCTCTTGTATCTTCTTTCTTCTATTCTGTCTTCATTCTATATTCTCTTCTTTCTTCTCTCTTGGATCTTCTTTCTTCTTTTCTGTCTTCATTCTGTATTCTCTTCTTTCTTCTCTCTTGGATCTTCTGTCTTCTCTTCTGTCTTCATTCTATATTCTCTTCTTTCTTCTCTCTTGTATCTTCAGTCTTTTCTTCTGTCTTCATTCTATATTCTCTTCTTTCTTCTCTCTTGGATCTTCTTTCTTCTTTTCTGTCTTCATTCTATATTCTCTTCTTTATTCTCTCTTGTATCTTCTTTCTTCTCTTCTGTCTTCATTCTATATTCTCTTCTTTCTTCTCTCTTGTATCTTCTTTCTTCTCTTCTGTCTTCATTCTATATTCTCTTCTTTCTTCTCTCTTGTATCTTCTTTCTTCTCTTCTGTCTTCATTTTATATTCTCTTCTTTCTTCTCTCTTGGATCTTCTTTCTTCTTTTCTGTCTTTATTCTATATTCTCTTCTTTCTTCTCTCTTGTCTCTTCTTCCTTCTCTTCTGTCTTCACTCTATATTCTCTTCTTTCTTCTCTCTTGTATCTTCTTTCTTCTCTTCTGCCTTCATTCTATATTCTCTTCTTTCTTCTCTCTTGGATCTTCTTTCTTCTCTTCTGTCTTCATTCTGTATTCTCTTCTTTCTTCTCTCTTGTATCTTCTTTCTTCTCTTCTGTCTTCATTCTATATTCTCTTCTTTTTTCTCTCTTGGATCTTCTGTCTTCTCTTCTGTCTCCATTCTGTATTCTCTTCTTTCTTCTCTCTTGCATCTTCTGTCTTCTCTTCTGTCTTCATTCTATATTCTCTTCTTTCTTCTCTCTTGTAACTTCTGTCTTCTCTTCTGTCTTCATTCAATATTCTCTTCTTTCTTCTCTCTTGGATCTTCTTTCTTCTCTTCTGTCTCCATTCTACATTCTTTTCTTTCTTCTCTCTTGGATCTTCTTTCTTCTACTTCTGCCTTCATTCTATATTCTCTTCTTTCTTCTCTCTTGTATCTTCTTTCTTCTCCTTCTGTCTTCATTCTATATTCTCTTCTTTCTTCTCTCTTGTATCTTCAGTCTTTTCTTCTGTCTTCATTCTATATTCTCTTCTTTCTTCTCTCTTGGATCTTCTTTCTTCTTTTCTGTCTTCATTCTATATTCTCTTCTTTATTCTCTCTTGTATCTTCTTTCTTCTCTTCTGTCTTCATTCTATATTCTCTTCTTTCTTCTCTCTTGTATCTTCTTTCTTCTCTTCTGTCTTCATTCTATATTCTCTTCTTTCTTCTCTCTTGTATCTTCTTTCTTCTCTTCTGTCTTCATTTTATATTCTCTTCTTTCTTCTCTCTTGGATCTTCTTTCTTCTTTTCTGTCTTTATTCTATATTCTCTTCTTTCTTCTCTCTTGGATCTTCTGTCTTCTCTTCTGTATTCATTCTATATTCTCTTCTTTCTTCTCTCTTGGATCTTCTGTCTTCTCTTCTGTCTTCATTCTATATTCTCTTCTTTCTTCTCTCTTGTATCTTCTTTCTTCTCTTCTGTCTTCATTCTATATTCTCTTCTTTCTTCTCTCTTGTATCTTCTTTCTTCTCTTCTGTCTTCATTCTATATTCTCTTCTTTCGTCTCTCTTGCATCTTCTGTCTTCTCTTCTGTCTTCATTCTATATTCTCTTCTTTCTTCTCTCTTGTATCTTCTTCCTTCTCTTCTGTCTTCCTTTTATATTCTCTTATTTCTTCTCTCTTGTATCGTCTTCCTTCACTTCTGTCTTCCTTTTTTATTATCTTCTTTCTTCTCTCTTGTATCTTCTTTCTTCTCTTCTGTCTTCATTCTATATTCTCTTCTTTCTTATCTCTTGTATCTTCTTTCTTCTCTTCTGTCTTCATTCTATATTCTCTTCTTTCTTCTCTCTTGTATCTTCTTTCTTCTCTTCTGTCTTCATTCTATATTCTTTTCTTTCGTCTCTCTTGCATCTTCTGTCTTCTCTTCTGTCTTCATTCTATATTCTCTTCTTTCTTCTCTCTTGTATCTTCTTCCTTCTCTTCTGTCTTCCTTTTATATTCTCTTATTTCTTCTCTCTTGTATCTTCTTCCTTCTCTTCTGTCTTCCTTTTTTATTATCTTCTTTCTTCTCTCTTGTATCTTCTTTCTTCTCTTCTGTCTTCATTCTATATTCTCTTCTTTCTTCTCTCTTGTATCTTCTTCCTTCTCTTCTGTCTTCATTCTATATTCTCTTCTTTCTTCTCTCTTGGATCTTCTTTCTTCTTTTCTGTCTTCATTCTATATTCTCTTCTTTATTCTCTCTTGTATCTTCTTTCTTCTCTTCTGTCTTCATTCTATATTCTCTTCTTTCTTCTCTCTTGTATCTTCTTTCTTCTCTTCTGTCTTCATTCTATATTTTCTTCTTTCTTCTCTCTTGTATCTTCTTTCTTCTCTTCTGTCTACATTTTATATTCTCTTCTTTCTTCTCTCTTGGATCTTCTTTCTTCTTTTCTGTCTTCATTCTATATTCTCTTCATTCTTCTCTCTTGTCTCTTCTTCCTTCTCTTCTGTCTTCACTCTATATTCTCTTCTTTCTTCTCTCTTGTATCTTCTGTCTTCGTTCTGTAATCTCTTCTTTCTTTTCTCTTGGATCTTCTTTCTTCTCTTCTGTCTTCATTCTATATTCTCTTCTTTCTTCTCTCTTGCATCTTCTGTCTTCTCTTCTGTCTTCATTCTATATTCTCTTCTTTCTTCTCTCTTGTAACTTCTGTCTTCTCTTCTGTCTTCATTCAATATTCTCTTCTTTCTTCTCTCTTGGATCTTCTTTCTTCTCTTCTGTCTTCATTCTACATTCTTTTCTTTCTTCTCTCTTGGATCTTCTGTCTTCTCTTCTGTCTTCATTCTATATTCTCTTCTTTCTTCTCTCTTGTATCTTCTTTCTTCTCTTCTGTCTTCATTCTATATTCTCTTCTTTCTTCTCTCTTGTATCTTCTTTCTTCTCTTCTGTCTTCATTCTATATTCTCTTCTTTCGTCTCTCTTGCATCTTCTGTCTTCTCTTCTGTCTTCATTCTATATTCTCTTCTTTCTTCTCTCTTGTATCTTCTTCCTTCTCTTCTGTCTTCCTTTTATATTCTCTTATTTCTTCTCTCTTGTATCTTCTTCCTTCTCTTCTGTCTTCCTTTTTTATTATCTTCTTTCTTCTCTCTTGTATCTTCTTTCTTCTCTTCTGTCTTCATTCTATATTCTCTTCTTTCTTCTCTCTTGTATCTTCTTCCTTCTCTTCTGTCTTCATTCTATATTCTCTTCTTTCTTCTCTCTTGGATCTTCTTTCTTCTTTTCTGTCTTCATTCTATATTCTCTTCTTTATTCTCTCTTGTATCTTCTTTCTTCTCTTCTGTCTTCATTCTATATTCTCTTCTTTCTTCTCTCTTGTATCTTCTTTCTTCTCTTCTGTCTTCATTCTATATTCTCTTCTTTCTTCTCTCTTGTATCTTCTTTCTTCTCTTCTGTCTTCATTTTATATTCTCTTCTTTCTTCTCTCTTGGATCTTCTTTCTTCTTTTCTGTCTTCATTCTATATTCTCTTCTTTCTTCTCTCTTGTCTCTTCTTCCTTCTCTTCTGTCTTCACTCTATATTCTCTTCTTTCTTCTCTCTTGTATCTTCTGTCTTCGTTCTGTATTCTCTTCTTTCTTTTCTCTTGGATCTTCTTTCTTCTCTTCTGTCTTCATTCTATATTCTCTTCTTTCTTCTCTCTTGTATCTTCTTTCTTCTCTTCTGCCTTCATTCTATATTCTCTTCTTTCTTCTCTCTTGGATCTTCTTTCTTCTCTTCTGTCTTCATTCTGTATTCTCTTCTTTCTTCTCTCTTGTATCTTCTTTCTTCTCTTCTGTCTTCATTCTATATTCTCTTCTTTTTTCTCTCTTGGATCTTCTGTCTTCTCTTCTGTCTTCATTCTGTATTCTCTTCTTTCTTCTCTCTTGCATCTTCTGTCTTCTCTTCTGTTTTCATTCTATATTCTCTTCTTTCTTCTCTCTTGTAACTTCTGTCTTCTCTTCTGTCTTCATTCAATATTCCTTTCTTTCTTCTCTCTTGGATCTTCTTTCTTCTCTTCTGTCTCCATTCTACATTCTTTTCTTTCTTCTCTCTTGGATCTTCTGTCTTCTCTTCTGTCTTCATTCTATATTCTCTTCTTTCTTCTCTCTTGTATCTTCTTTCTTCTCTTCTGTCTTCATTCTATATTCTCTTCTTTCTTCTCTCTTGTATCTTCTTTCTTCTCTTCTGTCTTCATTCTATATTCTCTTCTTTCGTCTCTCTTGCATCTTCTGTCTTCTCTTCTGTCTTCATTCTATATTCTCTTCTTTCTTCTCTCTTGTATCTTCTTCCTTCTCTTCTGTCTTCCTTTTATATTCTCTTATTTCTTCTCTCTTGTATCTTCTTCCTTCTCTTCTGTCTTCCTTTTTTATTATCTTCTTTCTTCTCTCTTGTATCTTCTTTCTTCTCTTCTGTCTTCATTCTATATTCTCTTCTTTCTTCTCTCTTGTATCTTCTTCCTTCTCTTCTGTCTTCATTCTATATTCTCTTCTTTCTTCTCTCTTGGATCTTCTTTCTTCTTTTCTGTCTTCATTCTATATTCTCTTCTTTATTCTCTCTTGTATCTTCTTTCTTCTCTTCTGTCTTCATTTTATATTCTCTTCTTTCTTCTCTCTTGTATCTTCTTTCTTCTCTTCTGTCTTCATTCTATATTCTCTTCTTTCTTCTCTCTTGTATCTTCTTTCTTCTCTTCTGTCTTCATTTGATATTCTCTTCTTTCTTCTCTCTTGTATCTTCTGTCTTCTCTTCTGTCTTCATTCTATATTCTCTTCTTTCTTCTCTTATATCTTCTTTCTTCTCTTCTGTCTTCATTCTATATTCTCTTCTTTCTTCTCTCTTGGATCTTCTTCCTTCTCTTCTGTCTTCATTCTATATTCTCTTCTTTCTTCCTCTTGTATCTTCTTCCTTCTCTTCTGTCTTCCTTTTATATTCTCTTATTTCTTCTCTCTTGTATCTTCTTCCTTCTCTTCTGTCTTCCTTTTTATTATCTTCTTTCTTCTCTCTTGTATCTTCTTTCTTCTCTTCTGTCTTCATTCTATATTCTCTTCTTTCTTCTCTCTTGTATCTTCTTTCTTCTCTTCTGTCTTTCTTCTATATTCTCTTCTTTCTTCTCTCTTGGATCTTCTTTTTTCTCGTCTGTCTTCCTTCTATATTCTCTTCTTTCTTCTCTCTTGTATCTTCTTCCTTCTCTTCTGTCATCCTTTTATATTCTCTTATTTCTTCTCTCTTGTATCGTCTTCCTTCACTTCTGTCTTCCTTTTTTATTATCTTCTTTCTTCTCTCTTGTATCTTCTTTCTTCTCTTCTGTCTTCATTCTATATTCTCTTCTTTCTTATCTCTTGTATCTTCTTTCTTCTCTTCTGTCTTCATTCTATATTCTCTTCTTTCTTCTCTCTTGTATCTTCTTTCTTCTCTTCTGTCTTCATTCTATATTCTCTTCTTTCGTCTCTCTTGCATCTTCTGTCTTCTCTTCTGTCTTCATTCTATATTCTCTTCTTTCTTCTCTCTTGTATCTTCTTCCTTCTCTTCTGTCTTCCTTTTATATTCTCTTATTTCTTCTCTCTTGTATCTTCTTCCTTCTCTTCTGTCTTCCTTTTTTATTATCTTCTTTCTTCTCTCTTGTATCTTCTTTCTTCTCTTCTGTCTTCATTCTATATTCTCTTCTTTCTTCTCTCTTGTATCTTCTTCCTTCTCTTCTGTCTTCATTCTATATTCTCTTCTTTCTTCTCTCTTGGATCTTCTTTCTTCTTTTCTGTCTTCATTCTATATTCTCTTCTTTATTGTCTCTTGTATCTTCTTTCTTCTCTTCTGTCTTCATTCTATATTCTCTTCTTTCTTCTCTCTTGTATCTTCTTTCTTCTCTTCTGTCTTCATTCTATATTCTCTTCTTTCTTCTCTCTTGTATCTTCTTTCTTCTCTTCTGTCTTCATTTTATATTCTCTTCTTTCTTCTCTCTTGGATCTTCTTTCTTCTTTTCTGTCTTCATTCTATATTCTCTTCTTTCTTCTCTCTTGTCTCTTCTTCCTTCTCTTCTGTCTTCACTCTATATTCTCTTCTTTCTTCTCTCTTGTATCTTCTGTCTTCGTTCTGTATTCTCTTCTTTCTTTTCTCTTGGATCTTCTTTCTTCTCTTCTGTCTTCATTCTATATTCTCTTCTTTCTTCTCTCTTGTATCTTCTTTCTTCTCTTCTGCCTTCATTCTATATTCTCTTCTTTCTTCTCTCTTGGATCTTCTTTCTTCTCTTCTGTCTTCATTCTGTATTCTCTTCTTTCTTCTCTCTTGTATCTTCTTTCTTCTCTTCTGTCTTCATTCTATATTCTCTTCTTTTTTCTCTCTTGGATCTTCTTCCTTCTCTTCTGTCTTCCTTTTTTATTATCTTCTTTCTTCTCTCTTGTATCTTCTTTCTTCTCTTCTGTCTTCATTCTATATTCTCTTCTTTCTTATCTCTTGTATCTTCTTTCTTCTCTTCTGTCTTCATTCTATATTCTCTTCTTTCTTCTCTATTGTATCTTCTTTCTTCTCTTCTGTCTTCATTCTATATTCTCTTCTTTCTTCTCTCTTGGATCTTCTTTCTTCTCTTCTGTCTTCATTCTGTATTCTCTTCTTTCTTCTCTCTTGTATCTTCTTTCTTCTCTTCTGTCTTCATTCTATATTCTCTTCTTTCTTCTCTCTTGTATCTTCTTCCTTCTCTTCTGTCTTCCTTTTTTATTCTCTTCTTTCTTCTCTCTTCGATCTTCTTTCTTCTCTTTTGTCTTCATTTTTATTATCTTCTTTCTTCTCTCTTGTATCTTCTTTCTTCTCTTCTGTCTTCATTCTATATTCTCTTCTTTCTTCTCTCTTGTATCTTCTTTCTTCTCTTCTGTCTTCATTCTATATTCTCTTCTTTCTTCTCTCTTGTATCTTCTTTCTTCTCTTCTGTCTGCATTCTATATTCTCTTCTTTCTTCTCTCTTCGATCTTCTTTCTTCTCTTCTGTCTTCATTCTATATTCTCTTCTTTCTTCTCTCTTATATCTTCTGTCTTCTCTTCTGTCTTCATTATATATTCTCTTCTTTCTTCTCTCTTGTAACTTCTGTCTTCTCTTCTGTCTTCATTCTATATTCTCTTCTTTCTTCTCTCTTGTATCTTCTTTCTTCTCTTCTGTCTTCATTCTATATTCTCTTCTTTCTTCTCTCTTACATCTTCTGTCTTCTCTTCTGTCTTCATTCTATATTCTCTTCTTTCTTCTCTCTTGTATCTTCTTCCTTATCTTCTGTCTTCCTTCTATATTCTCTTCTTTCTTCTCTCTTGTATCTTCTTTCTTCTCTTCTGTCTTCCTTCTATATTCTCTTCTGTCTTATCTCTTGTATCTTCTTCCTTCTCTTCTGTCTTCCTTTTATATTCTCTTATTTCTTCTCTCTTGTATCTTCTTTCTTCTCTTCTGTCTTCCTTTTTTATTATCTTCTTTCTTCTCTCTTGTATCTTCTTTCTTCTCTTCTGTCTTCATTCTATATTCTCTTCTTTCTTATGTCTTGTATCTTCTTCCTTCTCTTCTGTTTTCATTCTATATTCTCTTCTTTCTTCTCTCTTGTATCTTCTTCCTTCTCTTCTGTCTTCCTTTTATATTCTCTTATTTCTTCTCTCTTCGATCTTCTTTCTTCTCTTCTGTCTTCATTCTATATTCTCTTCTTTCTTCTCTCTTGTATCTTCTTCCTTCTCTTCTGTCTTCCTTTTTTATTATCTTCTTTCTTCTCTCTTGTATCTTCTTTCTTCTCTTCTGTCTTCATTCTATATTCTCTTCTTTCTTATCTCTTGTATCTTCTTTCTTCTCTTCTGTCTTCATTCTATATTCTCTTCTTTCTTCTCTCTTGTATCTTCTGTCTTCTCTTCTGTCTTCATTCTATATTCTCTTCTTTCTACTCTCTTGTATCTTCTTTCTTCTCTTCTGTCTTCATTCTGTATTCTCTTCTTTCTTCTCTCTTGTATCTTCTTTCTTCTTTTCTGTCTTCATTCTATATTCTCTTCTTTCTTCTCTCTTGTATCTTCTTTCTTCTCTTCTGTCTTCATTCTATATTCTCTTCTTTCTTCTCTTTTCGATCTTCTTTCTTCTCTTCTGTCTTCATTCTATATTCTCTTCTTTCTTCTCTCTTGTATCTTCTATCTTCTTTTCTGTCTTCATTCTGTATTCTCTTCTTTCTTCTCTCTTGGATCTTCTTCCTTCTCTTCTGTCTTCCTTTTTTATTATCTTCTTTCTTCTCTCTTGTATCTTCTTTCTTCTCTTCTGTCTTCCTTTTATACTCTCGTCTTTCTTCTCTCTTGGATCTTCTTTCTTCTCGTCTGTCTTCCTTCTATATTCTCTTCTTTCTTCTCTCTTGTATCTTCTTCCTTCTCTTCTGTCTTCCTTTTATATTCTCTTATTTCTTCTCTCTTGTATCTTCTTCCTTCTCTTCTGTCTTCCTTTTTTATTATCTTCTTTCTTCTCTCTTGTATCTTCTTTCTTCTCTTCTGTCTTCATTCTATATTCTCTTCTTTCTTCTCTCTTGGATCTTCTTTCTTCTACTTCTGCCTTCATTCTATATTCTCTTCTTTCTTCTCTCTTGTATCTTCTTTCTTCTCCTTCTGTCTTCATTCAATATTCTCTTCTTTCTTCTCTCTTTTGGATCTTCTGTCTTCTCTTCTGTCTTCATTCTATATTCTCTTCTTTCTTCTCTCTTGTATCTTCTTTCTTCTCTTCTGTCTTCATTCTATATTCTCTTCTTTCTTCTCTCTTCGATCTTCTTTCTTCTCTTCTGTCTTCATTCTATATTCTCTTCTTTCTTCTCTCTTGGATCTTCTGTCTTCTCTTCTGTCTTCATTCTGTATTCTCTTCTTTCTTCTCTCTTGTATCTTCTTCCTTATCTTCTGTCTTCATTGTATATTCTCTTCTTTCTTCTCTCATGGATCTTCTGTCTTCTCTTCTGTCTTCATTCTATATTCTCTTCTTTCTTCTCTCTTGTATCTTCTTTCTTCTACTTCTGTCTTCATTCTATATTCTCTTCTTTCTTCTCTCTTGGATCTTCTTTCTTCTACTTCTGTCTTCATTCTGTATTATCTTCTTTCTTCTCTCTTGTATCTTCTTTCTTCTTTTCTGCCTTCATTCTATATTCTCTTCTTTCTTCTCTCTTGTATCTTCTTTCTTCTCCTTCTGTCTTCATTCTATATTCTCTTCTTTCTTCTCTCTTGGATCTTCTTTCTTCTCTTCTGTCTTCATTATATATTCTCTTCTTTCTTCTCTCTTGTATCTTCTTTCTTCTCCTTCTGTCTTCATTCAATATTCTCTTCTTTCTTCTCTCTTTTGGATCTTCTGTCTTCTCTTCTGTCTTCATTCTATATTCTCTTCTTTCTTCTCTCTTGGATCTTCTTTCTTCTCTTCTGTCTTCATTATATATTCTCTTCTTTCTTCTCTCTTGTATCTTCTTTCTTCTCCTTCTGTCTTCATTCAATATTCTCTTCTTTCTTCTTTCTTTTGGATCTTCTGTCTTCTCTTCTGTCTTCATTCTATATTCTCTTCTTTCTTCTCTCTTGTATCTTCTGTCTTCTCTTCTGTCTTCATTCTATATTCTCTTCTTTCTTCTCTCTTGTATCTTCTTCCTTCTCTTCTGTCTTCATTCTATATTCTCTTCTTTCTTCTCTCTTGCATCTTCTGTCTTCTCTTCTGTCTTCATTCTATATTCTCTTCTTTCTTCTCTCTTGTATCTTCTTTCTTCTCTTCTGTCTTCCTTCTATATTCTCTTCTTTCTTCTCTCTTGGATCTTCTGTCTTTGTTCTGTCTTCATTCTGTATTCTATTCTTTCTTCTCTCTTTGTAACTTCTGTCTTCTCTTCTGTCTTCATTCTATATTCTCTTCTTTCTTCTCTCTTGTATCTTCTTTCTTCTCTTCTGTCTTCATTCTATATTCTCTTCTTTCTTCTCTCTTGCACCTTCTGTCTTCTCTTCTGTCTTCATTCTATATTCTCTTCTTTCTTCTCTCTTGTATCTTCTTTCTTCTCTTCTGTCTTCCTTCTATATTCTCTTCTTTCTTCTCTCTTGTATCTTCTTCCTTCTCTTCTGTCTTCCTTTTATATTCTCTTATTTCTTCTCTCTTGTATCTTCTTCCTTCTCTTCTGTCTTCCTTTTTTATTTTCTTCTTTCTTCTCTCTTGTATCTTCTTTCTTCTCTTCTGTCTTCATTCTATATTCTCTTTTTTCTTATCTCTTGTATCTTCTTCCTTCTCTTCTGTCTTCATTCTATATTCTCTTCTTTCTTCTTTCTTCTCTCTTCGATCTTCTTTCTTCTCTTCTGTCTTCATTCTATATTCTCTTCTTTCTTCTCTTTTGGATCTTCTGTCTTCTCTTCTGTCTTCATTCTATATTCTCTTCTTTCTACTCTCTTGTATCTTCTTTCTTCTCTTCTGTCTTCATTCTGTATTCTCTTCTTTCTTCTCTCTTGGATCTTCTTTCTTCTTTTTTGTCTTCATTCTATATTCTCTTCTTTCTTCTCTCTTCGATCTTCTTTCTTCTCTTCCGTCTTCATTCTATATTCTCTTCTTTCTTCTCTCTTCGATCTTCTTTCTTCTCTTCTGTCTTAATTCTATATTCTCTTCTTTCTTCTCTCTTGGATCTTCTGTCTTCTCTTCTGTCTTCATTCTGTATTCTCTTCTTTCTTCTCTCTTGGATCTTCTTTCTTCTCTTCTGTCTTCATTCTATATTCTCTTCTTTCTTCTCTTTTGTATCTTCTGTCTTCATTCTGTATTCTCTTCTTTCTTCTCTCTTGGATCTTCTGTCTTCTACTTCTGTCTTCATTCTATATTCTCTTCTTTCTTCTCTCTTGTATCTTCTTCCTTCTCTTCTGTCTTCCTTTTTTATTATCTTCTTTCTTCTCTGTTGTATCTTCTTTCTTCTCTTCTGTCTTCATTCTATATTCTCTTCTTTCTTCTCTCTTGGATCTTCTTTCTTCTACTTCTGCCTTCATTCAATATTCTCTTCTTTCTTCTCTCTTTTGGATCTTCTGTCTTCTCTTCTGTCTTCATTCTATATTCTCTTCTTTCTTCTCTCTTGTATCTTCTTTCTTCTCTTCTGTCTTCATTCTATATTCTCTTCTTTCTTCTCTCTTCGATCTTCTTTCTTCTCTTCTGTCTTCATTCTATATTCTCTTCTTTCTTCTCTCTTGGATCTTCTGTTTTCTCTTCTGTCTTCATTCTGTATTCTCTTCTTTCTTCTCTCTTGTATCTTCTTCCTTATCTTCTGTCTTCATTGTATATTCTCTTCTTTCTTCTCTCATGGATCTTCTGTCTTCTCTTCTGTCTTCATTCTATATTCTCTTCTTTCTTCTCTCTTGTATCTTCTTTCTTCTACTTCTGTCTTCATTTTATATTCTCTTCTTTCTTCTCTCTTGGATCTTCTTTCTTCTACTTCTGTCTTCATTCTGTATTATCTTCTTTCTTCTCTCTTGTATCTTTTTTCTTCTTTTCTGCCTTCATTCTATATTCTCTTCTTTCTTCTCTCTTGTATCTTCTTTCTTCTCCTTCTGTCTTCATTCAATATTCTCTTCTTTCTTCTCTCTTTTGGATCTTCTGTCTTCTCTTCTGTCTTCATTCTATATTCTCTTCTTTCTTCTCTCTTGGATCTTCTTTCTTCTCTTCTGTCTTCATTATATATTCTCTTCTTTCTTCTCTCTTGTATCTTCTTTCTTCTCCTTCTGTCTTCATTCAATATTCTCTTCTTTCTTCTCTCTTTTGGATCTTCTGTCTTCTCTTCTGTCTTCATTCTATATTCTCTTCTTTCTTCTCTCTTGGATCTTCTTTCTTCTCTTCTGTCTTCATTATATATTCTCTTCTTTCTTCTCTCTTGGATGTTCTTTCTTCTCCTTCTGTCTTCATTCAATATTCTCTTCTTTCTTCTTTCTTTTGGATCTTCTGTCTTCTCTTCTGTCTTCATTCTATATTCTCTTCTTTCTTCTCTCTTGTATCTTCTGTCTTCTCTTCTGTCTTCATTCTATATTCTATTCTTTCTTCTCTCTTGTAACTTCTGTCTTCTCTTCTGTCTTCATTCTATATTCTCTTCTTTCTTCTCTCTTGTATCTTCTTTCTTCTCTTCTGTCTTCATTCTATATTCTCTTCTTTCTTCTCTATTGCATCTTCTGTCTTCTCTTCTGTCTTCATTCTATATTCTCTTCTTTCTTCTCTCTTGTATCTTCTTTCTTCTCTTATGTCTTCCTTCTATATTCTCTTCTTTCTTCTCTCTTGTATCTTCTTCCTTCTCTTCTGTCTTCCTTTTATATTCTCTTATTTCTTCTCTCTTGTATCTTCTTCCTTCTCTTCTGTCTTCCTTTTTTATTATCTTCTTTCTTCTCTCTTGTATCTTCTTTCTTCTCTTCTGTCTTCATTCTATATTCTCTTCTTTCTTATCTCTTGTATCTTCTTCCTTCTCTTCTGTCTTCATTCTATATTCTCTTCTTTCTTCTCTCTTCGATCTTCTTTCTTCTCTTCTGTCTTCATTCTATATTCTCTTCTTTCTTCTCTCTTGTATCTTCTGTCTTCTCTTCTGTCTTCATTCTATATTCTCTTCTTTCTACTCTCTTGTATCTTCTTTCTTCTCTTCTGTCTTCATTCTGTTTTGTCTTCTTTCTTTTCTCTTGGATCTTCTTTCTTCTTTTTTGTCTTCATTCTATATTCTCTTCTTTCTTCTCTCTTCGATCTTCTTTCTTCTCTTCCGTCTTCATTCTATATTCTCTTCTTTCTTCTCTCTTCGATCTTCTTTCTTCTCTTCTGTCTTAATTCTATATTCTCTTCTTTCTTCTCTTGGATCTTCTGTCTTCTCTTCTGTCTTCATTCTGTATTCTCTTCTTTCTTCTCTCTTGTATCTTCTTCCTTATCTTCTGTCTTCATTCTATATTCTCTTCTTTCTTTTCTCATGGATCTTCTGTCTTCTCTTCTGTCTTCATTCTATATTCTCTTCTTTCTTCTCTCTTGTATCTTCTTCCTTCTCTTCTGTCTTCATTCTATATTCTCTTCTTTCTTCTCTCTCGTATCTTCTGTCTTCATTCTGTATTCTCTTCTTTCTTCTCTCTTGGATCTTCTGTCTTCTCTTCTGTCTTCATTCTGTATTCTCTTCTTTCTTCTCTCTTGGATCTTCTTTCTTCTCTTCTGTCTTCATTCTATATTCTCTTCTTTCTTCTCTTTTGTATCTTCTGTCTTCATTCTGTATTCTCTTCTTTCTTCTCTCTTGGATCTTCTGTCTTCTACTTCTGTCTTCATTCTATATTCTCTTCTTTCTTCTCTCTTGTATCTTCTTCCTTCTCTTCTGTCTTCCTTTTTTATTATCTTCTTTCTTCTCTCTTGTATCTTCTTTCTTCTCTTCTGTCTTCATTCTATATTCTCTTCTTTCTTCTCTCTTGGATCGTCTTTGTTCTCTTCTGTTTTCATTCTATATTATCTTCTTTCTTCTCTCTTGGATCTTCTGTCTTCTCTTCTGTCTTCATTTTATATTCTCTTCTTTCTTCTCTCTTGGATCTTCTTTCTTCTCCTTCTGCCTTCATTCTATATTCTCTTCTTTCTTCTCTCTTGTATCTTCTTTCTTCTCCTTCTGTCTTCATTCAATATTCTCTTCTTTCTTCTCTCTTTTGGATCTTCTGTCTTCTCTTCTGTCTTCATTCTATATTCTCTTCTTTCTTCTCTCTTGGATCTTCTTTCTTCTCTTCTGTCTTCATTATATATTTTCTGCTTTCTTCTCTCTTGTATCTTCTTTCTTCTCCTTCTGTCTTCATTCAATATTCTCTTCTTTCTTCTTTCTTTTGGATCTTCTGTCTTCTCTTCTGTCTTCATTCTATATTCTCTTCTTTCTTCTCTCTTGGATCTTCTTTCTTCTCTTCTGTCTTCATTATATATTCTCTTCTTTCTTCTCTCTTGTATCTTCTTTCTTCTCCGTCTGTCTTCATTCAATATTCTCTTCTTTCTTCTTTCTTTTGGATCTTCTGTCTTCTCTTCTGTCTTCATTCTATATTCTCTTCTTTCTTCTCTCTTGTATCTTCTGTCTTCTCTTCTGTCTTCATTCTATATTCTCTTCTTTCTTCTCTCTTGTAACTTCTGTCTTCTCTTCTGTCTTCATTCTATATTCTCTTGTTTCTTCTCTCTTGTATCTTCTTTCTTCTCTTCTGTCTTCATTCTATATTCTCTTCTCTCTTCTCTCTTGCATCTTCTGTCTTCTCTTCTGTCTTCATTCTATATTCTCTTCTTTCTTCTCTCTTGTATCTTCTTTCTTCTCTTCTGTCTTCCTTTTATATTCTTTTCTTTCTTCTCTCTTGTATCTTCTTCCTACTCTTCTTTCTTCCTTTTATATTCTCTTATTTCTTCTCTCTTGTATCTTCTTCCTTCTCTTCTGTCTTCCTTTTTTATTATCTTCTTTCTTCTCTCTTGTATCTTCTTTCTTCTCTTCTGTCTTCATTCTATATTCTCTTCTTTCTTATCTCTTGTATCTTCTTCCTTCTCTTCTGTCTTCATTCTATATTCTCTTCTTTCTTCTCTCTTCGATCTTCTTTCTTCTCTTCTGTCTTCATTCTATATTCTCTTCTTTCTTCTCTCTTGGATCTTCTGTCTTCTCTTCTGTCTTCATTCTGTATTCTCTTCTTTCTTCTCTCTTGTATCTTCTTCCTTATCTTCTGTCTTCATTCTATATTCTCTTCTTTCTTCTCTCATGGATCTTCTGTCTTTTCTTTTGTCTTCATTCTATTTTCTCTTCTTTCTTCTCTCTTGTATCTTCTTCCTTCTCTTCTGTTTTCATTCTATATTCTCTTCTTTCTTCTCTCTTGTATCTTCTTTCTTCTCTTCTGTCTTCCTTCTATATTCTCTTCTTTCTTCTCTCTTGTATCTTCTTCCTTCTCTTCTATCTTCCTTTTATATTATCTTATTTCTTCTCTCTTGTATCTTCTTCATTCTCTTCTGTCTTCCTTTTTTATTATCTTCTTTCTTCTCTCTTGTATCTTCTTTCTTCTCTTCTGTCTTCATTCTATAGTCTCTTCTTTCTTCTCTCTTCGATCTTCTTTCTTCTCTTCTGTCTTCATTCTATATTCTCTTCTTTCTTCTCTCTTGTATATTCAGTCTTCTCTTCTGTCTTCATTCTATATTCTCTTCTTTCTACTCTCTTGTATCTTCTTTCTTCTCTTCTGTCTTCATTCTGTATTCTCTTCTTTCTTCTCTCTTGTATCTTCTTTCTTCTTTTCTGTCTTCATTCTATATTCTCTTCTTTCTTCTCTCTTGTATCTTTTTTCTTCTCTTCTGTCTTCATTCTATATTCTCTTCTTTCTTCTCTCTTCGATCTTCTTTCTTCTCTTCTGTCTTCATTCTATATTCTCTTCTTTCTTCTCTCTTGGATCTTCTGTCTTCTCTTCTGTCTTCATTCTGTATTCTCTTCTTTCTTCTCTCTTGTATCTTCTTCCTTATCTTCTGTCTTCATTCTATATTCTCTTCTTTCTTCTCTCTTGGATCTTCTTTCTTCTCTTCTGTCTTCATTCTATATTCTCTTCTTTCTTCTCTCTTCGATCTTCTTTCTTCTCTTCTGTCTTCATTCTATATTCTCTTCTTTCTTCTCTCGTGCATCTTCTGTCTTCATTCTATATTCTCTTCTTTCTTCTCTCTTGTATCTTCTTTCTTCTCTTCTGTCTTCCTTCTATATTCTCTTCTTTCTTCTCTCTTGTATCTTCTTCCTTCTCTTCTGTCTTCCTTTTATATTCTCTTATTTCTTCTCTCTTGTATCTTCTTTCTTCTCTTCTGTCTTCCTTTTTTATTATCTTCTTTCTTCTCTCTTGTATCTTCTTTCTTCTCTTCTGTCTTCATTCTATATTCTCTTCTTTCTTATCTCTTGTATCTTCTTCCTTCTCTTCTGTCTTCATTCTATATTCTCTTCTTTCTTCTCTCTTCGATCTTCTTTCTTCATTTCTGTCTTCATTCTATATTCTCTTCTTTCTTCTCTCTTGTATCTTCTGTCTTCTCTTCTGTCTTCATTCTATATTTTCTTCTTTCTACTCTCTTGTATCTTCTTTCTTCTCTTCTGTCTTCATTCTGTATTCTCTTCTTTCTTCTCTCTTGTATCTTCTTTCTTCTTTTCTGTCTTCATTCTATATTCTCTTCTTTCTTCTCTCTTGTATCTTCTTTCTTCTCTTCTGTCTTCATTCTATATTCTCTTCTTTCTTCTCTCTTCGATCTTCTGTCTTCTCTTCTGTCTTCATTCTATATTCTCTTCTTTCTTCTCTCTTGGATCTTCTTTCTTCTCTTCTGTCTTCATTATATATTCTCTTCTTTCTTCTCTCTTCGATCTTCTTTCTTCTCTTCTGTCTTCATTCTATATTCTCTTCTTTCTTCTCTCTTCGATCTTCTTTCTTCTCTTCTGTCTTCATTCTATATTCTCTTCTTTCTTCTCTCTTGAATCTTCTGTCTTCTCTTCTGTCTTCATTCTGTATTCTCTACTTTCTTCTCTCTTGTATCTTCTTCCTTATCTTCTGTCTTCATTCTATATTCTCTTCTTTCTTCTCTCATGGATCTTCTGTCTTTTCTTTTGTCTTCATTCTATTTTCTCTTCTTTCTTCTCTCTTGTATCTTCTTCCTTCTCTTCTGGTTTCATTCTATATTCTCTTCTTTCTTCTCTCTCGTATCTTCTGTCTTCATTCTGTATTCTCTTCTTTCTTCTCTCTTGGATCTTCTTTCTTCTCTTCTGTCTTCATTCTATATTCTCTTCTTTCTTCTCTTTTGTATCTTCTGTCTTCATTCTGTATTCTCTTCTTTCTTCTCTCTTGGATCTTCTGTCTTCTACTTCTGTCTTCATTCTATATTCTCTTCTTTCTTCTCACTTGTATCTTCTTTCTTCTACTTCTGTCTTCATTCTATATTCTCTTCTTTCTTCTCTCTTGGATCTTCTTTCTTCTAATTCTGTCTTCATTCTGTATTATCTTCTTTCTTCTCTCTTTTATCTTCTTTCTTCTTTTCTGCCTTCATTCTATATTCTCTTCTTTCTTCTCTCTTGTATCTTCTTTCTTCTCCTTCTGTCTTCATTCAATATTCTCTTCTTTCTTCTCTCTTTTGGATCTTCTGTCTTCTCTTCTGTCTTCATTCTATATTCTCTTCTTTCTTCTCTCTTGGATCTTCTTTCTTCTCTTCTGTCTTCATTATATATTCTCTTATTTCTTTTCTCTTGTATCTTCTTTCTTCTCCTTCTGTCTTCATTCAATATTCTCTTCTTTCTTCTTTCTTTTGGATCTTCTGTCTTCTCTTCTGTCTTCATTCTATATTCTCTTCTTTCTTCTCTCTTGTATCTTCTGTCTTCTCTTCTGTCTTCATTCTATATTCACTTCTTTCTTCTCTCTTGTAACTTCTGTCTTCTCTTCTGTCTTCGTTCTATATTCTCTTCTTTCTTCTCTCTTTTATCTTCTTTCTTCTCTTCTGTCTTCATTCTATATTCTCTTCTTTCTTCTCTCTTGCATCTTCTGTCTTCATTCTATATTCTCTTCTTTCTTCTCTCTTGTATCTTCTTTCTTCTCTTCTGTCTTCCTTCTATATTCTCTTCTTTCTTCTCTCTTGTATCTTCTTCCTTCTCTTCTGTCTTCCTTTTATATTATCTTATTTCTTCTCTCTTGTATCTTCTTCCTTCTCTTCTGTCTTCCTTTTTTATTATCTTCTTTCTTCTCTCTTGTATTTTCTTTCTTCTCTTCTGTCTTCATTCTATATTCTCTTCTTTCTTATCTCTTGTATCTTCTTCCTTCTCTTCTGTCTTCCTTTTATATTCTCTTATTTCTTCTCTCTTGTATCTTCTTCCTTCTCTTCTGTCTTCCTTTTTTATTATCTTCTTTCTTCTCTCTTGTATCTTCTGTCTTCTCTTCTGTCTTCATTCTATATTCTCTTCTTTCTTATCTCTTGTATCTTCTTCCTTCTCTTCTGTCTTCATTCTATATTCTCTTCTTTCTTCTCTCTTCGATCTTCTTTCTTCTCTTCTGTCTTCATTCTATATTCTCTTCTTTCTTCTCTCTTGTATCTTCTGTCTTCTCTTCTGTCTTCATTCTATATTCTCTCCTTTCTACTCTCTTGTATTTTCTTTCTTCTCTTCTGTCTTCATTCTGTATTCTCTTCTTTCTTCTCTCTTGGATCTTCTTTCTTCTCTTCTGTCTTCATTCTATATTCTCTTCTTTCTTCTCTCTTGGATCTTCTGTCTTCTCTTCTGTCTTCATTCTGTATTCTCTTCTTTCTTCTCTCTTGTATCTTCTTCCTTATCTTCTGTCTTCATTCTATATTCTCTTCTTTCTTCTCTCATGGATCTTCAGTCTTCTCTTCTGTCTTCATTCTATATTCTCTTCTTTCTTCTCTCTTGTATCTTCTTCCTTCTCTTCTGTCTTCATTCTATATTCTCTTCTTTCTTCTCTCTCGTATCTTCTGTCTTCATTCTGTATTCTCTTCTTTCTTCTCTCTTGGATCTTCTGTCTTCTCTTCTGTCTTCATTCTGTATTCTCTTCTTTCTTCTCTCTTGGATCTTCTTTCTTCTCTTCTGTCTTCATTCTATATTCTCTTCTTTCTTCTCTTTTGTATCTTCTGTCTTCATTCTGTATTCTCTTCTTTCTTCTCTCTTGGATCTTCTGTCTTCTACTTCTGTCTTCATTCTATATTCTCTTCTTTCTTCTCTCTTGTATCTTCTTTCTTCTACTTCTGTCTTCATTCTATATTCTCTTCTTTCTTCTCTCTTGGATCTTCTTTCTTCTACTTCTGTCTTCATTCTGTATTATCTTCTTTCTTCTCTCTTGTATCTTCTTTCTTCTTTTCTGCCTTCATTCTATATTCTCTTCTTTCTTCTCTCTTATATCTTCTTTCTTCTCCTTCTGTCTTCATTCAATATTCTCTTCTTTCTTCTCTCTTTTGGATCTTCTGTCTTCTCTTCTGTCTTCATTCTATATTCTCTTCTTTCTTCTCTCTTGGATCTTTTTCTTCTCTTCTGTCTTCATTATATATTCTCTTCTTTCTTCTCTCTTGTATCTTCTTTCTTCTCCTTCTGTCTTCATTCAATATTCTCTTCTTTCTTCTTTCTTATGGATCTTCTGTCTTCTCTTCTGTCTTCATTCTATATTCTCTTCTTTCTTCTCTCTTGTAACTTCTGTCTTCTATTCTATCTTCATTCTATATTCTCTTCTTTCTTCTCTCTTGTATCTTCTTTCTTCTCTTCTGTCTTCATTCTATATTCTCTTCTTTCTTCTCTCTTACATCTTCTGTCTTCATTCTATATTCTCTTCTTTCTTCTCTCTTGTATCTTCTTTCTTCTCTTCTGTCTTCCTTCAATATTCTCTTCTTTCTTCTCTCTTGTATCTTCTTCCTTCTCTTCTGTCTTCATTCTATATTCTCTTCTTTCTTCTCTCTTGGATCTTCTTTCTTCTCTTCTGTCTTCATTCTATATTCTCTTCTTTATTCTCTCTTGTATCTCCTTTCTTCTCTTCTGTCTTCATTCTATATTCTCTTCTTTCTTATCTCTTGTATCTTCTTCCTTCTCTTCTGTCTTCATTCTATATTCTCTTCTTTCTTCTCTCTTGTATCTTCTTTCTTCTCTTCTGTCTTCATTCTATATTCTCTTCTTTCTTATCTCTTGTATCTTCTTCCTTCTCTTCTGTCTTCATTCTATATTCTCTTCTTTCTTCTCTTTTGTATCTTCTGTCTTCATTCTGTATTCTCTTCATTCTTCTCTCTTGGATCTTCTGTCTTCTACTTCTGTCTTCATTCTATATTCTCTTCTTTCTTCTCTCTTGTATCTTCTTTCTTCTACTTCTGTCTTCATTCTATATTCTCTTCTTTCTTCTCTCTTGGATCTTCTTTCTTCTACTTCTGTCTTCATTCTGTATTATCTTCTTTCTTCTCTCTTGTATCTTCTTTCTTCTTTTCTGCCTTCATTCTATATTCTCTTCTTTCTTCTATCTTATATCTTCTTTCTTCTCCTTCTGTCTTCATTCAATATTATCTTCTTTCTTCTCTCTTTTGGATCTTCTGTCTTCTCTTCTGTCTTCATTCTATATTCTCTTCTTTCTTCTCTCTTGGATCTTTTTCTTCTCTTCTGTCTTCATTATATATTCTCTTCTTTCTTCTCTCTTGTATCTTCTTTCTTCTCCTTCTGTCTTCATTCAATATTCTCTTCTTTCTTCTTTCTTTTGGATCTTCTGTCTTCTCTTCTGTCTTCATTCTATATTCTCTTCTTTCTTCTCTCTTGTATCTTCTGTCTTCTCTTCTGTCTTCATTCTATATTCTCTTCTTTCTTCTCTCTTGGATCTTCTGTCTTCTCTTCTGTCTTCATTCTATATTCTCTTCTTTCTTCTCTCTTGTAACTTCTGTCTTCTATTTTGTCTTCATTCTATATTCTCTTCTTTCTTCTCTCTTGTATCTTCTTTCTTCTCTTCTGTCTTCATTCTATATTCTCTTCTTTCTTCTCTCTTGCATCTTCTGTCTTCATTCTATATTCTCTTCTTTCTTCTCTCTTGTATCTTCTTTCTTCTCTTCTGTCTTCCTTCTATATTCTCTTCTTTCTTCTCTCTTGTATCGTCTTCCTTCTCTTCTGTCTTCATTCTATATTCTCTTCTTTCTTCTCTCTTGGATCTTCTTTCTTCTCTTCTGTCTTCATTCTATATTCTCTTCTTTCTTCTCTCTTGTATCTTCTTTCTTCTCTTCTGTCTTCCTTCTATATTCTCTTCTTTCTTCTCTCTTGTATCGTCTTTCTTCTCTTCTGTCTTCATTCTATATTCTCTTCTTTCTTCTCTCTTGTATCTTCTTTCTTCTCTTCTGTCTTCATTCTATATTCTCTTCTTTCGTCTCTCTTGCATCTTATGTCTTCTCTTCTGTCTTCATTCTATATTCTCTTCTTTCTTCTCTCTTGTATCTTCTTTCTTCTCTTCTGTCTTCCTTCTATATTCTCTTCTTTCTTCTCTCTTGGATCTTCTTTCTTCTCTTCTGTCTTCATTCTATATTCTCTTCTTTCTTCTCTCTTGTATCTTCTTCCTTCTCTTCTGTCTTCATTCTATATTCTCTTCTTTCTTCTCTGTTGGATCTTTTTCTTCTCTTCTGTCTTCATTATATATTCTCTTCTTTCTTCTCTCTTGTTTCTTCTTTCTTCTCCTTCTGTCTTCATTCAATATTCTCTTCTTTCTTCTTTCTTTTGGATCTTCTGTCTTCTCTTCTGTCTTCATTCTATATTCTCTTCTTTCTTCTCTCTTGTATCTTCTGTCTTCTCTTCTGTCTTCATTCTATATTCTCTTCTTTCTTCTCTCTTGGATCTTCTGTCTTCTCTTCTGTCTTCATTCTATATTCTCTTCTTTCTTCTCTCTTGTAACTTCTGTCTTCTATTCTGTCTTCATTCTATATTCTCTTCTTTCTTCTCTCTTGTATCTTCTTTCTTCTCTTCTGTCTTCATTCTATATTCTCTTCTTTCTTCTCTCTTGCATCTTCTGTCTTCATTCTATATTCTCTTCTTTCTTCTCTCTTGTATCTTCTTTCTTCTCTTCTGTCTTCCTTCTATATTCTCTTCTTTCTTCTCTCTTGTATCGTCTTCCTTCTCTTCTGTCTTCATTCTATATTCTCTTCTTTCTTCTCTCTTGGATCTTCTTTCTTCTCTTCTGTCTTCATTCTATATTCTCTTCTTTCTTCTCTCTTGTATCTTCTTTCTTCTCTTCTGTCTTCATTCTATATTCTCTTCTTTCATATCTCTTGTATCTTCTTCCTTCTCTTCTGTCTTCATTCTATATTCTCTTCTTTCTTCTCTCTTCGATCTTCTTTCTTCTCTTCTGTCTTCATTCTATATTCTCTTCTTTCTTCTCTCTTGTATCTTCTGTCTTCTCTTCTGTCTTCATTCTATATTCTCTTCTTTCTACTCTCTTGTATCTTCTTTCTTCTCTTCTGTCTTCATTCTGTATTCTCTTCTTTCTTCTCTCTTGGATCTTCTTTCTTCTTTTCTGTCTTCATTCTCTATTCTCTTCTTTCTTCTCTCTTCGATCTTCTTTCTTCTCTTCTGTCTTCATTCTATATTCTCTTCTTTCTTCTCTCTTTGATCTTCTTTCTTCTCTTCTGTCTTCATTCTATATTCTCTTCTTTCTTCTCTCTTGGATCTTCTGTCTTCTCTTCTGTCTTCATTCTGTATTCTCTTCTTTCTTCTCTCTTGTATCTTCTTCCTTATCTTCTGTCTTCATTCTATATTCTCTTCTTTCTTCTCTCATGGATCTTCTGTCTTCTCTTTTGTCTTCATTCTATATTCTCTTCTTTCTTCTCTCTTGTATCTTCTTCCTTCTCTTCTGTTTTCATTCTATATTCTCTTCTTTCTTCTCTCTCGTATCTTCTGTCTTCATTCTGTATTCTCTTCTTTCTTCTCTCTTGTATCTTCTTTCTTCTCTTCTGTCTTCATTCTATATTCTCTTCTTTCTTCTCTTTTGTATCTTCTGTCTTCATTCTGTATTCTCTTCTTTCTTCTCTCTTGGATCTTCTGTCTTCTACTTCTGTCTTCATTCTATATTCTCTTCTTTCTTCTCTCTTGTATCTTCTTTCTTCTACTTCTGTCTTCATTCTATATTCTCTTCTTTCTTCTCTCTTGGATCTTCTTTCTTCTAATTCTGTCTTCATTCTGTATTATCTTCTCTCTTCTCTCTTGTATCTTCTTTCTTCTCCTTCTGTCTTCATTCAATATTCTCCTCTTTCTTCTCTCTTTTGGATCTTCTGTCTTCTCTTCTGTCTTCATTCTATATTCTCTTCTTTCTTCTCTCTTGGGTCTTCTTTCTTCTCTTCTGTCTTCATTATATATTCTCTTCTTTCTTCTCTCTTGTATCTTCTTTCTTCTCCTTCTGTCTTCATTCAATATTCTCTTCCTTCTTCTTTCTTTTGGATCTTCTCTCTTCTCTTCTGTCTTCATTCTATATTCTCTTCTTTCTTCTCTCTTGTATCTTCTGTCTTCTCTTCTGTCTTCATTCTATATTCTCTTCTTTCTTCTCTCTTGTAACTTCTGTCTTCTCTTCTGTCTTCGTTCTATATTCTCTTCTTTCTTCTCTCTTGTATCTTCTTTCTTCTCTTCTTTCTTCATTCTATATTCTCTTCTTTCTTCTCTCTTGCATCTTCTGTCTTCATTCTATATTCTCTTCTTTCTTCTCTCTTGTATCTTCTTTCTTCTCTTCTGTCTTCCTTCTATATTCTCTTCTTTCTTCTCTCTTGTATCTTCTTCCTTCTCTTCTGTCTTCCTTTTATATTCTCTTATTTCTTCTCTCTTGTATCTTCTTCCTTCTCTTCTGTCTTCCTTTTTTATTATCTTCTTTCTTCTCTCTTGTATCTTCTTTCTTCTCTTCTGTCTTCATTCTATATTCTCTTCTTTCTTATCTCTTGTATCTTCTTCCTTCTCTTCTGTCTTCATTCTATATTCTCTTCTTTCTTCTCTCTTCAATCTTCTTTCTTCTCTTCTGTCTTCATTCTATATTCTCTTCTTTCTTCTCTCTTGTATCTTCTGTCTTCTCTTCTGTCTTCATTCTATATTCTCTTCTTTCTACTCTCTTGTATCTTCTTTCTTCTCTTCTGTCTTCATTCTGTATTCTCTTCTTTCTTCTCCCTTGGATCTTCTTTCTTCTTTTCTGTCTTCATTCTATATTCTCTTCTTTCTTCTCTCTTCGATCTTCTTTCTTCTCTTCTGTCTTCATTCTATATTCTCTTCTTTCTTCTCTCTTCGATCTTCTTTCTTCTCTTCTGTCTTCATTCTATATTCTCTTCTTTCTTCTCTCTTGGATCTTCTGTCTTCTCTTCTGTCTTCATTCTTTATTCTCTTCTTTCTTCTCTCTTGTATCTTCTTCCTTATCTTCTGTCTTCATTCTATATTCTCTTCTTTCTTCTCTCTTGTATCTTCTTTCTTCTCTTCTGTCTTCCTTCTATATTCTCTTCTTTCTTCTCTCTTGTATCTTCTTCCTTCTCTTCTGTCTTCCTTTTATATTATCTTATTTCTTCTCTCTTGTATCTTCTTCCTTCTCTTCTGTCTTCCTTTTTTATTATCTTCTTTCTTCTCTCTTGTATTTTCTTTCTTCTCTTCTGTCTTCATTCTATATTCTCTTCTTTCTTATCTCTTGTATCTTCTTCCTTCTCTTCTGTCTTCCTTTTATATTCTCTTATTTCTTCTCTCTTGTATCTTCTTCCTTCTCTTCTGTCTTCCTTTTTTATTATCTTCTTTCTTCTCTCTTGTATCTTCTGTCTTCTCTTCTGTCTTCATTCTATATTCTCTTCTTTCTTATCTCTTGTATCTTCTTCCTTCTCTTCTGTCTTCATTCTATATTCTCTTCTTTCTTCTCTCTTCGATCTTCTTTCTTCTCTTCTGTCTTCATTCTATATTCTCTTCTTTCTTCTCTCTTGTATCTTCTGTCTTCTCTTCTGTCTTCATTCTATATTCTCTCCTTTCTACTCTCTTGTATTTTCTTTCTTCTCTTCTGTCTTCATTCTGTATTCTCTTCTTTCTTCTCTCTTGGATCTTCTTTCTTATCTTCTGTCTTCATTCTATATTCTCTTCTTTCTTCTCTCTTGGATCTTCTGTCTTCTCTTCTGTCTTCATTCTGTATTCTCTTCTTTCTTCTCTCTTGTATCTTCTTCCTTATCTTCTGTCTTCATTCTATATTCTCTTCTTTCTTCTCTCATGGATCTTCAGTCTTCTCTTCTGTCTTCATTCTATATTCTCTTCTTTCTTCTCTCTTGTATCTTCTTCCTTCTCTTCTGTCTTCATTCTATATTCTCTTCTTTCTTCTCTCTCGTATCTTCTGTCTTCATTCTGTATTCTCTTCTTTCTTCTCTCTTGGATCTTCTGTCTTCTCTTCTGTCTTCATTCTGTATTCTCTTCTTTCTTCTCTCTTGGATCTTCTTTCTTCTCTTCTGTCTTCATTCTATATTCTCTTCTTTCTTCTCTTTTGTATCTTCTGTCTTCATTCTGTATTCTCTTCTTTCTTCTCTCTTGGATCTTCTGTCTTCTACTTCTGTCTTCATTCTATATTCTCTTCTTTCTTCTCTCTTGTATCTTCTTTCTTCTACTTCTGTCTTCATTCTATATTCTCTTCTTTCTTCTCTCTTGGATCTTCTTTCTTCTACTTCTGTCTTCATTCTGTATTATCTTCTTTCTTCTCTCTTGTATCTTCTTTCTTCTTTTCTGCCTTCATTCTATATTCTCTTCTTTCTTCTCTCTTATATCTTCTTTCTTCTCCTTCTGTCTTCATTCAATATTCTCTTCTTTCTTCTCTCTTTTGGATCTTCTGTCTTCTCTTCTGTCTTCATTCTATATTCTCTTCTTTCTTCTCTCTTGGATCTTTTTCTTCTCTTCTGTCTTCATTATATATTCTCTTCTTTCTTCTCTCTTGTATCTTCTTTCTTCTCCTTCTGTCTTCATTCAATATTCTCTTCTTTCTTCTTTCTTATGGATCTTCTGTCTTCTCTTCTGTCTTCATTCTATATTCTCTTCTTTCTTCTCTCTTGTAACTTCTGTCTTCTATTCTATCTTCATTCTATATTCTCTTCTTTCTTCTCTCTTGTATCTTCTTTCTTCTCTTCTGTCTTCATTCTATATTCTCTTCTTTCTTCTCTCTTGCATCTTCTGTCTTCATTCTATATTCTCTTCTTTCTTCTCTCTTGTATCTTCTTTCTTCTCTTCTGTCTTCCTTCTATATTCTCTTCTTTCTTCTCTCTTGTATCTTCTTCCTTCTCTTCTGTCTTCATTCTATATTCTCTTCTTTCTTCTCTCTTGGATCTTCTTTCTTCTCTTCTGTCTTCATTCTATATTCTCTTCTTTCTTCTCTCTTGTATCTTCTTTCTTCTCTTCTGTCTTCATTCTATATTCTCTTCTTTCTTATCTCTTGTATCTTCTTCCTTCTCTTCTGTCTTCATTCTATATTCTCTTCTTTCTTCTCTCTTGTATCTTCTTTCTTCTCTTCTGTCTTCATTCTATATTCTCTTCTTTCTTATCTCTTGTATCTTCTTCCTTCTCTTCTGTCTTCATTCTATATTCTCTTCTTTCTTCTCTTTTGTATCTTCTGTCTTCATTCTGTATTCTCTTCATTCTTCTCTCTTGGATCTTCTGTCTTCTACTTCTGTCTTCATTCTATATTCTCTTCTTTCTTCTCTCTTGTATCTTCTTTCTTCTACTTCTGTCTTCATTCTATATTCTCTTCTTTCTTCTCTCTTGGATCTTCTTTCTTCTACTTCTGTCTTCATTCTGTATTATCTTCTTTCTTCTCTCTTGTATCTTCTTTCTTCTTTTCTGCCTTCATTCTATATTCTCTTCTTTCTTCTCTCTTATATCTTCTTTCTTCTCCTTCTGTCTTCATTCAATATTATCTTCTTTCTTCTCTCTTTTGGATCTTCTGTCTTCTCTTCTGTCTTCATTCTATATTCTCTTCTTTCTTCTCTCTTGGATCTTTTTCTTCTCTTCTGTCTTCATTATATATTCTCTTCTTTCTTCTATCTTGTATCTTCTTTCTTCTCCTTCTGTCTTCATTCAATATTCTCTTCTTTCTTCTTTCTTTTGGATCTTCTGTCTTCTCTTCTGTCTTCATTCTATATTCTCTTCTTTCTTCTCTCTTGTATCTTCTGTCTTCTCTTCTGTCTTCATTCTATATTCTCTTCTTTCTTCTCTCTTGGATCTTCTGTCTTCTCTTCTGTCTTCATTCTATATTCTCTTCTTTCTTCTCTCTTGTAACTTCTGTCTTCTATTCTGTCTTCATTCTATATTCTCTTCTTTCTTCTCTCTTGCATCTTCTGTCTTCATTCTATATTCTCTTCTTTCTTCTCTCTTGTATCTTCTTTCTTCTCTTCTGTCTTCCTTCTATATTCTCTTCTTTCTTCTCTCTTGTATCGTCTTCCTTCTCTTCTGTCTTCATTCTATATTCTCTTCTTTCTTCTCTCTTGGATCTTCTTTCTTCTCTTCTGTCTTCATTCTATATTCTCTTCTTTCTTCTCTCTTGTATCTTCTTTCTTCTCTTCTGTCTTCCTTCTATATTCTCTTCTTTCTTCTCTCTTGTATCTTCTTTCTTCTCTTCTGTCTTCATTCTATATTCTCTTCTTTCTTCTCTCTTGTATCTTCTTTCTTCTCTTCTGTCTTCATTCTATATTCTCTTCTTTCGTCTCTCTTGCATCTTATGTCTTCTCTTCTGTCTTCATTCTATATTCTCTTCTTTCTTCTCTCTTGTATCTTCTTTCTTCTCTTCTGTCTTCCTTCTATATTCTCTTCTTTCTTCTCTCTTGGATCTTCTTTCTTCTCTTCTGTCTTCATTCTATATTCTCTTCTTTCTTCTCTCTTGTATCTTCTTCCTTCTCTTCTGTCTTCATTCTATATTCTCTTCTTTCTTCTCTCTTGGATCTTTTTCTTCTCTTCTGTCTTCATTATATATTCTCTTCTTTCTTCTCTCTTGTATCTTCTTTCTTCTCCTTCTGTCTTCATTCAATATTCTCTTCTTTCTTCTTTCTTTTGGATCTTCTGTCTTCTCTTCTGTCTTCATTCTATATTCTCTTCTTTCTTCTCTCTTGTATCTTCTGTCTTCTCTTCTGTCTTCATTCTATATTCTCTTCTTTCTTCTCTCTTGGATCTTCTGTCTTCTCTTCTGTCTTCATTCTATATTCTCTTCTTTCTTCTCTCTTGTAACTTCTGTCTTCTATTCTGTCTTCATTCTATATTCTCTTCTTTCTTCTCTCTTGTATCTTCTTTCTTCTCTTCTGTCTTCATTCTATATTCTCTTCTTTCTTCTCTCTTGCATCTTCTGTCTTCATTCTATATTCTCTTCTTTCTTCTCTCTTGTATCTTCTTTCTTCTCTTCTGTCTTCCTTCTATATTCTCTTCTTTCTTCTCTCTTGTATCGTCTTCCTTCTCTTCTGTCTTCATTCTATATTCTCTTCTTTCTTCTCTCTTGGATCTTCTTTCTTCTCTTCTGTCTTCATTCTATATTCTCTTCTTTCTTCTCTCTTGTATCTTCTTTCTTCTCTTCTGTCTTCATTCTATATTCTCTTCTTTCATATCTCTTGTATCTTCTTCCTTCTCTTCTGTCTTCATTCTATATTCTCTTCTTTCTTCTCTCTTCGATCTTCTTTCTTCTCTTCTGTCTTCATTCTATATTCTCTTCTTTCTTCTCTCTTGTATCTTCTGTCTTCTCTTCTGTCTTCATTCTATATTCTCTTCTTTCTACTCTCTTGTATCTTCTTTCTTCTCTTCTGTCTTCATTCTGTATTCTCTTCTTTCTTCTCTCTTGGATCTTCTTTCTTCTTTTCTGTCTTCATTCTCTATTCTCTTCTTTCTTCTCTCTTCGATCTTCTTTCTTCTCTTCTGTCTTCATTCTATATTCTCTTCTTTCTTCTCTCTTTGATCTTCTTTCTTCTCTTCTGTCTTCATTCTATATTCTCTTCTTTCTTCTCTCTTGGATCTTCTGTCTTCTCTTCTGTCTTCATTCTGTATTCTCTTCTTTCTTCTCTCTTGTATCTTCTTCCTTATCTTCTGTCTTCATTCTATATTCTCTTCTTTCTTCTCTCATGGATCTTCTGTCTTCTCTTTTGTCTTCATTCTATATTCTCTTCTTTCTTCTCTCTTGTATCTTCTTCTTTCTCTTCTGTTTTCATTCTATATTCTCTTCTTTCTTCTCTCTCGTATCTTCTGTCTTCATTCTGTATTCTCTTCTTTCTTCTCTCTTGTATCTTCTTTCTTCTCTTCTGTCTTCATTCTATATTCTCTTCTTTCTTCTCTTTTGTATCTTCTGTCTTCATTCTGTATTCTCTTCTTTCTTCTCTCTTGGATCTTCTGTCTTCTACTTCTGTCTTCATTCTATATTCTCTTCTTTCTTCTCTCTTGTATCTTCTTTCTTCTACTTCTGTCTTCATTCTATATTCTCTTCTTTCTTCTCTCTTGGATCTTCTTTCTTCTAATTCTGTCTTCATTCTGTATTATCTTCTTTCTTCTCTCTTGTATCTTCTTTCTTCTCCTTCTGTCTTCATTCAATATTCTCCTCTTTCTTCTCTCTTTTGGATCTTCTGTCTTCTCTTCTGTCTTCATTCTATATTCTCTTCTTTCTTCTCTCTTGGGTCTTCTTTCTTCTCTTCTGTCTTCATTATATATTCTCTTCTTTCTTCTCTCTTGTATCTTCTTTCTTCTCCTTCTGTCTTCATTCAATATTCTCTTCCTTCTTCTTTCTTTTGAATCTTCTCTCTTCTCTTCTGTCTTCATTCTATATTCTCTTCTTTCTTCTCTCTTGTATCTTCTGTCTTCTCTTCTGTCTTCATTCTATATTCTCTTCTTTCTTCTCTCTTGTAACTTCTGTCTTCTCTTCTGTCTTCATTCTATATTCTCTTCTTTCTTCTCTCTTGTATCTTCTTTCTTCTCTTCTTTCTTCATTCTATATTCTCTTCTTTCTTCTCTCTTGCATCTTCTGTCTTCATTCTATATTCTCTTCTTTCTTCTCTCTTGTATCTTCTTTCTTCTCTTCTGTCTTCCTTCTATATTCTCTTCTTTCTTCTCTCTTGTATCTTCTTCCTTCTCTTCTGTCTTCCTTTTATATTCTCTTATTTCTTCTCTCTTGTATCTTCTTCCTTCTCTTCTGTCTTCCTTTTTTATTATCTTCTTTCTTCTCTCTTGTATCTTCTTTCTTCTCTTCTGTCTTCATTCTATATTCTCTTCTTTCTTATCTCTTGTATCTTCTTCCTTCTCTTCTGTCTTCATTCTATATTCTCTTCTTTCTTCTCTCTTCAATCTTCTTTCTTCTCTTCTGTCTTCATTCTATATTCTCTTCTTTCTTCTCTCTTGTATCTTCTGTCTTCTCTTCTGTCTTCATTCTATATTCTCTTCTTTCTACTCTCTTGTATCTTCTTTCTTCTCTTCTGTCTTCATTCTGTATTCTCTTCTTTCTTCTCCCTTGGATCTTCTTTCTTCTTTTCTGTCTTCATTCTATATTCTCTTCTTTCTTCTCTCTTCGATCTTCTTTCTTCTCTTCTGTCTTCATTCTATATTCTCTTCTTTCTTCTCTCTTCGATCTTCTTTCTTCTCTTCTGTCTTCATTCTATATTCTCTTCTTTCTTCTCTCTTGGATCTTCTGTCTTCTCTTCTGTCTTCATTCTGTATTCTCTTCTTTCTTCTCTCTTGTATCTTCTTCCTTATCTTCTGTCTTCATTCTATATTCTCTTCTTTCTTCTCTCATGGATCTTCTGTCTTTTCTTTGGTCTTCATTCTATTTTCTCTTCTTTCTTCTCTCTTGTATCTTCTTCCTTCTGTTCTGTTTTCATTCTATATTCTCTTCTTTCTTCTCTCTCGTATCTTCTGTCTTCATTCTGTATTCTCTTCTTTCTTCTCTCTTGGATCTTCTTTCTTCTCTTCTGTCTTCATTCTATATTCTCTTCTTTCTTCTGTTTTGTATCTTCTGTCTTCATTCTGTATTCTCTTCTTTCTTCTCTCTTGGATCTTCTGTCTTCTACTTCTGTCTTCATTCTATATTCTCTTCTTTCTTCTCTCTTGTATCTTCTTTCTTCTACTTCTGTCTTCATTCTATATTCTCTTCTTTCTTCTCTCTTGGATCTTCTTTTTACTAATTCTGTCTTCATTCTGTATTATTTTCTTTCTTCTCTCTTGTATCTTCTTTCTTCTTTTCTGCCTTCATTCTATATTCTCTTCTTTCTTCTCTCTTGTATCTTCTTTCTTCTCCTTCTGTCTTCATTCAATATTCTCTTCTTTCTTCTCTCTTTTGGATCTTCTGTCTTCTCTTCTGTCTTCATTCTATATTCTCTTCTTTCTTCTCTCTTGGATCTTCTTTCTTCTCTTCTGTCTTCATTATATATTCTCTTCTTTCTTCTCTCTTGTATCTTCTTTCTTTTCCTTCTGTCTTCATTCAATATTCTCTTCTTTCTTCTTTCTTTTGGATCTTCTGTCTTCTCTTCTGTCTTCATTCTATATTCTCTTCTTTCTTCTCTCTTGTATCTTCTGTCTTCTCTTCTGTCTTCATTCTATATTCTCTTCTTTCTTCTCTCTTGTAACTTCTGTCTTCTCTTCTGTCTTCATTATATATTCTCTTCTTTCTTCTCTCTTTTATCTTCTTTCTTCTCTTCTGTCTTCATTCTATATTCTCTTCTTTCTTCTCTCTTGCATCTTCTGTCTTCATTCTATATTCTCTTCTTTCTTCTCTCTTGTATCTTCTTTCTTCTCTTCTGTCTTCCTTCTATATTCTCTTCTTTCTTCTCTCTTGTATCTTCTTCCTTCTCTTCTGTCTTCCTTTTATATTCTCTTATTTCTTCTCTCTTGTATCTTCTTCCTTCTCTTCTGTCTTCCTTTTTTATTATCTTCTTTCTTCTCTCTTGTATCTTCTTTCTTCTCTTCTGTCTTCATTCTATATTCTCTTCTTTCTTATCTCTTGTATCTTCTTCCTTCTCTTCTGTCTTCATTCTATATTCTCTTCTTTCTTCTCTCTTCGATCTTCTTTCTTCTCTTCTGTCTTCATTCTATATTCTCTTCTTTCTTCTCTCTTGTATCTTCTGTCTTCTCTTCTGTCTTCATTCTATATTCTCTTCTTTCTACTCTCTTGTATCTTCTTTCTTCTCTTCTGTCTTCATTCTGTATTCTCTTCTTTCTTCTCTCTTGTATCTTCTTTCTTCTTTTCTGTGTTCATTCTATATTCTCTTCTTTCTTCTCTCTTGTATCTTCTTTCTTCTCTTCTGTCTTCATTCTATATTCTCTTCTTTCTTCTCTCTTCGATCTTCTTTCTTCTCTTCTGTCTTCATTCTATATTCTCTTCTTTCTTCTCTCTTGGATCTTCTGTCTTCTCTTCTGTCTTCATTCTGTATTCTCTTCTTTCTTCTCTCTTGTATCTTCTTCCTTATCTTCTGTCTTCATTCTATATTCTCTTCTTTCTTCTCTCATGGATCTTCTGTCTTTTCTTTTGTCTTCATTCTAGTTTCTTTTCTTTCTTTTCTCTTGTATCTTCTTCCTTCTCTTCTGTTTTCATTCTATATTCTCTTCTTTCTTCTCTCTTGTATCTTCTTCCTTCTCTTCTGTTTTCATTCTATATTCTCTTCTTTCTTCTCTCTCGTATCTTCTGTCTTCATTCTGTATTCTCTTCTTTCTTCTCTCTTGGATCTTCTTTCTTCTCTACTGTCTTCATTCTATATTCTCTTCTTTCTTCTCTTTTGTATCTTCTGTCTTCATTCTGTATTCTCTTCTTTCTTCTCTCTTGGATCTTCTGTCTTCTACTTCTGTCTTCATTCTATATTCTCTTCTTTCTTCTCTCTTGTATCTTCTTTCTTCTACTTCTGTCTTAATTCTATATTCTCTTCTTTCTTCTCTCTTGGATCTTCTTTCATCTAATTCTGTCTTCATTCTGTATTATTTTCTTTCTTCTCTCTTGTATCTTCTTTCTTCTTTTCTGCCTTCATTCTATATTCTCTTCTTTCTTCTCTCTTGTATCTTCTTTCTTCTCCTTCTGTCTTCATTCAATATTCTCTTCTTTCTTCTCTCTTTTGGATCTTCTGTCTTCTCTTCTGTCTTCATTCTATATTCTCTTCTTTTTTCTCTCTTGGATCTTCTTTATTCTCTTCTGTCTTCATTATATATTCTCTTCTTTCTTCTCTCTTGTATCTTCTTTCTTCTCCTTCTGTCTTCATTCAATATTCTCTTCTTTCTTCTTTCTTTTGGATCTTCTGTCTTCTCTTCTGTCTTCATTCTATATTCTCTTCTTTCTTATCTCTTGTATCTTCTGTCTTCTCTTCTGTCTTCATTCTATATTCTCTTCTTTCTTCTCTCTTGTAACTTCTGTCTTCTCTTCTGTCTTCATTCTATATTCTCTTCTTTCTTCTCTCTTTTATCTTCTTTCTTCTCTTCTGTCTTCATTCTATATTCTCTTCTTTCTTCTCTCTTGCATCTTCTGTCTTCATTCTATATTCTCTTCTTTCTTCTCTCTTGTATCTTCTTTCTTCTCTTCTGTCTTCCTTCTATATTCTCTTCTTTCTTCTCTCTTGTATCTTCTTCCTTCTCTTCTGTCTTCCTTTTATATTCTCTTATTTCTTCTCTCTTGTATCTTCTTCCTTCTCTTCTGTCTTCCTTTTTTATTATCTTCTTTCTTCTCTCTTGTATCTTCTTTCTTCTCTTCTGTCTTCATTCTATAGTCTCTTCTTTCTTCTCTCTTCGATCTTCTTTCTTCTCTTTTGTCTTCATTCTATATTCTCTTCTTTCTTCTCTCTTGTATCTTCTGTCTTCTCTTCTGTCTTCATTCTATATTCTCTTCTTTCTACTCTCTTGTATCTTCTTTCTTCTCTTCTGTCTTCATTCTGTATTCTCTTCTTTCTTCTCTCTTGTATCTTCTTTCTTCTTTTCTGTCTTCATTCTATATTCTCTTCTTTCTTCTCTCTTGTATCTTTTTTCTTCTCTTCTGTCTTCATTCTATATTCTCTTCTTTCTTCTCTCTTCGATCTTCTTTCTTCTCTTCTGTCTTCATTCTATATTCTCTTCTTTCTTCTCTCTTGGATCTTCTGTCTTCTCTTCTGTCTTCATTCTGTATTCTCTTCTTTCTTCTCTCTTGTATCTTCTTCCTTATCTTCTGTTTTCATTCTATATTCTCTTCTTTCTTCTCTCTTGGATCTTCTTTCTTCTCTTCTGTCTTCATTCTATATTCTCTTCTTTCTTCTCTCTTCGATCTTCTTTCTTCTCTTCTGTCTTCATTCTATATTCTCTTCTTTCTTCTCTCGTGCATCTTCTGTCTTCATTCTATATTCTCTTCTTTCTTCTCTCTTGTATCTTCTTTCTTCTCTTCTGTCTTCCTTCTATATTCTCTTCTTTCTTCTCTCTTGTATCTTCTTCCTTCTCTTCTGTCTTCCTTTTATATTCTCTTATTTCTTCTCTCTTGTATCTTCTTCCTTCTCTTCTGTCTTCCTTTTTTATTATCTTCTTTCTTCTCTCTTGTATCTTCTTTCTTCTCTTCTGTCTTCATTCTATATTCTCTTCTTTCTTATCTCTTGTATCTTCTTCCTTCTCTTCTGTCTTCATTCTATATTCTCTTCTTTCTTCTCTCTTCGATCTTCTTTCTTCTCTTCTGTCTTCATTCTATATTCTCTTCTTTCTTCTCTCTTGTATCTTCTGTCTTCTCTTCTGTCTTCATTCTATATTTTCTTCTTTCTACTCTCTTGTATCTTCTTTCTTCTCTTCTGTCTTCATTCTGTATTCTCTTCTTTCTTCTCTCTTGTATCTTCTTTCTTCTTTTCTGTCTTCATTCTATATTCTCTTCTTTCTTCTCTCTTGTATCTTCTTTCTTCTCTTCTGTCTTCATTCTATATTCTCTTCTTTCTTCTCTCTTCGATCTTCTGTCTTCTCTTCTGTCTTCATTCTATATTCTCTTCTTTCTTCTCTCTTGGATCTTCTTTCTTCTCTTCTGTCTTCATTATATATTCTCTTCTTTCTTCTCTCTTGGATCTTCTTTCTTCTCTTCTGTCTTCATTCTATATTCTCTTCTTTCTTCTCTCTTCGATCTTCTTTCTTCTCTTCTGTCTTCATTCTATATTCTCTTCTTTCTTCTCTCTTGAATCTTCTGTCTTCTCTTCTGTCTTCATTCTGTATTCTCTTCTTTCTTCTCTCTTGTATCTTCTTCCTTATCTTCTGTCTTCATTCTATATTCTCTTCTTTCTTATCTCATGGATCTTCTGTCTTTTCTTTTGTCTTCATTCTATTTTCTCTTCTTTCTTCTCTCTTGTATCTTCTTCCTTCTCTTCTGTTTTCATTCTATATTCTCTTCTTTCTTCTCTCTCGTATCTTCTGTCTTCATTCTGTATTCTCTTCTTTCTTCTCTCTTGGATCTTCTTTCTTCTCTTCTGTCTTCATTCTATATTCTCTTCTTTCTTCTCTTTTGTATCTTATGTCTTCATTCTGTATTCTCTTCTTTCTTCTCTCTTGGATCTTCTGTCTTCTACTTCTGTCTTCATTCTATATTCTCTTCTTTCTTCTCACTTGTATCTTCTTTCTTCTACTTCTGTCTTCATTCTATATTCTCTTCTTTCTTCTCTCTTGGATCTTCTTTCTTCTAATTCTGTCTTCATTCTGTATTATCTTCTTTCTTCTCTCTTTTATCTTCTTTCTTCTTTTCTGCCTTCATTCTATATTCTCTTCTTTCTTCTCTCTTGTATCTTCTTTCTTCTCCTTCTGTCTTCATTCAATATTCTCTTCTTTCTTCTCTCTTTTGGATCTTCTGTCTTCTCTTCTGTCTTCATTCTATATTCTCTTCTTTCTTCTCTCTTTTGGATCTTCTGTCTTCTCTTCTGTCTTCATTCTATATTCTCTTCTTTCTTCTCTCTTGGATCTTCTTTCTTCTCTTCTGTCTTCATTATATATTCTCTTCTTTCTTCTCTCTTGTATCTTCTTTCTTCTCCTTCTGTCTTCATTCAATATTCTCTTCTTTCTTCTTTCTTTTGGATCTTCTGTCTTCTCTTCTGTCTTCATTCTATATTCTCTTCTTTCTTCTCTCTTGTATCTTCTGTCTTCTCTTCTGTCTTCATTCTATATTCTCTTCTTTCTTCTCTCTTGTAACGTCTGTCTTCTCTTCTGTCTTCGTTCTATATTCTCTTCTTTCTTCTCTCTTTTATCTTCTTTCTTCTCTTCTGTCTTCATTCTATATTCTCTTCTTTCTTCTCTCTTGCATCTTCTGTCTTCATTCTATATTCTCTTCTTTCTTCTCTCTTGTATCTTCTTTCTTCTCTTCTGTCTTCCTTCTATATTCTCTTCTTTCTTCTCTCTTGTATCTTCTTCCTTCTCTTCTGTCTTCCTTTTATATTATCTTATTTCTTCTCTCTTGTATCTTCTTCCTTCTCTTCTGTCTTCCTTTTTTATTATCTTCTTTCTTCTCTCTTGTATTTTCTTTCTTCTCTTCTGTCTTCATTCTATATTCTCTTCTTTCTTATCTCTTGTATCTTCTTCCTTCTCTTCTGTCTTCATTCTATATTCTCTTCTTTCTTCTCTCTTCGATCTTCTTTCTTCTCTTCTGTCTTCATTCTATATTCTCTTCTTTCTTCTCTCTTGTATCTTCTGTCTTCTCTTCTGTCTTCATTCTATATTTTCTTCTTTCTACTCTCTTGTATCTTCTTTCTTCTCTTCTGTCTTCATTCTGTATTCTCTTCTTTCTTCTCTCTCTTGTATCTTCTTTCTTCTTTTCTGTCTTCATTCTATATTCTCTTCTTTCTTCTCTCTTGTATCTTCTTTCTTCTCTTCTGTCTTCATTCTATATTCTCTTCTTTCTTCTCTCTTCGATCTTCTTTCTTCTCTTCTGTCTTCATTCTATATTCCCTTCTTTCTTCTCTCTTGTATCTTCTATCTTCTTTTCTGTCTTCATTCTGTATTCTCTTCTTTCTTCTCTCTTGTATCTTCTTTCTTCTCTTCTGTCTTCCTTCTATACTCTCTTCTTTCTTCTCTCTTGGATCTTCTTTCTTCTCGTCTGTCTTCCTTCTATATTCTCTTCTTTCTTATCTCTTGTATCTTCTTCCTTCTCTTCTGTCTTCCTTTTATATTCTCTTATTTCTTCTCTCTTGTATCTTCTTTCTTCTCTTCTGTCTTCATTCTATATTCTCTTCTTTCTTCTCTCTTGGATCTTCTTTCTTCTACTTCTGCCTTCATTCTATATTCTCTTCTTTCTTCTCTCTTGTATCTTTTTTCTTCTCCTTCTGTCTTCATTTAATATTCTCTTCTTTCTTCTCTCTTTTGGATCTTCTGTCTTCTCTTCTGTCTTCATTCTATATTCTCTTCTTTCTTCTCTCTTGGATCTTCTTTCTTCTCTTCTGTCTTCATTATATATTCTCTTCTTTCTTCTCTCTTGTATCTTCTTTCTTCTCCTTCTGTCTTCATTCAATATTCTTTTCTTTCTTCTTTCTTTTGGATCTTCTGTCTTCTCTTCTGTCCTCATTCTATATTCTCTTCTTTCTTCTCTCTTGGATCTTCTTTCTTCTCTTCTGTCTTCATTATATATTCTCTTCTTTCATCTCTCTTGTATCTTCTTTCTTCTCCTTCTGTCTTCATTCAATATTCTCTTCTTTCTTCTTTCTTTTGGATCTTCTGTCTTCTCTTCTGTCTTCATTCTATATTCTCTTCTTTCTTCTCTCTTGTATATTCTGTCTTCTCTTCTGTCTTCATTCTATATTCTCTTCTTTCTTCTCTCTTGTAACTTCTGTCTTCTCTTCTGTCTTCCTTTTATATTCTCTTCTTTCTTCTCTCTTGTATCTTCTTCCTTCTCTTCTGTCTTCATTCTATATTCTTTTCTCTCTTCTCTCTTGCATCTTCTGTCTTCTCTTCTGTCTTCATTCTATATTCTCTTCTTTCTTCTCTCTTGTATCTTCTTTCTTCTCTTCTGTCTTCCTTTTATATTCTCTTCTTTCTTCTCTCTTGTATCTTCTTCCTTCTCTTCTGTCTTCCTTTTATATTCTCTTATTTCTTCTCTCTTG
The DNA here is from genome assembly GCA_037306005.1 of Rhinophrynus dorsalis. Taxonomy (NCBI): domain Eukaryota; kingdom Metazoa; phylum Chordata; class Amphibia; order Anura; family Rhinophrynidae; genus Rhinophrynus; species Rhinophrynus dorsalis. The sequence continues at coordinate 12,925,208 of CM074720.1, read as the reverse complement.
TATCTTCTGTCTTCTCTTCTGTCTTCATTCTATATTCTCTTCTTTATTCTCTCTTGTAACTTCTGTCTTCTCTTCTGTCTTCATTCTATATTCTCTTCTTTCTTCTCTCTTTTATCTTCTTTCTTCTATTCTGTCTTCATTCTATATTCTCTTCTTTCTTCTCTCTTGCATCTTCTGTCTTCATTCTTATTCTCTTCTTTCTTCTCTCTTGTATCTTCTTTCTTCTCTTCTGTCTTCCTTCTATATTCTCTTCTTTCTTCTCTCTTGTATCTTCTTCCTTCTCTTCTGTCTTCCTTTTATATTCTCTTATTTCTTCTCTCTTGTATCTTCTTCCTTCTCTTCTGTCTTCCTTTTTTATTATCTTCTTTCTTCTCTCTTGTATCTTCTTTCTTCTCTTCTGTCTTCATTCTATATTCTCTTCTTTCTTATCTCCTGTATCTTCTTCCTTCTCTTCTGTCTTCATTCTATATTCTCTTCTTTCTTCTCTCTTCGGTCTTCTTTCTTCTCTTCTGTCTTCATTCTATATTCTCTTCTTTCTTCTCTCTTGTATCTTCTGTCTTCTCTTCTGTCTTCATTCTATATTCTCTTCTTTCTACTCTCTTGTATCTTCTTTCTTCTCTTCTGTCTTCATTCTGTATTCTCTTCTTTCTTCTCTCTTGTATCTTCTTTCTTCTTTTCTGTCTTCATTCTATATTCTCTTCTTTCTTCTCTCTTGTATCTTCTTTCTTCTCTTCTGTCTTCATTCTATATTCTCTTCTTTCTTCTCTCTTCGATCTTCTTTCTTCTCTTCTGTCTTCTTTCTATTTTCTCTTCTTTCTTCTCTCTTGGATCTTCTGTCTTCTCTTCTGTCTTCATTCTGTATTCTCTTCTTTCTTCTCTCTTGTATCTTATTCCTTATCTTCTGTCTTCATTCTATATTCTCTTCTTTCTTCTCTCATGGATCTTCTGTCTTTTCTTTTGTCTTCATTCTATTTTCTCTTCTTTCTTCTCTCTTGTATCTTCTTCCTTCTCTTCTGTTTTCATTCTATATTCTCTTCTTTCTTCTCTCTCGTATCTTCTGTCTTCATTCTGTATTCTCTTCTTTCTTCTCTCTTGGATCTTCTTTCTTCTCTTCTGTCTTCATTCTATATTCTCTTCTTTCTTCTCTTTTGTATCTTCTGTCTTCATTCTGTATTCTCTTCTTTCTTCTCTCTTGGATCTTCTGTCTTCTACTTCTGTCTTCATTCTATATTCTCTTCTTTCTTCTCTCTTGGATCTTCTTTCTTCTAATTCTGTCTTCATTCTGTATTATCTTCTTTCTTCTCTCTTGTATCTTCTTTCTTCTTTTCTGCCTTCATTCTATATTCTCTTCTTTCTTCTCTCTTGTATCTTCTTTCTTCTCCTTCTGTCTTCATTCAATATTCTCTTCTTTCTTCTCTCTTTTGGATCTTCTGTCTTCTCTTCTGTCTTTATTCTATATTCTCTTCTTTCTTCTCTCTTGGATCTTCTTTCTTCTCTTCTGTCTTCATTCTATATTCTCTTCTTTCTTTTCTCTTGTAACTTCTATCTTCTCTTCTGTCTTCATTCTATATTCTCTTCTTTCTTCTCTCTTTTATCTTCTTTCTTCTCTTCTGTCTTCATTCTATATTCTCTTCTTTCTTCTCTCTTGCATCTTCTGTCTTCATTCTATATTATCTTCTTTCTTGTCTCTTGTATCTTCTTTCTTCTCTTCTGTCTTCCTTCTATATTCTCTTCTTTCTTCTCTCTTGTATCTTCTTCCTTCTCTTCTGTCTTCCTTTTATATTCTCTTATTTCTTCTCTCTTGTATCTTCTTCCTTCTCTTCTGTCTTCCTTTTTTATTATCTTCTTTCTTCTCTCTTGTATCTTCTTTCTTCTCTTCTGTCTTCATTCTATATTCTCTTCTTTCTTATCTCTTGTATCTTCTTCCTTCTCTTCTGTCTTCATTCTATATTCTCTTCTTTCTTCTCTCTTCGATCTTCTTTCTTCTCTTCTGTCTTCATTCTATATTCTCTTCTTTCTTCTCTCTTGTATCTTCTGTCTTCTCTTCTGTCTTCATTCTATATTTTCTTCTTTCTACTCTCTTGTATCTTCTTTCTTCTCTTCTGTCTTCATTCTGTATTCTCTTCTTTCTTCTCTCTTGTATCTTCTTTCTTCCTTTCTGTCTTCATTCTATATTCTCTTCTTTCTTCTCTCTTGTATCTTCTTTCTTCTCTTCTGTCTTCATTCTATATTCTCTTCTTTCTTCTCTCTTCGATCTTCTTTCTTCTCTTCTGTCTTCATTCTATATTCTCTCCTTTCTACTCTCTTGTATCTTCTTTCTTCTCTTCTGTCTTCATTCTGTATTCTCTTCTTTCTTCTCTCTTGGATCTTCTTTCTTCTCGTCTGTCTTCCTTCTATATTCTCTTCTTTCTTCTCTCTTGTATCTTCTTCCTTCTCTTCTGTCTTCCTTTTATATTCTCTTATTTCTTCTCTCTTGTATCTTCTTCCTTCTCTTCTGTCTTCCTTTTTTATTATCTTCTTTCTTCTCTCTTGTATCTTCTTTCTTCTCTTCTGTCTTCATTCTATATTCTCTTCTTTCTTCTCTCTTGTATCTTCTTCCTTCTCTTCTGTCTTCCTTTTTTATTATCTTCTTTCTTCTCTCTTGTATCTTCTTTCTTCTCTTCTGTCTTCATTCTATATTCTCTTCTTTCTTCTCTCTTGGATCTTCTTCCTTCTACTTCTGCCTTCATTCTATATTCTCTTCTTTCTTCTCTCTTGTATCTTCTTCCTTCTCTTCTGTCTTCCTTTTTTATTATCTTCTTTCTTCTCTCTTGTATCTTCTTTCTTCTCTTCTGTCTTCATTCTATATTCTCTTCTTTCTTCTCTCTTGTATCTTCTTCCTTCTCTTCTGTCTTCCTTTTTTATTATCTTCTTTCTTCTCTCTTGTATCTTCTTTCTTCTCTTCTGTCTTCATTCTATATTCTCTACTCTCTTCTATCTTGGATCTTCTTCCTTCTACTTCTGCCTTCATTCTATATTCTCTTCTTTCTTCTCTCTTGTGTCTTCTTTCTTCTCCTTCTGTCTTCATTCAATATTCTCTTCTTTCTTCTCTCTTTTGGATCTTCTGTCTTCTCTTCTGTCTTCATTCTATATTCTCTTCTTTCTTCTCTCTTGTATCTTCTTTCTTCTCTTCTGTCTTCATTCTATATTCTCTTCTTTCTTCTCTCTTCGATCTTCTTTCTTCTCTTCTGTCTTCATTCTATATTCTCTTCTTTCTTCTCTCTTGGATCTTCTGTCTTCTCTTCTGTCTTCATTCTGTATTCTCTTCTTTCTTCTCTCTTGTTTCTTCTTCCTTATCTTCTGTCTTCATTGTATATTCTCTTCTTTCTTCTCTCATGGATCTTCTGTCTTCTCTTCTGTCTTCATTCTATATTCTCTTCTTTCTTCTCTCTTGTATCTTCTTTCTTCTACTTCTGTCTTCATTCTATATTCTCTTCTTTCTTCTCTCTTGGATCTTCTTTCTTCTCTTCTGTCTTCATTCTATATTCTCTTCTTTCTTCTCTCTTGTATCTTCTGTCTTCTCTTCTGTCTTCATTCTATATTCTCTTCTTTCTTCTCTCTTGTAACTTCTGTCTTCTCTTCTGTCTTCATTCTATATTCTCTTCTTTCTTCTCTCTTGTATCTTCTTTCTTCTCTTCTGTCTTCATTCTATATTCTCGTCTTTCTTCTCTCTTGCATCTTCTGTCTTCTCTTCTGTCTTCATTCTATATTCTCTTCTTTCTTGTCTCTTGTATCTTCTTCCTTATCTTCTGTCTTCCTTCTATATTCTCTTCTTTCTTCTCTCTTGTATCTTCTTTCTTCTCTTCTGTCTTCCTTCTATATTCTCTTCTGTCTTATCTCTTGTATCTTCTTCCTTCTCTTCTGTCTTCCTTTTATATTCTCTTATTTCTTCTCTCTTGTATCTTCTTTCTTCTCTTCTGTCTTCCTTTTTTATTATCTTCTTTCTTCTCTCTTGTATCTTCTTTCTTCTCTTCTGTCTTCATTCTATATTCTCTTCTTTCTTATGTCTTGTATCTTCTTCCTTCTCTTCTGTTTTCATTCTATATTCTCTTATTTATTCTCTCTTGGATCTTCTTTCTTCTCTTCTGTCTTCATTCTATATTCTCTTCTTTCTTCTCTCTTGTATCTTCTTCCTTCTCTTCTGTCTTCCTTTTTTATTATCTTCTTTCTTCTCTCTTGTATCTTCTTTCTTCTCTTCTGTCTTCATTCTATATTCTCTTCTTTCTTATCTCTTGTATCTTCTTTCTTCTCTTCTGTCTTCATTCTATATTCTCTTCTTTCTTCTCTCTTGTATCTTCTGTCTTCTCTTCTGTCTTCATTCTATATTCTCTTCTTTCTACTCTCTTGTATCTTCTTTCTTCTCTTCTGTCTTCATTCTGTATTCTCTTCTTTCTTCTCTCTTGTATCTTCTTTCTTCTTTTCTGTCTTCATTCTATATTCTCTTCTTTCTTCTCTCTTGTATCTTCTTTCTTCTCTTCTGTCTTCATTCTATATTCTCTTCTTTCTTCTCTCTTCGATCTTCTTTCTTCTCTTCTGTCTTCATTCTATATTCTCTTCTTTCTTCTCTCTTGTATCTTCTATCTTCTTTTCTGTCTTCATTCTGTATTCTCTTCTTTCTTCTCTCTTGGATCTTCTTATTTCTCTTCTGTCTTCCTTTTTTATTATCTTCTTTCTTCTCTCTTGTATCTTCTTTCTTCTCTTCTGTCTTCCTTTTATATTCTCTTATTTCTTCTCTCTTGTATCTTCTTCCTTCTCTTCTGTCTTCCTTTTTTATTATCTTCTTTCTTCTCTCTTGTATCTTCTTTCTTCTCTTCTGTCTTCATTCTATATTCTCTTCTTTCTTCTCTCTTGTATCTTCTTTCTTCTCCTTCTGTCTTCATTCAATATTCTCTTCTTTCTTCTCTCTTTTGGATCTTCTGTCTTCTCTTCTGTCTTCATTCTATATTCTCTTCTTTCTTCTCTCTTGTATCTTCTTTCTTCTCTTCTGTCTTCATTCTATATTCTCTTCTTTCTTCTCTCTTCGATTTTCTTTCTTCTCTTCTGTCTTCATTCTATATTCTCTTCTTTCTTCTCTCTTGGATCTTCTGTCTTCTCTTCTGTCTTCATTCTGTATTCTCTTCTTTCTTCTCTCTTGTATCTTCTTCCTTATTTTCTGTCTTCATTGTATATTCTCTTCTTTCTTCTCTCATGGATCTTCTGTCTTCTCTTCTGTCTTCATTCTATATTCTCTTCTTTCTTCTCTCTTGTATCTTCTTTCTTCTACTTCTGTCTTCATTCTATATTCTCTTCTTTCTTCTCTCTTGGATCTTCTTTCTTCTACTTCTGTCTTCATTCTGTATTATCTTCTTTCTTCTCTCTTGTATCTTCTGTCTTCTCTTCTGTCTTCATTCTATATTCTCTTCTTTCTACTCTCTTGTATCTTCTTTCTTCTCTTCTGTCTTCATTCTGTATTCTCTTCTTTCTTGTCTCTTGTATCTTCTTTCTTCTTTTCTGTCTTCATTCTATATTCTCTTCTTTCTTCTCTCTTGTATCTTCTTTCTTCTCTTCTGTCTTCATTCTATATTCTCTTCTTTCTTCTCTCTTCGATCTTCTTTCTTCTCTTCTGTCTTCATTCTATATTCTCTTCTTTCTTCTCTCTTGTATCTTCTATCTTCTTTTCTGTCTTCATTCTGTATTCTCTTCTTTCTTCTCTCTTGGATCTTCTTATTTCTCTTCTGTCTTCCTTTTTTATTATCTTCTTTCTTCTCTCTTGTATCTTCTTTCTTCTCTTCTGTCTTCCTTCTATACTCTCTTCTTTCTTCTCTCTTGGATCTTCTTTCTTCTCGTCTGTTTTCCTTCTATATTCTCTTCTTTCTTCTCTCTTGTATCTTCTTCCTTCTCTTCTGTCTTCCTTTTATATTCTCTTATTTCTTCTCTCTTGTATCTTCTTCCTTCTCTTCTGTCTTCCTTTTTTATTATCTTCTTTCTTCTCTCTTGTATCTTCTTTCTTCTCTTCTGTCTTCATTCTATATTCTCTTCTTTCTTCTCTCTTGTATCTTCTTTCTTCTCTTCTGTCTTCATTCTATATTCTCTTCTTTCTTATCTCTTGTATCTTCTTCCTTCTCTTCTGTCTTCATTCTATATTCTCTTCTTTCTTCTCTCTTCGATCTTCTTTCTTCTCTTCTGTCTCCATTCTATATTCTCTTCTTTCTTCTCTCTTGTATCTTCTGTCTTCTCTTCTGTCTTCATTCTATATTTTCTTCGTTCTACTCTCTTGTATCTTCTTTCTTCTCTTCTGTCTTCATTCTGTATTCTCTTCTTTCTTCTCTCTTGTATCTTCTTTCTTCCTTTCTGTCTTCATTCTATATTCTCTTCTTTCTTCTCTCTTGTATCTTCTTTCTTCTCTTCTGTGTTCATTCTATATTCTCTTCTTTCTTCTCTCTTCGATCTTCTTTCTTCTCTTCTGTCTTCATTCTATATTCCCCTCTTTCTTCTCTCTTGTATCTTCTATCTTCTTTTCTGTCTTCATTCTGTATTCTCTTCTTTCTTCTCTCTTGGATCTTCTTCCTTCTCTTCTGTCTTCCTTTTTTATTATCTTCTTTCTTCTCTCTTGTATCTTCTTTCTTCTCTTCTGTCTTCCTTCTATACTCTCTTCTTTCTTCTCTCTTGGATCTTCTTTCTTCTCGTCTGTCTTCCTTCTATATTCTCTTCTTTCTTCTCTCTTGTATCTTCTTCCTTCTCTTCTGTCTTCCTTTTATATTCTCTTATTTCTTCTCTCTTGTATCTTCTTCCTTCTCTTCTGTCTTCCTTTTTTATTATCTTCTTTCTTCTCTCTTGTATCTTCTTTCTTCTCTTCTGTCTTCATTCTATATTCTCTTCTTTCTTCTCTCTTGTATCTTCTTCCTTCTCTTCTGTCTTCCTTTTTTATTATCTTCTTTCTTCTCTCTTATATCTTCTTTCTTCTCTTCTGTCTTCATTCTATATTCTCTTCTTTCTTCTCTCTTGGATCTTCTTCCTTCTACTTCTGCCTTCATTCTATATTCTCTTCTGTCTTCTCTCTTGTATCTTCTTTCTTCTCCTTCTGTCTTCATTCAATATTCTCTTCCTTCTTCTGTCTTTTGGATCTTCTGTCTTCTCTTCTGTCTTCATTCTATATTCTCTTCTTTCTTCTCTCTTGTATCTTCTTTCTTCTCTTCTGTCTTCATTCTACATTCTCTTCTTTCTTCTCTCTTCGATCTTCTTTCTTCTCTTCTGTCTTCATTCTATATTCTCTTCTTTCTTCTCTCTTGGATCTTCTGTCTTCTCTTCTGTCTTCATTCTGTATTCTCTTCTTTCTTCTCTCTTGTATCTTCTTCCTTATCTTCTGTCTTCATTGTATATTCTCTTCTTTCTTCTCTCATGGATCTTCTGTCTTCTCTTCTGTCTTCATTCTATATTCTCTTCTTTCTTCTCTCTTGTATCTTCTTTCTTCTACTTCTGTCTTCATTCTATATTCTCTTCTTTCTTCTCTCTTGGATCTTCTTTCTTCTCTTCTGTCTTCATTCTATATTCTCTTCTTTCTTCTCTCTTGTATCTTCTGTCTTCTCTTCTGTCTTCATTCTATATTCTCTTCTTTCTTCTCTCTTGTAACTTCTGTCTTCTCTTCTGTCTTCATTCTATATTCTCTTCTTTCTTCTCTCTTGTATCTTCTTTCTTCTCTTCTGTCTTCATTCTATATTCTCTTCTTTCTTCTCTCTTGCATCTTCTGTCTTCTCTTCTGTCTTCATTCTATATTCTCTTCTTTCTTGTCTCTTGTATCTTCTTCCTTATCTTCTGTCTTCCTTCTATATTCTCTTCTTTCTTCTCTCTTGTATCTTCTTTCTTCTCTTCTGTCTTCCTTCTATATTCTCTTCTGTCTTATCTCTTGTATCTTCTTCCTTCTCTTCTGTCTTCCTTTTATATTCTCTTATTTCTTCTCTCTTGTATCTTCTTTCTTCTCTTCTGTCTTCCTTTTTTATTATCTTCTTTCTTCTCTCTTGTATCTTCTTTCTTCTCTTCTGTCTTCATTCTATATTCTCTTCTTTCTTATGTCTTGTATCTTCTTCCTTCTATTCTGTTTTCATTCTATATTCTCTTCTTTCTTCTCTCTTGGATCTTCTTTCTTCTCTTCTGTCTTCATTCTATATTCTCTTCTTTCTTCTCTCTTGTATCTTCTTCCTTCTCTTCTGTCTTCCTTTTTTATTATCTTCTTTCTTCTCTCTTGTATCTTCTTTATTCTCTTCTGTCTTCATTCTATATTCTCTTCTTTCTTATCTCTTGTATCTTCTTTCTTCTCTTCTGTCTTCATTCTATATTCTCTTCTTTCTTCTCTCTTGTATCTTCTGTCTTCTCTTCTGTCTTCATTCTATATTCTCTTCTTTCTACTCTCTTGTATCTTCTTTCTTCTCTTCTGTCTTCATTCTGTATTCTCTTCTTTCTTCTCTCTTGTATCTTCTTTCTTCTTTTCTGTCTTCATTCTATATTCTCTTCTTTCTTCTCTCTTGTATCTTCTTTCTTCTCTTCTGTCTTCATTCTATATTCTCTTCTTTCTTCTCTCTTCGATCTTCTTTCTTCTCTTCTGTCTTCATTCTATATTCTCTTCTTTCTTCTCTCTTGTATCTTCTATCTTCTTTTCTGTCTTCATTCTGTATTCTCTTCTTTCTTCTCTCTTGGATCTTCTTATTTCTCTTCTGTCTTCCTTTTATATTCTCTTCTTTCTTCTCTCTTGTATCTTCTTTCTTCTCCTTCTGTCTTCATTCAATATTCTCTTCTTTCTTCTCTCTTTTGGATCTTCTGTCTTCTCTTCTGTCTTTATTCTATATTCTCTTCTTTCTTCTCTCTTGGATCTTCTTTCTTCTCTTCTGTCTTCATTCTATATTCTCTTCTTTCTTCTCTCTTGTATCTTCTTCCTTCTCTTCTGTCTTCATTTTATATTCTCTTCTTTCTTCTCTCTTGGATCTTCTGTCTTCTCTTCTGTCTTCATTCTATATTCTCTTCTTTCTTCTCTCTTGTATCTGCTGTCTTTTCTTCTGTCTTCATTCTATATTCTCTTCTTTCTTCTCTCTTGTATCTTCTGTCTTCTCTTCTGTCTTCATTCTATATTCTCTTCTTTCTTCTCTCTTGTATCTTCTTCCTTCTCTTCTGTCTTCATTCTATATTCTCTTCTTTCTTCTCTCTTGGATCTTCTTTCTTCTCTTCTGTCTTCATTCTATATTCTCTTCTTTCTTCTCTCTTGTATCTTCTGTCTTTTCTTCTGTCTTCATTCTATATTCCCTTCTTTCTTCTCTCTTGTATCTTCTTTCTTCTCTTCTGTCTTCATTCTATATTCTCTTCTTTCTTCTCTCTTGGATCTTCTTTCTTCTCTTCTGTTTTCATTCTGTATTCTCTTCTTTGTTCTCTTCTGTCTTCCTTCTGTATTCTCTTCTTTCTTCTCTCTTGTATCTTCTGTCTTCTCTTCTGTCTTCATTCTATATTCTCTTCTTTCTTCTCTCTTGTATCTTCTGTCTTTTCTTCTGTCTTCATTCTATATTCCCTTCTTTCTTCCCTCTTGTATCTTCTTTCTTCTCTTCTGTCTTCATTCTATATTCTCTTCTTTCTTCTCTCTTGGATCTTCTGTCTTCTCTTCTGTCTTCATTCTGTATTCTCTTCTTTCTTCTCTCTTGGATTTTCTTTCTTCTCTTCTGTCTTCATTCTATAATCTCTTCTTTCTTCTCTCTCGTATCTTCTGTATTCTCTTCTGTCTTCATTCTATATTCTCTTCTTTCTTCTCTCTTGTATCTTCTTCCTTCTCTTCTGTCTTCATTCTATATTCTCTTCTTTCTTCTCTCTTGTATCTTCTGTCTTCATTCTATATTCTCTTCTTTCTTCTCTCTTGTATCTTCTTTCTTCTCTTCTGTCTTCATTCTATATTCTCTTCTTTCTTCTCTCTTGGATCTTCTTTCTTCTCTTCTGTTTTCATTCTATATTCTCTTCTTTCTACTCTCTTGTATCTTCTGTCTTCTCTTCTGTCTTCATTCTATATTCTCTTCTTTCTTCTCTATTGTATCTTCTGTTTTCTCTTCTGTCTTCATTCTATGTTCTCTTCTTTCTTCTCTCTTGTATCTTCTTTCTTCTCTTCTGTCTTCATTCTATATTCTCTTCTTTCTTCTCTCTTGTATCTTCTGTCTTCTCTTCTGTCTTCATTCTATATTCTCTTCTTTCTTCTCTCTTGGATCTTCTTTCTTCTCTTCTGTCTTCATTGTATATTCTCTTCTTTCTTCTCTTTTGGATCTTCTTTCTTCTCTTCTGTCTTCATTCTATATTCTCTTCTTTCTTCTCTCTTGGATCTTCTTTCTTCTCTTTTGTCTTCATTCTATAGTCTCTTCTTTCTTCTCTATTGGATCTTCTTTCTTCTCTTCTGTCTTCATTCTGTATTCTCTTCTTTCTTCTCTCTTGTATCTTCTGTCTTCATTCTATATTCTCTTCTTTCTTCTCTCTTGTATCTTCTTCCTTCTTTTCTGTCTTCATTCTGTATTCTCTTCTTTCTTCTCTCTTGTATCTTCTTTCTTCTCTTCTGTCTTCATTCTATATTCTCTTCTTTCTTCTCTCTAGGATCTTCTGTCTTCTCTTCTCTCTTCATTCTATATTCTCTTCTTTCTTCTCTCTTGTATCTTCTTCCTTCTCTTCTGTCTTCATTCTATATTCTCTTCTTTCTTCTCTCTTGTATCTTCTTCGTTCTCTTCTGTCTTCATTCTATATTCTCTTCTTTCTTCTCTCTTGGATCTTCTTCCTTCTCTTCTGTCTTCATTCTGTATTCTCTTCTTTCTTCTCTCTTGGATCTTCTTTCTTCTCTTCTGTCTTCATTCTATATTCTCTTCTTTCTTCTCTCTTGGACCTTCTTTCTTCTCTTTCTGTCTTCCTGTTAAATTCTCTTATTTCTTCTCTCCTGTATCTTCTTCCTTCTCTTCTGTCTTCCTTCTGTATTATTTTCTTTCTTCTCTCTCGTATCTTCTTTCTTCTCTTCTGTCTTCATTCTGTATTGTCTTCTTTCTTCTCTCTCGTATCTTCTTTCTTCTCTTCTGTCTTCATTCTGTATTCTCTTATTTCTTCTCTCTTGAATCTTCTTTTTTCTCCTTCTGTCTTCATTCTATATTCTCTTCTTTCTTCTCTCTTGGATCTTCTTCTCTCTCTTCTGTCTTCGTTCTATATTCTCTTCTTTCTTCTCTCTTGCATCTTCTGTCTTCTCTTCTGTCTTCATTCTATATTCTCTTCTTTCTTCTCTCTTGGATCTTCTGTCTACTCTTCTCTCTTCATTCTATATTCTCTTCTTTCTTCTCTCTTGTATCTTCTTCCTTCTCTTCTGTTTTCATTCTATATTCTCTTCTTTCTTCTCTCTTGTATCTTCTTTCTTCTCTTCTGTCTTCATTCTATATTCTCTTCTTTCTTCTCTCTTGGATCTTCTTTCTTCTCTTCTGTTTTCATTCTATATTCTCTTCTTTCTACTCTCTTGTATCTTCTGTCTTCTCTTCTGTCTTCATTCTATATTCTCTTCTTTCTTCTCTATTGTATCTTCTGTCTTCTCTTCTGTCTTCATTCTATGTTCTCTTCTTTCTTCTCTCTTGTATCTTCTTTCTTCTCTTCTGTCTTCATTCTATATTCTCTTCTTTCTTCTCTCTTGGATCTTCTGTCTTCTCTTCTGTCTTCTTTCTATATTCTCTTCTTTCTTCTCTCTTGGATCTTCTTTCTTCTCTTCTGTCTTCATTGTATGTTCTCTTCTTTCTTCTCTTTTGGATCTTCTTTCTTCTCTTCTGTCTTCATTCTATATTCTCTTCTTTCTTCTCTCTTGGATCTTCTTTCTTCTCTTCTGTCTTCATTCTGTATTCTCTTCTTTCTTCTCTCTTGTATCTTCTGTCTTCTCTTCTGTCTTCATTCTATATTCTCTTCTTTCTTCTCTCTTGTATCTTCTTCCTTCTCTTCTGTCTTCATTCTGTATTCTCTTCTTTCTTCTCTCTTGTATCTTCTTTCTTCTCTTCTGTCTTCATTCTATATTCTCTTCTTTCTTCTCTCTTGGATCTTCTGTCTTCTCTTCTCTCTTCATTGTATATTCTCTTCTTTCTTCTCTCTTGTATCTTCTTCCTTCTCTTCTGTCTTCATTCTATATTCTCTTCTTTCTTCTCTCTTGTATCTTCTTCGTTCTCTTCTGTCTTCATTCTATATTCTCTTCTTTCTTCTCTCTTGGATCTTCTTTCTTCTCTTCTGTCTTCATTCTATATTCTCTTCTTTCTTCTCTCTTGTATCTTCTTCCTTCTCTTCTGTCTTCATTCTGTATTCTCTTCTTTCTTCTCTCTAGTATCTTCTTTCTTCTCTTCTGTCTTCATTCTATATTCTCTTGTTTCTTCTCTCTTGGATCTTCTGTCTTCTCTTCTCTCTTCATTCTATATTCTCTTCTTTCTTCTCTCTTGTATCTTCTTCCTTTTCTTCTGTCTTCATTCTATATTCTCTTCTTTCTTCTCTCTTGTATCTTCTTCGTTCTCTTCTGTCTTCATTCTATATTCTCTTCTTTCTTCTCTCTTGGATCTTCTTTCTTCTCTTCTGTCTTCATTCTATATTCTCTTCTTTCTTCTATCTTGTATCTTCTTTCTTCTCTTCTGTCTTCATTCTATATTCACTTCTTTCTTCTCTCTTGTATCTTCTTCCTTTTCTTCTGTCTTCATTCTATATTCTCTTCTTTCTTCTCTCTTGTATCTTCTGTCTTTCCTTCTGTCTTCATTCTATATTCTCTTCTTTCTTCTCTCTTGTATCTTCTTTCTTCTCTTCTGTCTTCATTCTATATTCTCTTCTTTCTTCTCTCTTGTATTTTCTGTCTTTTCTTCTGTCTTCATTCTATATTCTCTTCTTTCTTCTCTCTTGTATCTTCTGTCTTCTCTTCTGTCTTCATTCTATATTCTCTTCTTTCTTCTCTCTCGTATCTTCTGTCTTCTCTTCTGTCTTCATTCTATATTCTCTTCTTTCTTCTCTCTTGGATCTTCTGTCTTCTCTTCTGTCTTCATTCTGTATTCTCTTCTTTCTTCTCTCTTGGATCTTCTGTCTTCTCTTCTGTCTTCATTCTATATTCTCTTCTTTCTTCTCTCTTGTATCTTCTGTCTTCTCTTCTGCCTTCATTCTATATTCTCTTCTTTCTTCTCTCTTGTATCTTCTTCCTTCTCTTCTGTCTTCATTCTATATTCTCCTCTTTCTTCTCTCTTGGATCTTCTGTCTTCTCTTCTGCCTTCATTCTATATTCTCTTCTTTCTTCCTCTTGTATCTTCTTCCTTCTCTTCTGCCTTCATTCTATATTCTCTTCTTTCTTCTCTCTTGTATCTTCTGTCTTCTCTTCTGTCTTCATTCTATATTCTCTTCTTTCTTCTCTCTTGTTTCTTCTTCTTTCTCTTCTGTCTTCATTCTATATTCTCTTCTTTCTTCTCTCTTGTATCTTCTGTCTTCATTCTATATTCTCTTCTTTCTTCTCTCTTGTATCTTCTGTCTTCTCTTCTGTCTTCATTCTGTATTCTCTTCTTTCTTCTCTCTTGGATTTTCTTTCTTCTCTTCTGTCTTCATTCTATATTCTCTTCTTTCTTCTCTCTTGTATCTTCTTTCTTCTCTTCTGTCTTCATTCTATATTCTCTTCTTTCTTCTCTCTTGTATCTTCTTTTTTCTCTTCTGTCTTCATTCTGTATTGTCTTCTTTCTTCTCTCTTGGATCTTCTTTCTTCTCTTCTGTCTTCATTCTATATTCTCTTATTTCTTCTCTCTTGTATCTTCTTCCTTCTCTTCTGTCTTCCTTCTATATTCTCTTATTTCTTCTCTCTTGAATCTTCTTTTTTTTCCTTCTGTCTTCATTCTATATTCTCTTCTTTCTTCTCTCTTGGATCTTCTTCTCTCTCTTCTGTCTTCATTCTGTATTATCTTATTTCTTCTCTCTTGGATCTTCTTTCTTCTCTTCTGTCTTCATTCTATATTCTCTTCATTCTTCTCTCTTGTATCTTCTGTCTTTTCTTCTGTCTTCATTCTATATTCTCTTCTTTCTTCTCTCTTGTATCTTCTTTCTTCTCTTCTGTTTTCATTCTATATTCTCTTCTTTCTTCTCTCTTGGATCTTCTTTCTTCTCTTCTGTCTTCATTCTATATTCTCTTCTTTCTTCTCTCTTGTATTTTCTGTCTTTTCTTCTGTCTTCATTCTATATTCTCTTCTTTCTTCTCTCTTGTATCTTCTGTCTTCTCTTCTGTCTTCATTCTATATTCTCTTCTTTCTTCTCTCTCGTATCTTCTGTCTTCATTCTATATTCTCTTCTTTCTTCTCTCTTGGATCTTCTGTCTTCTCTTCTGTCTTAATTCTGTATTCTCTTCTTTCTTCTCTCTTGGATCTTCTGTCTTCTCTTCTGTCTTCATTCTATAGTCTCTTCTTTCTTCTCTCTTGGATCTTCTTCCTTCTCTTCTGTCTTCATTCTGTATTCTCTTCTTTCTTCTCTCTTGGATCTTCTTCCTTCTCTTCTGTCTTCAATCTGTATTCTCTTCTTTCATCTCTCTTGGATCTTCTTTCTTCTCTTCTGTCTTCACTCTATATTCTCTTCTTTCTTCTCTCTTGGACCTTCTTTCTTCTCCTTCTGTCTTCCTTTTATATTCTCTTATTTCTTCTCTCTTGTATCTTCTTCCTTCTCTTCTGTCTTCCTTCTGTATTATCTTCTTTCTTCTCTCTCGTATCTTCTTTCTTCTCTTCTGTCTTCATTCTGTATTGTCTTCTTTCTTCTCTCTTGGATCTTCTTTCTTCTCTTCTGTCTTCATTCTATATTCTCTTCTTTCTACTCTCTTGTATCTTCTGTCTTCTCTTCTGTCTTCATTCTATATTCTCTTCTTTCTTCTCTCTTGGATCTTCTGTCTTCTCTTCTGTCTTCATTCTGTATTCTCTTCTTTCTTCTCTCTTGTATCTTCTTCCTTCTCTTCTGTCTTCCTTCTATATTCTCTTATTTCTTCTCTCTTGTATCTTCTTTCTTCTCTTCTGTCTTCATTCTATATTCTCTTCTTTCTTCTCTCTTGGATCTTCTTTCTTCTCTTCTGTTTTCATTCTGTATTCTCTTCTTTCTTCTCTTCTTTCTTCCTTCTGTATTCTCTTCTTTCTTCTCTCTTGTATCTTCTGTCTTCTCTTCTGTCTTCATTCTATATTCTCTTCTTTCTTCTCTCTTGTATCTTCTGTCTTTTCTTCTGTCTTCATTCTATATTCCCTTCTTTCTTCCCTCTTGTATCTTCTTTCTTCTCTTCTGTCTTCATTCTATATTCTCTTCTTTCTTCTCTCTTGTATCTTCTGTCTTCTCTTCTGCCTTCATTCTATATTCTCTTCTTTCTTCTCTCTTGTATCTTCTTCCTTCTCTTCTGTCTTCATTCTATATTCTCCTCTTTCTTCTCTCTTGGATCTTCTGTCTTCTCTTATGCCTTCATTCTATATTCTCTTCTTTCTTCCTCTTGTATCTTCTTCCTTCTCTTCTGCCTTCATTCTATATTCTCTTCTTTCTTCTCTCTTGTATCTTCTGTCTTCTCTTCTGTCTTCATTCTATATTCTCTTCTTTCTTCTCTCTTGTTTCTTCTTCTTTCTCTTCTGTCTTCATTCTATATTCTCTTCTTTCTTCTCTCTTGTATCTTCTGTCTTCATTCTATATTCTCTTCTTTCTTCTCTCTTGTATCTTCTGTCTTCTCTTCTGTCTTCATTCTGTATTCTCTTCTTTCTTCTCTCTTGGATTTTCTTTCTTCTCTTCTGTCTTCATTCTATATTCTCTTCTTTCTTCTCTCTTGTATCTTCTTTCTTCTCTTCTGTCTTCATTCTATATTCTCTTCTTTCTTCTCTCTTGTATCTTCTTTTTTCTCTTCTGTCTTCATTCTGTATTGTCTTCTTTCTTCTCTCTTGGATCTTCTTTCTTCTCTTCTGTCTTCATTCTATATTCTCTTATTTCTTCTCTCTTGTATCTTCTTCCTTCTCTTCTGTCTTCCTTCTATATTCTCTTATTTCTTCTCTCTTGAATCTTCTTTTTTCTCCTTCTGTCTTCATTCTATATTCTCTTCTTTCTTCTCTCTTGGATCTTCTTCTCTCTCTTCTGTCTTCATTCTGTATTATCTTATTTCTTCTCTCTTGGATCTTCTTTCTTCTCTTCTGTCTTCATTCTATATTCTCTTCATTCTTCTCTCTTGTATCTTCTGTCTTTTCTTCTGTCTTCATTCTATATTCTCTTCTTTCTTCTCTCTTGTATCTTCTTTCTTCTCTTCTGTTTTCATTCTATATTCTCTTCTTTCTTCTCTCTTGGATCTTCTTTCTTCTCTTCTGTCTTCATTCTATATTCTCTTCTTTCTTCTCTCTTGTATTTTCTGTCTTTTCTTCTGTCTTCATTCTATATTCTCTTCTTTCTTCTCTCTTGTATCTTCTGTCTTCTCTTCTGTCTTCATTCTATATTCTCTTCTTTCTTCTCTCTCGTATCTTCTGTCTTCATTCTATATTCTCTTCTTTCTTCTCTCTTGGATCTTCTGTCTTCTCTTCTGTCTTAATTCTGTATTCTCTTCTTTCTTCTCTCTTGGATCTTCTGTCTTCTCTTCTGTCTTCATTCTATAGTCTCTTCTTTCTTCTCTCTTGGATCTTCTTCCTTCTCTTCTGTCTTCATTCTGTATTCTCTTCTTTCTTCTCTCTTGGATCTTCTTCCTTCTCTTCTGTCTTCAATCTGTATTCTCTTCTTTCATCTCTCTTGGATCTTCTTTCTTCTCTTCTGTCTTCACTCTATATTCTCTTCTTTCTTCTCTCTTGGACCTTCTTTCTTCTCCTTCTGTCTTCCTTTTATATTCTCTTATTTCTTCTCTCTTGTATCTTCTTCCTTCTCTTCTGTCTTCCTTCTGTATTATCTTCTTTCTTCTCTCTCGTATCTTCTTTCTTCTCTTCTGTCTTCATTCTGTATTCTCTTCTTTCTTCTCTCTTGTATCTTCTTCCTTCTCTTCTGTCTTCCTTCTATATTCTCTTATTTCTTCTCTCTTGTATCTTCTTTCTTCTCTTCTGTCTTCATTCTATATTCTCTTCTTTCTTCTCTCTTGGATCTTCTTTCTTCTCTTCTGTTTTCATTCTGTATTCTCTTCTTTCTTCTCTTCTTTCTTCCTTCTGTATTCTCTTCTTTCTTCTCTCTTGTATCTTCTGTCTTCTCTTCTGTCTTCATTCTATATTCTCTTCTTTCTTCTCTCTTGTATCTTCTGTCTTTTCTTTTGTCTTCATTCTATATTCCCTTCTTTCTTCCCTCTTGTATCTTCTTTCTTCTCTTCTGTCTTCATTCTATATTCTCTTCTTTCTTCTCTCTTGGATCTTCTGTCTTCTCTTCTGTCTTCATTCTGTATTCTCTTCTTTCTTCTCTCTTGGATTTTCTTTCTTCTCTTCTGTCTTCACTCTATAATCTCTTCTTTCTTCTCTCTCGTATCTTCTGTCTTCTCTTCTGTCTTCATTCTATATTCTCTTCTTTCTTCTCTCTTTTATCTTCTTCCTTCTCTTCTGTCTTCATTCTATATTCTCTTCTTTCTTCTCTCTTGTATCTTCTGTCTTCATTCTATATTCTCTTCTTTCTTCTCTCTTGTATCTTCTTTCTTCTCTTCTGTCTTCATTCTATATTCTCTTCTTTCTTCTCTCTTGGATCTTCTTTCTTCTCTTCTGTTTTCATTCTATATTCTCTTCTTTCTACTCTCTTGTATCTTCTGTCTTCTCTTCTGTCTTCATTCTATATTCTCTTCTTTCTTCTCTATTGTATCTTCTGTTTTCTCTTCTGTCTTCATTCTATGTTCTCTTCTTTCTTCTCTCTTGTATCTTCTTTCTTCTCTTCTGTCTTCATTCTATATTCTCTTCTTTCTTCTCTCTTGTATCTTCTGTCTTCTCTTCTGTCTTCATTCTATATTCTCTTCTTTCTTCTCTCTTGGATCTTCTTTCTTCTCTTCTGTCTTCATTGTATATTCTCTTCTTTCTTCTCTTTTGGATCTTCTTTCTTCTCTTCTGTCTTCATTCTATATTCTCTTCTTTCTTCTCTCTTGGATCTTCTTTCTTCTCTTTTGTCTTCATTCTATAGTCTCTTCTTTCTTCTCTATTGGATCTTCTTTCGTCTCTTCTGTCTTCATTCTGTATTCTCTTCTTTCTTCTCTCTTGTATCTTCTGTCTTCATTCTATATTCTCTTCTTTCTTCTCTCTTGTATCTTCTTCCTTCTTTTCTGTCTTCATTCTGTATTCTCTTCTTTCTTCTCTCTTGTATCTTCTTTCTTCTCTTCTGTCTTCATTCTATATTCTCTTCTTTCTTCTCTCTTGTATCTTCTTCGTTCTCTTCTGTCTTCATTCTATATTCTCTTGTTTCTTCTCTCTTGGATCTTCTGTCTTCTCTCTTCATTCTATATTCTCTTCTTTCTTCTCTCTTGTATCTTCTTTCTTTTCTTCTGTCTTCATTCTATATTCTCTTCTTTCTTCTCTCTTGTATCTTCTTCCTTCTCTTCTGTCTTCATTCTATATTCTCTTCTTTCTTCTCTCTTGTATCTTCTTCGTTCTCTTCTGTATTCATTCTATATTCTCTTCTTTCTTCTCTCTTGGATCTTCTTTCTCCTCTTCTGTCTTCATTCTATATTCTCTTCTTTCTTCTCTCTTGTATCTTCTTCCTTCTCTTCTGTCTATATTCTGTATTCTCTTCCTTCTTCTCTCTTGTATCTTCTTTCTTCTCTTCTGTCTTCATTCTATATTCTCTTGTTTCTTCTCTCTTGGATCTTCTGTCTTCTCTCTTCATTCTATATTCTCTTCTTTCTTCTCTCTTGTATCTTCTTCCTTTTCTTCTGTCTTCATTCTATATTCTCTTCTTTCTTCTCTCTTGTATCTTCTGTCTTTCCTTCTGTCTTCATTCTATATTCTCTTCTTTCTTCTCTCTTGTATCTTCTTTCTTCTCTTCTGTCTTCATTCTATATTCTCTTCTTTCTTCTATCTTGTATTTTCTGTCTTTTCTTCTGTCTTCATTCTATATTCTCTTCTTTCTTCTCTCTTGTATCTTCTGTCTTCTCTTCTGTCTTCATTCTATATTCTCTTCTTTCTTCTCTCTTGTATCTTCTGTCTTCTCTTCTGTCTTCATTCTATATTCTCTTCTTTCTTCTCTCTCGTATCTTCTGTCTTCTCTTCTGTCTTCATTCTATATTCTCTTCTTTCTTCTCTCTTGGATCTTCTGTCTTCTCTTCTGTCTTCATTCTGTATTCTCTTCTTTCTTCTCTCTTGGATCTTCTGTCTTCTCTTCTGTCTTCATTCTATAATCTCTTCTTTCTTCTCTCTCGTATCTTCTGTCTTCTCTTCTGTCTTCATACTATATTCTCTTCTTTATTCTCTTTTGGATCTTCTTTCTTCTCTTCTGTCTTCATTCTGTATTCTCTTCTTTCTTCTCTCTTGGATCTTCTTTCTACTTCTTCTGTCTTCATTCTATATTTTCTTCTTTCTTCTCTCTCGTATCTTCTTTCTTCTCTTCTGCCTTCATTCTGTATTTTCTTCTTTCTTCTCTCTTGTATCTTCTTCCTTCTCTTCTGTCTTCATTCTGTATTCTCTTCTTTCTTCTCTCTTGGATCTTCTTTCTTCTCTTCTGTCTTTATTCTATATTCTCTTCTTTCTTCTCTCTTGGATCGTCTTTGTTCTCTTCTGTTTTCATTCTATATTCTCTTCTTTCTTATCTCTTGTATCTTCTGTCTTCATTCTGTCTTCATTCTATATTATCTTCTTTCTTCTCTCTTGGATCTTCTTTCTTCTCTTCTGTCTTCATTCTATATTCTCTTCTTTCTTCTCTCTTGGATCTTCTGTCTTCTCTTCTGCCTTCATTCTATATTCTCTTCTTTCTTCTCTCTTGTATCTTCATTCTTCTCTTCTGTCTTCATTCTGTATTCTCTTCTTTCTTCTCACTTGGATCTTCTTCCTTCTCTTCTGTCTTCATTCTGTATTCTCTTCTTTCTTCTCTCTTGGATCTTCTTTCTTCTCTTCTGTCTTCATTCTATATTCTCTTCTTTCTTCTCTCTTGGACCTTCTTTCTTCTCTTTCTGTCTTCCTGTTAAATTCTCTTATTTCTTCTCTCCTGTATCTTCTTCCTTCTCTTCTGTCTTCCTTCTGTATTATTTTCTTTCTTCTCTCTCGTATCTTCTTTCTTCTCTTCTGTCTTCATTCTGTATTGTCTTCTTTCTTCTCTCTCGTATCTTCTTTCTTCTCTTCTGTCTTCATTCGGTATTCTCTTATTTCTTCTCTCTTGAATCTTCTTTTTTCTCCTTCTGTCTTCATTCTATATTCTCTTCTTTCTTCTCTCTTGGATCTTCTTCTCTCTCTTCTGTCTTCGTTCTATATTCTCTTCTTTCTTCTCTCTTGCATCTTCTGTCTTCTCTTCTGTCTTCATTCTATATTCTCTTCTTTCTTCTCTCTTGGATCTTCTGTCTACTCTTCTCTCTTCATTCTATATTCTCTTCTTTCTTCTCTCTTGTATCTTCTTCCTTCTCTTCTGTCTTCATTCTATATTCTCTTCTTTCTTCTCTCTTGTATCTTCTTTCTTCTCTTCTGTCTTCATTCTATATTCTCTTCTTTCTTCTCTCTTGGATCTTCTTTCTTCTCTTCTGTTTTCATTCTATATTCTCTTCTTTCTACTCTCTTGTATCTTCTGTCTTCTCTTCTGTCTTCATTCTATATTCTCTTCTTTCTTCTCTATTGTATCTTCTGTCTTCTCTTCTGTCTTCATTCTATGTTCTCTTCTTTCTTCTCTCTTGTATCTTCTTTCTTCTCTTCTGTCTTCATTCTATATTCTCTTCTTTCTTCTCTCTTGGATCTTCTGTCTTCTCTTCTGTCTTCTTTCTATATTCTCTTCTTTCTTCTCTCTTGGATCTTCTTTCTTCTCTTCTGTCTTCATTGTATATTCTCTTCTTTCTTCTCTTTTGGATCTTCTTTCTTCTCTTCTGTCTTCATTCTATATTCTCTTCTTTCTTCTCTCTTGGATCTTCTTTCTTCTCTTCTGTCTTCATTCTGTATTCTCTTCTTTCTTCTCTCTTGTATCTTCTGTCTTCTCTTCTGTCTTCATTCTATATTCTCTTCTTTCTTCTCTCTTGTATCTTCTTCCTTCTCTTCTGTCTTCATTCTGTATTCTCTTCTTTCTTCTCTCTTGTATCTTCTTTCTTCTCTTCTGTCTTCATTCTATATTCTCTTCTTTCTTCTCTCTTGGATCTTCTGTCTTCTCTTCTCTCTTCATTGTATATTCTCTTCTTTCTTCTCTCTTGTATCTTCTTCCTTCTCTTCTGTCTTCATTCTATATTCTCTTCTTTCTTCTCTCTTGTATCTTCTTCGTTCTCTTCTGTCTTCATTCTATATTCTCTTCTTTCTTCTCTCTTGGATCTTCTTTCTTCTCTTCTGTCTTCATTCTATATTCCCTTCTTTCTTCTCTCTTGTATCTTCTTCCTTCTCTTCTGTCTTCATTCTGTATTCTCTTCTTTCTTCTCTCTAGTATCTTCTTTCTTCTCTTCTGTCTTCATTCTATATTCTCTTGTTTCTTCTCTCTTGGATCTTCTGTCTTCTCTTCTCTCTTCATTCTATATTCTCTTCTTTCTTCTCTCTTGTATCTTCTTCCTTTTCTTCTGTCTTCATTCTATATTCTCTTCTTTCTTCTCTCTTGTATCTTCTTCGTTCTCTTCTGTCTTCATTCTATATTCTCTTCTTTCTTCTCTCTTGGATCTTCTTTCTTCTCTTCTGTCTTCATTCTATATTCTCTTCTTTCTTCTATCTTGTATCTTCTTTCTTCTCTTCTGTCTTCATTCTATATTCTCTTCTTTCTTCTCTCTTGTATCTTCTTCCTTTTCTTCTGTCTTCATTCTATATTCTCTTCTTTCTTCTCTCTTGTATCTTCTGTCTTTCCTTCTGTCTTCATTCTATATTCTCTTCTTTCTTCTCTCTTGTATCTTCTTTCTTCTCTTCTGTCTTCATTCTATATTCTCTTCTTTCTTCTCTCTTGTATTTTCTGTCTTTTCTTCTGTCTTCATTCTATATTCTCTTCTTTCTTCTCTCTTGTATCTTCTGTCTTCTCTTCTGTCTTCATTCTATATTCTCTTCTTTCTTCTCTCTTGTATCTTCTGTCTTCTCTTCTGTCTTCATTCTATATTCTCTTCTTTCTTCTCTCTCGTATCTTCTGTCTTCTCTTCTGTCTTCATTCTATATTCTCTTCTTTCTTCTCTCTTGGATCTTCTGTCTTCTCTTCTGTCTTCATTCTATAGTCTCTTCTTTCTTCTCTCTTGGATTTTCTTTCTTCTCTTCTGTCTTCATTCTATATTCTCTTCTTTCTTCTCTCTTGTATCTTCTTTCTTCTCTTCTGTCTTCATTCTATATTCTCTTCTTTCTTCTCTCTTGTATCTTCTTTTTTCTCTTCTGTCTTCATTCTGTATTGTCTTCTTTCTTCTCTCTTGGATCTTCTTTCTTCTCTTCTGTCTTCATTCTATATTCTCTTATTTCTTCTCTCTTGTATCTTCTTCCTTCTCTTCTGTCTTCCTTCTATATTCTCTTATTTCTTCTCTCTTGAATCTTCTTTTTTCTCCTTCTGTCTTCATTCTATATTCTCTTCTTTCTTCTCTCTTGGATCTTCTTCTCTCTCTTCTGTCTTCATTCTGTATTATCTTATTTCTTCTCTCTTGGATCTTCTTTCTTCTCTTCTGTCTTCATTCTATATTCTCTTCTTTCTTCTCTCTTGTATCTTCTGTCTTTTCTTCTGTCTTCATTCTATATTCTCTTCTTTCTTCTCTCTTGTATCTTCTTTCTTCTCTTCTGTTTTCATTCTATATTCTCTTCTTTCTTCTCTCTTGGATCTTCTTTCTTCTCTTCTGTCTTCATTCTATATTCTCTTCTTTCTTCTCTCTTGTATTTTCTGTCTTTTCTTCTGTCTTCATTCTATATTCTCTTCTTTCTTCTCTCTTGTATCTTCTGTCTTCTCTTCTGTCTTCATTCTATATTCTCTTCTTTCTTCTCTCTCGTATCTTCTGTCTTCATTCTATATTCTCTTCTTTCTTCTCTCTTGGATCTTCTGTCTTCTCTTCTGTCTTAATTCTGTATTCTCTTCTTTCTTCTCTCTTGGATCTTCTGTCTTCTCTTCTGTCTTCATTCTATAGTCTCTTCTTTCTTCTCTCTTGGATCTTCTTCCTTCTCTTCTGTCTTCATTCTGTATTCTCTTCTTTCTTCTCTCTTGGATCTTCTTCCTTCTCTTCTGTCTTCAATCTGTATTCTCTTCTTTCATCTCTCTTGGATCTTCTTTCTTCTCTTCTGTCTTCACTCTATATTCTCTTCTTTCTTCTCTCTTGGTCCTTCTTTCTTCTCCTTCTGTCTTCCTTTTATATTCTCTTATTTCTTCTCTCTTGTATCTTCTTCCTTCTCTTCTGTCTTCCTTCTGTATTATCTTCTTTCTTCTCTCTCGTATCTTCTTTCTTCTCTTCTGTCTTCATTCTGTATTGTCTTCTTTCTTCTCTCTTGGATCTTCTTTCTTCTCTTCTGTCTTCATTCTATATTCTCTTCTTTCTACTCTCTTGTATCTTCTGTCTTCTCTTCTGTCTTCATTCTATATTCTCTTCTTTCTTCTCTCTTGGATCTTCTGTCTTCTCTTCTGTCTTCATTCTGTATTCTCTTCTTTCTTCTCTCTTGTATCTTCTTCCTTCTCTTCTGTCTTCCTTCTATATTCTCTTCTTTCTTCTCTCTTGTATTTTCTGTCTTTTCTTCTGTCTTCATTCTATATTCTCTTCTTTCTTCTCTCTTGCATCTTCTGTCTTCTCTTCTGTCTTCATTCTATATTCTCTTCTTTCTTCTCTCTTGTATCTTCTGTCTTCTCTTCTGTCTTCATTCTATATTCTCTTCTTTCTTCTCTCTCGTATCTTCTGTCTTCTCTTCTGTCTTCATTCTATATTCTCTTCTTTCTTCTCTCTTGGATCTTCTGTCTTCTCTTCTGTCTTCATTCTGTATTCTCTTCTTTCTTCTCTCTTGGATCTTCTGTCTTCTCTTCTGTCTTCATTCTATATTCTCTTCTTTCTTCTCTCTTGTATCTTCTGTCTTCTCTTCTGCCTTCATTCTATATTCTCTTCTTTCTTCTCTCTTGTATCTTCTTCCTTCTCTTCTGTCTTCATTCTATATTCTCCTCTTTCTTCTCTCTTGGATCTTCTGTCTTCTCTTCTGCCTTCATTCTATATTCTCTTCTTTCTTCCTCTTGTATCTTCTTCCTTCTCTTCTGCCTTCATTCTATATTCTCTTCTTTCTTCTCTCTTGTATCTTCTGTCTTCTCTTCTGTCTTCATTCTATATTCTCTTCTTTCTTCTCTCTTGTTTCTTCTTCTTTCTCTTCTGTCTTCATTCTATATTCTCTTCTTTCTTCTCTCTTGTATCTTCTGTCTTCATTCTATATTCTCTTCTTTCTTCTCTCTTGTATCTTCTGTCTTCTCTTCTGTCTTCATTCTGTATTCTCTTCTTTCTTCTCTCTTGGATTTTCTTTCTTCTCTTCTGTCTTCATTCTATATTCTCTTCTTTCTTCTCTCTTGTATCTTCTTTCTTCTCTTCTGTCTTCATTCTATATTCTCTTCTTTCTTCTCTCTTGTATCTTCTTTTTTCTCTTCTGTCTTCATTCTGTATTGTCTTCTTTCTTCTCTCTTGGATCTTCTTTCTTCTCTTCTGTCTTCATTCTATATTCTCTTATTTCTTCTCTCTTGTATCTTCTTCCTTCTCTTCTGTCTTCCTTCTATATTCTCTTATTTCTTCTCTCTTGAATCTTCTTTTTTCTCCTTCTGTCTTCATTCTATATTCTCTTCTTTCTTCTCTCTTGGATCTTCTTCTCTCTCTTCTGTCTTCATTCTGTATTATCTTATTTCTTCTCTCTTGGATCTTCTTTCTTCTCTTCTGTCTTCATTCTATATTCTCTTCTTTCTTCTCTCTTGTATCTTCTGTCTTTTCTTCTGTCTTCATTCTATATTCTCTTCTTTCTTCTCTCTTGTATCTTCTTTCTTCTCTTCTGTTTTCATTCTATATTCTCTTCTTTCTTCTCTCTTGGATCTTCTTTCTTCTCTTCTGTCTTCATTCTATATTCTCTTCTTTCTTCTCTCTTGTATTTTCTGTCTTTTCTTCTGTCTTCATTCTATATTCTCTTCTTTCTTCTCTCTTGTATCTTCTGTCTTCTCTTCTGTCTTCATTCTATATTCTCTTCTTTCTTCTCTCTCGTATCTTCTGTCTTCATTCTATATTCTCTTCTTTCTTCTCTCTTGGATCTTCTGTCTTCTCTTCTGTCTTAATTCTGTATTCTCTTCTTTCTTCTCTCTTGGATCTTCTGTCTTCTCTTCTGTCTTCATTCTATAGTCTCTTCTTTCTTCTCTCTTGGATCTTCTTCCTTCTCTTCTGTCTTCATTCTGTATTCTCTTCTTTCTTCTCTCTTGGATCTTCTTCCTTCTCTTCTGTCTTCAATCTGTATTCTCTTCTTTCATCTCTCTTGGATCTTCTTTCTTCTCTTCTGTCTTCACTCTATATTCTCTTCTTTCTTCTCTCTTGGACCTTCTTTCTTCTCCTTCTGTCTTCCTTTTATATTCTCTTATTTCTTCTCTCTTGTATCTTCTTCCTTCTCTTCTGTCTTCCTTCTGTATTATCTTCTTTCTTCTCTCTCGTATCTTCTTTCTTCTCTTCTGTCTTCATTCTGTATTGTCTTCTTTCTTCTCTCTTGGATCTTCTTTCTTCTCTTCTGTCTTCATTCTATATTCTCTTCTTTCTACTCTCTTGTATCTTCTGTCTTCTCTTCTGTCTTCATTCTATATTCTCTTCTTTCTTCTCTCTTGGATCTTCTGTCTTCTCTTCTGTCTTCATTCTGTATTCTCTTCTTTCTTCTCTCTTGTATCTTCTTCCTTCTCTTCTGTCTTCCTTCTATATTCTCTTATTTCTTCTCTCTTGAATCTTCTTTTTTCTCCTTCTGTCTTCATTCTATAATCTCTTCTTTCTTCTCTCTTGGATCTTCTTCTCTCTCTTCTGTCTTCATTCTGTATTATCTTATTTCTTCTCTCTTGTATCTTCTGTCTTCTCTTCTGTCTTCGTTCTATAATCTCTTCCTTCTTCTCTCTTGGATCTTCTGTTTTCTCTCCTGTCTTCATTCTGTATTCTCTTCTTTCTTCTCTCTTGCATCTTCTCTCTTCTCTTCTGTCTTCATTCTATATTCTCTTCTTTCTTCTCTCTTGGATCTTCTTCCTTCACTCCTGTCTTCCTTCTATATTCTCTTATTTCTTCTCTCTTGAATCTTCTTTTTTCTCCTTCTGTCTTCATTCTATATTCTCTTCTTTCTTCTCTCTTGGATCTTCTTCTCTCTCTTCTGTCTTCATTCTGTATTATCTTCTTTCTTCTCTCTTGTATCTTCTGTCTTCTCTTCTATCTTCATTCTATATTCTCTTCTTTCTTCTCTCTTCTATCTTCTGTCTTCTCTCCTGTCTTCATTCTGTATTATCTTCTTTCTTCTCTCTTGTATCTTCTGTCTTCTCTTCTGTCTTCATTCTATAATCTCTTCTTTCTTCTCTTTTGCATCTTCTTTCTTCTCTTCTGTCTTCATTCTATATTCTCTTCTTTATTCTCTCTTGGATCTTCTTTCTTCTCTTCTGTCTTCATTCTATATTCTCTTCTTTCTTCTCTCTTGGATCTTCTGTCTTCTCTTCTGTCTTCATTCTGTATTTTCTTCTTTCTTCTCTCTTGGATTTTCTTTCTTCTCTTCTGTCTTCATTCTATATTCTCTTCTTTCTTCTCTCTTGTATCTTCTTTCTTCTCTTCTGTCTTCATTCTATATTCTCTTCTTTCTTCTCTCCTGTATTTTCTGTCTTTTCTTCTGTCTTCATTCTATATTCTCTTCTTTCTTCTCTCTTGTATCTTCTGTCTTCTCTTCTGTCTTCATTCTATATTCTCTTCTTTCTTCTCTCTCGTATCTTCTGTCTTCTCTTCTGTCTTCATTCTATATTCTCTTCTTTCTTCTCTCTTGGATCTTCTGTCTTCTCTTCTGTCTTCATTCTGTATTCTCTTCTTTCTTCTCTCTTGGATCTTCTGTCTTCTCTTCTGTCTTCATTCTATATTCTCTTCTTTCTTCTCTCTTGTATCTTCTGTCTTCTCTTCTGCCTTCATTCTATATTCTCTTCTTTCTTCTCTCTTGTATCTTCTTCCTTCTCTTCTGTCTTCATTCTATATTCTCCTCTTTCTTCTCTCTTGGATCTTCTGTCTTCTCTTCTGCCTTCATTCTATATTCTCTTCTTTCTTCCTCTTGTATCTTCTTCCTTCTCTTCTGCCTTCATTCTATATTCTCTTCTTTCTTCTCTCTTGTATCTTCTGTCTTCTCTTCTGTCTTCATTCTATATTCTCTTCTTTCTTCTCTCTTGTTTCTTCTTCTTTCTCTTCTGTCTTCATTCTATATTCTCTTCTTTCTTCTCTCTTGTATCTTCTGTCTTCATTCTATATTCTCTTCTTTCTTCTCTCTTGTATCTTCTGTCTTCTCTTCTGTCTTCATTCTGTATTCTCTTCTTTCTTCTCTCTTGGATTTTCTTTCTTCTCTTCTGTCTTCATTCTATATTCTCTTCTTTCTTCTCTCTTGTATCTTCTTTCTTCTCTTCTGTCTTCATTCTATATTCTCTTCTTTCTTCTCTCTTGTATCTTCTTTTTTCTCTTCTGTCTTCATTCTGTATTGTCTTCTTTCTTCTCTCTTGGATCTTCTTTCTTCTCTTCTGTCTTCATTCTATATTCTCTTATTTCTTCTCTCTTGTATCTTCTTCCTTCTCTTCTGTCTTCCTTCTATATTCTCTTATTTCTTCTCTCTTGAATCTTCTTTTTTCTCCTTCTGTCTTCATTCTATATTCTCTTCTTTCTTCTCTCTTGGATCTTCTTCTCTCTCTTCTGTCTTCATTCTGTATTATCTTATTTCTTCTCTCTTGGATCTTCTTTCTTCTCTTCTGTCTTCATTCTATATTCTCTTCTTTCTTCTCTCTTGTATCTTCTGTCTTTTCTTCTGTCTTCATTCTATATTCTCTTCTTTCTTCTCTCTTGTATCTTCTTTCTTCTCTTCTGTTTTCATTCTATATTCTCTTCTTTCTTCTCTCTTGGATCTTCTTTCTTCTCTTCTGTCTTCATTCTATATTCTCTTCTTTCTTCTCTCTTGTATTTTCTGTCTTTTCTTCTGTCTTCATTCTATATTCTCTTCTTTCTTCTCTCTTGTATCTTCTGTCTTCTCTTCTGTCTTCATTCTATATTCTCTTCTTTCTTCTCTCTCGTATCTTCTGTCTTCATTCTATATTCTCTTCTTTCTTCTCTCTTGGATCTTCTGTCTTCTCTTCTGTCTTAATTCTGTATTCTCTTCTTTCTTCTCTCTTGGATCTTCTGTCTTCTCTTCTGTCTTCATTCTATAGTCTCTTCTTTCTTCTCTCTTGGATCTTCTTCCTTCTCTTCTGTCTTCATTCTGTATTCTCTTCTTTCTTCTCTCTTGGATCTTCTTCCTTCTCTTCTGTCTTCAATCTGTATTCTCTTCTTTCATCTCTCTTGGATCTTCTTTCTTCTCTTCTGTCTTCACTCTATATTCTCTTCTTTCTTCTCTCTTGGACCTTCTTTCTTCTCCTTCTGTCTTCCTTTTATATTCTCTTATTTCTTCTCTCTTGTATCTTCTTCCTTCTCTTCTGTCTTCCTTCTGTATTATCTTCTTTCTTCTCTCTCGTATCTTCTTTCTTCTCTTCTGTCTTCATTCTGTATTGTCTTCTTTCTTCTCTCTTGGATCTTCTTTCTTCTCTTCTGTCTTCATTCTATATTCTCTTCTTTCTACTCTCTTGTATCTTCTGTCTTCTCTTCTGTCTTCATTCTATATTCTCTTCTTTCTTCTCTCTTGGATCTTCTGTCTTCTCTTCTGTCTTCATTCTGTATTCTCTTCTTTCTTCTCTCTTGTATCTTCTTCCTTCTCTTCTGTCTTCCTTCTATATTCTCTTATTTCTTCTCTCTTGAATCTTCTTTTTTCTCCTTCTGTCTTCATTCTATAATCTCTTCTTTCTTCTCTCTTGGATCTTCTTCTCTCTCTTCTGTCTTCATTCTGTATTATCTTATTTCTTCTCTCTTGTATCTTCTGTCTTCTCTTCTGTCTTCGTTCTATAATCTCTTCCTTCTTCTCTCTTGGATCTTCTGTTTTCTCTCCTGTCTTCATTCTGTATTCTCTTCTTTCTTCTCTCTTGCATCTTCTCTCTTCTCTTCTGTCTTCATTCTATATTCTCTTCTTTCTTCTCTCTTGGATCTTCTTCCTTCACTTCTGTCTTCCTTCTATATTCTCTTATTTCTTCTCTCTTGAATCTTCTTTTTTCTCCTTCTGTCTTCATTCTATATTCTCTTCTTTCTTCTCTCTTGGATCTTCTTCTCTCTCTTCTGTCTTCATTCTGTATTATCTTCTTTCTTCTCTCTTGTATCTTCTGTCTTCTCTTCTATCTTCATTCTATATTCTCTTCTTTCTTCTCTCTTGTATCTTCTGTCTTCTCTCCTGTCTTCATTCTGTATTATCTTCTTTCTTCTCTCTTGTATCTTCTGTCTTCTCTTCTGTCTTCATTCTATAATCTCTTCTTTCTTCTCTTTTGCATCTTCTTTCTTCTCTTCTGTCTTCATTCTATATTCTCTTCTTTATTCTCTCTTGGATCTTCTTTCTTCTCTTCTGTCTTCATTCTATATTCTCTTCTTTCTTCTCTCTTGGATCTTCTGTCTTCTCTTCTGTCTTCATTCTGTATTTTCTTCTTTCTTCTCTCTTGGATTTTCTTTCTTCTCTTCTGTCTTCATTCTATATTCTCTTCTTTCTTCTCTCTTGTATCTTCTTTCTTCTCTTCTGTCTTCATTCTATATTCTCTTCTTTCTTCTCTCCTGTATTTTCTGTCTTTTCTTCTGTCTTCATTCTATATTCTCTTCTTTCTTCTCTCTTGTATCTTCTGTCTTCTCTTCTGTCTTCATTCTATATTCTCTTCTTTCTTCTCTCTCGTATCTTCTGTCTTCTCTTCTGTCTTCATTCTATATTCTCTTCTTTCTTCTCTCTTGGATCTTCTGTCTTCTCTTCTGTCTTCATTCTGTATTCTCTTCTTTCTTCTCTCTTGGATCTTCTGTCTTCTCTTCTGTCTTCATTCTATATTCTCTTCTTTCTTCTCTCTTGTATCTTCTGTCTTCTCTTCTGCCTTCATTCTATATTCTCTTCTTTCTTCTCTCTTGTATCTTCTTCCTTCTCTTCTGTCTTCATTCTATATTCTCCTCTTTCTTCTCTCTTGGATCTTCTGTCTTCTCTTCTGCCTTCATTCTATATTCTCTTCTTTCTTCCTCTTGTATCTTCTTCCTTCTCTTCTGCCTTCATTCTATATTCTCTTCTTTCTTCTCTCTTGTATCTTCTGTCTTCTCTTCTGTCTTCATTCTATATTCTCTTCTTTCTTCTCTCTTGTTTCTTCTTCTTTCTCTTCTGTCTTCATTCTATATTCTCTTCTTTCTTCTCTCTTGTATCTTCTGTCTTCATTCTATATTCTCTTCTTTCTTCTCTCTTGTATCTTCTGTCTTCTCTTCTGTCTTCATTCTGTATTCTCTTCTTTCTTCTCTCTTGGATTTTCTTTCTTCTCTTCTGTCTTCATTCTATATTCTCTTCTTTCTTCTCTCTTGTATCTTCTTTCTTCTCTTCTGTCTTCATTCTATATTCTCTTCTTTCTTCTCTCTTGTATCTTCTTTTTTCTCTTCTGTCTTCATTCTGTATTGTCTTCTTTCTTCTCTCTTGGATCTTCTTTCTTCTCTTCTGTCTTCATTCTATATTCTCTTATTTCTTCTCTCTTGTATCTTCTTCCTTCTCTTCTGTCTTCCTTCTATATTCTCTTATTTCTTCTCTCTTGAATCTTCTTTTTTCTCCTTCTGTCTTCATTCTATATTCTCTTCTTTCTTCTCTCTTGGATCTTCTTCTCTCTCTTCTGTCTTCATTCTGTATTATCTTATTTCTTCTCTCTTGGATCTTCTTTCTTCTCTTCTGTCTTCATTCTATATTCTCTTCATTCTTCTCTCTTGTATCTTCTGTCTTTTCTTCTGTCTTCATTCTATATTCTCTTCTTTCTTCTCTCTTGTATCTTCTTTCTTCTCTTCTGTTTTCATTCTATATTCTCTTCTTTCTTCTCTCTTGGATCTTCTTTCTTCTCTTCTGTCTTCATTCTATATTCTCTTCTTTCTTCTCTCTTGTATTTTCTGTCTTTTCTTCTGTCTTCATTCTATATTCTCTTCTTTCTTCTCTCTTGTATCTTCTGTCTTCTCTTCTGTCTTCATTCTATATTCTCTTCTTTCTTCTCTCTCGTATCTTCTGTCTTCATTCTATATTCTCTTCTTTCTTCTCTCTTGGATCTTCTGTCTTCTCTTCTGTCTTAATTCTGTATTCTCTTCTTTCTTCTCTCTTGGATCTTCTGTCTTCTCTTCTGTCTTCATTCTATAGTCTCTTCTTTCTTCTCTCTTGGATCTTCTTCCTTCTCTTCTGTCTTCATTCTGTATTCTCTTCTTTCTTCTCTCTTGGATCTTCTTCCTTCTCTTCTGTCTTCAATCTGTATTCTCTTCTTTCATCTCTCTTGGATCTTCTTTCTTCTCTTCTGTCTTCACTCTATATTCTCTTCTTTCTTCTCTCTTGGACCTTCTTTCTTCTCCTTCTGTCTTCCTTTTATATTCTCTTATTTCTTCTCTCTTGTATCTTCTTCCTTCTCTTCTGTCTTCCTTCTGTATTATCTTCTTTCTTCTCTCTCGTATCTTCTTTCTTCTCTTCTGTCTTCATTCTGTATTGTCTTCTTTCTTCTCTCTTGGATCTTCTTTCTTCTCTTCTGTCTTCATTCTATATTCTCTTCTTTCTACTCTCTTGTATCTTCTGTCTTCTCTTCTGTCTTCATTCTATATTCTCTTCTTTCTTCTCTCTTGGATCTTCTGTCTTCTCTTCTGTCTTCATTCTGTATTCTCTTCTTTCTTCTCTCTTGTATCTTCTTCCTTCTCTTCTGTCTTCCTTCTATATTCTCTTATTTCTTCTCTCTTGTATCTTCTTTCTTCTCTTCTGTCTTCATTCTATATTCTCTTCTTTCTTCTCTCTTGGATCTTCTTTCTTCTCTTCTGTTTTCATTCTGTATTCTCTTCTTTCTTCTCTTCTTTCTTCCTTCTGTATTCTCTTCTTTCTTCTCTCTTGTATCTTCTGTCTTCTCTTCTGTCTTCATTCTATATTCTCTTCTTTCTTCTCTCTTGTATCTTCTGTCTTTTCTTCTGTCTTCATTCTATATTCCCTTCTTTCTTCCCTCTTGTATCTTCTTTCTTCTCTTCTGTCTTCATTCTATATTCTCTTCTTTCTTCTCTCTTGGATCTTCTGTCTTCTCTTCTGTCTTCATTCTGTATTCTCTTCTTTCTTCTCTCTTGGATTTTCTTTCTTCTCTTCTGTCTTCATTCTATAATCTCTTCTTTCTTCTCTCTCGTATCTTCTGTCTTCTCTTCTGTCTTCATTCTATATTCTCTTCTTTCTTCTCTCTTGTATCTTCTTCCTTCTCTTCTGTCTTCATTCTATATTCTCTTCTTTCTTCTCTCTTGTATCTTCTGTCTTCATTCTATATTCTCTTCTTTCTTCTCTCTTGTATCTTCTTTCTTCTCTTCTGTCTTCATTCTATATTCTCTTCTTTCTTCTCTCTTGGATCTTCTTTCTTCTCTTCTGTTTTCATTCTATATTCTCTTCTTTCTACTCTCTTGTATCTTCTGTCTTCTCTTCTGTCTTCATTCTATATTCTCTTCTTTCTTCTCTATTGTATCTTCTGTTTTCTCTTCTGTCTTCATTCTATGTTCTCTTCTTTCTTCTCTCTTGTATCTTCTTTCTTCTCTTCTGTCTTCATTCTATATTCTCTTCTTTCTTCTCTCTTGTATCTTCTGTCTTCTCTTCTGTCTTCATTCTATATTCTCTTCTTTCTTCTCTC
Organism: Rhinophrynus dorsalis; assembly: GCA_037306005.1. Lineage (NCBI taxonomy): Eukaryota > Metazoa > Chordata > Amphibia > Anura > Rhinophrynidae > Rhinophrynus > Rhinophrynus dorsalis. The sequence goes on along the minus strand of CM074720.1, from coordinate 12,892,187 downwards.
TTGGATCTTCTTTCTTCTCTTCTGTCTTCATTGTATATTCTCTTCTTTCTTCTCTTTTGGATCTTCTTTCTTCTCTTTTGTCTTCATTCTATAGTCTCTTCTTTCTTCTCTATTGGATCTTCTTTCGTCTCTTCTGTCTTCATTCTGTATTCTCTTCTTTCTTCTCTCTTGTATCTTCTGTCTTCATTCTATATTCTCTTCTTTCTTCTCTCTTGTATCTTCTTCCTTCTTTTCTGTCTTCATTCTGTATTCTCTTCTTTCTTCTCTCTTGTATCTTCTTTCTTCTCTTCTGTCTTCATTCTATATTCTCTTCTTTCTTCTCTCTTGTATCTTCTTCGTTCTCTTCTGTCTTCATTCTATATTCTCTTGTTTCTTCTCTCTTGGATCTTCTGTCTTCTCTCTTCATTCTATATTCTCTTCTTTCTTCTCTCTTGTATCTTCTTTCTTTTCTTCTGTCTTCATTCTATATTCTCTTCTTTCTTCTCTCTTGTATCTTCTTCCTTCTCTTCTGTCTTCATTCTATATTCTCGTCTTTCTTCTCTCTTGTATCTTCTTCGTTCTCTTCTGTATTCATTCTATATTCTCTTCTTTCTTCTCTCTTGGATCTTCTTTCTCCTCTTCTGTCTTCATTCTATATTCTCTTCTTTCTTCTCTCTTGTATCTTCTTCCTTCTCTTCTGTCTATATTCTGTATTCTCTTCCTTCTTCTCTCTTGTATCTTCTTTCTTCTCTTCTGTCTTCATTCTATATTCTCTTGTTTCTTCTCTCTTGGATCTTCTGTCTTCTCTCTTCATTCTATATTCTCTTCTTTCTTCTCTCTTGTATCTTCTTCCTTTTCTTCTGTCTTCATTCTATATTCTCTTCTTTCTTCTCTCTTGTATCTTCTGTCTTTCCTTCTGTCTTCATTCTATATTCTCTTCTTTCTTCTCTCTTGTATCTTCTTTCTTCTCTTCTGTCTTCATTCTATATTCTCTTCTTTCTTCTCTCTTGTATTTTCTGTCTTTTCTTCTGTCTTCATTCTATATTCTCTTCTTTCTTCTCTCTTGTATCTTCTGTCTTCTCTTCTGTCTTCATTCTATATTCTCTTCTTTCTTCTCTCTTGTATCTTCTGTCTTCTCTTCTGTCTTCATTCTATATTCTCTTCTTTCTTCTCTCTCGTATCTTCTGTCTTCTCTTCTGTCTTCATTCTATATTCTCTTCTTTCTTCTCTCTTGGATCTTCTGTCTTCTCTTCTGTCTTCATTCTGTATTCTCTTCTTTCTTCTCTCTTGGATCTTCTGTCTTCTCTTCTGTCTTCATTCTATAATCTCTTCTTTCTTCTCTCTCGTATCTTCTGTCTTCTCTTCTGTCTTCATACTATATTCTCTTCTTTATTCTCTTTTGGATCTTCTTTCTTCTCTTCTGTCTTCATTCTGTATTCTCTTCTTTCTTCTCTCTTGGATCTTCTTTCTACTTCTTCTGTCTTCATTCTATATTTTCTTCTTTCTTCTCTCTCGTATCTTCTTTCTTCTCTTCTGCCTTCATTCTGTATTTTCTTCTTTCTTCTCTCTTGTATCTTCTTCCTTCTCTTCTGTCTTCATTCTGTATTCTCTTCTTTCTTCTCTCTTGGATCTTCTTTCTTCTCTTCTGTCTTTATTCTATATTCTCTTCTTTCTTCTCTCTTGGATCGTCTTTGTTCTCTTCTGTTTTCATTCTATATTCTCTTCTTTCTTATCTCTTGTATCTTCTGTCTTCATTCTGTCTTCATTCTATATTATCTTCTTTCTTCTCTCTTGGATCTTCTTTCTTCTCTTCTGTCTTCATTCTATATTCTCTTCTTTCTTCTCTCTTGGATCTTCTGTCTTCTCTTCTGCCTTCATTCTATATTCTCTTCTTTCTTCTCTCTTGTATCTTCATTCTTCTCTTCTGTCTTCATTCTGTATTCTCTTCTTTCTTCTCACTTGGATCTTCTTCCTTCTCTTCTGTCTTCATTCTGTATTCTCTTCTTTCTTCTCTCTTGGATCTTCTTTCTTCTCTTCTGTCTTCATTCTATATTCTCTTCTTTCTTCTCTCTTGGACCTTCTTTCTTCTCTTTCTGTCTTCCTGTTAAATTCTCTTATTTCTTCTCTCCTGTATCTTCTTCCTTCTCTTCTGTCTTCCTTCTGTATTATTTTCTTTCTTCTCTCTCGTATCTTCTTTCTTCTCTTCTGTCTTCATTCTGTATTGTCTTCTTTCTTCTCTCTCGTATCTTCTTTCTTCTCTTCTGTCTTCATTCTGTATTCTCTTATTTCTTCTCTCTTGAATCTTCTTTTTTCTCCTTCTGTCTTCATTCTATATTCTCTTCTTTCTTCTCTCTTGGATCTTCTTCTCTCTCTTCTGTCTTCGTTCTATATTCTCTTCTTTCTTCTCTCTTGCATCTTCTGTCTTCTCTTCTGTCTTCATTCTATATTCTCTTCTTTCTTCTCTCTTGGATCTTCTGTCTACTCTTCTCTCTTCATTCTATATTCTCTTCTTTCTTCTCTCTTGTATCTTCTTCCTTCTCTTCTGTCTTCATTCTATATTCTCTTCTTTCTTCTCTCTTGTATCTTCTTTCTTCTCTTCTGTCTTCATTCTATATTCTCTTCTTTCTTCTCTCTTGGATCTTCTTTCTTCTCTTCTGTTTTCATTCTATATTCTCTTCTTTCTACTCTCTTGTATCTTCTGTCTTCTCTTCTGTCTTCATTCTATATTCTCTTCTTTCTTCTCTATTGTATCTTCTGTATTCTCTTCTGTCTTCATTCTATGTTCTCTTCTTTCTTCTCTCTTGTATCTTCTTTCTTCTCTTCTGTCTTCATTCTATATTCTCTTCTTTCTTCTCTCTTGGATCTTCTGTCTTCTCTTCTGTCTTCTTTCTATATTCTCTTCTTTCTTCTCTCTTGGATCTTCTTTCTTCTCTTCTGTCTTCATTGTATATTCTCTTCTTTCTTCTCTTTTGGATCTTCTTTCTTCTCTTCTGTCTTCATTCTATATTCTCTTCTTTCTTCTCTCTTGGATCTTCTTTCTTCTCTTCTGTCTTCATTCTGTATTCTCTTCTTTCTTCTCTCTTGTATCTTCTGTCTTCTCTTCTGTCTTCATTCTATATTCTCTTCTTTCTTCTCTCTTGTATCTTCTTCCTTCTCTTCTGTCTTCATTCTGTATTCTCTTCTTTCTTCTCTCTTGTATCTTCTTTCTTCTCTTCTGTCTTCATTCTATATTCTCTTCTTTCTTCTCTCTTGGATCTTCTGTCTTCTCTTCTCTCTTCATTGTATATTCTCTTCTTTCTTCTCTCTTGTATCTTCTTCCTTCTCTTCTGTCTTCATTCTATATTCTCTTCTTTCTTCTCTCTTGTATCTTCTTCCTTCTCTTCTGTCTTCATTCTGTATTCTCTTCTTTCTTCTCTCTTGGATCTTCTTTCTTCTCTTCTGTCTTTATTCTATATTCTCTTCTTTCTTCTCTCTTGGATCGTCTTTGTTCTCTTCTGTTTTCATTCTATATTCTCTTCTTTCTTATCTCTTGTATCTTCTGTCTTCATTCTGTCTTCATTCTATATTATCTTCTTTCTTCTCTCTTGGATCTTCTTTCTTCTCTTCTCTCTTCATTCTATATTCTCTTCTTTCTTCTCTCTTGTATCTTCTTCCTTTTCTTCTGTCTTCATTCTATATTCTCTTCTTTCTTCTCTCTTGTATCTTCTTCGTTCTCTTCTGTCTTCATTCTATATTCTCTTCTTTCTTCTCTCTTGGATCTTCTTTCTTCTCTTCTGTCTTCATTCTATATTCTCTTCTTTCTTCTATCTTGTATCTTCTTTCTTCTCTTCTGTCTTCATTCTATATTCTCTTCTTTCTTCTCTCTTGTATCTTCTTCCTTTTCTTCTGTCTTCATTCTATATTCTCTTCTTTCTTCTCTCTTGTATCTTCTGTCTTTCCTTCTGTCTTCATTCTATATTCTCTTCTTTCTTCTCTCTTGTATCTTCTTTCTTCTCTTCTGTCTTCATTCTATATTCTCTTCTTTCTTCTCTCTTGTATTTTCTGTCTTTTCTTCTGTCTTCATTCTATATTCTCTTCTTTCTTCTCTCTTGTATCTTCTGTCTTCTCTTCTGTCTTCATTCTATATTCTCTTCTTTCTTCTCTCTTGTATCTTCTGTCTTCTCTTCTGTCTTCATTCTATATTCTCTTCTTTCTTCTCTCTCGTATCTTCTGTCTTCTCTTCTGTCTTCATTCTATATTCTCTTCTTTCTTCTCTCTTGGATCTTCTGTCTTCTCTTCTGTCTTCATTCTGTATTCTCTTCTTTCTTCTCTCTTGGATCTTCTGTCTTCTCTTCTGTCTTCATTCTATATTCTCTTCTTTCTTCTCTCTTGTATCTTCTGTCTTCTCTTCTGCCTTCATTCTATATTCTCTTCTTTCTTCTCTCTTGTATCTTCTTCCTTCTCTTCTGTCTTCATTCTATATTCTCCTCTTTCTTCTCTCTTGGATCTTCTGTCTTCTCTTCTGCCTTCATTCTATATTCTCTTCTTTCTTCCTCTTGTATCTTCTTCCTTCTCTTCTGCCTTCATTCTATATTCTCTTCTTTCTTCTCTCTTGTATCTTCTGTCTTCTCTTCTGTCTTCATTCTATATTCTCTTCTTTCTTCTCTCTTGTTTCTTCTTCTTTCTCTTCTGTCTTCATTCTATATTCTCTTCTTTCTTCTCTCTTGTATCTTCTGTCTTCATTCTATATTCTCTTCTTTCTTCTCTCTTGTATCTTCTGTCTTCTCTTCTGTCTTCATTCTGTATTCTCTTCTTTCTTCTCTCTTGGATTTTCTTTCTTCTCTTCTGTCTTCATTCTATATTCTCTTCTTTCTTCTCTCTTGTATCTTCTTTCTTCTCTTCTGTCTTCATTCTATATTCTCTTCTTTCTTCTCTCTTGTATCTTCTTTTTTCTCTTCTGTCTTCATTCTGTATTGTCTTCTTTCTTCTCTCTTGGATCTTCTTTCTTCTCTTCTGTCTTCATTCTATATTCTCTTATTTCTTCTCTCTTGTATCTTCTTCCTTCTCTTCTGTCTTCCTTCTATATTCTCTTATTTCTTCTCTCTTGAATCTTCTTTTTTCTCCTTCTGTCTTCATTCTATATTCTCTTCTTTCTTCTCTCTTGGATCTTCTTCTCTCTCTTCTGTCTTCATTCTGTATTATCTTATTTCTTCTCTCTTGGATCTTCTTTCTTCTCTTCTGTCTTCATTCTATATTCTCTTCTTTCTTCTCTCTTGTATCTTCTGTCTTTTCTTCTGTCTTCATTCTATATTCTCTTCTTTCTTCTCTCTTGTATCTTCTTTCTTCTCTTCTGTTTTCATTCTATATTCTCTTCTTTCTTCTCTCTTGGATCTTCTTTCTTCTCTTCTGTCTTCATTCTATATTCTCTTCTTTCTTCTCTCTTGTATTTTCTGTCTTTTCTTCTGTCTTCATTCTATATTCTCTTCTTTCTTCTCTCTTGTATCTTCTGTCTTCTCTTCTGTCTTCATTCTATATTCTCTTCTTTCTTCTCTCTCGTATCTTCTGTCTTCATTCTATATTCTCTTCTTTCTTCTCTCTTGGATCTTCTGTCTTCTCTTCTGTCTTAATTCTGTATTCTCTTCTTTCTTCTCTCTTGGATCTTCTGTCTTCTCTTCTGTCTTCATTCTATAGTCTCTTCTTTCTTCTCTCTTGGATCTTCTTCCTTCTCTTCTGTCTTCATTCTGTATTCTCTTCTTTCTTCTCTCTTGGATCTTCTTCCTTCTCTTCTGTCTTCAATCTGTATTCTCTTCTTTCATCTCTCTTGGATCTTCTTTCTTCTCTTCTGTCTTCACTCTATATTCTCTTCTTTCTTCTCTCTTGGACCTTCTTTCTTCTCCTTCTGTCTTCCTTTTATATTCTCTTATTTCTTCTCTCTTGTATCTTCTTCCTTCTCTTCTGTCTTCCTTCTGTATTATCTTCTTTCTTCTCTCTCGTATCTTCTTTCTTCTCTTCTGTCTTCATTCTGTATTGTCTTCTTTCTTCTCTCTTGGATCTTCTTTCTTCTCTTCTGTCTTCATTCTATATTCTCTTCTTTCTACTCTCTTGTATCTTCTGTCTTCTCTTCTGTCTTCATTCTATATTCTCTTCTTTCTTCTCTCTTGGATCTTCTGTCTTCTCTTCTGTCTTCATTCTGTATTCTCTTCTTTCTTCTCTCTTGTATCTTCTTCCTTCTCTTCTGTCTTCCTTCTATATTCTCTTATTTCTTCTCTCTTGAATCTTCTTTTTTCTCCTTCTGTCTTCATTCTATAATCTCTTCTTTCTTCTCTCTTGGATCTTCTTCTCTCTCTTCTGTCTTCATTCTGTATTATCTTATTTCTTCTCTCTTGTATCTTCTGTCTTCTCTTCTGTCTTCGTTCTATAATCTCTTCCTTCTTCTCTCTTGGATCTTCTGTTTTCTCTCCTGTCTTCATTCTGTATTCTCTTCTTTCTTCTCTCTTGCATCTTCTCTCTTCTCTTCTGTCTTCATTCTATATTCTCTTCTTTCTTCTCTCTTGGATCTTCTTCCTTCACTTCTGTCTTCCTTCTATATTCTCTTATTTCTTCTCTCTTGAATCTTCTTTTTTCTCCTTCTGTCTTCATTCTATATTCTCTTCTTTCTTCTCTCTTGGATCTTCTTCTCTCTCTTCTGTCTTCATTCTGTATTATCTTCTTTCTTCTCTCTTGTATCTTCTGTCTTCTCTTCTATCTTCATTCTATATTCTCTTCTTTCTTCTCTCTTGTATCTTCTGTCTTCTCTCCTGTCTTCATTCTGTATTATCTTCTTTCTTCTCTCTTGTATCTTCTGTCTTCTCTTCTGTCTTCATTCTATAATCTCTTCTTTCTTCTCTTTTGCATCTTCTTTCTTCTCTTCTGTCTTCATTCTATATTCTCTTCTTTATTCTCTCTTGGATCTTCTTTCTTCTCTTCTGTCTTCATTCTATATTCTCTTCTTTCTTCTCTCTTGGATCTTCTGTCTTCTCTTCTGTCTTCATTCTGTATTTTCTTCTTTCTTCTCTCTTGGATTTTCTTTCTTCTCTTCTGTCTTCATTCTATATTCTCTTCTTTCTTCTCTCTTGTATCTTCTTTCTTCTCTTCTGTCTTCATTCTATATTCTCTTCTTTCTTCTCTCCTGTATCTTCTGTCTTTTCTTCTGTCTTCATTCTATATTCTCTTCTTTCTTCTCTCTTGTATCTTCTTCCTTCTCTTCTGTCTTCATTCTATATTCTCTTCTTTCTTCTCTCTTGTATCTTCTTCCTTCTCTTCTGTCTTCATTCTATATTCTCTTCTTTCTTCTCTCTTGGATCTTCTTTCTTCTCTTCTGTCTTCATTCTATATTGTCTTCTTTCTTCTCTCTTGGATCTTCTTTCTTCTCTTTTGTCTTCATTCTATAGTCTCTTCTTTCTTCTCTATTGGATCTTCTTTCTTCTCTTCTGTCTTCATTCTGTATTCTCTTCTTTCTTCTCTCTTGTATCTTCTTCCTTCTCTTCTGTCTTCATTCTGTATTCTCTTCTTTCTTCTCTCTTGGATCTTCTTTCTTCTCTTCTGTCTTTATTCTATATTCTCTTCTTTCTTCTCTCTTGGATCGTCTTTGTTCTCTTCTGTTTTCATTCTATATTCTCTTCTTTCTTCTCTCTTGTATCTTCTGTCTTCATTCTGTCTTCATTCTATATTATCTTCTTTCTTCTCTCTTGGATCTTCTTTCTTCTCTTCTGTCTTCATTCTATATTCTCTTCTTTCTTCTCTCTTGGATCTTCTGTCTTCTCTTCTGCCTTCATTCTATATTCTCTTCTTTCTTCTCTCTTGTATCTTCATTCTTCTCTTCTGTCTTCATTCTGTATTCTCTTCTTTCTTCTCTCTTGGATCTTCTTCCTTCTCTTCTGTCTTCATTCTGTATTCTCTTCTTTCTTCTCTCTTGGATCTTCTTTCTTCTCTTCTGTCTTCATTCTATATTCTCTTCTTTCTTCTCTCTTGGACCTTCTTTCTTCTCCTTCTGTCTTCCTTTTATATTCTCTTATTTCTTCTCTCTTGTATCTTCTTCCTTCTCTTCTGTCTTCCTTCTGTATTATCTTCTTTCTTCTCTCTCGTATCTTCTTTCTTCTCTTCTGTCTTCATTCTGTATTGTCTTCTTTCTTCTCTATTGGATCTTCTTTCTTCTCTTCTGTATTCATTCTATATTCTCTTATTTCTTCTCTCTTGTATCTTCTTCCTTCTCTTCTGTCTTCCTTCTATATTCTCTTATTTCTTCTCTCTTGAATCTTCTTTTTTCTCCTTCTGTCTTCATTCTATATTCTCTTCTTTCTTCTCTCTTGGATCTTCTTCTCTCTCTTCTGTCTTCATTCTGTATTATCTTATTTCTTCTCTCTTGTATCTTCTGTCTTCTCTTCTGTCTTCGTTCTATATTCTCTTCCTTCTTCTCTCTTGTATCTTCTGTCTTCTCTCCTGTCTTCATTCTGTATTCTCTTCTTTCTTCTCTCTTGGATTTTCTTTCTTCTCTTCTGTCTTCATTCTATATTCTCTTCTTTCCTCTCTCTTGTATCTTCTTTCTTCTCTTCTGTCTTCATTCTATATTCTCTTCTTTCTTCTCTCTTGTATCTTCTTTTTTCTCTTCTGTCTTCATTCTGTATTGTCTTCTTTCTTCTCTCTTGGATGTTCTTTCTTCTCTTCTGTCTTCATTCTATATTCTCTTATTTCTTCTCTCTTGTATCTTCTTCCTTCTCTTCTGTCTTCCTTCTATATTCTCTTATTTCTTCTCTCTTGAATCTTCTTCTCTCTCTTCTGTCTTCATTCTGTATTATCTTATTTTTTCTCTCTTGGATCTTCTTTCTTCTCTTCTGTCTTCATTCTATATTCTCTTCTTTCTTCTCTCTTGTATTTTCTGTCTTTTCTTCTGTCTTCATTCTATATTCTCTTCTTTCTTCTCTCTTGTATCTTCTGTCTTCTCTTCTGTCTTCATTCTATATTCTCTTCTTTCTTCTCTCTCGTATCTTCTGTCTTCATTCTATATTCTCTTCTTTCTTCTCTCTTGGATCTTCTGTCTTCTCTTCTGTCTTAATTCTGTATTCTCTTCTTTCTTCTCTCTTGCATCTTCTGTCTTCTCTTCTGTCTTCATTCTATAGTCTCTTCTTTCTTCTCTCTTGGATCTTCTTCCTTCTCTTCTGTCTTCATTCTGTATTCTCTTCTTTCTTCTCTCTTGGATCTTCTTCCTTCTCTTCTGTCTTCAATCTGTATTCTCTTCTTTCATCTCTCTTGGATCTTCTTTCTTCTCTTCTGTCTTCACTCTATATTCTCTTCTTTCTTCTCTCTTGGACCTTCTTTCTTCTCCTTCTGTCTTCCTTTTATATTCTCTTATTTCTTCTCTCTTGTATCTTCTTCCTTCTCTTCTGTCTTCCTTCTGTATTATCTTCTTTCTTCTCTCTCGTATCTTCTTTCTTCTCTTCTGTCTTCATTCTGTATTGTCTTCTTTCTTCTCTCTTGGATCTTCTTTCTTCTCTTCTGTCTTCATTCTATATTCTCTTATTTCTTCTCTCTTGTATCTTCTTCCTTCTCTTCTGTCTTCCTTCTATATTCTCTTATTTCTTCTCTCTTGAATCTTCTTTTTTCTCCTTCTGTCTTCATTCTATATTCTCTTCTTTTTTCTCTCTTGGATCTTCTTCTCTCTCTTCTGTCTTCATTCTGTATTATCTTCTTTCTTCTCTCTTGCATCTTCTCTCTTCTCTTCTGTCTTCATTCTATATTCTCTTCCTTCTTCTCTCTTGTATCTTCTGTCTTCTCTCCTGTCTTCATTCTGTATTCTCTTCTTTCTTCTCTCTTGGATTTTCTTTCTTCTCTTCTGTCTTCATTCTATATTCTCGTCTTTCTTCTCTCTTGTATCTTCTTTCTTCTCTTCTGTCTTCATTCTATATTCTCTTCTTTCTTCTCTCTTGTATCTTCTTTTTTCTCTTCTGTCTTCATTCTGTATTGTCTTCTTTCTTCTCTCTTGGATGTTCTTTCTTCTCTTCTGTCTTCATTCTATATTCTCTTATTTCTTCTCTCTTGTATCTTCTTCCTTCTCTTCTGTCTTCCTTCTATATTCTCTTATTTCTTCTCTCTTGAATCTTCTTCTCTCTCTTCTGTCTTCATTCTGTATTATCTTATTTTTTCTCTCTTGGATCTTCTTTCTTCTCTTCTGTCTTCATTCTATATTCTCTTCTTTCTTCTCTCTTGTATTTTCTGTCTTTTCTTCTGTCTTCATTCTATATTCTCTTCTTTCTTCTCTCTTGTATCTTCTGTCTTCTCTTCTGTCTTCATTCTATATTCTCTTCTTTCTTCTCTCTCGTATCTTCTGTCTTCATTCTATATTCTCTTCTTTCTTCTCTCTTGGATCTTCTGTCTTCTCTTCTGTCTTAATTCTGTATTCTCTTCTTTCTTCTCTCTTGCATCTTCTGTCTTCTCTTCTGTCTTCATTCTATAGTCTCTTCTTTCTTCTCTCTTGGATCTTCTTCCTTCTCTTCTGTCTTCAATCTGTATTCTCTTCTTTCATCTCTCTTGGATCTTCTTTCTTCTCTTCTGTCTTCACTCTATATTCTCTTCTTTCTTCTCTCTTGGACCTTCTTTCTTCTCCTTCTGTCTTCCTTTTATATTCTCTTATTTCTTCTCTCTTGTATCTTCTTCCTTCTCTTCTGTCTTCCTTCTGTATTATCTTCTTTCTTCTCTCTCGTATCTTCTTTCTTCTCTTCTGTCTTCATTCTGTATTGTCTTCTTTCTTCTCTCTTGGATCTTCTTTCTTCTCTTCTGTCTTCATTCTATATTCTCTTATTTCTTCTCTCTTGTATCTTCTTCCTTCTCTTCTGTCTTCCTTCTATATTCTCTTATTTCTTCTCTCTTGAATCTTCTTTTTTCTCCTTCTGTCTTCATTCTATATTCTCTTCTTTTTTCTCTCTTGGATCTTCTTCTCTCTCTTCTGTCTTCATTCTGTATTATCTTCTTTCTTCTCTCTTGCATCTTCTCTCTTCTCTTCTGTCTTCATTCTATATTCTCTTCCTTTTTCTCTCTTGGATCTTCTGTTTTCTCTCCTGTCTTCATTCTGTATTCTCTTCTTTCTTCTCTCTTGCATCTTCTCTCTTCTCTTCTGTCTTCATTCTATATTCTCTTCTTTCTTCTCTCTTGGATCTTCTTCCTTCACTTCTGTCTTCCTTCTATATTCTCTTATTTCTTCTCTCTTGAATCTTCTTTTTTCTCCTTCTGTCTTCATTCTATATTCTCTTCTTTCTTCTCTCTTGGATCTTCTTCTCTCTCTTCTGTCTTCATTCTGTATTATCTTCTTTCTTCTCTCTTGTATCTTCTGTCTTCTCTTCTGTCTTCATTCTATATTCTCTTCTTTCTTCTCTCTTGTATCTTCTGTCTTCTCTCCTGTCTTCATTCTGTATAATCTTCTTTCTTCTCTCTTGTATCTTCTGTCTTCTCTTCTGTCTTCATTCTATAATCTCTTCTTTCTTCTCTTTTGCATCTTCTTTCTTCTCTTCTGTCTTCATTCTATATTCTCTTCTTTATTCTCTCTTGGATCTTCTTTCTTCTCTTCTGTCTTCATTCTATATTCTCTTCTTTCTTCTCTCTTGGATCTTCTGTCTTCTCTTCTGTCTTCATTCTGTATTTTCTTCTTTCTTCTCTCTTGGATTTTCTTTCTTCTCTTCTGTCTTCATTCTATATTCTCTTCTTTCTTCTCTCTTGTATCTTCTTTCTTCTCTTCTGTCTTCATTCTATATTCTCTTCTTTCTTCTCTCCTGTATCTTCTGTCTTTTCTTCTGTCTTCATTCTATATTCTCTTCTTTCTTCTCTCTTGTATCTTCTTCCTTCTCTTCTGTCTTCATTCTATATTCTCTTCTTTCTTCTCTCTTGTATCTTCTTCCTTCTCTTCTGTCTTCATTCTATATTCTCTTCTTTCTTCTCTCTTGGATCTTCTTTCTTCTCTTCTGTCTTCATTCTATATTGTCTTCTTTCTTCTCTCTTGGATCTTCTTTCTTCTCTTTTGTCTTCATTCTATAGTCTCTTCTTTCTTCTCTATTGGATCTTCTTTCTTCTCTTCTGTCTTAATTCTGTATTCTCTTCTTTCTTCTCTCTTGTATCTTCTTCCTTCTCTTCTGTCTTCATTCTGTATTCTCTTCTTTCTTCTCTTTTGGATCTTCTTTCTTCTCTTCTGTCTTTATTCTATATTCTCTTCTTTCTTCTCTCTTGGATCGTCTTTGTTCTCTTCTGTTTTCATTCTATATTCTCTTCTTTCTTCTCTCTTGTATCTTCTGTCTTCATTCTGTCTTCAATCTATATTATCTTCTTTCTTCTCTCTTGGATCGTCTTTTTTGTCTTCTGTTTTCATTCTATATTCTCTTCTTTCTTCTCTCTTGTATCTTCTGTCTTCATTCTGTCTTCATTCTATATTATCTTCTTTCTTCTCTCTTGGATCTTCTTTCTTCTCTTCTGCCTTCATTCTATATTCTCTTCTTTCTTCTCTCTTGTATCTTCATTCTTCTCTTCTGTCTTCATTCTGTGTTCTCTTCTTTCTTCTCTCTTGGATCTTCTTCCTTCTCTTCTGTCTTCATTCTGTATTCTCTTCTTTCTTCTCTCTTGGATCTTCTTTCTTCTCTTCTGTCTTCATTCTATATTCTCTTCTTTCTTCTCTCTTGGACCTTCTTTCTTCTCCTTCTGTCTTCCTTTTATATTCTCTTATTTCTTCTCTCTTGTATCTTCTTCCTTCTCTTCTGTCTTCCTTCTGTATTATCTTCTTTCTTCTCTCTCGTATCTTCTTTCTTCTCTTCTGTCTTCATTCTGTATTGTCTTCTTTCTTCTCTCTTGGATCTACTTTCTTTTCTTCTGTCTTCATTCTATATTCTCTTATTTCTTCTCTCTTGTATCTTCTTCCTTCTCTTCTGTCTTCCTTCTATATTCTCTTATTTCTTGTCTCTTGAATCTTCTTTTTTCTCCTTCTGTCTTCATTCTATATTCTCTTCTTTCTTCTCTCTTGTATCTTCTGTCTTCATTCTGTCTTCATTCTATATTATCTTCTTTCTTCTCTCTTGGATCTTCTTTCTTCTCTTCTGTCTTCATTCTATATTCTCTTCTTTCTTCTCTCTTGGACCTTCTTTCTTCTCTTTCTGTCTTCCTGTTAAATTCTCTTATTTCTTCTCTCCTGTATCTTCTTCCTTCTCTTCTGTCTTACTTCTGTATTATTTTCTTTCTTCTCTCTCGTATCTTCTTTCTTCTCTTCTGTCTTCATTCTGTATTGTCTTCTTTCTTCTCTCTCGTATCTTCTTTCTTCTCTTCTGTCTTCATTCTGTATTCTCTTATTTCTTCTCTCTTGAATCTTCTTTTTTCTCCTTCTGTCTTCATTCTATATTCTCTTCTTTCTTTCTCTTGGATCTTCTTCTCTCTCTTCTGTCTTCGTTCTATATTCTCTTCTTTCTTCTCTCTTGCATCTTCTGTCTTCTCTTCTGTCTTCATTCTATATTCTCTTCTTTCTTCTCTCTTGGATCTTCTGTCTACTCTTCTCTCTTCATTCTATATTCTCTTCTTTCTTCTCTCTTGTATCTTCTTCCTTCTCTTCTGTCTTCATTCTATATTCTCTTCTTTCTTCTCTCTTGTATCTTCTTTCTTCTCTTCTGTCTTCATTCTATATTCTCTTCTTTCTTCTCTCTTGGATCTTCTTTCTTCTCTTCTGTTTTCATTCTATATTCTCTTCTTTCTACTCTCTTGTATCTTCTGTCTTCTCTTCTGTCTTCATTCTATATTCTCTTCTTTCTTCTCTATTGTATCTTCTGTCTTCTCTTCTGTCTTCATTCTATGTTCTCTTCTTTCTTCTCTCTTGTATCTTCTTTCTTCTCTTCTGTCTTCATTCTATATTCTCTTCTTTCTTCTCTCTTGGATCTTCTGTCTTCTCTTCTGTCTTCTTTCTATATTCTCTTCTTTCTTCTCTCTTGGATCTTCTTTCTTCTCTTCTGTCTTCATTGTATATTCTCTTCTTTCTTCTCTTTTGGATCTTCTTTCTTCTCTTCTGTCTTCATTCTATATTCTCTTCTTTCTTCTCTCTTGGATCTTCTTTCTTCTCTTCTGTCTTCATTCTGTATTCTCTTCTTTCTTCTCTCTTGTATCTTCTGTCTTCTCTTCTGTCTTCATTCTATATTCTCTTCTTTCTTCTCTCTTGTATCTTCTTCCTTCTCTTCTGTCTTCATTCTGTATTCTCTTCTTTCTTCTCTCTTGTATCTTCTTTCTTCTCTTCTGTCTTCATTCTATATTCTCTTCTTTCTTCTCTCTTGGATCTTCTGTCTTCTCTTCTCTCTTCATTGTATATTCTCTTCTTTCTTCTCTCTTGTATCTTCTTCCTTCTCTTCTGTCTTCATTCTATATTCTCTTCTTTCTTCTCTCTTGTATCTTCTTCGTTCTCTTCTGTCTTCATTCTATATTCTCTTCTTTCTTCTCTCTTGGATCTTCTTTCTTCTCTTCTGTCTTCATTCTATATTCCCTTCTTTCTTCTCTCTTGTATCTTCTTCCTTCTCTTCTGTCTTCATTCTGTATTCTCTTCTTTCTTCTCTCTAGTATCTTCTTTCTTCTCTTCTGTCTTCATTCTATATTCTCTTGTTTCTTCTCTCTTGGATCTTCTGTCTTCTCTTCTCTCTTCATTCTATATTCTCTTCTTTCTTCTCTCTTGTATCTTCTTCCTTTTCTTCTGTCTTCATTCTATATTCTCTTCTTTCTTCTCTCTTGTATCTTCTTCGTTCTCTTCTGTCTTCATTCTATATTCTCTTCTTTCTTCTCTCTTGGATCTTCTTTCTTCTCTTCTGTCTTCATTCTATATTCTCTTCTTTCTTCTATCTTGTATCTTCTTTCTTCTCTTCTGTCTTCATTCTATATTCTCTTCTTTCTTCTCTCTTGGATCTTCTTCCTTCACTTCTGTCTTCCTTCTATATTCTCTTATTTCTTCTCTCTTGAATCTTCTTTTTTCTCCTTCTGTCTTCATTCTATATTCTCTTCTTTCTTCTCTCTTGGATCTTCTTCTCTCTCTTCTGTCTTCATTCTGTATTATCTTCTTTCTTCTCTCTTGTATCTTCTGTCTTCTCTTCTGTCTTCATTCTATATTCTCTTCTTTCTTCTCTCTTGTATCTTCTGTCTTCTCTCCTGTCTTCATTCTGTATTATCTTCTTTCTTCTCTCTTGTATCTTCTGTCTTCTCTTCTGTCTTCATTCTATAATCTCTTCTTTCTTCTCTTTTGCATCTTCTTTCTTCTCTTCTGTCTTCATTCTATATTCTCTTCTTTATTCTCTCTTGGATCTTCTTTCTTCTCTTCTGTCTTCATTCTATATTCTCTTCTTTCTTCTCTCTTGGATCTTCTGTCTTCTCTTCTGTCTTCATTCTGTATTTTCTTCTTTCTTCTCTCTTGGATTTTCTTTCTTCTCTTCTGTCTTCATTCTATATTCTCTTCTTTCTTCTCTCTTGTATCTTCTTTCTTCTCTTCTGTCTTCATTCTATATTCTCTTCTTTCTTCTCTCCTGTATCTTCTGTCTTTTCTTCTGTCTTCATTCTATATTCTCTTCTTTCTTCTCTCTTGTATCTTCTTCCTTCTCTTCTGTCTTCATTCTATATTCTCTTCTTTCTTCTCTCTTGTATCTTCTTCCTTCTCTTCTGTCTTCATTCTATATTCTCTTCTTTCTTCTCTCTTGGATCTTCTTTCTTCTCTTCTGTCTTCATTCTATATTGTCTTCTTTCTTCTCTCTTGGATCTTCTTTCTTCTCTTTTGTCTTCATTCTATAGTCTCTTCTTTCTTCTCTATTGGATCTTCTTTCTTCTCTTCTGTCTTCATTCTGTATTCTCTTCTTTCTTCTCTCTTGTATCTTCTTCCTTCTCTTCTGTCTTCATTCTGTATTCTCTTCTTTCTTCTCTTTTGGATCTTCTTTCTTCTCTTCTGTCTTTATTCTATATTCTCTTCTTTCTTCTCTCTTGGATCGTCTTTGTTCTCTTCTGTTTTCATTCTATATTCTCTTCTTTCTTCTCTCTTGTATCTTCTGTCTTCATTCTGTCTTCAATCTATATTATCTTCTTTCTTCTCTCTTGGATCGTCTTTTTTGTCTTCTGTTTTCATTCTATATTCTCTTCTTTCTTCTCTCTTGTATCTTCTGTCTTCATTCTGTCTTCATTCTATATTATCTTCTTTCTTCTCTCTTGGATCTTCTTTCTTCTCTTCTGCCTTCATTCTATATTCTCTTCTTTCTTCTCTCTTGTATCTTCATTCTTCTCTTCTGTCTTCATTCTGTGTTCTCTTCTTTCTTCTCTCTTGGATCTTCTTCCTTCTCTTCTGTCTTCATTCTGTATTCTCTTCTTTCTTCTCTCTTGGATCTTCTTTCTTCTCTTCTGTCTTCATTCTATATTCTCTTCTTTCTTCTCTCTTGGACCTTCTTTCTTCTCCTTCTGTCTTCCTTTTATATTCTCTTATTTCTTCTCTCTTGTATCTTCTTCCTTCTCTTCTGTCTTCCTTCTGTATTATCTTCTTTCTTCTCTCTCGTATCTTCTTTCTTCTCTTCTGTCTTCATTCTGTATTGTCTTCTTTCTTCTCTCTTGGATCTACTTTCTTTTCTTCTGTCTTCATTCTATATTCTCTTATTTCTTCTCTCTTGTATCTTCTTCCTTCTCTTCTGTCTTCCTTCTATATTCTCTTATTTCTTGTCTCTTGAATCTTCTTTTTTCTCCTTCTGTCTTCATTCTATATTCTCTTCTTTCTTCTCACTTGGATCTTCTTCCTTCTCTTCTGTCTTCATTCTGTATTCTCTTCTTTCTTCTCTCTTGGATCTTCTTTCTTCTCTTCTGTCTTCATTCTATATTCTCTTCTTTCTTCTCTCTTGGACCTTCTTTCTTCTCTTTCTGTCTTCCTGTTAAATTCTCTTATTTCTTCTCTCCTGTATCTTCTTCCTTCTCTTCTGTCTTACTTCTGTATTATTTTCTTTCTTCTCTCTCGTATCTTCTTTCTTCTCTTCTGTCTTCATTCTGTATTGTCTTCTTTCTTCTCTCTCGTATCTTCTTTCTTCTCTTCTGTCTTCATTCTGTATTCTCTTATTTCTTCTCTCTTGAATCTTCTTTTTTCTCCTTCTGTCTTCATTCTATATTCTCTTCTTTCTTCTCTCTTGGATCTTCTTCTCTCTCTTCTGTCTTCGTTCTATATTCTCTTCTTTCTTCTCTCTTGCATCTTCTGTCTTCTCTTCTGTCTTCATTCTATATTCTCTTCTTTCTTCTCTCTTGGATCTTCTGTCTACTCTTCTCTCTTCATTCTATATTCTCTTCTTTCTTCTCTCTTGTATCTTCTTCCTTCTCTTCTGTCTTCATTCTATATTCTCTTCTTTCTTCTCTCTTGTATCTTCTTTCTTCTCTTCTGTCTTCATTCTATATTCTCTTCTTTCTTCTCTCTTGGATCTTCTTTCTTCTCTTCTGTTTTCATTCTATATTCTCTTCTTTCTACTCTCTTGTATCTTCTGTCTTCTCTTCTGTCTTCATTCTATATTCTCTTCTTTCTTCTCTATTGTATCTTCTGTCTTCTCTTCTGTCTTCATTCTATGTTCTCTTCTTTCTTCTCTCTTGTATCTTCTTTCTTCTCTTCTGTCTTCATTCTATATTCTCTTCTTTCTTCTCTCTTGGATCTTCTGTCTTCTCTTCTGTCTTCTTTCTATATTCTCTTCTTTCTTCTCTCTTGGATCTTCTTTCTTCTCTTCTGTCTTCATTGTATATTCTCTTCTTTCTTCTCTTTTGGATCTTCTTTCTTCTCTTCTGTCTTCATTCTATATTCTCTTCTTTCTTCTCTCTTGGATCTTCTTTCTTCTCTTCTGTCTTCATTCTGTATTCTCTTCTTTCTTCTCTCTTGTATCTTCTGTCTTCTCTTCTGTCTTCATTCTATATTCTCTTCTTTCTTCTCTCTTGTATCTTCTTCCTTCTCTTCTGTCTTCATTCTGTATTCTCTTCTTTCTTCTCTCTTGTATCTTCTTTCTTCTCTTCTGTCTTCATTCTATATTCTCTTCTTTCTTCTCTCTTGGATCTTCTGTCTTCTCTTCTCTCTTCATTGTATATTCTCTTCTTTCTTCTCTCTTGTATCTTCTTCCTTCTCTTCTGTCTTCATTCTATATTCTCTTCTTTCTTCTCTCTTGTATCTTCTTCGTTCTCTTCTGTCTTCATTCTATATTCTCTTCTTTCTTCTCTCTTAGATCTTCTTTCTTCTCTTCTGTCTTCATTCTATATTCCCTTCTTTCTTCTCTCTTGTATCTTCTTCCTTCTCTTCTGTCTTCATTCTGTATTCTCTTCTTTCTTCTCTCTAGTATCTTCTTTCTTCTCTTCTGTCTTCATTCTATATTCTCTTGTTTCTTCTCTCTTGGATCTTCTGTCTTCTCTTCTCTCTTCATTCTATATTCTCTTCTTTCTTCTCTCTTGTATCTTCTTCCTTTTCTTCTGTCTTCATTCTATATTCTCTTCTTTCTTCTCTCTTGTATCTTCTTCGTTCTCTTCTGTCTTCATTCTATATTCTCTTCTTTCTTCTCTCTTGGATCTTCTTTCTTCTCTTCTGTCTTCATTCTATATTCTCTTCTTTCTTCTATCTTGTATCTTCTTTCTTCTCTTCTGTCTTCATTCTATATTCTCTTCTTTCTTCTCTCTTGTATCTTCTTCCTTTTCTTCTGTCTTCATTCTATATTCTCTTCTTTCTTCTCTCTTGTATCTTCTGTCTTTCCTTCTGTCTTCATTCTATATTCTCTTCTTTCTTCTCTCTTGTATCTTCTTTCTTCTCTTCTGTCTTCATTCTATATTCTCTTCTTTCTTCTCTCTTGTATTTTCTGTCTTTTCTTCTGTCTTCATTCTATATTCTCTTCTTTCTTCTCTCTTGTATCTTCTGTCTTCTCTTCTGTCTTCATTCTATATTCTCTTCTTTCTTCTCTCTTGTATCTTCTGTCTTCTCTTCTGTCTTCATTCTATATTCTCTTCTTTCTTCTCTCTCGTATCTTCTGTCTTCTCTTCTGTCTTCATTCTATATTCTCTTCTTTCTTCTCTCTTGGATCTTCTGTCTTCTCTTCTGTCTTCATTCTGTATTCTCTTCTTTCTTCTCTCTTGGATCTTCTGTCTTCTCTTCTGTCTTCATTCTATATTCTCTTCTTTCTTCTCTCTTGTATCTTCTGTCTTCTCTTCTGCCTTCATTCTATATTCTCTTCTTTCTTCTCTCTTGTATCTTCTTCCTTCTCTTCTGTCTTCATTCTATATTCTCCTCTTTCTTCTCTCTTGGATCTTCTGTCTTCTCTTCTGCCTTCATTCTATATTCTCTTCTTTCTTCCTCTTGTATCTTCTTCCTTCTCTTCTGCCTTCATTCTATATTCTCTTCTTTCTTCTCTCTTGTATCTTCTGTCTTCTCTTCTGTCTTCATTCTATATTCTCTTCTTTCTTCTCTCTTGTTTCTTCTTCTTTCTCTTCTGTCTTCATTCTATATTCTCTTCTTTCTTCTCTCTTGTATCTTCTGTCTTCATTCTATATTCTCTTCTTTCTTCTCTCTTGTATCTTCTGTCTTCTCTTCTGTCTTCATTCTGTATTCTCTTCTTTCTTCTCTCTTGGATTTTCTTTCTTCTCTTCTGTCTTCATTCTATATTCTCTTCTTTCTTCTCTCTTGTATCTTCTTTCTTCTCTTCTGTCTTCATTCTATATTCTCTTCTTTCTTCTCTCTTGTATCTTCTTTTTTCTCTTCTGTCTTCATTCTGTATTGTCTTCTTTCTTCTCTCTTGGATCTTCTTTCTTCTCTTCTGTCTTCATTCTATATTCTCTTATTTCTTCTCTCTTGTATCTTCTTCCTTCTCTTCTGTCTTCCTTCTATATTCTCTTATTTCTTCTCTTTTGGATCTTCTTTCTTCTCTTCTGTCTTTATTCTATATTCTCTTCTTTCTTCTCTCTTGGATCGTCTTTGTTCTCTTCTGTTTTCATTCTATATTCTCTTCTTTCTTCTCTCTTGTATCTTCTGTCTTCATTCTGTCTTCAATCTATATTATCTTCTTTCTTCTCTCTTGGATCGTCTTTTTTGTCTTCTGTTTTCATTCTATATTCTCTTCTTTCTTCTCTCTTGTATCTTCTGTCTTCATTCTGTCTTCATTCTATATTATCTTCTTTCTTCTCTCTTGGATCTTCTTTCTTCTCTTCTGCCTTCATTCTATATTCTCTTCTTTCTTCTCTCTTGTATCTTCATTCTTCTCTTCTGTCTTCATTCTGTGTTCTCTTCTTTCTTCTCTCTTGGATCTTCTTCCTTCTCTTCTGTCTTCATTCTGTATTCTCTTCTTTCTTCTCTCTTGGATCTTCTTTCTTCTCTTCTGTCTTCATTCTATATTCTCTTCTTTCTTCTCTCTTGGACCTTCTTTCTTCTCCTTCTGTCTTCCTTTTATATTCTCTTATTTCTTCTCTCTTGTATCTTCTTCCTTCTCTTCTGTCTTCCTTCTGTATTATCTTCTTTCTTCTCTCTCGTATCTTCTTTCTTCTCTTCTGTCTTCATTCTGTAATGTCTTCTTTCTTCTCTCTTGGATCTACTTTCTTTTCTTCTGTCTTCATTCTATATTCTCTTATTTCTTCTCTCTTGTATCTTCTTCCTTCTCTTCTGTCTTCCTTCTATATTCTCTTATTTCTTGTCTCTTGAATCTTCTTTTTTCTCCTTCTGTCTTCATTCTATATTCTCTTCTTTCTTCTCACTTGGATCTTCTTCCTTCTCTTCTGTCTTCATTCTGTATTCTCTTCTTTCTTCTCTCTTGGATCTTCTTTCTTCTCTTCTGTCTTCATTCTATATTCTCTTCTTTCTTCTCTCTTGGACCTTCTTTCTTCTCTTTCTGTCTTCCTGTTAAATTCTCTTATTTCTTCTCTCCTGTATCTTCTTCCTTCTCTTCTGTCTTACTTCTGTATTATTTTCTTTCTTCTCTCTCGTATCTTCTTTCTTCTCTTCTGTCTTCATTCTGTATTGTCTTCTTTCTTCTCTCTCGTATCTTCTTTCTTCTCTTCTGTCTTCATTCTGTATTCTCTTATTTCTTCTCTCTTGAATCTTCTTTTTTCTCCTTCTGTCTTCATTCTATATTCTCTTCTTTCTTCTCTCTTGGATCTTCTTCTCTCTCTTCTGTCTTCGTTCTATATTCTCTTCTTTCTTCTCTCTTGCATCTTCTGTCTTCTCTTCTGTCTTCATTCTATATTCTCTTCTTTCTTCTCTCTTGGATCTTCTGTCTACTCTTCTCTCTTCATTCTATATTCTCTTCTTTCTTCTCTCTTGTATCTTCTTCCTTCTCTTCTGTCTTCATTCTATATTCTCTTCTTTCTTCTCTCTTGTATCTTCTTTCTTCTCTTCTGTCTTCATTCTATATTCTCTTCTTTCTTCTCTCTTGGATCTTCTTTCTTCTCTTCTGTTTTCATTCTATATTCTCTTCTTTCTACTCTCTTGTATCTTCTGTCTTCTCTTCTGTCTTCATTCTATATTCTCTTCTTTCTTCTCTATTGTATCTTCTGTCTTCTCTTCTGTCTTCATTCTATGTTCTCTTCTTTCTTCTCTCTTGTATCTTCTTTCTTCTCTTCTGTCTTCATTCTATATTCTCTTCTTTCTTCTCTCTTGGATCTTCTGTCTTCTCTTCTGTCTTCTTTCTATATTCTCTTCTTTCTTCTCTCTTGGATCTTCTTTCTTCTCTTCTGTCTTCATTGTATATTCTCTTCTTTCTTCTCTTTTGGATCTTCTTTCTTCTCTTCTGTCTTCATTCTATATTCTCTTCTTTCTTCTCTCTTGGATCTTCTTTCTTCTCTTCTGTCTTCATTCTGTATTCTCTTCTTTCTTCTCTCTTGTATCTTCTGTCTTCTCTTCTGTCTTCATTCTATATTCTCTTCTTTCTTCTCTCTTGTATCTTCTTCCTTCTCTTCTGTCTTCATTCTGTATTCTCTTCTTTCTTCTCTCTTGTATCTTCTTTCTTCTCTTCTGTCTTCATTCTATATTCTCTTCTTTCTTCTCTCTTGGATCTTCTGTCTTCTCTTCTCTCTTCATTGTATATTCTCTTCTTTCTTCTCTCTTGTATCTTCTTCCTTCTCTTCTGTCTTCATTCTATATTCTCTTCTTTCTTCTCTCTTGTATCTTCTTCGTTCTCTTCTGTCTTCATTCTATATTCTCTTCTTTCTTCTCTCTTAGATCTTCTTTCTTCTCTTCTGTCTTCATTCTATATTCCCTTCTTTCTTCTCTCTTGTATCTTCTTCCTTCTCTTCTGTCTTCATTCTGTATTCTCTTCTTTCTTCTCTCTAGTATCTTCTTTCTTCTCTTCTGTCTTCATTCTATATTCTCTTGTTTCTTCTCTCTTGGATCTTCTGTCTTCTCTTCTCTCTTCATTCTATATTCTCTTCTTTCTTCTCTCTTGTATCTTCTTCCTTTTCTTCTGTCTTCATTCTATATTCTCTTCTTTCTTCTCTCTTGTATCTTCTTCGTTCTCTTCTGTCTTCATTCTATATTCTCTTCTTTCTTCTCTCTTGGATCTTCTTTCTTCTCTTCTGTCTTCATTCTATATTCTCTTCTTTCTTCTATCTTGTATCTTCTTTCTTCTCTTCTGTCTTCATTCTATATTCTCTTCTTTCTTCTCTCTTGTATCTTCTTCCTTTTCTTCTGTCTTCATTCTATATTCTCTTCTTTCTTCTCTCTTGTATCTTCTGTCTTTCCTTCTGTCTTCATTCTATATTCTCTTCTTTCTTCTCTCTTGTATCTTCTTTCTTCTCTTCTGTCTTCATTCTATATTCTCTTCTTTCTTCTCTCTTGTATTTTCTGTCTTTTCTTCTGTCTTCATTCTATATTCTCTTCTTTCTTCTCTCTTGTATCTTCTGTCTTCTCTTCTGTCTTCATTCTATATTCTCTTCTTTCTTCTCTCTTGTATCTTCTGTCTTCTCTTCTGTCTTCATTCTATATTCTCTTCTTTCTTCTCTCTCGTATCTTCTGTCTTCTCTTCTGTCTTCATTCTATATTCTCTTCTTTCTTCTCTCTTGGATCTTCTGTCTTCTCTTCTGTCTTCATTCTGTATTCTCTTCTTTCTTCTCTCTTGGATCTTCTGTCTTCTCTTCTGTCTTCATTCTATATTCTCTTCTTTCTTCTCTCTTGTATCTTCTGTCTTCTCTTCTGCCTTCATTCTATATTCTCTTCTTTCTTCTCTCTTGTATCTTCTTCCTTCTCTTCTGTCTTCATTCTATATTCTCCTCTTTCTTCTCTCTTGGATCTTCTGTCTTCTCTTCTGCCTTCATTCTATATTCTCTTCTTTCTTCCTCTTGTATCTTCTTCCTTCTCTTCTGCCTTCATTCTATATTCTCTTCTTTCTTCTCTCTTGTATCTTCTGTCTTCTCTTCTGTCTTCATTCTATATTCTCTTCTTTCTTCTCTCTTGTTTCTTCTTCTTTCTCTTCTGTCTTCATTCTATATTCTCTTCTTTCTTCTCTCTTGTATCTTCTGTCTTCATTCTATATTCTCTTCTTTCTTCTCTCTTGTATCTTCTGTCTTCTCTTCTGTCTTCATTCTGTATTCTCTTCTTTCTTCTCTCTTGGATTTTCTTTCTTCTCTTCTGTCTTCATTCTATATTCTCTTCTTTCTTCTCTCTTGTATCTTCTTTCTTCTCTTCTGTCTTCATTCTATATTCTCTTCTTTCTTCTCTCTTGTATCTTCTTTTTTCTCTTCTGTCTTCATTCTGTATTGTCTTCTTTCTTCTCTCTTGGATCTTCTTTCTTCTCTTCTGTCTTCATTCTATATTCTCTTATTTCTTCTCTCTTGTATCTTCTTCCTTCTCTTCTGTCTTCCTTCTATATTCTCTTATTTCTTCTCTCTTGAATCTTCTTTTTTCTCCTTCTGTCTTCATTCTATATTCTCTTCTTTCTTCTCTCTTGGATCTTCTTCTCTCTCTTCTGTCTTCATTCTGTATTATCTTATTTCTTCTCTCTTGGATCTTCTTTCTTCTCTTCTGTCTTCATTCTATATTCTCTTCTTTCTTCTCTCTTGTATCTTCTGTC
The DNA here is from genome assembly GCA_037306005.1 of Rhinophrynus dorsalis. Classification (NCBI taxonomy): domain Eukaryota; kingdom Metazoa; phylum Chordata; class Amphibia; order Anura; family Rhinophrynidae; genus Rhinophrynus; species Rhinophrynus dorsalis. The sequence continues at coordinate 12,868,173 of CM074720.1, read as the reverse complement.
TTTTCTTCTGTCTTCATTCTATATTCTCTTCTTTCTTCTCTCTTGTATCTTCTTTCTTCTCTTCTGTTTTCATTCTATATTCTCTTCTTTCTTCTCTCTTGGATCTTCTTTCTTCTCTTCTGTCTTCATTCTATATTCTCTTCTTTCTTCTCTCTTGTATTTTCTGTCTTTTCTTCTGTCTTCATTCTATATTCTCTTCTTTCTTCTCTCTTGTATCTTCTGTCTTCTCTTCTGTCTTCATTCTATATTCTCTACTTTCTTCTCTCTCGTATCTTCTGTCTTCATTCTATATTCTCTTCTTTCTTCTCTCTTGGATCTTCTGTCTTCTCTTCTGTCTTAATTCTGTATTCTCTTCTTTCTTCTCTCTTGGATCTTCTGTCTTCTCTTCTGTCTTCAGTCTATAGTCTCTTCTTTCTTCTCTCTTGGATCTTCTTCCTTCTCTTCTGTCTTCATTCTGTATTCTCTTCTTTCTTCTCTCTTGGATCTTCTTCCTTCTCTTCTGTCTTCAATCTGTATTCTCTTCTTTCATCTCTCTTGGATCTTCTTTCTTCTCTTCTGTCTTCACTCTATATTCTCTTCTTTCTTCTCTCTTGGACCTTCTTTCTTCTCCTTCTGTCTTCCTTTTATATTCTCTTATTTCTTCTCTCTTGTATCTTCTTCCTTCTCTTCTGTCTTCCTTCTGTATTATCTTCTTTCTTCTCTCTCGTATCTTCTTTCTTCTCTTCTGTCTTCATTCTGTATTGTCTTCTTTCTTCTCTCTTGGATCTTCTTTCTTCTCTTCTGTCTTCATTCTATATTCTCTTCTTTCTACTCTCTTGTATCTTCTGTCTTCTCTTCTGTCTTCATTCTATATTCTCTTCTTTCTTCTCTCTTGGATCTTCTGTCTTCTCTTCTGTCTTCATTCTGTATTCTCTTCTTTCTTCTCTCTTGTATCTTCTTCCTTCTCTTCTGTCTTCCTTCTATATTCTCTTATTTCTTCTCTCTTGAATCTTCTTTTTTCTCCTTCTGTCTTCATTCTATAATCTCTTCTTTCTTCTCTCTTGGATCTTCTTCTCTCTCTTCTGTCTTCATTCTGTATTATCTTATTTCTTCTCTCTTGTATCTTCTGTCTTCTCTTCTGTCTTCGTTCTATAATCTCTTCCTTCTTCTCTCTTGGATCTTCTGTTTTCTCTCCTGTCTTCATTCTGTATTCTCTTCTTTCTTCTCTCTTGCGTCTTCTCTCTTCTCTTCTGTCTTCATTCTATATTCTCTTCTTTCTTCTCTCTTGGATCTTCTTCCTTCACTTCTGTCTTCCTTCTATATTCTCTTATTTCTTCTCTCTTGAATCTTCTTTTTTCTCCTTCTGTCTTCATTCTATATTCTCTTCTTTCTTCTCTCTTGGATCTTCTTCTCTCTCTTCTGTCTTCATTCTGTATTATCTTCTTTCTTCTCTCTTGTATCTTCTGTCTTCTCTTCTATCTTCATTCTATATTCTCTTCTTTCTTCTCTCTTGTATCTTCTGTCTTCTCTCCTGTCTTCATTCTGTATTATCTTCTTTCTTCTCTCTTGTATCTTCTGTCTTCTCTTCTGTCTTCATTCTATAATCTCTTCTTTCTTCTCTTTTGCATCTTCTTTCTTCTCTTCTGTCTTCATTCTATATTCTCTTCTTTATTCTCTCTTGGATCTTCTTTCTTCTCTTCTGTCTTCATTCTATATTCTCTTCTTTCTTCTCTCTTGGATCTTCTGTCTTCTCTTCTGTCTTCATTCTGTATTTTCTTCTTTCTTCTCTCTTGGATTTTCTTTCTTCTCTTCTGTCTTCATTCTATATTCTCTTCTTTCTTCTCTCTTGTATCTTCTTTCTTCTCTTCTGTCTTCATTCTATATTCTCTTCTTTCTTCTCTCCTGTATCTTCTGTCTTTTCTTCTGTCTTCATTCTATATTCTCTTCTTTCTTCTCTCTTGTATCTTCTTCCTTCTCTTCTGTCTTCATTCTATATTCTCTTCTTTCTTCTCTCTTGTATCTTCTTCCTTCTCTTCTGTCTTCATTCTATATTCTCTTCTTTCTTCTCTCTTGGATCTTCTTTCTTCTCTTCTGTCTTCATTCTATATTGTCTTCTTTCTTCTCTCTTGGATCTTCTTTCTTCTCTTTTGTCTTCATTCTATAGTCTCTTCTTTCTTCTCTATTGGATCTTCTTTCTTCTCTTCTGTCTTCATTCTGTATTCTCTTCTTTCTTCTCTCTTGTATCTTCTTCCTTCTCTTCTGTCTTCATTCTGTATTCTCTTCTTTCTTCTCTCTTGGATCTTCTTTCTTCTCTTCTGTCTTTATTCTATATTCTCTTCTTTCTTCTCTCTTGGATCGTCTTTGTTCTCTTCTGTTTTCATTCTATATTCTCTTCTTTCTTCTCTCTTGTATCTTCTGTCTTCATTCTGTCTTCATTCTATATTATCTTCTTTCTTCTCTCTTGGATCTTCTTTCTTCTCTTCTGTCTTCATTCTATATTCTCTTCTTTCTTCTCTCTTGGATCTTCTGTCTTCTCTTCTGCCTTCATTCTATATTCTCTTCTTTCTTCTCTCTTGTATCTTCATTCTTCTCTTCTGTCTTCATTCTGTATTCTCTTCTTTCTTCTCTCTTGGATCTTCTTCCTTCTCTTCTGTCTTCATTCTGTATTCTCTTCTTTCTTCTCTCTTGGATCTTCTTTCTTCTCTTCTGTCTTCATTCTATATTCTCTTCTTTCTTCTCTCTTGGACCTTCTTTCTTCTCCTTCTGTCTTCCTTTTATATTCTCTTATTTCTTCTCTCTTGTATCTTCTTCCTTCTCTTCTGTCTTCCTTCTGTATTATCTTCTTTCTTCTCTCTCGTATCTTCTTTCTTCTCTTCTGTCTTCATTCTGTATTGTCTTCTTTCTTCTCTATTGGATCTTCTTTCTTCTCTTCTGTATTCATTCTATATTCTCTTATTTCTTCTCTCTTGTATCTTCTTCCTTCTCTTCTGTCTTCCTTCTATATTCTCTTATTTCTTCTCTCTTGAATCTTCTTTTTTCTCCTTCTGTCTTCATTCTATATTCTCTTCTTTCTTCTCTCTTGGATCTTCTTCTCTCTCTTCTGTCTTCATTCTGTATTATCTTATTTCTTCTCTCTTGTATCTTCTGTCTTCTCTTCTGTCTTCATTCTATATTCTCTTCTTTCTTCTCTCTTGGATCTTCTGTCTTCTCTTCTGTCTTCATTCTGTATTTTCTTCTTTCTTCTCTCTTGGATTTTCTTTCTTCTCTTCTGTCTTCATTCTATATTCTCTTCTTTCTTCTCTCTTGTATCTTCTTTCTTCTCTTCTGTCTTCATTCTATATTCTCTTCTTTCTTCTCTCCTGTATCTTCTGTCTTTTCTTCTGTCTTCATTCTATATTCTCTTCTTTCTTCTCTCTTGTATCTTCTTCCTTCTCTTCTGTCTTCATTCTATATTCTCTTCTTTCTTCTCTCTTGTATCTTCTTCCTTCTCTTCTGTCTTCATTCTATATTCTCTTCTTTCTTCTCTCTTGGATCTTCTTTCTTCTCTTCTGTCTTCATTCTATATTGTCTTCTTTCTTCTCTCTTGGATCTTCTTTCTTCTCTTTTGTCTTCATTCTATAGTCTCTTCTTTCTTCTCTATTGGATCTTCTTTCTTCTCTTCTGTCTTCATTCTGTATTCTCTTCTTTCTTCTCTCTTGTATCTTCTTCCTTCTCTTCTGTCTTCATTCTGTATTCTCTTCTTTCTTCTCTCTTGGATCTTCTTTCTTCTCTTCTGTCTTTATTCTATATTCTCTTCTTTCTTCTCTCTTGGATCGTCTTTGTTCTCTTCTGTTTTCATTCTATATTCTCTTCTTTCTTCTCTCTTGTATCTTCTGTCTTCATTCTGTCTTCATTCTATATTATCTTCTTTCTTCTCTCTTGGATCTTCTTTCTTCTCTTCTGTCTTCATTCTATATTCTCTTCTTTCTTCTCTCTTGGATCTTCTGTCTTCTCTTCTGCCTTCATTCTATATTCTCTTCTTTCTTCTCTCTTGTATCTTCATTCTTCTCTTCTGTCTTCATTCTGTATTCTCTTCTTTCTTCTCTCTTGGATCTTCTTCCTTCTCTTCTGTCTTCATTCTGTATTCTCTTCTTTCTTCTCTCTTGGATCTTCTTTCTTCTCTTCTGTCTTCATTCTATATTCTCTTCTTTCTTCTCTCTTGGACCTTCTTTCTTCTCCTTCTGTCTTCCTTTTATATTCTCTTATTTCTTCTCTCTTGTATCTTCTTCCTTCTCTTCTGTCTTCCTTCTGTATTATCTTCTTTCTTCTCTCTCGTATCTTCTTTCTTCTCTTCTGTCTTCATTCTGTATTGTCTTCTTTCTTCTCTATTGGATCTTCTTTCTTCTCTTCTGTATTCATTCTATATTCTCTTATTTCTTCTCTCTTGTATCTTCTTCCTTCTCTTCTGTCTTCCTTCTATATTCTCTTATTTCTTCTCTCTTGAATCTTCTTTTTTCTCCTTCTGTCTTCATTCTATATTCTCTTCTTTCTTCTCTCTTGGATCTTCTTCTCTCTCTTCTGTCTTCATTCTGTATTATCTTATTTCTTCTCTCTTGTATCTTCTGTCTTCTCTTCTGTCTTCGTTCTATATTCTCTTCCTTCTTTTCTCTTGTATCTTCTGTCTTCTCTCCTGTCTTCATTCTGTATTCTCTTCTTTCTTCTCTCTTGGATTTTCTTTCTTCTCTTCTGTCTTCATTCTATATTCTCTTCTTTCCTCTCTCTTGTATCTTCTTTCTTCTCTTCTGTCTTCATTCTATATTCTCTTCTTTCTTCTCTCTTGTATCTTCTTTTTTCTCTTCTGTCTTCATTCTGTATTGTCTTCTTTCTTCTCTCTTGGATGTTCTTTCTTCTCTTCTGTCTTCATTCTATATTCTCTTATTTCTTCTCTCTTGTATCTTCTTCCTTCTCTTCTGTCTTCCTTCTATATTCTCTTATTTCTTCTCTCTTTAATCTTCTTCTCTCTCTTCTGTCTTCATTCTGTATTATCTTATTTTTTCTCTCTTGGATCTTCTTTCTTCTCTTCTGTCTTCATTCTATATTCTCTTCTTTCTTCTCTCTTGTATTTTCTGTCTTTTCTTCTGTCTTCATTCTATATTCTCTTATTTCTTCTCTCTTGTATCTTCTGTCTTCTCTTCTGTCTTCATTCTATATTCTCTTCTTTCTTCTCTCTCGTATCTTCTGTCTTCATTCTATATTCTCTTCTTTCTTCTCTCTTGGATCTTCTGTCTTCTCTTCTGTCTTAATTCTGTATTCTCTTCTTTCTTCTCTCTTGCATCTTCTGTCTTCTCTTCTGTCTTCATTCTATAGTCTCTTCTTTCTTCTCTCTTGGATCTTCTTCCTTCTCTTCTGTCTTCATTCTGTATTCTCTTCTTTCTTCTCTCTTGGATCTTCTTCCTTCTCTTCTGTCTTCAATCTGTATTCTCTTCTTTCATCTCTCTTGGATCTTCTTTCTTCTCTTCTGTCTTCACTCTATATTCTCTTCTTTCTTCTCTCTTGGACCTTCTTTCTTCTCCTTCTGTCTTCCTTTTATATTCTCTTATTTCTTCTCTCTTGTATCTTCTTCCTTCTCTTCTGTCTTCCTTCTGTATTATCTTCTTTCTTCTCTCTCGTATCTTCTTTCTTCTCTTCTGTCTTCATTCTGTATTGTCTTCTTTCTTCTCTCTTGGATCTTCTTTCTTCTCTTCTGTCTTCATTCTATATTCTCTTATTTCTTCTCTCTTGTATCTTCTTCCTTCTCTTCTGTCTTCCTTCTATATTCTCTTATTTCTTCTCTCTTGAATCTTCTTTTTTCTCCTTCTGTCTTCATTCTATATTCTCTTCTTTTTTCTCTCTTGGATCTTCTTCTCTCTCTTCTGTCTTCATTCTGTATTATCTTCTTTCTTCTCTCTTGCATCTTCTCTCTTCTCTTCTGTCTTCATTCTATATTCTCTTCCTTCTTCTCTCTTGTATCTTCTGTCTTCTCTCCTGTCTTCATTCTGTATTCTCGTCTTTCTTCTCTCTTGGATTTTCTTTCTTCTCTTCTGTCTTCATTCTATATTCTCTTCTTTCTTCTCTCTTGTATCTTCTTTCTTCTCTTCTGTCTTCATTCTATATTCTCTTCTTTCTTCTCTCTTGTATCTTCTTTTTTCTCTTCTGTCTTCATTCTGAATTGTCTTCTTTCTTCTCTCTTGGATGTTCTTTCTTCTCTTCTGTCTTCATTCTATATTCTCTTATTTCTTCTCTCTTGTATCTTCTTCCTTCTCTTCTGTCTTCCTTCTATATTCTCTTATTTCTTCTCTCTTGAATCTTCTTCTCTCTCTTCTGTCTTCATTCTGTATTATCTTATTTTTTCTCTCTTGGATCTTCTTTCTTCTCTTCTGTCTTCATTCTATATTCTCTTCTTTCTTCTCTCTTGTATTTTCTGTCTTTTCTTCTGTCTTCATTCTATATTCTCTTCTTTCTTCTCTCTTGTATCTTCTGTCTTCTCTTCTGTCTTCATTCTATATTCTCTTCTTTCTTCTCTCTCGTATCTTCTGTCTTCATTCTATATTCTCTTCTTTCTTCTCTCTTGGATCTTCTGTCTTCTCTTCTGTCTTAATTCTGTATTCTCTTCTTTCTTCTCTCTTGCATCTTCTGTCTTCTCTTCTGTCTTCATTCTATAGTCTCTTCTTTCTTCTCTCTTGGATCTTCTTCCTTCTCTTCTGTCTTCATTCTGTATTCTCTTCTTTCTTCTCTCTTGGATCTTCTTCCTTCTCTTCTGTCTTCAATCTGTATTCTCTTCTTTCATCTCTCTTGGATCTTCTTTCTTCTCTTCTGTCTTCACTCTATATTCTCTTCTTTCTTCTCTCTTGGACCTTCTTTCTTCTCCTTCTGTCTTCCTTTTATATTCTCTTATTTCTTCTCTCTTGTATCTTCTTCCTTCTCTTCTGTCTTCCTTCTGTATTATCTTCTTTCTTCTCTCTCGTATCTTCTTTCTTCTCTTCTGTCTTCATTCTGTATTGTCTTCTTTCTTCTCTCTTGGATCTTCTTTCTTCTCTTCTGTCTTCATTCTATATTCTCTTATTTCTTCTCTCTTGTATCTTCTTCCTTCTCTTCTGTCTTCCTTCTATATTCTCTTATTTCTTCTCTCTTGAATCTTCTTTTTTCTCCTTCTGTCTTCATTCTATATTCTCTTCTTTTTTCTCTCTTGGATCTTCTTCTCTCTCTTCTGTCTTCATTCTGTATTATTTTCTTTCTTCTCTCTTGCATCTTCTCTCTTCTCTTCTGTCTTCATTCTATATTCTCTTCCTTTTTCTCTCTTGGATCTTCTGTTTTCTCTCCTGTCTTCATTCTGTATTCTCTTCTTTCTTCTCTCTTGCATCTTCTCTCTTCTCTTCTGTCTTCATTCTATATTCTCTTCTTTCTTCTCTCTTGGATCTTCTTCCTTCACTTCTGTCTTCCTTCTATATTCTCTTATTTCTTCTCTCTTGAATCTTCTTTTTTCTCCTTCTGTCTTCATTCTATATTCTCTTCTTTCTTCTCTCTTGGATCTTCTTCTCTCTCTTCTGTCTTCATTCTGCATTATCTTCTTTCTTCCCTCTTGTATCTTCTGTCTTCTCTTCTGTCTTCATTCTATATTCTCTTCTTTCTTCTCTCTTGTATCTTCTGTCTTCTCTCCTGTCTTCATTCTGTATTATCTTCTTTCTTCTCTCTTGTATCTTCTGTCTTCTCTTCTGTCTTCATTCTATAATCTCTTCTTTCTTCTCTTTTGCATCTTCTTTCTTCTCTTCTGTCTTCATTCTATATTCTCTTCTTTATTCTCTCTTGGATCTTCTTTCTTCTCTTCTGTCTTCATTCTATATTCTCTTCTTTCTTCTCTCTTGGATCTTCTGTCTTCTCTTCTGTCTTCATTCTGTATTTTCTTCTTTCTTCTCTCTTGGATTTTCTTTCTTCTCTTCTGTCTTCATTCTATATTCTCTTCTTTCTTCTCTCTTGTATCTTCTTTCTTCTCTTCTGTCTTCATTCTATATTCTCTTCTTTCTTCTCTCCTGTATCTTCTGTCTTTTCTTCTGTCTTCATTCTATATTCTCTTCTTTCTTCTCTCTTGTATCTTCTTCCTTCTCTTCTGTCTTCATTCTATATTCTCTTCTTTCTTCTCTCTTGTATCTTCTTCCTTCTCTTCTGTCTTCATTCTATATTCTCTTCTTTCTTCTCTCTTGGATCTTCTTTCTTCTCTTCTGTCTTCATTCTATATTGTCTTCTTTCTTCTCTCTTGGATCTTCTTTCTTCTCTTTTGTCTTCATTCTATAGTCTCTTCTTTCTTCTCTATTGGATCTTCTTTCTTCTCTTCTGTCTTCATTCTGTATTCTCTTCTTTCTTCTCTCTTGTATCTTCTTCCTTCTCTTCTGTCTTCATTCTGTATTCTCTTCTTTCTTCTCTTTTGGATCTTCTTTCTTCTCTTCTGTCTTTATTCTATATTCTCTTCTTTCTTCTCTCTTGGATCGTCTTTGTTCTCTTCTGTTTTCATTCTATATTCTCTTCTTTCTTCTCTCTTGTATCTTCTGTCTTCATTCTGTCTTCAATCTATATTATCTTCTTTCTTCTCTCTTGGATCGTCTTTTTTGTCTTCTGTTTTCATTCTATATTCTCTTCTTTCTTCTCTCTTGTATCTTCTGTCTTCATTCTGTCTTCATTCTATATTATCTTCTTTCTTCTCTCTTGGATCTTCTTTCTTCTCTTCTGCCTTCATTCTATATTCTCTTCTTTCTTCTGTCTTGTATCTTCATTCTTCTCTTCTGTCTTCATTCTGTGTTCTCTTCTTTCTTCTCTCTTGGATCTTCTTCCTTCTCTTCTGTCTTCATTCTGTATTCTCTTCTTTCTTCTCTCTTGGATCTTCTTTCTTCTCTTCTGTCTTCATTCTATATTCTCTTCTTTCTTCTCTCTTGGACCTTCTTTCTTCTCCTTCTGTCTTCCTTTTATATTCTCTTATTTCTTCTCTCTTGTATCTTCTTCCTTCTCTTCTGTCTTCCTTCTGTATTATCTTCTTTCTTCTCTCTCGTATCTTCTTTCTTCTCTTCTGTCTTCATTCTGTATTGTCTTCTTTCTTCTCTCTTGGATCTTCTTTCTTTTCTTCTGTCTTCATTCTATATTCTCTTATTTTTTCTCTCTTGTATCTTCTTCCTTCTCTTCTGTCTTCCTTCTATATTCTCTTATTTCTTGTCTCTTGAATCTTCTTTTTTCTCCTTCTGTCTTCATTCTATATTCTCTTCTTTCTTCTCTCTTGGATCTTCTTCTCTCTCTTCTGTCTTCATTCTGTATTATCTTATTTCTTCTCTCTTGTATCTTCTGTCTTCTCTTCTGTCTTCGTTCTATATTCTCTTCCTTCTTCTCTCTTGTATCTTCTGTCTTCTCTCCTGTCTTCATTCTGTATTCTCTTCTTTCTTCTCTCTCTTGTATCTTCTGTCTTCTCTTCTGTCTTCATTCTATATTCTCTTCTTTATTCTCTCTTGGATCTTCTTTCTTCTCTTCTGTCTTCATTCTATATTCTCTTCTTTCTTCTCTCTTGGATCTTCTGTCTTCTCTTCTGTCTTCATTCTGTATTCTCTTCTTTCTTCTCTCTTGGATTTTCTTTCTTCTCTTCTGTCTTCATTCTATAATCTCTTCTTTTTTCTCTCTCGTATCTTCTGTCTTCTCTTCTGTCTTCATTCTATATTCTCTTCTTTCTTCTCTCTTGTATCTTCTTCCTTCTCTTCTGTCTTCATTCTATATTCTCTTCTTTCTTCTCTCTTGTATCTTCTGTCTTCATTCTATATTCTCTTCTTTCTTCTCTCTTGTATCTTCTGTCTTCATTCTATATTCTCTTCTTTCTTCTCTCTTGAATCTTCTTTTTTCTCCTTCTGTCTTCATTCTATATTCTCTTCTTTCTTCTCTCTTGGATCTTCTTCTCTCTCTTCTGTCTTCATTCTGTATTATCTTATTTCTTCTCTCTTGTATCTTCTGTCTTCTCTTCTGTCTTCGTTCTATATTCTCTTCCTTCTTCTCTCTTGTATCTTCTGTCTTCTCTCCTGTCTTCATTCTGTATTCTCTTCTTTCTTCTCTCTTGCATCTTCTTTCTTCTCTTCTGTCTTCATTCTATATTCTCTTCTTTATTCTCTCTTGGATCTTCTTTCTTCTCTTCTGTCTTCATTCTATATTCTCTTCTTTCTTCTCTCTTGGATCTTCTGTCTTCTCTTCTGTCTTCATTCTGTATTCTCTTCTTTCTTCTCTCTTGGATTTTCTTTCTTCTCTTCTGTCTTCATTCTATAATCTCTTCTTTCTTCTCTCTCGTATGTTCTGTCTTCTCATCTGTCTTCATTCTATATTCTCTTCTTTCTTCTCTCTTGTATCTTCTTCCTTCTCTTCTGTCTTCATTCTATATTCTCTTCTTTCTTCTCTCTTGTATCTTCTGTCTTCATTCTATATTCTCTTCTTTCTTCTCTCTTGTATCTTCTTTCTTCTCTTCTGTCTTCATTCTGTATTCTCTTCTTTCTTCTCTCTTGGATCTTCTTTCTTCTCTTCTGTTTTCATTCTATATTCTCTTCTTTCTACTCTCTTGGATCTTCTGTCTTCTCTTCTGTCTTAATTCTGTATTCTCTTCTTTCTTCTCTCTTGGATCTTCTTCTCTCTCTTCTGTCTTCATTCTATAGTCTCTTCTTTCTTCTCTCTTGGATCTTCTTCCTTCTCTTCTGTCTTCATTCTGTATTCTCTTCTTTCTTCTCTCTTGGATCTTCTTCCTTCTCTTCTGTCTTCAATCTGTATTCTCTTCTTTCATCTCTCTTGGATCTTCTTTCTTCTCTTCTGTCTTCACTCTACATTCTCTTCTTTCTTCTCTCTTGGACCTTCTTTCTTCTCCTTCTGTCTTCCTTTTATATTCTCTTATTTCTTCTCTCTTGTATCTTCTTCCTTCTCTTCTGTCTTCCTTCTGTATTATCTTCTTTCTTCTCTCTCGTATCTTCTTTCTTCTCTTCTGTCTTCATTCTGTATTGTCTTCTTTCTTCTCTCTTGGATCTTCTTTCTTCTCTTCTGTCTTCATTCTATATTCTCTTATTTCTTCTCTCTTGTATCTTCTGTCTTCTCTTCTGTCTTCCTTCTATATTCTCTTATTTCTTCTCTCTTTAATCTTCTTTCTTCTCTTCTGTCTTCATTCTATATTCTCTTCTTTCTTCTCTCTTGGATCTTCTGTCTTCTCTTCTGTCTTCATTCTGTATTCTCTTCTTTCTTCTCTCTTGGATTTTCTTTCTTCTCTTCTGTCTTCATTCTATAATCTCTTCTTTCTTCTCTCTCGTATGTTCTGTCTTCTCATCTGTCTTCATTCTATATTCTCTTCTTTCTTCTCTCTTGTATCTTCTTCCTTCTCTTCTGTCTTCATTCTATATTCTCTTCTTTCTTCTCTCTTGTATCTTCTGTCTTCATTCTATATTCTCTTCTTTCTTCTCTCTTGTATCTTCTTTCTTCTCTTCTGTCTTCATTCTATATTCTCTTCTTTCTTCTCTCTTGGATCTTCTTTCTTCTCTTCTGTTTTCATTCTATATTCTCTTCTTTCTACTCTCTTGGATCTTCTGTCTTCTCTTCTGTCTTAATTCTGTATTCTCTTCTTTCTTCTCTCTTGGATCTTCTTCTCTCTCTTCTGTCTTCATTCTATAGTCTCTTCTTTCTTCTCTCTTGGATCTTCTTCCTTCTCTTCTGTCTTCATTCTGTATTCTCTTCTTTCTTCTCTCTTGGATCTTCTTCCTTCTCTTCTGTCTTCAATCTGTATTCTCTTCTTTCATCTCTCTTGGATCTTCTTTCTTCTCTTCTGTCTTCACTCTACATTCTCTTCTTTCTTCTCTCTTGGACCTTCTTTCTTCTCCTTCTGTCTTCCTTTTATATTCTCTTATTTCTTCTCTCTTGTATCTTCTTCCTTCTCTTCTGTCTTCCTTCTGTATTATCTTCTTTCTTCTCTCTCGTATCTTCTTTCTTCTCTTCTGTCTTCATTCTGTATTGTCTTCTTTCTTCTCTCTTGGATCTTCTTTCTTCTCTTCTGTCTTCATTCTATATTCTCTTATTTCTTCTCTCTTGTATCTTCTTCCTTCTCTTCTGTCTTCCTTCTATATTCTCTTCTTTCTTCTCTCTTGAATCTTCTTTTTTCTCCTTCTGTCTTCATTCTATATTCTCTTCTTTCTTCTCTCTTGGATCTTCTTCTCTCTCTTCTGTCTTCATTCTGTATTATCTTATTTCTTCTCTCTTGTATCTTCTGTCTTCTCTTCTGTCTTCGTTCTATAATCTCTTCCTTCTTCTCTCTTGGATCTTCTGTTTTCTCTCCTGTCTTCATTCTGTATTCTCTTCTTTCTTCTCTCTTGCATCTTCTCTCTTCTCTTCTGCCTTCCTTCTATATTCTCTTATTTCTTCTCTCTTGAATCTTCTTTTTTCTCCTTCTGTCTTCATTCTATATTCTCTTCTTTCTTCTCTCTTGGATCTTCTTCTCTCTCTTCTGTCTTCATTCTGTATTATCTTCTTTCTTCTCTCTTGTATCTTCTGCCTTCTCTTCTATCTTCATTCTATATTCTCTTCTTTCTTCTCTCTTGTATCTTCTGTCTTCTCTCCTGTCTTCATTCTGTATTATCTTCTTTCTTCTCTCTTGTATCTTCTGTCTTCTCTTCTGTCTTCATTCTATAATCTCTTCTTTCTTCTCTTTTGCATCTTCTTTCTTCTCTTCTGTCTTCATTCTATATTCTCTTCTTTATTCTCTCTTGGATCTTCTTTCTTCTCTTCTGTCTTCATTCTATATTCTCTTCTTTCTTCTCTCTTGGATCTTCTGTCTTCTCTTCTGTCTTCATTCTGTATTTTCTTCTTTCTTCTCTCTTGGATTTTCTTTCTTCTCTTCTGTCTTCATTCTATATTCTCTTCTTTCTTCTCTCTTGTATCTTCTTTCTTCTCTTCTGTCTTCATTCTATATTCTCTTCTTTCTTCTCTCCTGTATCTTCTGTCTTTTCTTCTGTCTTCATTCTATATTCTCTTCTTTCTTCTCTCTTGTATCTTCTTCCTTCTCTTCTGTCTTCATTCTATATTCTCTTCTTTCTTCTCTCTTGTATCTTCTTCCTTCTCTTCTGTCTTCATTCTATATTCTCTTCTTTCTTCTCTCTTGGATCTTCTTTCTTCTCTTCTGTCTTCATTCTATATTGTCTTCTTTCTTCTCTCTTGGATCTTCTTTCTTCTCTTTTGTCTTCATTCTATAGTCTCTTCTTTCTTCTCTATTGGATCTTCTTTCTTCTCTTCTGTCTTCATTCTGTATTCTCTTCTTTCTTCTCTCTTGTATCTTCTTCCTTCTCTTCTTTCTTCATTCTGTATTCTCTTCTTTCTTCTCTCTTGGATCTTCTTTCTTCTCTTCTGTCTTTATTCTATATTCTCTTCTTTCTTCTCTCTTGGATCGTCTTTGTTCTCTTCTGTTTTCATTCTATATTCTCTTCTTTCTTCTCTCTTGTATCTTCTGTCTTCATTCTGTCTTCATTCTATATTATCTTCTTTCTTCTCTTCTGTCTTCATTCTATATTCTCTTCTTTCTTCTCTCTTGGATCTTCTGTCTTCTCTTCTGCCTTCATTCTATATTCTCTTCTTTCTTCTCTCTTGTATCTTCATTCTTCTCTTCTGTCTTCATTCTGTATTCTCTTCTTTCTTCTCTCTTGGATCTTCTTCCTTCTCTTCTGTCTTCATTCTGTATTCTCTTCTTTCTTCTCTCTTGGATCTTCTTTCTTCTCTTCTGTCTTCATTCTATATTCTCTTCTTTTTTCCTCTCTTGGACCTTCTTTCTTCTCCTTCTGTCTTCCTTTTATATTCTCTTATTTCTTCTCTCTTGTATCTTCTTCATTCTCTTCTGTCTTCCTTCTGTATTATTTTCTTTCTTCTCTCTCGTATCTTCTTTCTTCTCTTCTGTCTTCATTCTGTATTGTCTTCTTTCTTCTCTCTTGGATCTTCTTTCTTCTCTTCTGTATTCATTCTATATTCTCTTATTTCTTCTCTCTTGTATCTTCTTCCTTCTCTTCTGTCTTCCTTCTATATTCTCTTATTTCTTCTCTCTTGAATCTTCTTTTTTCTCCTTCTGTCTTCATTCTATATTCTCTTCTTTCTTCTCTCTTGGATCTTCTTCTCTCTCTTCTGTCTTCATTCTGTATTATCTTATTTCTTCTCTCTTGTATCTTCTGTCTTCTCTTCTGTCTTCGTTCTATATTCTCTTCCTTCTTCTCTCTTGTATCTTCTGTCTTCTCTCCTGTCTTCATTCTGTATTCTCTTCTTTCTTCTCTCTTGCATCTTCTGTCTTTTCTTCTGTCTTCATTCTATATTCTCTTCTTTATTCTCTCTTGGATCTTCTTTCTTCTCTTCTGTCTTCATTCTATATTCTCTTCTTTCTTCTCTCTTGGATCTTCTGTCTTCTCTTCTGTCTTCATTCCGTATTCTCTTCTTTCTTCTCTCTTGGATTTTCTTTCTTCTCTTCTGTCTTCATTCTATAATCTCTTCTTTCTTCTCTCTCGTATCTTCTGTCTTCTCTTCTGTCTTCATTCTATATTCTCTTCTTTCTTCTCTCTTGTATCTTCTTCCTTCTCTTCTATCTTCATTCTATATTCTCTTCTTTCTTCTCTCTTGTATCTTCTGTCTTCATTCTATATTCTCTTCTTTCTTCTCTCTTGTATCTTCTGTCTTCATTCTATATTCTCTTCTTTCTTCTCTCTTGAATCTTCTTTTTTCTCCTTCTGTCTTCATTCTATATTCTCTTCTTTCTTCTCTCTTGGATCTTCTTCTCTCTCTTCTGTCTTCATTCTGTATTATCTTTTTTCTTCTCTCTTGTATCTTCTGTCTTCTCTTCTGTCTTCGTTCTATATTCTTTTCCTTCTTCTCTCTTGTATCTTCTGTCTTCTCTCCTGTCTTCATTCTGTATTCTCTTCTTTCTTCTCTCTTGCATCTTCTTTCTTCTCTTCTGTCTTCATTCTATATTCTCTTCTTTATTCTCTCTTGGATCTTCTTTCTTCTCTTCTGTCTTCATTCTATATTCTCTTCTTTCTTCTCTCTTGGATCTTCTGTCTTCTCTTCTGTCTTCATTCTGTATTCTCTTCTTTCTTCTCTCTTGGATTTTCTTTCTTCTCTTCTGTCTTCATTCTATAATCTGTTCTTTCTTCTCTCTCGTATGTTCTGTCTTCTCTTCTGTCTTCATTCTATATTCTCTTCTTTCTTCTCTCTTGTATCTTCTTCCTTCTCTTCTGTCTTCATTCTATATTCTCTTTTTTCTTCTCTCTTGTATCTTCTGTCTTCATTCTATATTCTCTTCTTTCTTCTCTCTTGTATCTTCTTTCTTCTCTTCTGTCTTCATTCTATATTCTCTTCTTTCTTCTCTCTTGAATCTTCTTTCTTCTCTTCTGTTTTCATTCTATATTCTCTTCTTTCTACTCTCTTGTATCTTCTGTCTTCTCTTCTGTCTTCATTCTATATTCTCTTCTTTCTTCTCTATTGTATCTTCCGTCTTCTCTTCTGTCTTCATTCTATGTTCTCTTCTTTCTTCTCTCTTGTATCTTCTTTCTTCTCTTCTGTCTTCATTCTATATTCTCTTCTTTCTTCTCTCTTGTATCTTCTGTCTTCTCTTCTGTCTTCATTCTATATTCTCTTCTTTCTTCTCTCTTGGATCTTCTTTCTTCTCTTCTGTCTTCATTGTATATTCTCTTCTTTCTTCTCTTTTGGATCTTCTTTCTTCTCTTCTGTCTTCATTCTATATTCTCTTCTTTCTTCTCTCTTGGATCTTCTTTCTTCTCTTTTGTCTTCATTCTATAGTCTCTTCTTTCTTCTCTATTGGATCTTCTTTCTTCTCTTCTGTCTTCATTCTGTATTCTCTTCTTTCTTCTCTCTTGTATCTTCTGTCTTCTCTTCTGTCTTCATTCTATATTCTCTTCTTTCTTCTCTCTTGTATCTTCTTCCTTCTCTTCTGTCTTCATTCTGTATTCTCTTCTTTCTTCTCTCTTGTATCTTCTTTCTTCTCTTCTGTCTTCATTCTATATTCTCTTCTTTCTTCTCTCTTGGATCTTCTGTCTTCTCTTCTGTCTTCATTCTATATTCTCTTCTTTCTTCTCTTTTGTATCTTCTTCCTTCTCTTCTGTCTTCATTCTATATTCTCTTCTTTCTTCTCTCTTGTATCTTCTTCGTTCTCTTCTGTCTTCATTCTATATTCTCTTCTTTCTTCTCTCTTGGATCTTCTTTCTTCTCTTCTGTCTTCATTCTATATTCTCTTCTTTCTTCTCTCTTGTATCTTCTTTCTTCTCTTCTGTCTTCATTCTATATTCTCTTCTTTCTTCTCTCTTGTATCTTCTGTCTTTCCTTCTGTCTTCATTCTATATTCTCTTCTTTCTTCTCTCTTGTATCTTCTTCCTTCTCTTCTGTCTTCATTGTATATTCTCTTCTTTTTTCTCTCTTGTATCTTCTTTCTTCTCTTCTGTCTTCATTCTATATTCTCTTCTTTCTTCTCTCTTGTATCTTCTTCCTTCTCTTCTGTCTTCATTCTATATTCTCCTCTTTCTTCTCTCTTGGATCTTCTGTCTTCTCTTCTGCCTTCATTCTATATTCTCTTCTTTCTTCCTCTTGTATCTTCTTCCTTCTCTTCTGCCTTCATTCTATATTCTCTTCTTTCTTCTCTCTTGTATCTTCTGTTTTCTCTTCTGTCTTCATTCTATATTCTCTTCTTTCTTCTCTCTTGTATCTTCTTCGTTCTCTTCTGTCTTCATTCTATATTCTCTTCTTTCTTCTCTCTTGTATCTTCTTCGTTCTCTTCTGTCTTCATTCTATATTCTCTTCTTTCTTCTCTCTTGGATCTTCTTTCTTCTCTTCTGTCTTCATTCTATATTCTCTTCTTTCTTCTCTCTTGTATCTTCTTTCTTCTCTTCTGTCTTCATTCTATATTCTCTTCTTTCTTCTCTCTTGTATCTTCTGTCTTTCCTTCTGTCTTCATTCTATATTCTCTTCTTTCTTCCTCTTGTATCTTCTTCCTTCTCTTCTGCCTTCATTCTGTATTCTCTTCTTTCTTCTCTCTTGTATCTTCTGTCTTCTCTTCTGTCTTCATTCTATATTCTCTTCTTTCTTCTCTCTTGTATCTTCTTCCTTCTCTTCTGTCTTCATTCTGTATTCTCTTCTTTCTTCTCTCTTGTATCTTCTTTCTTCTCTTCTATCTTCATTCTATATTCTCTTCTTTCTTCTCTCTTGTATCTTCTTTCTTCTCTCTGTCTTCATTCTATATTCTCTTCTTTCTTCTCTCTTGTATCTTCTGTCTTTCCTTCTGTCTTCATTCTATATTCTCTTCTTTCTTCTCTCTTGTATCTTCTTCCTTCTCTTCTGTCTTCATTCTATATTCTCTTCTTTTTTCTCTCTTGTATCTTCTTTCTTCTCTTCTGTCTTCATTCTATATTCTCTTCTTTCTTCTCTCTTGTATTTTCTGTCTTTTCTTCTGTCTTCATTCTATATTCTCTTCTTTCTTCTCTCTTGTATCTTCTGTCTTCTCTTCTGCCTTCATTCTATATTCTCTTCTTTCTTCTCTCTTGTATCTTCTTCCTTCTCTTCTGTCTTCATTCTATATTCTCCTCTTTCTTCTCTCTTGGATCTTCTGTCTTCTCTTCTGCCTTCATTCTATATTCTCTTCTTTCTTCTCTCTTGTATCTTCTGTCTTCTCATCTGTCTTCATTCTATATTCTCTTCTTTCTTCTCTCTTGTATCTTCTTCGTTCTCTTCTGTCTTCATTCTATATTCTCTTCTTTCTTCTCACTTGTATCTTCTTCGTTCTCTTCTGTCTTCATTCTATATTCTCTTCTTTCTTCTCTCTTGGATCTTCTTTCTTCTCTTCTGTCTTCATTCTATATTCTCTTCTTTCTTCTCTCTTGTATCTTCTTTCTTCTCTTCTGTCTTCATTCTATATTCTCTTCTTTCTTCTCTCTTGTATCTTCTGTCTTTCCTTCTGTCTTCATTCTATATTCTCTTCTTTCTTCTCTCTTGTATCTTCTTCCTTCTCTTCTGTCTTCATTCTATATTCTCTTCTTTCTTCTCTCTTGTATCTTCTTCTTTCTCTTCTGTCTTCATTCTATATTCTCTTCTTTCTTCTCTCTTGTATCTTCTGTCTTCATTCTATATTCTCTTCTTTCTTCTCTCTTGTATCTTCTGTCTTCTCTTCTGTCTTCATTCTGTATTCTCTTCTTTCTTCTCTCTTGGATTTTCTTTCTTCTCTTCTGTCTTCATTCTATATTCTCTTCTTTCTTCTCTCTTGTATCTTCTTTCTTCTCTTCTGTCTTCATTCTATATTCTCTTCTTTCTTCTCTCTTGTATCTTCTTTTTTCTCTTCTGTCTTCATTCTGTATTGTCTTCTTTCTTCTCTCTTGGATCTTCTTTCTTCTCTTCTGTCTTCATTCTATATTCTCTTATTTCTTCTCTCTTGTATCTTCTTCCTTCTCTTCTGTCTTCCTTCTATATTCTCTTATTTCTTCTCTCTTGAATCTTCTTCTCTCTCTTCTGTCTTCATTCTGTATTATCTTATTTTTTCTCTCTTGGATCTTCTTTCTTCTCTTCTGTCTTCATTCTATATTCTCTTCTTTCTTCTCTCTTGTATCTTCCGTCTTTTCTTCTGTCTTCATTCTATATTCTCTTCTTTCTTCTCTCTTGTATCTTCTTTCTTCTCTTCTGTTTTCATTCTATATTCTCTTCTTTCTTCTCTCTTGGATCTTCTTTCTTCTCTTCTGTCTTCACTCTATATTCTCTTCTTTCTTCTCTCTTGTATTTTCTGTCTTTTCTTCTGTCTTCATTCTATATTCTCTTCTTTCTTCTCTCTTGTATCTTCTGTCTTCTCTTCTGTCTTCATTCTATATTCTCTTCTTTCTTCTCTCTCGTATCTTCTGTCTTTATTCTATATTCTCTTCATTCTTCTCTCTTGGATCTTCTGTCTTCTCTTCTGTCTTAATTCTGTATTCTCTTCTTTCTTCTCTCTTGGATCTTCTGTCTTCTCTTCTGTCTTCATTCTATAGTCTCTTCTTTCTTCTCTCTTGGATCTTCTTCCTTCTCTTCTGTCTTCATTCTGTATTCTCTTCTTTCTTCTCTCTTGGATCTTCTTCCTTCTCTTCTGTCTTCAATCTGTATTCTCTTCTTTCATCTCTCTTGGATCTTCTTTCTTCTCTTCTGTCTTCACTCTATATTCTCTTCTTTCTTCTCTCTTGGACCTTCTTTCTTCTCCTTCTGTCTTCCTTTTATATTCTCTTATTTCTTCTCTCTTGTATCTTCTTCCTTCTCTTCTGTCTTCCTTCTGTATTATCTTCTTTCTTCTCTCTCGTATCTTCTTTCTTCTCTTCTGTCTTTATTCTGTATTGTCTTCTTTCTTCTCTCTTGGATCTTCTTTCTTCTCTTCTGTCTTCATTCTATATTCTCTTATTTCTTCTCTCTTGTATCTTCTTCCTTCTCTTCTGTCTTCCTTCTATATTCTCTTATTTCTTCTCTCTTGAATCTTCTTTTTTCTCCTTCTGTCTTCATTCTATATTCTCTTCTTTCTTCTCTCTTGGATCTTCTTCTCTCTCTTCTGTCTTCATTCTGTATTATCTTCTTTCTTCTCTCTTGTATATTCTGTCTTCTCTTCTGTCTTCATTCTATATTCTCTTCTTTCTTCTCTCTTGTATCTTCTGTCTTCTCTCCTGTCTTCATTCTGTATTATCTTCTTTCTTCTCTCTTGTATCTTCTGTCTTCTCTTCTGTCTTCATTCTATAATCTCTTCTTTCTTCTCTTTTGCATCTTCTTTCTTCTCTTCTGTCTTCATTCTATATTCTCTTCTTTATTCTCTCTTGGATCTTCTTTCTTCTCTTCTGTCTTCATTCTATATTCTCTTCTTTCTTCTCTCTTGGATCTTCTGTCTTCTCTTCTGTCTTCATTTTGTATTTTCTTCTTTCTTCTCTCTTGGATTTTCTTTCTTCTCTTCTGTCTTTATTCTATATTCTCTTCTTTCTTCTCTCTTGTATCTTCTTTCTTCTCTTCTGTCTTCATTCTATATTCTCTTCTTTCTTCTCTCCTGTATCTTCTGTCTTTTCTTCTGTCTTAATTCTATATTCTCTTCTTTCTTCTCTCTTGTATCTTCTTCCTTCTCTTCTGTCTTCATTCTATATTCTCTTCTTTCTTCTCTCTTGTATCTTCTTCCTTCTCTTCTGTCTTCATTCTATATTCTCTTCTTTCTTCTCTCTTGGATCTTCTTTCTTCTCTTCTGTCTTCATTCTATATTGTCTTCTTTCTTCTCTCTTGGATCTTCTTTCTTCTCTTTTGTCTTCATTCTATAGTCTCTTCTTTCTTCTCTATTGGATCTTCTTTCTTCTCTTCTGTCTTCATTCTGTATTCTCTTCTTTCTTCTCTCTTGTATCTTCTTCCTTCTCTTCTGTCTTCATTCTGTATTCTCTTCTTTCTTCTCTCTTGGATCTTCTTTCTTCTCTTCTGTCTTTATTCTATATTCTCTTCTTTCTTCTCTCTTGGATCGTCTTTGTTCTCCTCTGTTTTCATTCTATATTCTCTTCTTTCTTCTCTCTTGTATCTTCTGTCTTCATTCTGTCTTCAATCTATATTATCTTCTTTCTTCTCTCTTGGATCGTCTTTTTTCTCTTCTGTTTTCATTCTATATTCTCTTCTTTCTTCTCTCTTGTATCTTCTGTCTTCATTCTGTTTTCATTCTATATTCTCTTCTTTCTTCTCTCTTGGATCTTCTTTCTTCTCTTCTGCCTTCATTCTATATTCTCTTCTTTCTTCTCTCTTGTATCTTCATTCTTCTCTTCTGTCTTCATTCTGTGTTCTCTTCTTTCTTCTCTCTTGGATCTTCTTCCTTCTCTTCTGTCTTCATTCTGTATTCTCTTCTTTCTTCTCTCTTGTATCTTCTTTCTTCTCTTCTGTCTTCATTCTATATTCTCTTCTTTCTTCTCTCTTGTATCTTCTTTCTTCTCTTCTGTCTTCATTCTATATTCTCTTCTTTCTTCTCTCTTGTATCTTCTGTCTTTCCTTCTGTCTTCATTCTATATTCTCTTCTTTCTTCTCTCTTGTATCTTCTTCCTTCTCTTCTGTCTTCATTCTATATTCTCTTCTTTTTTCTCTCTTGTATCTTCTTTCTTCTCTTCTGTCTTCATTCTATATTCTCTTCTTTCTTCTCTCTTGTATTTTCTGTCTTTTCTTCTGTCTTCATTCTATATTCTCTTCTTTCTTCTCTCTTGTATCTTCTGTCTTCTCTTCTGCCTTCATTCTATATTCTCTTCTTTCTTCTCTCTTGTATCTTCTTCCTTCTCTTCTGTCTTCATTCTATATTCTCCTCTTTCTTCTCTCTTGGATCTTCTGTCTTCTCTTCTGCCTTCATTTTATATTCTCTTCTTTCTTCTCTCTTGTATCTTCTGTCTTCTCTTCTGTCTTCATTCTATATTCTCTTCTTTCTTCTCTCTTGTATCTTCTTCGTTCTCTTCTGTCTTCATTCTATATTCTCTTCTTTCTTCTCTTTTGTATCTTCTTCGTTCTCTTCTGTCTTCATTCTATATTCTCTTCTTTCTTCTCTCTTGGATCTTCTTTCTTCTCTTCTGTCTTCATTCTATATTCTCTTCTTTCTTCTCTCTTGTATCTTCTTTCTTCTCTTCTGTCTTCATTCTATATTCTCTTCTTTCTTCTCTCTTGTATCTTCTGTCATTCCTTCTGTCTTCATTCTATATTCTCTTCTTTCTTTTCTCTTGTATCTTCTTCCTTCTCTTCTGTCTTCATTCTATATTCTCTTCTTTCTTCTCTCTTGTATCTTCTTCTTTCTCTTCTGTCTTCATTCTATATTCTCTTCTTTCTTCTCTCTTGTATCTTCTGTCTTCATTCTATATTCTCTTCTTTCTTCTCTCTTGTATCTTCTGTCTTCTCTTCTGTCTTCATTCTGTATTCTCTTCTTTCTTCTCTCTTGGATTTTCTTTCTTCTCTTCTGTCTTCTTTCTATATTCTCTTCTTTCTTCTCTCTTGTATCTTCTTTCTTCTCTTCTGTCTTCATTCTATATTCTCTTCTTTCTTCTCTCTTGTATCTTCTTTTTTCTCTTCTGTCTTCATTCTGTATTGTCTTCTTTCTTCTCTCTTGGATCTTATTTCTTCTCTTCTGTCTTCATTCTATATTCTCTTATTTCTTCTCTCTTGTATCTTCTTCCTTCTCTTCTGTCTTCCTTCTATATTCTCTTATTTCTTCTCTCTTGAATCTTCTTTTTTCTCCTTCTGTCTTCATTCTATATTCTCTTCTTTCTTCTCTCTTGGATCTTCTTCTCTCTCTTCTGTCTTCATTCTGTATTATCTTATTTCTTCTCTCTTGGATCTTCTTTCTTCTCTTCTGTCTTCATTCTATATTCTCTTCTTTCTTCTCTCTTGTATCTTCTTTCTTCTCTTCTGTC
Organism: Rhinophrynus dorsalis; assembly: GCA_037306005.1. Taxonomy (NCBI): domain Eukaryota; kingdom Metazoa; phylum Chordata; class Amphibia; order Anura; family Rhinophrynidae; genus Rhinophrynus; species Rhinophrynus dorsalis. The sequence goes on along the minus strand of CM074720.1, from coordinate 12,845,752 downwards.
TTCATTCTATATTCTCTTCTTTCTTCTCTCCTGTATCTTCTGTCTTTTCTTCTGTCTTCATTCTATATTCTCTTCTTTCTTCTCTCTTGTATCTTCTGTCTTCTCTCCTGTCTTCATTCTGTATTATCTTCTTTCTTCTCTCTTGTATCTTCTGTCTTCTCTTCTGTCTTCATTCTATATTCTCTTCTTTCTTCTCTCTTGTATCTTCTTTCTTCTCTTCTGTTTTCATTCTATATTCTCTTCTTTCTTCTCTCTTGGATCTTCTTTCTTCTCTTCTGTCTTCATTCTATATTTTCTTCTTTCTTCTCTCTTGTATTTTCTGTCTTTTCTTTTGTCTTCATTCTATATTCTCTTCTTTCTTCTCTCTTGTATCTTCTGTCTTCTCTTCTGTCTTCATTCTATATTCTCTTCTTTCTTCTCTCTCGTATCTTCTGTCTTCATTCTATATTCTCTTCTTTCTTCTCTCTTGGATCTTCTGTCTTCTCTTCTGTCTTAATTCTGTATTCTCTTCTTTCTTCTCTCTTGGATCTTCTGTCTTCTCTTCTGTCTTCATTCTATAGTCTCTTCTTTCTTCTCTCTTGGATCTTCTTCCTTCTCTTCTGTCTTCATTCTGTATTCTCTTCTTTCTTCTCTCTTGGATCTTCTTCCTTCTCTTCTGTCTTCAATCTGTATTCTCTTCTTTCATCTCTCTTGGATCTTCTTTCTTCTCTTCTGTCTTCACTCTATATTCTCTTCTTTCTTCTCTCTTGGACCTTCTTTCTTCTCTTCTGTCTTCATTCTATATTCTCTTATTTCTTCTCTCTTGTATCTTCTTCCTTCTCTTCTGTCTTCCTTCTATATTCTCTTATTTCTTCTCTCTTGAATCTTCTTTTTTCTCCTTCTGTCTTCATTCTATATTCTCTTCTTTCTTCTCTCTTGGATCTTCTTCTCTCTCTTCTGTCTTCATTCTGTATTATCTTCTTTCTTCTCTCTTGTATCTTCTGTCTTCTCTTCTGTCTTCATTCTATATTCTCTTCTTTCTTCTCTCTTGTATCTTCTGTCTTCTCTCCTGTCTTCATTCTGTATTATCTTCTTTCTTCTCTCTTGTATCTTCTGTCTTCTCTTCTGTCTTCATTCTATAATCTCTTCTTTCTTCTCTTTTGCATCTTCTTTCTTCTCTTCTGTCTTCATTCTATATTCTCTTATTTATTCTCTCTTGGATCTTCTTTCTTCTCTTCTGTCTTCATTCTATATTCTCTTCTTTCTTCTCTCTTGGATCTTCTGTCTTCTCTTCTGTCTTCATTTTGTATTTTCGTCTTTCTTCTCTCTTGGATTTTCTTTCTTCTCTTCTGTCTTCATTCTATATTCTCTTCTTTCTTCTCTCTTGTATCTTCTTTATTCTCTTCTGTCTTCATTCTATATTCTCTTCTTTCTTCTCTCCTGTATCTTCTGTCTTTTCTTCTGTCTTCATTCTATATTCTCTTCTTTCTTCTCTCTTGTATCTTCTTCCTTCTCTTCTGTCTTCATTCTATATTCTCTTCTTTCTTCTCTCTTGTATCTTCTTCCTTCTCTTCTGTCTTCATTCTATATTCTCTTCTTTCTTCTCTCTTGGATCTTCTTTCTTCTCTTCTGTCTTCATTCTATATTGTCTTCTTTCTTCTCTCTTGGATCTTCTTTCTTCTCTTTTGTCTTCATTCTATAGTCTCTTCTTTCTTCTCTATTGGATCTTCTTTCTTCTCTTCTGTCTTCATTCTGTATTCTCTTCTTTCTTCTCTCTTGTATCTTCTTCCTTCTCTTCTGTCTTCATTCTGTATTCTCTTCTTTCTTCTCTCTTGGATCTTCTTTCTTCTCTTCTGTCTTCATTCTATATTCTCTTCTTTATTCTCTCTTGGATCTTCTTTCTTCTCTTCTGTCTTCATTCTATATTCTCTTCTTTCTTCTCTCTTGGATCTTCTGTCTTCTCTTCTGTCTTCATTCTGTATTCTCTTCTTTCTTCTCTCTTGGATTTTCTTTCTTCTCTTCTGTCTTCATTCTATAATCTCTTCTTTCTTCTCTCTCGTATGTTCTGTCTTCTCTTCTGTCTTCATTCTATATTCTCTTCTTTCTTCTCTCTTGTATCTTCTTCCTTCTCTACTGTCTTCATTCTATATTCTCTTTTTTCTTCTCTCTTGTATCTTCTGTCTTCATTCTATATTCTCTTCTTTCTTCTCTCTTGTATCTTCTTTCTTCTCTTCTGTCTTCATTCTATATTCTCTTCTTTCTTCTCTCTTGAATCTTCTTTCTTCTCTTCTGTTTTCATTCTATATTCTCTTCTTTCTACTCTCTTGTATCTTCTGTCTTCTCTTCTGTCTTCATTCTATATTCTCTTCTTTCTTCTCTATTGTATCTTCCGTCTTCTCTTCTGTCTTCATTCTATGTTCTCTTCTTTCTTCTCTCTTGTATCTTCTTTCTTCTCTTCTGTCTTCATTCTATATTCTCTTCTTTCTTCTCTCTTGTATCTTCTGTCTTCTCTTCTGTCTTCATTCTATATTCTCTTCTTTCTTCTCTCTTGGATCTTCTTTCTTCTCTTCTGTCTTCATTGTATATTCTCTTCTTTCTTCTCTTTTGGATCTTCTTTCTTCTCTTCTGTCTTCATTCTATATTCTCTTCTTTCTTCTCTCTTGGATCTTCTTTCTTCTCTTTTGTCTTCATTCTATAGTCTCTTCTTTCTTCTCTATTGGATCTTCTTTCTTCTCTTCTGTCTTCATTCTGTATTCTCTTCTTTCTTCTCTCTTGTATCTTCTGTCTTCTCTTCTGTCTTCATTCTATATTCTCTTCTTTCTTCTCTCTTGTATCTTCTTCCTTCTCTTCTGTCTTCATTCTGTATTCTCTTCTTTCTTCTCTCTTGTATCTTCTTTCTTCTCTTCTGTCTTCATTCTATATTCTCTTCTTTCTTCTCTCTTGGATCTTCTGTCTTCTCTTCTGTCTTCATTCTATATTCACTTCTTTCTTCTCTTTTGTATCTTCTTCCTTCTCTTCTGTCTTCATTCTATATTCTCTTCTTTCTTCTCTCTTGTATCTTCTTCGTTCTCTTCTGTCTTCATTCTATATTCTCTTCTTTCTTCTCTCTTGGATCTTCTTTCTTCTCTTCTGTCTTCATTCTATATTCTCTACTTTCTTCTCTCTTGTATCTTCTTTCTTCTCTTCTGTCTTCATTCTATATTCTCTTCTTTCTTCTCTCTTGTATCTTCTGTCTTTCCTTCTGTCTTCATTCTATATTCTCTTCTTTCTTCTCTCTTGTATCTTCTTCCTTCTCTTCTGTCTTCATTCTATATTCTCTTCTTTTTTCTCTCTTGTATCTTCTTTCGTCTCTTCTGTCTTCATTCTATATTCTCTTCTTTCTTCTCTCTTATATCTTCTTCCTTCTCTTCTGTCTTCATTCTATATTCTCCTCTTTCTTCTCTCTTGGATCTTCTGTCTTCTCTTCTGCCTTCATTCTATATTCTCTTCTTTCTTCCTCTTGTATCTTCTTCCTTCTCTTCTGCCTTCATTCTATATTCTCTTCTTTCTTCTCTCTTGTATCTTCTGTCTTCTCTTCTGTCTTCATTCTATATTCTCTTCTTTCTTCTCTCTTGTATCTTCTTCGTTCTCTTCTGTCTTCATTCTATATTCTCTTCTTTCTTCTCTCTTGTATCTTCTTCGTTCTCTTCTGTCTTCATTCTGTATTCTCTTCTTTCTTCTCTCTTGGATCTTCTTTCTTCTCTTCTGTCTTCATTCTATATTCTCTTCTTTCTTCTCTCTTGTATCTTCTTTCTTCTCTTCTGTCTTCATTCTATATTCTCTTCTTTCTTCTCTCTTGTATCTTCTGTCTTTCCTTCTGTCTTCATTCTATATTCTCTTCTTTCTTCCTCTTGTATCTTCTTCCTTCTCTTCTGCCTTCATTCTGTATTCTCTTCTTTCTTCTCTCTTGTATCTTCTGTCTTCTCTTCTGTCTTCCTTCTGTATTCTCTTCTTTCTTCTCTCTTGTATCTTCTTTCTTCTCTTCTGTCTTCATTCTATATTCTCTTCTTTCTTCTCTCTTGTATCTTCTTTCTTCTCTTCTGTCTTCATTCTATATTCTCTTCTTTCTTCTCTCTTGTATCTTCTGTCTTTCCTTCTGTCTTCATTCTATATTCTCTTCTTTCTTCTCTCTTGTATCTTCTTCCTTCTCTTCTGTCTTCATTCTATATTCTCTTCTTTTTTCTCTCTTGTATCTTCTTTCTTCTCTTCTGTCTTCATTCTATATTCTCTTCTTTCTTCTCTCTTGTATTTTCTGTCTTTTCTTCTGTCTTCATTCTATATTCTCTTCTTTCTTCTCTCTTGTATCTTCTGTCTTCTCTTCTGCCTTCATTCTATATTCTCTTCTTTCTTCTCTCTTGTATCTTCTTCCTTCTCTTCTGTCTTCATTCTATATTCTCCTCTTTCTTCTCTCTTGGATCTTCTGTCTTCTCTTCTGCCTTCATTTTATATTCTCTTCTTTCTTCTCTCTTGTATCTTCTGTCTTCTCTTCTGTCTTCATTCTATATTCTCTTCTTTCTTCTCTCTTGTATCTTCTTCGTTCTCTTCTGTCTTCATTCTATATTCTCTTCTTTCTTCTCTTTTGTATCTTCTTCGTTCTCTTCTGTCTTCATTCTATATTCTCTTCTTTCTTCTCTCTTGGATCTTCTTTCTTCTCTTCTGTCTTCATTCTATATTCTCTTCTTTCTTCTCTCTTGTATCTTCTTTCTTCTCTTCTGTCTTCATTCTATATTCTCTTCTTTCTTCTCTCTTGTATCTTCTGTCATTCCTTCTGTCTTCATTCTATATTCTCTTCTTTCTTTTCTCTTGTATCTTCTTCCTTCTCTTCTGTCTTCATTCTATATTCTCTTCTTTCTTCTCTCTTGTATCTTCTTCTTTCTCTTCTGTCTTCATTCTATATTCTCTTCTTTCTTCTCTCTTGTATCTTCTGTCTTCATTCTATATTCTCTTCTTTCTTCTCTCTTGTATCTTCTGTCTTCTCTTCTGTCTTCATTCTGTATTCTCTTCTTTCTTCTCTCTTGGATTTTCTTTCTTCTCTTCTGTCTTCTTTCTATATTCTCTTCTTTCTTCTCTCTTGTATCTTCTTTCTTCTCTTCTGTCTTCATTCTATATTCTCTTCTTTCTTCTCTCTTGTATCTTCTTTTTTCTCTTCTGTCTTCATTCTGTATTGTCTTCTTTCTTCTCTCTTGGATCTTATTTCTTCTCTTCTGTCTTCATTCTATATTCTCTTATTTCTTCTCTCTTGTATCTTCTTCCTTCTCTTCTGTCTTCCTTCTATATTCTCTTATTTCTTCTCTCTTGAATCTTCTTTTTTCTCCTTCTGTCTTCATTCTATATTCTCTTCTTTCTTCTCTCTTGGATCTTCTTCTCTCTCTTCTGTCTTCATTCTGTATTATCTTATTTCTTCTCTCTTGGATCTTCTTTCTTCTCTTCTGTCTTCATTCTATATTCTCTTCTTTCTTCTCTCTTGTATCTTCTTCGTTCTCTTCTGTCTTCATTCTATATTCTCTTCTTTCTTCTCTCTTGTATCTTCTTTCTTCTCTTCTGTTTTCATTCTATATTCTCTTCTTTCTTCTCTCTTGAATCTTCTTTCTTCTCTTCTGTCTTCATTCTATATTTTCTTCTTTCTTCTCTCTTGTATTTTCTGTCTTTTCTTTTGTCTTCATTCTATATTCTCTTCTTTCTTCTCTCTTGTATCTTCTGTCTTCTCTTCTGTCTTCATTCTATATTCTCTTCTTTCTTCTCTCTCGTATCTTCTGTCTTCATTCTATATTCTCTTCTTTCTTCTCTCTTGGATCTTCTGTCTTCTCTTCTGTCTTAATTCTGTATTCTCTTCTTTCTTCTCTCTTGGATCTTCTGTCTTCTCTTCTGTCTTCATTCTATAGTCTCTTCTTTCTTCTCTCTTGGATCTTCTTCCTTCTCTTCTGTCTTCAATCTGTATTCTCTTCTTTCATCTCTCTTGGATCTTCTTTCTTCTCTTCTGTCTTCACTCTATATTCTCTTCTTTCTTCTCTCTTGGACCTTCTTTCTTCTCTTCTGTCTTCATTCTATATTCTCTTATTTCTTCTCTCTTGTATCTTCTTCCTTCTCTTCTGTCTTCCTTCTATATTCTCTTATTTCTTCTCTCTTGAATCTTCTTTTTTCTCCTTCTGTCTTCATTCTATATTCTCTTCTTTCTTCTCTCTTGGATCTTCTTCTCTCTCTTCTGTCTTCATTCTGTATTATCTTCTTTCTTCTCTCTTGTATCTTCTGTCTTCTTTTCTGTCTTCATTCTATATTCTCTTCTTTCTTCTCTCTTGTATCTTCTGTCTTCTCTCCTGTCTTCATTCTGTATTATCTTCTTTCTTCTCTCTTGTATCTTCTGTCTTCTCTTCTGTCTTCATTCTATAATCTCTTCTTTCTTCTCTTTTGCATCTTCTTTCTTCTCTTCTGTCTTCATTCTATATTCTCTTATTTATTCTCTCTTGGATCTTCTTTCTTCTCTTCTGTCTTCATTCTATATTCTCTTCTTTCTTCTCTCTTGGATCTTCTGTCTTCTCTTCTGTCTTCATTTTGTATTTTCGTCTTTCTTCTCTCTTGGATTTTCTTTCTTCTCTTCTGTCTTCATTCTATATTCTCTTCTTTCTTCTCTCTTGTATCCTCTTTATTCTCTTCTGTCTTCATTCTATATTCTCTTCTTTCTTCTCTCCTGTATCTTCTGTCTTTTCTTCTGTCTTCATTCTATATTCTCTTCTTTCTTCTCTCTTGTATCTTCTTCCTTCTCTTCTGTCTTCATTCTATATTCTCTTCTTTCTTCTCTCTTGTATCTTCTTCCTTCTCTTCTGTCTTCATTCTATATTCTCTTCTTTCTTCTCTCTTGGATCTTCTTTCTTCTCTTCTGTCTTCATTCTATATTGTCTTCTTTCTTCTCTCTTGGATCTTCTTTCTTCTCTTTTGTCTTCATTCTATAGTCTCTTCTTTCTTCTCTATTGGATCTTCTTTCTTCTCTTCTGTCTTCATTCTGTATTCTCTTCTTTCTTCTCTCTTGTATCTTCTTCCTTCTCTTCTGTCTTCATTCTGTATTCTCTTCTTTCTTCTCTCTTGGATCTTCTTTCTTCTCTTCTGTCTTTATTCTATATTCTCTTCTTTCTTCTCTCTTGGATCGTCTTTGTTCTCTTCTGTTTTCATTCTATATTCTCTTCTTTCTTCTCTCTTGTATCTTCTGTCTTCATTCTGTCTTCAATCTATATTATCTTCTTTCTTCTCTCTTGGATCGTCTTTTTTCTCTTCTGTTTTCATTCTATATTCTCTTCTTTCTTCTCTCTTGTATCTTCTGTCTTCATTCTGTCTTCATTCTATATTATCTTCTTTCTTCTCTCTTGGATCTTCTTTCTTCTCTTCTGCCTTCATTCTATATTCTCTTCTTTCTTCTCTCTTGTATCTTCATTCTTCTCTTCTGTCTTCATTCTGTGTTCTCTTCTTTCTTCTCTCTTGGATCTTCTTCCTTCTTTTCTGTCTTCATTCTGTATTCTCTTCTTTCTTCTCTCTTGGATCTTCTTTCTTCTCTTCTGTCTTCATTCTATATTCTCTTCTTTCTTCTCTCTTGGACCTTCTTTCTTCTCCTTCTGTCTTCCTTTTATATTCTCTTATTTCTTCTCTCTTGTATCTTCTTCCTTCTCTTCTGTCTTCCTTCTGTATTATCTTCTTTCTTCTCTCTCGTATCTTCTTTCTTCTCTTCTGTCTTCATTCTGTATTGTCTTTTTTCTTCTCTCTTGGATCTTCTTTCTTTTCTTCTGTCTTCATTCTATATTCTCTTATTTCTTCTCTCTTGTATCTTCTTCCTTCTCTTCTGTCTTCCTTCTATATTCTCTTATTTCTTGTCTCTTGAATCTTCTTTTTTCTCCTTCTGTCTTCATTCTATATTCTCTTCTTTCTTCTCTCTTGGATCTTCTTCTCTCTCTTCTGTCTTCATTCTGTATTATCTTATTTCTTCTCTCTTGTATCTTCTGTCTTCTCTTCTGTCTTCGTTCTATATTCTCTTCCTTCTTCTCTCTTGTATCTTCTGTCTTCTCTCCTGTCTTCATTCTGTATTCTCTTCTTTCTTCTCTCTTGCATCTTCTTTCTTCTCTTCTGTCTTCATTCTATATTCTCTTCTTTATTCTCTCTTGGATCTTCTTTCTTCTCTTCTGTCTTCATTCTATATTCTCTTCTTTCTTCTCTCTTGTATCTTCTTCCTTCTCTTCTGTCTTCATTCTGTATTCTCTTCTTTCTTCTCTCTTGTATCTTCTTTCTTCTCTTCTGTCTTCATTCTATATTCTCTTCTTTCTTCTCTCTTGGATCTTCTGTCTTCTCTTCTGTCTTCATTCTATATTCTCTTCTTTCTTCTCTCTTGTATCTTCTTCCTTCTCTTCTGTCTTCATTCTATATTCTCTTCTTTCTTCTCTCTTGTATCTTCTTCGTTCTCTTCTGTCTTCATTCTATATTCTCTTCTTTCTTCTCTCTTGGATCTTCTTTCTTCTCTTCTGTCTTCATTCTATATTCTCTTCTTTCTTCTCTCTTGTATCTTCTTTCTTCTCTTCTGTCTTCATTCTATATTCTCTTCTTTCTTCTCTCTTGTATCTTCTGTCTTTCCTTCTGTCTTCATTCTATATTCTCTTCTTTCTTCTCTCTTGTATCTTCTTCCTTCTCTTCTGTCTTCATTCTATATTCTCTTCTTTTTTCTCTCTTGTATCTTCTTTCTTCTCTTCTGTCTTCATTCTATATTCTCTTCTTTCTTCTCTCTTGTATTTTCTGTCTTTTCTTCTGTCTTCATTCTATATTCCCTTCTTTCTTCTCTCTTGTATCTTCTGTCTTCTCTTCTGCCTTCATTCTATATTCTCTTCTTTCTTCTCTCTTGTATCTTCTGTCTTCTCTTCTGCCTTCATTCTATATTCTCTTCTTTCTTCTCTCTTGTATCTTCTGTCTTCTCTTCTACCTTCATTCTATATTCTCTTCTTTCTTCTCTCTTGTATCTTCTGTCTTCTCTTCTGTCTTCATTCTATATTCCCTTCTTACTTCTCTCTTGTATCTTCTGTCTTCTCTTCTGCCTTCATTCTATATTCTCTTCTTTCTTCTCTCTTGTATCTTCTGTCTTCTCTTCTGCCTTCATTCTGTATTCTCTTCTTTCTTCTCTCTTGTATCTTCTTTCTTCTCTTCTGTCTTCATTCTATATTCTCTTCATTCTTCTCTCTTGTATCTTCTGTCTTCTCTTCTGCCTTCATTCTTTATTCTCTTCTTTCTTCTCTCTTGTATCTTCTTCCTTCTCTTCTGTCTTCATTCTATATTCTCCTCTTTCTTCTCTCTTGGATCTTCTGTCTTCTCTTCTGTTTTCATTCTATATTCTATTCTTTCTTCTCTCTTGTATCTTCTTCGTTCTCTTCTGTTTTCATTCTATATTCTCTTCTTTCTTCTCTCTTGGATCTTCTTTCTTCTCTTCTGTCTTCATTCTATATTCTCTTCTTTCTTCCTCTTGTATCTTCTTCCTTCTCTTCTGCCTTCATTCTATATTCTCTTCTTTCTTCTCTCTTGTATCTTCTGTCTTCTCTTCTGTCTTCATTCTATATTCTATTCTTTCTTCTCTCTTGTATCTTCTTCGTTCTCTTCTGTTTTCATTCTATATTCTCTTCTTTCTTCTCTCTTGGATCTTCTTTCTTCTCTTCTGTCTTCATTCTATATTCTCTTCTTTCTTCTCTCTTGTATCTTCTTTCTTCTCTTCTGTCTTCATTCTATATTCTCTTCTTTCTTCTCTCTTGTATCTTCTGTCTTTCCTTCTGTCTTCATTCTATATTCTCTTCTTTCTTCTCTCTTGTATCTTCTTCCTTCTCTTCTGTCTTTATTCTATATTCTCTTCTTTTTTCTCTCTTGTATCTTCTTTCTTCTCTTCTGTCTTCATTCTATATTCTCTTCTTTTTTCTCTCTTGTATTTTCTGTCTTTTCTTCTGTCTTCATTCTATATTCTCTTCTTTCTTCTCTCTTGTATCTTCTGTCTTCTCTTCTGCCTTCATTCTATATTCTCTTCTTTCTTCTCTCTTGTATCTTCTTCCTTCTCTTCTGTCTTCATTCTATATTCTCCTCTTTCTTCTCTCTTGGATCTTCTGTCTTCTCTTCTGCCTTCATTCTATATTCTCTTCTTTCTTCCTCTTGTATCTTCTTCCTTCTCTGCTGCCTTCATTCTATATTCTCTTCTTTCTTCTCTCTTGTATCTTCTGTCTTGTCTTCTGTCTTCATTCTATATTCTCTTCTTTCTTCTCTCTTGTATCTTCTTCTTTCTCTTCTGTCTTCATTCTATATTCTCTTCTTTCTTCTCTCTTGTATCTTCTGTCTTCATTCTATATTCTCTTCTTTCTTCTCTCTTGTATCTTCTGTCTTCTCTTCTGTCTTCATTCTGTATTCTCTTCTTTCTTCTCTCTTGGATTTTCTTTCTTCTCTTCTGTCTTCATTCTATATTCTCTTCTTTCTTCTCTCTTGTATCTTCTTTCTTCTCCTCTGTCTTCATTCTATATTCTCTTCTTTCTTCTCTCTTGTATCTTCTTCCTTCTCTTCTGTCTTCCTTCTGTATTATCTTTTTTCTTCTCTCTCGTATCTTCTTTTTTCTCTTCTGTCTTCATTCTGTATTGTCTTCTTTCTTCTCTCTTGGATCTTCTTTCTTCTCTTCTGTCTTCATTCTATATTCTCTTATTTCTTCTCTCTTGTATCTTCTTCCTTCTCTTCTGTCTTCCTTCTATATTCTCTTATTTCTTCTCTCTTGAATCTTCTTTTTTCTCCTTCTGTCTTCATTCTATATTCTCTTCTTTCTTCTCTCTTGGATCTTCTTCTCTCTCTTCTGTCTTCATTCTGTATTATCTTCTTTCTTCTCTCTTGTATTTTCTGTCTTTTCTTCTGTCTTCATTCTATATTCTCTTCTTTCTTCTCTCTTGTATCTTCTGTCTTCTCTTCTGCCTTCATTCTATATTCTCTTCTTTCTTCTCTCTTGTATCTTCTTCCTTCTCTTCTGTCTTCATTCTATATTCTCCTCTTTCTTCTCTCTTGGATCTTCTGTCTTCTCTTCTGCCTTCATTCTATATTCTCTTCTTTCTTCCTCTTGTATCTTCTTCCTTCTCTTCTGCCTTCATTCTATATTCTCTTCTTTCTTCTCTCTTGTATCTTCTGTCTTTCCTTCTGTCTTCATTCTATATTCTCTTCTTTCTTCTCTCTTGTATCTTCTGTCTTTCCTTCTGTCTTCATTCTATATTCTTCTTTCTTCTCTCTTGTATCTTCTTCCTTCTCTTCTGTCTTCATTCTATATTCTCTTCTTTTTTCTCTCTTGTATCTTCTTTCTTCTCTTCTGTCTTCATTCTATATTCTCTTCTTTCTTCTCTCTTGTATTTTCTGTCTTTTCTTCTGTCTTCATTCTATATTCTCTTCTTTCTTCTCTCTTGTATCTTCTGTCTTCTCTTCTGCCTTCATTCTATATTCTCTTCTTTCTTCTCTCTTGTATCTTCTTCCTTCTCTTCTGTCTTCATTCTATATTCTTCTCTTTCTTCTCTCTTGGATCTTCTGTCTTCTCTTCTGCCTTCATTCTATATTCTCTTCTTTCTTCCTCTTGTATCTTCTTCCTTCTCTTCTGCCTTCATTCTATATTCTCTTCTTTCTTCTCTCTTGTATCTTCTGTCTTGTCTTCTGTCTTCATTCTATATTCTCTTCTTTCTTCTCTCTTGTATCTTCTTCTTTCTCTTCTGTCTTCATTCTATATTCTCTTCTTTCTTCTCTCTTGTATCTTCTGTCTTCATTCTATATTCTCTTCTTTCTTCTCTCTTGTATCTTCTGTCTTCTCTTCTGTCTTCATTCTGTATTCTCTTCTTTCTTCTCTCTTGGATTTTCTTTCTTCTCTTCTGTCTTCATTCTATATTCTCTTCTTTCTTCTCTCTTGTATCTTCTTTCTTCTCTTCTGTCTTCATTCTATATTCTCTTCTTTCTTCTCTCTTGTATCTTCTTCCTTCTCTTCTGTCTTCCTTCTGTATTATCTTCTTTCTTCTCTCTCGTATCTTCTTTTTTCTCTTCTGTCTTCATTCTGTATTGTCTTCTTTTTTCTCTCTTGGATCTTCTTTCTTCTCTTCTGTCTTCATTCTATATTCTCTTATTTCTTCTCTCTTGTATCTTCTTCCTTCTCTTCTGTCTTCCTTCTATATTCTCTTATTTCTTCTCTCTTGAATCTTCTTTTTTCTCCTTCTGTCTTCATTCTATATTCTCTTCTTTCTTCTCTCTTGGATCTTCTTCTCTCTCTTCTGTCTTCATTCTGTATTATCTTATTTCTTCTCTCTTGGATCTTCTTTCTTCTCTTCTGTCTTCATTCTATATTCTCTTCTTTCTTCTCTCTTGTATCTTCTGTCTTTTCTTCTGTCTTCATTCTATATTCTCTTCTTTCTTCTCTCTTGTATCTTCTTTCTTCTCTTCTGTTTTCATTCTATATTCTCTTCTTTCTTCTCTCTTGGATCTTCTTTCTTCTCTTTTGTCTTCATTCTATATTCTCTTCTTTCTTCTCTCTTGAATTTTCTGTCTTTTCTTCTGTCTTCATTCTATATTCTCTTCTTTCTTCTCTCTTGTATCTTCTGTCTTCTCTTCTGTCTTCATTCTATATTCTCTTCTTTCTTCTCTCTCGTATCTTCTGTCTTCATTCTATATTCTCTTCTTTCTTCTCTCTTGGATCTTCTGTCTTCTCTTCTGTCTTAATTCTGTATTCTCTTCTTTCTTCTCTCTTGGATCTTCTGTCTTCTCTTCTGTCTTCATTCTATAGTCTCTTCTTTCTTCTCTCTTGGATCTTCTTCCTTCTCTTCTGTCTTCATTCTGTATTCTCTTCTTTCTTCTCTCTTGGATCTTCTTCCTTCTCTTCTGTCTTCAATCTGTATTCTCTTCTTTCATCTCTCTTGGATCTTCTTTCTTCTCTTCTGTCTTCACTCTATATTCTCTTCTTTCTTCTCTCTTGGACCTTCTTTCTTCTCCTTCTGTCTTCCTTTTATATTCTCTTATTTCTTCTCTCTTGTATCTTCTTCCTTCTCTTCTGTCTTCCTTCTGTATTATCTTCTTTCTTCTCTCTCGTATCGTCTTTCTTCTCTTCTGTCTTCATTCTGTATTGTCTTCTTTCTTCTCTCTTGGATCTTCTTTCTTCTCTTCTGTCTTCATTCTATATTCTCTTATTTCTTCTCTCTTGTATCTTCTTCCTTCTCTTCTGTCTTCCTTCTATATTCTCTTATTTCTTATCTCTTGAATCTTCTTTTTTCTCCTTTTGTCTTCATTCTATATTCTCTTCTTTCTTCTCTCTTGGATCTTCTTCTCTCTCTTCTGTCTTCATTCTGTATTATCTTATTTCTTCTCTCTTGTATCTTCTGTCTTCTCTTCTGTCTTCGTTCTATAATCTCTTCCTTCTTCTCTCTTGTATCTTCTGTTTTCTCTCCTGTCTTCATTCTGTATTCTCTTCTTTCTTCTCTCTTGCATCTTCTCTTTTCTCTTCTGTCTTCATTCTATATTCTCTTCTTTCTTCTCTCTTGGATCTTCTTCCTTCACTTCTGTCTTCCTTCTATATTCTCTTATTTCTTCTCTCTTGAATCTTCTTTTTTCTCCTTCTGTCTTCATTCTATATTCTCTTCTTTCTTCTCTCTTGGATCTTCTTTCTTCTCTTCTGTCTTCATTCTATATTCTCTTCTTTCTTCTCTCTTGTATCTTCTTTCTTCTCTTCTGTCTTCATTCTATATTCTCTTCTTTCTTCTCTCTTGTATCTTCTGTCTTTCCTTCTGTCTTCATTCTATATTCTCTTCTTTCTTCTCTCTTGTATCTTCTTCCTTCTCTTCTGTCTTCATTCTATATTCTCTTCTTTTTTCTCTCTTGTATCTTCTTTCTTCTCTTCTGTCTTCATTCTATATTCCCTTCTTTCTTCTCTCTTGTATCTTCTGTCTTCTCTTCTGTCTTCATTCTATATTCTCTTCTTTCTTCTCTCTTGTATCTTCTTCGTTCTCTTCTGTCTTCATTCTATATTCTCTTCTTTCTTCTCTTTTGTATCTTCTTCGTTCTCTTCTGTCTTCATTCTATATTCTCTTCTTTCTTCTCTCTTGGATCTTCTTTCTTCTCTTCTGTCTTCATTCTATATTCTCTTCTTTCTTCTCTCTTGTATCTTCTTTCTTCTCTTCTGTCTTCATTCTATATTCTCTTCTTTCTTCTCTCTTGTATCTTCTGTCATTCCTTCTGTCTTCATTCTATATTCTCTTCTTTCTTTTCTCTTGTATCTTCTTCCTTCTCTTCTGTCTTCATTCTATATTCTCTTCTTTCTTCTCTCTTGTATCTTCTTCTTTCTCTTCTGTCTTCATTCTATATTCTCTTCTTTCTTCTCTCTTGTATCTTCTGTCTTCATTCTATATTCTCTTCTTTCTTCTCTCTTGTATCTTCTTCCTTCTCTTCTGTCTTCATTCTATATTCTCTTCTTTTTTCTCTCTTGTATCTTCTTTCTTCTCTTCTGTCTTCATTCTATATTCTCTTCTTTCTTCTCTCTTGTATTTTCTGTCTTTTCTTCTGTCTTCATTCTATATTCCCTTCTTTCTTCTCTCTTGTATCTTCTGTCTTCTCTTCTGCCTTCATTCTATATTCTCTTCTTTCTTCTCTCTTGTATCTTCTGTCTTCTCTTCTGCCTTCATTCTATATTCTCTTCTTTCTTCTCTGTTGTATCTTCTGTCTTCTCTTCTGTCTTCATTCTATATTCTCTTCTTTCTTCTCTCTTGTGTCCTCTTTATTCTCTTCTGTCTTCATTCTATATTCTCTTCTTTCTTCTCTCCTGTATCTTCTGTCTTTTCTTCTGTCTTCATTCTATATTCTCTTCTTTCTTCTCTCTTGTATCTTCTTCCTTCTCTTCTGTCTTCATTCTATATTCTCTTCTTTCTTCTCTCTTGTATCTTCTTCCTTCTCTTCTGTCTTCATTCTATATTCTCTTCTTTCTTCTCTCTTGGATCTTCTTTCTTCTCTTCTGTCTTCATTCTATATTGTCTTCTTTCTTCTCTCTTGGATCTTCTTTCTTCTCTTTTGTCTTCATTCTATAGTCTCTTCTTTCTTCTCTATTGGATCTTCTTTCTTCTCTTCTGTCTTCATTCTGTATTCTCTTCTTTCTTCTCTCTTGTATCTTCTTCCTTCTCTTCTGTCTTCATTCTGTATTCTCTTCTTTCTTCTCTCTTGGATCTTCTTTCTTCTCTTCTGTCTTTATTCTATATTCTCTTCTTTCTTCTCTCTTGGATCGTCTTTGTTCTCTTCTGTTTTCATTCTATATTCTCTTCTTTCTTCTCTCTTGTATCTTCTGTCTTCATTCTGTCTTCAATCTATATTATCTTCTTTCTTCTCTCTTGGATCGTCTTTTTTCTCTTCTGTTTTCATTCTATATTCTCTTCTTTCTTCTCTCTTGTATCTTCTGTCTTCATTCTGTCTTCATTCTATATTATCTTCTTTCTTCTCTCTTGGATCTTCTTTCTTCTCTTCTGCCTTCATTCTATATTCTCTTCTTTCTTCTCTCTTGTATCTTCATTCTTCTCTTCTGTCTTCATTCTGTGTTCTCTTCTTTCTTCTCTCTTGGATCTTCTTCCTTCTTTTCTGTCTTCATTCTGTATTCTCTTCTTTCTTCTCTCTTGGATCTTCTTTCTTCTCTTCTGTCTTCATTCTATATTCTCTTCTTTCTTCTCTCTTGGACCTTCTTTCTTCTCCTTCTGTCTTCCTTTTATATTCTCTTATTTCTTCTCTCTTGTATCTTCTTCCTTCTCTTCTGTCTTCCTTCTGTATTATCTTCTTTCTTCTCTCTCGTATCTTCTTTCTTCTCTTCTGTCTTCATTCTG
Source organism: Rhinophrynus dorsalis (assembly GCA_037306005.1). Classification (NCBI taxonomy): domain Eukaryota; kingdom Metazoa; phylum Chordata; class Amphibia; order Anura; family Rhinophrynidae; genus Rhinophrynus; species Rhinophrynus dorsalis. The sequence continues at coordinate 12,829,880 of CM074720.1, read as the reverse complement.
TATTGTCTTTTTTCTTCTCTCTTGGATCTTCTTTCTTTTCTTCTGTCTTCATTCTATATTCTCTTATTTCTTCTCTCTTGTATCTTCTTCCTTCTCTTCTGTCTTCCTTCTATATTCTCTTATTTCTTGTCTCTTGAATCTTCTTTTTTCTCCTTCTGTCTTCATTCTATATTCTCTTCTTTCTTCTCTCTTGGATCTTCTTCTCTCTCTTCTGTCTTCATTCTGTATTATCTTATTTCTTCTCTCTTGTATCTTCTGTCTTCTCTTCTGTCTTCGTTCTATATTCTCTTCCTTCTTCTCTCTTGTATCTTCTGTCTTCTCTCCTGTCTTCATTCTGTATTCTCTTCTTTCTTCTCTCTTGCATCTTCTTTCTTCTCTTCTGTCTTCATTCTATATTCTCTTCTTTATTCTCTCTTGGATCTTCTTTCTTCTCTTCTGTCTTCATTCTATATTCTCTTCTTTCTTCTCTCTTGTATCTTCTTCCTTCTCTTCTGTCTTCATTCTGTATTCTCTTCTTTCTTCTCTCTTGTATCTTCTTTCTTCTCTTCTGTCTTCATTCTATATTCTCTTCTTTCTTCTCTCTTGGATCTTCTGTCTTCTCTTCTGTCTTCATTCTATATTCTCTTCTTTCTTCTCTCTTGTATCTTCTTCCTTCTCTTCTGTCTTCATTCTATATTCTCTTCTTTCTTCTCTCTTGTATCTTCTTCGTTCTCTTCTGTCTTCATTCTATATTCTCTTCTTTCTTCTCTCTTGGATCTTCTTTCTTCTCTTCTGTCTTCATTCTATATTCTCTTCTTTCTTCTCTCTTGTATCTTCTTTCTTCTCTTCTGTCTTCATTCTATATTCTCTTCTTTCTTCTCTCTTGTATCTTCTGTCTTTCCTTCTGTCTTCATTCTATATTCTCTTCTTTCTTCTCTCTTGTATCTTCTTCCTTCTCTTCTGTCTTCATTCTATATTCTCTTCTTTTTTCTCTCTTGTATCTTCTTTCTTCTCTTCTGTCTTCATTCTATATTCTCTTCTTTCTTCTCTCTTGTATTTTCTGTCTTTTCTTCTGTCTTCATTCTATATTCCCTTCTTTCTTCTCTCTTGTATCTTCTGTCTTCTCTTCTGCCTTCATTCTATATTCTCTTCTTTCTTCTCTCTTGTATCTTCTGTCTTCTCTTCTGCCTTCATTCTATATTCTCTTCTTTCTTCTCTCTTGTATCTTCTGTCTTCTCTTCTGCCTTCATTCTATATTCTCTTCTTTCTTCTCTCTTGTATCTTCTGTCTTCTCTTCTGTCTTCATTCTATATTCCCTTCTTACTTCTCTCTTGTATCTTCTGTCTTCTCTTCTGCCTTCATTCTATATTCTCTTCTTTCTTCTCTCTTGTATCTTCTGTCTTCTCTTCTGCCTTCATTCTGTATTCTCTTCTTTCTTCTCTCTTGTATCTTCTTTCTTCTCTTCTGTCTTCATTCTATATTCTCTTCATTCTTCTCTCTTGTATCTTCTGTCTTCTCTTCTGCCTTCATTCTTTATTCTCTTCTTTCTTCTCTCTTGTATCTTCTTCCTTCTCTTCTGTCTTCATTCTATATTCTCCTCTTTCTTCTCTCTTGGATCTTCTGTCTTCTCTTCTGTTTTCATTCTATATTCTATTCTTTCTTCTCTCTTGTATCTTCTTCGTTCTCTTCTGTTTTCATTCTATATTCTCTTCTTTCTTCTCTCTTGGATCTTCTTTCTTCTCTTCTGTCTTCATTCTATATTCTCTTCTTTCTTCCTCTTGTATCTTCTTCCTTCTCTTCTGCCTTCATTCTATATTCTCTTCTTTCTTCTCTCTTGTATCTTCTGTCTTCTCTTCTGTCTTCATTCTATATTCTATTCTTTCTTCTCTCTTGTATCTTCTTCGTTCTCTTCTGTTTTCATTCTATATTCTCTTCTTTCTTCTCTCTTGGATCTTCTTTCTTCTCTTCTGTCTTCATTCTATATTCTCTTCTTTCTTCTCTCTTGTATCTTCTTTCTTCTCTTCTGTCTTCATTCTATATTCTCTTCTTTCTTCTCTCTTGTATCTTCTGTCTTTCCTTCTGTCTTCATTCTATATTCTCTTCTTTCTTCTCTCTTGTATCTTCTTCCTTCTCTTCTGTCTTTATTCTATATTCTCTTCTTTTTTCTCTCTTGTATCTTCTTTCTTCTCTTCTGTCTTCATTCTATATTCTCTTCTTTTTTCTCTCTTGTATTTTCTGTCTTTTCTTCTGTCTTCATTCTATATTCTCTTCTTTCTTCTCTCTTGTATCTTCTGTCTTCTCTTCTGCCTTCATTCTATATTCTCTTCTTTCTTCTCTCTTGTATCTTCTTCCTTCTCTTCTGTCTTCATTCTATATTCTCCTCTTTCTTCTCTCTTGGATCTTCTGTCTTCTCTTCTGCCTTCATTCTATATTCTCTTCTTTCCTCCTCTTGTATCTTCTTCCTTCTCTGCTGCCTTCATTCTATATTCTCTTCTTTCTTCTCTCTTGTATCTTCTGTCTTGTCTTCTGTCTTCATTCTATATTCTCTTCTTTCTTCTCTCTTGTATCTTCTTCTTTCTCTTCTGTCTTCATTCTATATTCTCTTCTTTCTTCTCTCTTGTATCTTCTGTCTTCATTCTATATTCTCTTCTTTCTTCTCTCTTGTATCTTCTGTCTTCTCTTCTGTCTTCATTCTGTATTCTCTTCTTTCTTCTCTCTTGGATTTTCTTTCTTCTCTTCTGTCTTCATTCTATATTCTCTTCTTTCTTCTCTCTTGTATCTTCTTTCTTCTCCTCTGTCTTCATTCTATATTCTCTTCTTTCTTCTCTCTTGTATCTTCTTCCTTCTCTTCTGTCTTCCTTCTGTATTATCTTTTTTCTTCTCTCTCGTATCTTCTTTTTTCTCTTCTGTCTTCATTCTGTATTGTCTTCTTTCTTCTCTCTTGGATCTTCTTTCTTCTCTTCTGTCTTCATTCTATATTCTCTTATTTCTTCTCTCTTGTATCTTCTTCCTTCTCTTCTGTCTTCCTTCTATATTCTCTTATTTCTTCTCTCTTGAATCTTCTTTTTTCTCCTTCTGTCTTCATTCTATATTCTCTTCTTTCTTCTCTCTTGGATCTTCTTCTCTCTCTTCTGTCTTCATTCTGTATTATCTTCTTTCTTCTCTCTTGTATTTTCTGTCTTTTCTTCTGTCTTCATTCTATATTCTCTTCTTTCTTCTCTCTTGTATCTTCTGTCTTCTCTTCTGCCTTCATTCTATATTCTCTTCTTTCTTCTCTCTTGTATCTTCTTCCTTCTCTTCTGTCTTCATTCTATATTCTCCTCTTTCTTCTCTCTTGGATCTTCTGTCTTCTCTTCTGCCTTCATTCTATATTCTCTTCTTTCTTCCTCTTGTATCTTCTTCCTTCTCTTCTGCCTTCATTCTATATTCTCTTCTTTCTTCTCTCTTGTATCTTCTGTCTTTCCTTCTGTCTTCATTCTATATTCTCTTCTTTCTTCTCTCTTGTATCTTCTGTCTTTCCTTCTGTCTTCATTCTATATTCTTCTTTCTTCTCTCTTGTATCTTCTTCCTTCTCTTCTGTCTTCATTCTATATTCTCTTCTTTTTTCTCTCTTGTATCTTCTTTCTTCTCTTCTGTCTTCATTCTATATTCTCTTCTTTCTTCTCTCTTGTATTTTCTGTCTTTTCTTCTGTCTTCATTCTATATTCTCTTCTTTCTTCTCTCTTGTATCTTCTGTCTTCTCTTCTGCCTTCATTCTATATTCTCTTCTTTCTTCTCTCTTGTATCTTCTTCCTTCTCTTCTGTCTTCATTCTATATTCTTCTCTTTCTTCTCTCTTGGATCTTCTGTCTTCTCTTCTGCCTTCATTCTATATTCTCTTCTTTCTTCCTCTTGTATCTTCTTCCTTCTCTTCTGCCTTCATTCTATATTCTCTTCTTTCTTCTCTCTTGTATCTTCTGTCTTGTCTTCTGTCTTCATTCTATATTCTCTTCTTTCTTCTCTCTTGTATCTTCTTCTTTCTCTTCTGTCTTCATTCTATATTCTCTTCTTTCTTCTCTCTTGTATCTTCTGTCTTCATTCTATATTCTCTTCTTTCTTCTCTCTTGTATCTTCTGTCTTCTCTTCTGTCTTCATTCTGTATTCTCTTCTTTCTTCTCTCTTGGATTTTCTTTCTTCTCTTCTGTCTTCATTCTATATTCTCTTCTTTCTTCTCTCTTGTATCTTCTTTCTTCTCTTCTGTCTTCATTCTATATTCTCTTCTTTCTTCTCTCTTGTATCTTCTTCCTTCTCTTCTGTCTTCCTTCTGTATTATCTTCTTTCTTCTCTCTCGTATCTTCTTTTTTCTCTTCTGTCTTCATTCTGTATTGTCTTCTTTTTTCTCTCTTGGATCTTCTTTCTTCTCTTCTGTCTTCATTCTATATTCTCTTATTTCTTCTCTCTTGTATCTTCTTCCTTCTCTTCTGTCTTCCTTCTATATTCTCTTATTTCTTCTCTCTTGAATCTTCTTTTTTCTCCTTCTGTCTTCATTCTATATTCTCTTCTTTCTTCTCTCTTGGATCTTCTTCTCTCTCTTCTGTCTTCATTCTGTATTATCTTATTTCTTCTCTCTTGGATCTTCTTTCTTCTCTTCTGTCTTCATTCTATATTCTCTTCTTTCTTCTCTCTTGTATCTTCTGTCTTTTCTTCTGTCTTCATTCTATATTCTCTTCTTTCTTCTCTCTTGTATCTTCTTTCTTCTCTTCTGTTTTCATTCTATATTCTCTTCTTTCTTCTCTCTTGGATCTTCTTTCTTCTCTTCTGTCTTCATTCTATATTCTCTTCTTTCTTCTCTCTTGAATTTTCTGTCTTTTCTTCTGTCTTCATTCTATATTCTCTTCTTTCTTCTCTCTTGTATCTTCTGTCTTCTCTTCTGTCTTCATTCTATATTCTCTTCTTTCTTCTCTCTCGTATCTTCTGTCTTCATTCTATATTCTCTTCTTTCTTCTCTCTTGGATCTTCTGTCTTCTCTTCTGTCTTAATTCTGTATTCTCTGCTTTCTTCTCTCTTGGATCTTCTGTCTTCTCTTCTGTCTTCATTCTATAGTCTCTTCTTTCTTCTCTCTTGGATCTTCTTCCTTCTCTTCTGTCTTCATTCTGTATTCTCTTCTTTCTTCTCTCTTGGATCTTCTTCCTTCTCTTCTGTCTTCAATCTGTATTCTCTTCTTTCATCTCTCTTGGATCTTCTTTCTTCTCTTCTGTCTTCACTCTATATTCTCTTCTTTCTTCTCTCTTGGACCTTCTTTCTTCTCCTTCTGTCTTCCTTTTATATTCTCTTATTTCTTCTCTCTTGTATCTTCTTCCTTCTCTTCTGTCTTCCTTCTGTATTATCTTCTTTCTTCTCTCTCGTATCGTCTTTCTTCTCTTCTGTCTTCATTCTGTATTGTCTTCTTTCTTCTCTCTTGGATCTTCTTTCTTCTCTTCTGTCTTCATTCTATATTCTCTTATTTCTTCTCTCTTGTATCTTCTTCCTTCTCTTCTGTCTTCCTTCTATATTCTCTTTTTTCTTATCTCTTGAATCTTCTTTTTTCTCCTTTTGTCTTCATTCTATATTCTCTTCTTTCTTCTCTCTTGGATCTTCTTCTCTCTCTTCTGTCTTCATTCTGTATTATCTTATTTCTTCTCTCTTGTATCTTCTGTCTTCTCTTCTGTCTTCGTTCTATAATCTCTTCCTTCTTCTCTCTTGTATCTTCTGTTTTCTCTCCTGTCTTCATTCTGTATTCTCTTCTTTCTTCTCTCTTGCATCTTCTCTTTTCTCTTCTGTCTTCATTCTATATTCTCTTCTTTCTTCTCTCTTGGATCTTCTTCCTTCACTTCTGTCTTCCTTCTATATTCTCTTATTTCTTCTCTCTTGAATCTTCTTTTTTCTCCTTCTGTCTTCATTCTATATTCTCTTCTTTCTTCTCTCTTGGATCTTCTTTCTTCTCTTCTGTCTTCATTCTATATTCTCTTCTTTCTTCTCTCTTGTATCTTCTTTCTTCTCTTCTGTCTTCATTCTATATTCTCTTCTTTCTTCTCTCTTGTATCTTCTGTCTTTCCTTCTGTCTTCATTCTATATTCTCTTCTTTCTTCTCTCTTGTATCTTCTTCCTTCTCTTCTGTCTTCATTCTATATTCTCTTCTTTTTTCTCTCTTGTATCTTCTTTCTTCTCTTCTGTCTTCATTCTATATTCCCTTCTTTCTTCTCTCTTGTATCTTCTGTCTTCTCTTCTGCCTTCATTCTATATTCTCTTCTTTCTTCTCTCTTGTATCTTCTTCCTTCTCTTCTGTCTTCATTCTATATTCTCTTCTTTTTTCTCTCTTGTATCTTCTTTCTTCTCTTCTGTCTTCATTCTATATTCTCTTCTTTCTTCTCTCTTGTATTTTCTGTCTTTTCTTCTGTCTTCATTCTATATTCCCTTCTTTCTTCTCTCTTGTATCTTCTGTCTTCTCTTCTGCCTTCATTCTATATTCTCTTCTTTCTTCTCTCTTGTATCTTCTGTCTTCTCTTCTGCCTTCATTCTATATTCTCTTCTTTCTTCTCTGTTGTATCTTCTGTCTTCTCTTCTGCCTTCATTCTATATTCTCTTCTTTCTTCTCTCTTGTATCTTCTGTCTTCTCTTCTGTCTTCATTCTGTATTCTCTTCTTTCTTCTCTCTTGGATTTTCTTTCTTCTCTTCTGTCTTCATTCTATATTCTCTTCTTTCTTCTCTCTTGTATCTTCTTTCTTCTCTTCTGTCTTCATTCTATATTCTCTTCTTTCTTCTCTCTTGTATCTTCTTCCTTCTCTTCTGTCTTCCTTCTGTATTATCTTCTTTCTTCTCTCTCGTATCTTCTTTTTTCTCTTCTGTCTTCATTCTGTATTGTCTTCTTTTTTCTCTCTTGGATCTTCTTTCTTCTCTTCTGTCTTCATTCTATATTCTCTTATTTCTTCTCTCTTGTATCTTCTTCCTTCTCTTCTGTCTTCCTTCTATATTCTCTTATTTCTTCTCTCTTGAATCTTCTTTTTTCTCCTTCTGTCTTCATTCTATATTCTCTTCTTTCTTCTCTCTTGGATCTTCTTCTCTCTCTTCTGTCTTCATTCTGTATTATCTTATTTCTTCTCTCTTGGATCTTCTTTCTTCTCTTCTGTCTTCATTCTATATTCTCTTCTTTCTTCTCTCTTGTATCTTCTGTCTTTTCTTCTGTCTTCATTCTATATTCTCTTCTTTCTTCTCTCTTGTATCTTCTTTCTTCTCTTCTGTTTTCATTCTATATTCTCTTCTTTCTTCTCTCTTGGATCTTCTTTCTTCTCTTCTGTCTTCATTCTATATTCTCTTCTTTCTTCTCTCTTGAATTTTCTGTCTTTTCTTCTGTCTTCATTCTATATTCTCTTCTTTCTTCTCTCTTGTATCTTCTGTCTTCTCTTCTGTCTTCATTCTATATTCTCTTCTTTCTTCTCTCTCGTATCTTCTGTCTTCATTCTATATTCTCTTCTTTCTTCTCTCTTGGATCTTCTGTCTTCTCTTCTGTCTTAATTCTGTATTCTCTGCTTTCTTCTCTCTTGGATCTTCTGTCTTCTCTTCTGTCTTCATTCTATAGTCTCTTCTTTCTTCTCTCTTGGATCTTCTTCCTTCTCTTCTGTCTTCATTCTGTATTCTCTTCTTTCTTCTCTCTTGGATCTTCTTCCTTCTCTTCTGTCTTCAATCTGTATTCTCTTCTTTCATCTCTCTTGGATCTTCTTTCTTCTCTTCTGTCTTCACTCTATATTCTCTTCTTTCTTCTCTCTTGGACCTTCTTTCTTCTCCTTCTGTCTTCCTTTTATATTCTCTTATTTCTTCTCTCTTGTATCTTCTTCCTTCTCTTCTGTCTTCCTTCTGTATTATCTTCTTTCTTCTCTCTCGTATCGTCTTTCTTCTCTTCTGTCTTCATTCTGTATTGTCTTCTTTCTTCTCTCTTGGATCTTCTTTCTTCTCTTCTGTCTTCATTCTATATTCTCTTATTTCTTCTCTCTTGTATCTTCTTCCTTCTCTTCTGTCTTCCTTCTATATTCTCTTTTTTCTTATCTCTTGAATCTTCTTTTTTCTCCTTTTGTCTTCATTCTATATTCTCTTCTTTCTTCTCTCTTGGATCTTCTTCTCTCTCTTCTGTCTTCATTCTGTATTATCTTATTTCTTCTCTCTTGTATCTTCTGTCTTCTCTTCTGTCTTCGTTCTATAATCTCTTCCTTCTTCTCTCTTGTATCTTCTGTTTTCTCTCCTGTCTTCATTCTGTATTCTCTTCTTTCTTCTCTCTTGCATCTTCTCTTTTCTCTTCTGTCTTCATTCTATATTCTCTTCTTTCTTCTCTCTTGGATCTTCTTCCTTCACTTCTGTCTTCCTTCTATATTCTCTTATTTCTTCTCTCTTGAATCTTCTTTTTTCTCCTTCTGTCTTCATTCTATATTCTCTTCTTTCTTCTCTCTTGGATCTTCTTTCTTCTCTTCTGTCTTCATTCTATATTCTCTTCTTTCTTCTCTCTTGTATCTTCTTTCTTCTCTTCTGTCTTCATTCTATATTCTCTTCTTTCTTCTCTCTTGTATCTTCTGTCTTTCCTTCTGTCTTCATTCTATATTCTCTTCTTTCTTCTCTCTTGTATCTTCTTCCTTCTCTTCTGTCTTCATTCTATATTCTCTTCTTTTTTCTCTCTTGTATCTTCTTTCTTCTCTTCTGTCTTCATTCTATATTCCCTTCTTTCTTCTCTCTTGTATCTTCTGTCTTCTCTTCTGCCTTCATTCTATATTCTCTTCTTTCTTCTCTCTTGTATCTTCTTCCTTCTCTTCTGTCTTCATTCTATATTCTCTTCTTTTTTCTCTCTTGTATCTTCTTTCTTCTCTTCTGTCTTCATTCTATATTCTCTTCTTTCTTCTCTCTTGTATTTTCTGTCTTTTCTTCTGTCTTCATTCTATATTCCCTTCTTTCTTCTCTCTTGTATCTTCTGTCTTCTCTTCTGCCTTCATTCTATATTCTCTTCTTTCTTCTCTCTTGTATCTTCTGTCTTCTCTTCTGCCTTCATTCTATATTCTCTTCTTTCTTCTCTGTTGTATCTTCTGTCTTCTCTTCTGCCTTCATTCTATATTCTCTTCTTTCTTCTCTCTTGTATCTTCTGTCTTCTCTTCTGTCTTCATTCTATATTCCCTTCTTTCTTCTCTCTTGTATCTTCTGTCTTCTCTTCTGCCTTCATTCTATATTCTCTTCTTTCTTCTCTCTTGTATCTTCTGTCTTCTCTTCTGCCTTCATTCTGTATTCTCTTCTTTCTTCTCTCTTGTATCTTCTTCCTTCTCTTCTGCCTTCATTCTATATTCTCTTCTTTCTTCTCTCTTGTATCTTCTGTCTTCTCTTCTGTCTTCATTCAAATTCTCTTCTTTCTTCTCTCTTGTATCTTCTTCGTTATCTTCTGTCTTCATTCTATATTCTCTTCTTTCTTCTCTCTTGGATCTTCTTTCTTCTCTTCTGTCTTCATTCTATATTCTCTTCTTTCTTCTCTCTTGTATCTTCTTTCTTCTCTTCTGTCTTCATTCTATATTCTCTTCTTTCTTCTCTCTTGTATCTTCTGTCTTCATTCTATATTCTCTTCTTTCTTCTCTCTTGTATCTTCTTCCTTCTCTTCTGTCTTCATTCTATATTCTCTTCTCTTTTCTCTCTTGTATCTTCTTTCTTCTCTTCTGTCTTCATTCTATATTCTCTTCTTTCTTCTCTCTTGTATTTTCTATCTTTTCTTCTGTCTTCATTCTATATTCTCTTCTTTCTTCTCTCTTGTATCTTCTGTCTTCTCTTCTGCCTTCATTCTATATTCTCTTCTTTCTTCTCTCTTGTATCTTCTTCCTTCTCTTCTGTCTTCATTCTATATTCTCCTCTTTCTTCTCTCTTGGATCTTCTGTCTTCTCTTCTGCCTTCATTCTATATTCTCTTCTTTCTTCCTCTTGTATCTTCTTCCTTCTCTTCTGCCTTCATTCTATATTCTCTTCTTTCTTCTCTCTTGTATCTTCTGTCTTCTCTTCTGTCATCATTCTATATTCTCTTCTTTCTTCTCTCTTGTATCTTCTTCTTTCTCTTCTGTCTTCATTCTATATTCTCTTCTTTCTTCTCTCTTGTATCTTCTGTCTTCATTCTATATTCTCTTCTTTCTTCTCTCTTGTATCTTCTGTCTTCTCTTCTGTCTTCATTCTGTATTCTCTTCTTTCTTCTCTCTTGGATTTTCTTTCTTCTCTTCTGTCTTCATTCTATATTCTCTTCTTTCTTCTCTTCTGTCTTCATTCTATATTCTCTTCTTTCTTCTCTCTCGTATCTTCTTTTTTCTCTTCTGTCTTCATTCTGTATTGTCTTCTTTCTTCTCTCTTGGATCTTCTTTCTTCTCTTCTGTCTTCATTCTATATTCTCTTATTTCTTCTCTCTTGTATCTTCTTCCTTCTCTTCTGTCTTCCTTCTATATTCTCTTATTTCTTCTCTCTTGAATCTTCTTTTTTCTCCTTCTGTCTTCATTCTATATTCTCTTCTTTCTTCTCTCTTGGATCTTCTTCTCTCTCTTCTGTCTTCATTCTGTATTATCTTATTTCTTCTCTCTTGGATCTTCTTTCTTCTCTTCTGTCTTCATTCTATATTCTCTTCTTTCTTCTCTCTTGGATCTTCTTTCTTCTCTTCTGTCTTCATTCTGTATTCTCTTCTTTCTTCTCTCTTGTATCTTCTGTCTTTTCTTCTGTCTTCATTCTATATTCTCTTCTTTCTTCTCTCTTGTATCTTCTTTCTTCTCTTCTGTTTTCATTCTATATTCTCTTCTTTCTTCTCTCTTGGATCTTCTTTCTTCTCTTTTGTCTTCATTCTATATTCTCTTCTTTCTTCTCTCTTGTATTTTCTGTCTTTTCTTCTGTCTTCATTCTATATTCTCTTCTTTCTTCTCTCTTGTATCTTCTGTCTTCTCTTCTGTCTTCATTCTATAGTCTCTTCTTTCTTCTCTCTTGGATCTTCTTCCTTCTCTTCTGTCTTCATTCTATATTCTCTTCTTTCTTCTCTCTTGTATCTTCTGTCTTCTCTTCTGTCTTCATTCTGTATTCTCTTCTTTCTTCTCTCTTGGATTTTCTTTCTTCTCTTCTGTCTTCATTCTATATTCTCTTCTTTCTTCTCTTCTGTCTTCATTCTATATTCTCTTCTTTCTTCTCTCTCGTATCTTCTTTTTTCTCTTCTGTCTTCATTCTGTATTGTCTTCTTTCTTCTCTCTTGGATCTTCTTTCTTCTCTTCTGTCTTCATTCTATATTCTCTTATTTCTTCTCTCTTGTATCTTCTTCCTTCTCTTCTGTCTTCCTTCTATATTCTCTTATTTCTTCTCTCTTGAATCTTCTTTTTTCTCCTTCTGTCTTCATTCTATATTCTCTTCTTTCTTCTCTCTTGGATCTTCTTCTCTCTCTTCTGTCTTCATTCTGTATTATCTTATTTCTTCTCTCTTGGATCTTCTTTCTTCTCTTCTGTCTTCATTCTATATTCTCTTCTTTCTTCTCTCTTGGATCTTCTTTCTTCTCTTCTGTCTTCATTCTGTATTCTCTTCTTTCTTCTCTCTTGTATCTTCTGTCTTTTCTTCTGTCTTCATTCTATATTCTCTTCTTTCTTCTCTCTTGTATCTTCTTTCTTCTCTTCTGTTTTCATTCTATATTCTCTTCTTTCTTCTCTCTTGGATCTTCTTTCTTCTCTTTTGTCTTCATTCTATATTCTCTTCTTTCTTCTCTCTTGTATTTTCTGTCTTTTCTTCTGTCTTCATTCTATATTCTCTTCTTTCTTCTCTCTTGTATCTTCTGTCTTCTCTTCTGTCTTCATTCTATAGTCTCTTCTTTCTTCTCTCTTGGATCTTCTTCCTTCTCTTCTGTCTTCATTCTGTATTCTCTTCTTTCTTCTCTCTTGGATCTTCTTCCTTCTCTTCTGTCTTCAATCTGTATTCTCTTCTTTCATCTCTCTTGGATCTTCTTTCTTCTCTTCTGTCTTCACTCTATATTCTCTTCTTTCTTCTCTCTTGGACCTTCTTTCTTCTCCTTCTATCTTCCTTTTATATTCTCTTATTTCTTCTCTCTTGTATCTTCTTCCTTCTCTTCTGTCTTCCTTCTGTATTATCTTCTTTCTTCTCTCTCGTATCTTCCTTCTCTTCTGTCTTCATTCTGTATTGTCTTCTTTCTTCTCTCTTGGATCTTCTTTCTTCTCTTCTGTCTTCATTCTATATTCTCTTATTTCTTCTCTCTTGTATCTTCTTCCTTCTCTTCTGTCTTCCTTCTATATTCTCTTATTTCTTATCTCTTGAATCTTCTTTTTTCTCCTTCTGTCTTCATTCTATATTCTCTTCTTTCTTCTCTCTTGGATCTTCTTCTCTCTCTTCTGTCTTCATTCTGTATTATCTTATTTCTTCTCTCTTGTATCTTCTGTCTTCTCTTCTGTCTTCGTTCTATAATCTCTTCCTTCTTCTCTCTTGTATCTTCTGTTTTCTCTCCTGTCTTCATTCTGTATTCTCTTCTTTCTTCTCTCTTGTATCTTCTCTTTTCTCTTCTGTCTTCATTCTATATTATCTTCTTTCTTCTCTCTTGGATCTTCTTCCTTCACTTCTGTCTTCCTTCTATATTCTCTTATTTCTTCTCTCTTGAATCTTCTTTTTTCTCCTTCTGTCTTCATTCTATATTCTCTTCTTTCTTCTCTCTTGGATCTTCTTCTCTCTCTTCTGTCTTCATTCTGTATTATCTTCTTTCTTCTCTCTTGTATCTTCTGTCTTCTCTTCTGTCTTCATTCTATATTCTCTTCTTTCTTCTCTCTTGTATCTTCTGTCTTCTCTCCTGTCTTCATTCTGTATTATCTTCTTTCTTCTCTCTTGTATCTTCTGTCTTCTCTTCTGTCTTCATTCTATAATCTCTTCTTTCTTCTCTTTTGCATCTTCTTTCTTCTCTTCTGTCTTCATTCTATATTCTCTTCTTTATTCTCTCTTGGATCTTCTTTCTTCTCTTCTGTCTTCCTTCTATATTCTCTTCTTTCTTCTCTCTTGGATCTTCTGTCTTCTCTTCTGTCTTCATTCTGTATTTTCTTCTTTCTTCTCTCTTGGATTTTCTTTCTTCTCTTCTGTCTTCATTCTATATTCTCTTCTTTCTTCTCTCTTGGATCTTCTTTCTTCTCTTCTGTCTTCATTCTATATTCTCTTCTTTCTTCTCTCTTGTATCTTCTGTCTTCTCTTCTGTCATCATTCTATATTCTCTTCTTTCTTCTCTCTTGTATCTTCTTCTTTCTCTTCTGTCTTCATTCTATATTCTCTTCTTTCTTCTCTCTTGTATCTTCTGTCTTCATTCTATATTCTCTTCTTTCTTCTCTCTTGTATCTTCTGTCTTCTCTTCTGTCTTCATTCTGTATTCTCTTCTTTCTTCTCTCTTGGATTTTCTTTCTTCTCTTCTGTCTTCATTCTATATTCTCTTCTTTCTTCTCTTCTGTCTTCATTCTATATTCTCTTCTTTCTTCTCTCTCGTATCTTCTTTTTTCTCTTCTGTCTTCATTCTGTATTGTCTTCTTTCTTCTCTCTTGGATCTTCTTTCTTCTCTTCTGTCTTCATTCTATATTCTCTTATTTCTTCTCTCTTGTATCTTCTTCCTTCTCTTCTGTCTTCCTTCTATATTCTCTTATTTCTTCTCTCTTGAATCTTCTTTTTTCTCCTTCTGTCTTCATTCTATATTCTCTTCTTTCTTCTCTCTTGGATCTTCTTCTCTCTCTTCTGTCTTCATTCTGTATTATCTTATTTCTTCTCTCTTGGATCTTCTTTCTTCTCTTCTGTCTTCATTCTATATTCTCTTCTTTCTTCTCTCTTGGATCTTCTTTCTTCTCTTCTGTCTTCATTCTATATTCTCTTATTTCTTCTCTCTTGTATCTTCTTCCTTCTCTTCTGTCTTCCTTCTATATTCTCTTATTTCTTCTCTCTTGAATCTTCTTTTTTCTCCTTCTGTCTTCATTCTATATTCTCTTCTTTCTTCTCTCTTGGATCTTCTTCTCTCTCTTCTGTCTTCATTCTGTATTATCTTATTTCTTCTCTCTTGGATCTTCTTTCTTCTCTTCTGTCTTCATTCTATATTCTCTTCTTTCTTCTCTCTTGGATCTTCTTTCTTCTCTTCTGTCTTCATTCTGTATTCTCTTCTTTCTTCTCTCTTGTATCTTCTGTCTTTTCTTCTGTCTTCATTCTATATTCTCTTCTTTCTTCTCTCTTGTATCTTCTTTCTTCTCTTCTGTTTTCATTCTATATTCTCTTCTTTCTTCTCTCTTGGATCTTCTTTCTTCTCTTTTGTCTTCATTCTATATTCTCTTCTTTCTTCTCTCTTGTATTTTCTGTCTTTTCTTCTGTCTTCATTCTATATTCTCTTCTTTCTTCTCTCTTGTATCTTCTGTCTTCTCTTCTGTCTTCATTCTATAGTCTCTTCTTTCTTCTCTCTTGGATCTTCTTCCTTCTCTTCTGTCTTCATTCTGTATTCTCTTCTTTCTTCTCTCTTGGATCTTCTTCCTTCTCTTCTGTCTTCAATCTGTATTCTCTTCTTTCATCTCTCTTGGATCTTCTTTCTTCTCTTCTGTCTTCACTCTATATTCTCTTCTTTCTTCTCTCTTGGACCTTCTTTCTTCTCCTTCTATCTTCCTTTTATATTCTCTTATTTCTTCTCTCTTGTATCTTCTTCCTTCTCTTCTGTCTTCCTTCTGTATTATCTTCTTTCTTCTCTCTCGTATCTTCCTTCTCTTCTGTCTTCATTCTGTATTGTCTTCTTTCTTCTCTCTTGGATCTTCTTTCTTCTCTTCTGTCTTCATTCTATATTCTCTTATTTCTTCTCTCTTGTATCTTCTTCCTTCTCTTCTGTCTTCCTTCTATATTCTCTTATTTCTTATCTCTTGAATCTTCTTTTTTCTCCTTCTGTCTTCATTCTATATTCTCTTCTTTCTTCTCTCTTGGATCTTCTTCTCTCTCTTCTGTCTTCATTCTGTATTATCTTATTTCTTCTCTCTTGTATCTTCTGTCTTCTCTTCTGTCTTCGTTCTATAATCTCTTCCTTCTTCTCTCTTGTATCTTCTGTTTTCTCTCCTGTCTTCATTCTGTATTCTCTTCTTTCTTCTCTCTTGTATCTTCTCTTTTCTCTTCTGTCTTCATTCTATATTATCTTCTTTCTTCTCTCTTGGATCTTCTTCCTTCACTTCTGTCTTCCTTCTATATTCTCTTATTTCTTCTCTCTTGAATCTTCTTTTTTCTCCTTCTGTCTTCATTCTATATTCTCTTCTTTCTTCTCTCTTGGATCTTCTTCTCTCTCTTCTGTCTTCATTCTGTATTATCTTCTTTCTTCTCTCTTGTATCTTCTGTCTTCTCTTCTGTCTTCATTCTATATTCTCTTCTTTCTTCTCTCTTGTATCTTCTGTCTTCTCTCCTGTCTTCATTCTGTATTATCTTCTTTCTTCTCTCTTGTATCTTCTGTCTTCTCTTCTGTCTTCATTCTATAATCTCTTCTTTCTTCTCTTTTGCATCTTCTTTCTTCTCTTCTGTCTTCATTCTATATTCTCTTCTTTATTCTCTCTTGGATCTTCTTTCTTCTCTTCTGTCTTCCTTCTATATTCTCTTCTTTCTTCTCTCTTGGATCTTCTGTCTTCTCTTCTGTCTTCATTCTGTATTTTCTTCTTTCTTCTCTCTTGGATTTTCTTTCTTCTCTTCTGTCTTCATTCTATATTCTCTTCTTTCTTCTCTCTTGGATCTTCTTTCTTCTCTTCTGTCTTCATTCTATATTGTCTTCTTTCTTCTCTCTTGTATCTTCTTCCTTCTCTTCTGTCTTCATTCTATATTCTCTTCTTTCTTCTCTCTTGGATCTTCTGTCTTCTCTTCTGTCTTCATTCTATATTCTCTTCTTTCTTCTCTCTTGTATCTGCTGTCTTTTCTTCTGTCTTCATTCTATATTCTCTTCTTTCTTCTCTCTTGGATCTTCTGTCTTCTCTCCTGTCTTCATTCTATATTCTCTTCTTTCTTCTCTCTTGTATCTTCTTCCGTCTCTTCTGTCTTCATTCTATATTCTCTTCTTTCTTCTCTCTTGGATCTTCTTTCTTCTCTTCTGTCTTCATTCTATATTCTCTTCTTTCTTCTCTCTTGTATCTTCTGTCTTTTCTTCTGTCTTCATTCTATTTTCCCTTCTTTCTTCTATCTTGTATTTTCTTTCTTCTCTTCTGTCTTCATTCTATATTCTCTTCTTTCTTCTCTCTTGTATCTTCTTCGTTATCTTCTGTCTTCATTCTATATTCTCTTCTTTCTTCTCTCTTGTATCTTCTTCCTTCTCTTCTGTCTTCATTCTATATTCTCTTCTTTTTTCTCTCTTGTATCTTCTTTCTTCTCTTCTGTTTTCATTCTATATTCTCTTCTTTCTTCTCTCTTGTATTTTCTGTCTTTTCTTCTGTCTTCATTCTATATTCTCTTCTTTCTTCTCTCTTGTATCTTCTGTCTTCTCTTCTGCCTTCATTCTATATTCTCTTCTTTCTTCTCTCTTGTATCTTCTTCCTTCTCTTCTGTCTTCATTCTATATTCTCCTCTTTCTTCTCTCTTGGATCTTCTGTCTTCTCTTCTGCCTTCATTCTATATTCTCTTCTTTCTTCCTCTTGTATCTTCTTCCTTCTCTTCTGCCTTCATTCTATATTCTCTTCTTTCTTCTCTCTTGTATCTTCTGTCTTCTCTTCTGTCATCATTCTATATTCTCTTCTTTCTTCTCTCTTGTATCTTCTTCTTTCTCTTCTGTCTTCATTCTATATTCTCTTCTTTCTTCTCTCTTGTATCTTCTGTCTTCATTCTATATTCTCTTCTTTCTTCTCTCTTGTATCTTCTGTCTTCTCTTCTGTCTTCATTCTGTATTCTCTTCTTTCTTCTCTCTTGGATTTTCTTTCTTCTCTTCTGTCTTCATTCTATATTCTCTTCTTTCTTCTCTCTTGTATCTTCTTTCTTCTCTTCTGTCTTCATTCTATATTCTCTTCTTTCTTCTCTCTCGTATCTTCTTTTTTCTCTTCTGTCTTCATTCTGTATTGTCTTCTTTCTTCTCTCTTGGATCTTCTTTCTTCTCTTCTGTCTTCATTCTATATTCTCTTATTTCTTCTCTCTTGTATCTTCTTCCTTCTCTTCTGTCTTCCTTCTATATTCTCTTATTTCTTCTCTCTTGAATCTTCTTTTTTCTCCTTCTGTCTTCATTCTATATTCTCTTCTTTCTTCTCTCTTGGATCTTCTTCTCTCTCTTCTGTCTTCATTCTGTATTATCTTATTTCTTCTCTCTTGGATCTTCTTTCTTCTCTTCTGTCTTCATTCTATATTCTCTTCTTTCTTCTCTCTTGGATCTTCTTTCTTCTCTTCTGTCTTCATTCTGTATTCTCTTCTTTCTTCTCTCTTGTATCTTCTGTCTTTTCTTCTGTCTTCATTCTATATTCTCTTCTTTCTTCTCTCTTGTATCTTCTTTCTTCTCTTCTGTTTTCATTCTATATTCTCTTCTTTCTTCTCTCTTGGATCTTCTTTCTTCTCTTCTGTCTTCATTCTATATTCTCTTCTTTCTTCTCTCTTGTATTTTCTGTCTTTTCTTCTGTCTTCATTCTATATTCTCTTCTTTCTTCTCTCTTGTATCTTCTGTCTTCTCTTCTGTCTTCATTCTATAGTCTCTTCTTTCTTCTCTCTTGGATCTTCTTCCTTCTCTTCTGTCTTCATTCTGTATTCTCTTCTTTCTTCTCTCTTGGATCTTCTTCCTTCTCTTCTGTCTTCAATCTGTATTCTCTTCTTTCATCTCTCTTGGATCTTCTTTCTTCTCTTCTGTCTTCACTCTATATTCTCTTCTTTCTTCTCTCTTGGACCTTCTTTCTTCTCCTTCTATCTTCCTTTTATATTCTCTTATTTCTTCTCTCTTGTATCTTCTTCCTTCTCTTCTGTCTTCCTTCTGTATTATCTTCTTTCTTCTCTCTCGTATCTTCTTTCTTCTCTTCTGTCTTCATTCTGTATTGTCTTCTTTCTTCTCTCTTGGATCTTCTTTCTTCTCTTCTGTCTTCATTCTATATTCTCTTATTTCTTCTCTCTTGTATCTTCTTCCTTCTCTTCTGTCTTCCTTCTATATTCTCTTATTTCTTATCTCTTGAATCTTCTTTTTTCTCCGTCTGTCTTCATTCTATATTCTCTTCTTTCTTCTCTCTTGGATCTTCTTCTCTCTCTTCTGTCTTCATTCTGTATTATCTTATTTCTTCTCTCTTGTATCTTCTGTCTTCTCTTCTGTCTTCGTTCTATAATCTCTTCCTTCTTCTCTCTTGTATCTTCTGTTTTCTCTCCTGTCTTCATTCTGTATTCTCTTCTTTCTTCTCTCTTGCATCTTCTCTTTTCTCTTCTGTCTTCATTCTATATTATCTTCTTTCTTCTCTCTTGGATCTTCTTCCTTCACTTCTGTCTTCCTTCTATATTCTCTTATTTCTTCTCTCTTGAATCTTCTTTTTTCTCCTTCTGTCTTCATTCTATATTCTCTTCTTTCTTCTCTCTTGGATCTTCTTCTCTCTCTTCTGTCTTCATTCTGTATTATCTTCTTTCTTCTCTCTTGTATCTTCTGTCTTCTCTTCTGTCTTCATTCTATATTCTCTTCTTTCTTCTCTCTTGTATCTTCTTTCTTCTCTCCTGTCTTCATTCTGTATTATCTTCTTTCTTCTCTCTTGTATCTTCTGTCTTCTCTTCTGTCTTCATTCTATAATCTCTTCTTTCTTCTCTTTTGCATCTTCTTTCTTCTCTTCTGTCTTCATTCTATATTCTCTTCTTTATTCTCTCTTGGATCTTCTTTCTTCTCTTCTGTCTTCATTCTATATTCTCTTCTTTCTTCTCTCTTGGATCTTCTGTCTTCTCTTCTGTCTTCATTCTGTATTTTCTTCTTTCTTCTCTCTTGGATTTTCTTTCTTCTCTTCTGTCTTCATTCTATATTCTCTTCTTTCTTCTCTCTTGTATCTTCTTTCTTCTCTTCTGTCTTCATTCTATATTCTCTTCTTTCTTCTCTCCTGTATCTTCTGTCTTTTCTTCTGTCTTCATTCTATATTCTCTTCTTTCTTCTCTCTTGTATCTTCTTCCTTCTCTTCTGTCTTCATTCTATATTCTCTTCTTTCTTCTCTCTTGTATCTTCTACCTTCTCTTCTGTCTTCATTCTATATTCTCTTCTTTCTTCTCTCTTGGATCTTCTTTCTTCTCTTCTGTCTTCATTCTATATTGTCTTCTTTCTTCTCTCTTGTATCTTCCTCCTTCTCTTCTGTCTTCATTCTATATTCTCTTCTTTCTTCTCTCTTGGATCTTCTGTCTTCTCTTCTGTCTTCATTCTATATTCTCTTCTTTCTTCTCTCTTGTATCTGCTGTCTTTTCTTCTGTCTTCATTCTATATTCTCTTCTTTCTTCTCTCTTGGATCTTCTGTCTTCTCTTCTGTCTTCATTCTATATTCTCTTCTTTCTTCTCTCTTGTATCTTCTTCCGTCTCTTCTGTCTTCATTCTATATTCTCTTCTTTCTTCTCTCTTGGATCTTCTTTCTTCTCTTCTGTCTTCATTCTATATTCTCTTCTTTCTTCTCTCTTGTATCTTCTGTTTTTTCTTCTGTCTTCATTCTATTTTCCCTTCTTTCTTCTATCTTGTATCTTCTTTCTTCTCTTCTGTCTTCATTCTATATTCTCTTCTTTCTTCTCTCTTTGATCTTCTTTCTTCTCTTCTGTCTTCATTCTGTATTCTCTTCTTTCTTCTCTTCTGTCTTCCTTCTGTATTCTCTTCCTTCTTCTCTCTTGTATCTTCTGTCTTCTCTTCTGTCTTCATTCTATATTCTCTTCTTTCTTCTCTCTTGTATCTTCTGTCTTTTCTTCTGTCTTCATTCTATATTCCCTTCTTTCTTCTCTCTTGTATCTTCTTTCTTCTCTTCTGTCTTCATTCTATATTTTCTTCTTTCTTCTCTCTTGGATCTTCTGTCTTCTCTTCTGTCTTCATTCTGTATTCTCTTCTTTCTTCTCTCTTGGATTATCTTTCTTTTCTTCTGTCTTCATTCTATATTCTCTTCTTTCTTATCTCTCGTATCTTCTGTCTTCTCTTCTGTCTTCATTCTATATTCTCTTCTTTCTTCTCTCTTGTATCTTCTTCCTTCTCTTCTGTCTTCATTCTATATTCTCTTCTTTCTTCTCTCTTGTATCTTCTGTCTTCATTCTATATTCTCTTCTTTCTTCTCTCTTGTATCTTCTTTCTTCTCTTCTGTCTTCATTCTATATTCTCTTCTTTCTTCTCTCTTGGATCTTCTTTCTTCTCTTCTGTTTTCATTCTATATTCTCTTCTTTCTAGTCTCTTGTATCTTCTGTCTTCTCTTCTGTCTTCATTCTATATTCTCTTCTTTCTTCTCTCTTGTATCTTCTGTCTTCTCTTCTGTCTTCATTCTATATTCTCTTCTTTCTTCTCTCTTGTATCTTCTTTCTTCTCTTCTGTCTTCATTCTATATTCTCTTCTTTCTTCTCTCTTGTATCTTCTGTCTTCTCTTCTGTCTTCATTCTATATTCTCTTCTTTCTTCTCTCTTGGATCTTCTTTCTTCTCTTCTGTCTTCATTCTATAGTCTCTTCTTTCTTCTCTATTGGATCTTCTTTCTTCTCTTCTGTCTTCATTCTGTATTCTCTTCTTTCTTCTCTCTTGTATCTTCTGTCTTCTCTTCTGTCTTCATTCTATATTCTCTTCTTTCTTCTCTCTTGTATCTTCTTCCTTCTCTTCTGTCTTCATTCTGTATTCTCTTCTTTCTTCTCTCTTGTATCTTCTTTCTTCTCTTCTGTCTTCATTCTATATTATCTTCTTTCTTCTCTCTTGGATCTTCTGTCTTCTCTTCTGTCTTCATTCTATATTCTCTTCTTTCTTCTCTCTTGTATCTTCTTTGTTCTATTCTGTCTTCATTCTATATTCTCTTCTTTCTTATCTCTTGGATCTTCTTTCTTCTCTTCTGTCTTCATTCTATATTCTCTTCTTTCTTCTCTCTTGTATCTTCTTTCTTCTTTTCTGTCTTCATTTTATATTCTCTTCTTTCTTCTCTCTTGTATCTTCTCTCTTTCCTTCTATCTTCATTCTATATTCTCTTCTTTCTTCTCTCTTGTATCTTCTTTCTTCTCTTCTGTCTTCATTCTATGTTCTCTTCTTTCTTCTCTCTTGTATCTTCTGTCTTCTCTTCTGTCTTCATTCTATATTCTCTTCTTTCTTCTCTCTCGTATCTTCTGTCTTCTCTTCTGTCTTCATTCCATATTCTCTTCTTTCTTCTCTCTTGGATCTTCTGTCTTCTCTTCTGTCCTCATTCTGTATTCTCTTCTTTCTTCTCTCTCGGATCTTCTGTCTTCTCTTCTGTCTTCATTCTATATTCTCTTCTTTATTCTCTTTTGGATCTTCTTTCTTCTCTTCTGTCTTCATTCTGTATTCTCTTCTTTCTTCTCTCTTGGATCTTCTTTATTCTACTTCTGTCTTCATTCTATATTCTCTTCTTTCTTCTCTCTCGTATCTTCTTTCTTCTCTTCTGCCTTCATTCTGTATTTTCTTCTTTCTTCTCTCTTGTATCTTCTTCCTTCTCTTCTGTCTTCATTCTGTATTCTCTTCTTTCTTCTCTCTTGGATCTTCTTTCTTCTCTTCTGTCTTCATTCTATATTCTCTTCTTTCTTCTCTCTTGGATCGTCTTTGTTCTCTTCTGTTTTCATTCTATATTCTCTCATTTCTTCTCTCTTGTATCTTCTTCCTTCTCTTCTGTCTTCCTCCTATATTCTCTTATTTCTTCTCTCTTGAATCTTCTTTTTTCTCCTTCTGTCTTCATTCTATATTCTCTTCTTTCTTCTCTCTTGGATCTTCTTCTCTCTCTTCTGTCTTCATTCTGTATTATCTTATTTCTTCTCTTCTGTCTTCCTTCTGTATTCTCTTCTTTCTTCTCTCTTGTATCTTCTGTATTCTCTTCTGTCTTCATTCTATATTCTCTTCTTTCATCTCTCTTGGATCTTCTGTCTTCTCTTCTGTCTTCATTCTGTATTCTCTACTTTCTTCTCTCTTAGATTTTCTTTCTTCTCTTCTGTCTTCATTCTATAATCTCTTCTTTCTTCTCTCTCGTATCTTCTGTCTTCTCTTCTGTCTTCATTCTATATTCTCTTCTTTCTTCTCTCTTGTATCTTCTTCCTTCTCTTCTGTCTTCATTCTATATTCTCTTTTTTCTTCTCTCTTGTATCTTCTGTCTTCATTCTATATTCTCTTCTTTCTTCTCTCTTGTATCTTCTTTCTTCTCTTCTGTCTTCATTCTATATTCTCTTCTGTCTTCTCTCTTGGATCTTCTTTCTTCTCTTCTGTTTTCATTCTATATTCTCTTCTTTCTACTCTCTTGTATCTTCTGTCTTCTCTTCTGTCTTCATTCTATATTCTCTTCTTTCTTCTCTATTGTATCTTCTGTCTTCTCTTCTGTCTTCATTCTATGTTCTCTTCTTTCTTCTCTCTTGTATCTTCTTTCTTCTCTTCTGTCTTCATTCTATATTCTCTTCTTTCTTCTCTCTTGTATCTTCTGTCTTCTCTTCTGTCTTCATTCTATATTCTCTTCTTTCTTCTCTCTTGGATCTTCTTTCTTCTCTTCTGTCTTCATTGTATATTCTCTTCTTTCTTCTCTTTTGGATCTTCTTTCTTCTCTTCTGTCTTCATTCTATATTCTCTTCTTTCTTCTCTCTTGGATCTTCTTTCTTCTCTTCTGTCTTCATTCTATAGTCTCTTCTTTCTTTTCTGTTGGATCTTCTTTCTTCTCTTCTGTCTTCATTCTGTATTCTCTTCTTTCTTCTCTCTTGTATCTTCTGTCTTCTCTTCTGTCTTCATTCTATATTCTCTTCTTTCTTCTCTCTTGTATCTTCTTCCTTCTCTTCTGTCTTCATTCTGTATTCTCTTCTTTCTTCTCTCTTGTATCTTCTTTCTTCTCTTCTGTCTTCATTCTATATTCTCTTCTTTCTTCTCTCTTGGATCTTCTGTCTTCTCTTCTCTCTTCATTCTATATTCTCTTCTTTCTTCTCTCTTGTATCTTCTTCGTTCTCTTCTGTCTTCATTCTATATTCTCTTCTTTCTTCTCTCTTGTATCTTCTTCCTTCTCTTCTGTCTTCATTCTATATTCTCTTCTTTCTTCTCTCTTGTATCTTCTTTCTTCTCTTCTGTCTTCATTCTATATTCTCTTCTTTCTTCTCTCTTGTATTTTCTGTCTTTTCTTCTGTCTTCATTCTATATTCTCTTCTTTCTTCTCTCTTGTATTTTCTGTCTTTTCTTCTGTCTTCATTCTATATTCTCTTCTTTCTTCTCTCTTGTATCTTCTGTCTTCTCTTCTGTCTTCATTCTATATTCTCTTCATTCTTCTCTTTTGTATCTTCTTCGTTCTCTTCTGTCTTCATTCTATATTCTCTTCTTTCTTCTCTCTTGGATCTTCTTTCTTCTCTTCTGTCTTCATTCTATATTCTCTTCTTTCTTCTCTCTTGTATCTTCTTTCTTCAATTCTGTCTTCATTCTATATTCTCTTCTTTCTTCTCTCTTGTATCTTCTGTCTTTCCTTCTGTCTTCATTCTATATTCTCTTCTTTCTTCTCTCTTGTATCTACTTCCTTCTCTTCTGTCTTCATTTTATTTTCTCTTCTTTCTTCTCTCTTGTATCTTCTTTCTTCTCTTCTGTCTTCATTCTATATTCTCTTCTTTCTTCTCTCTTCTATCTTCTGTCTTCTCTTCTGTCTTCATTCTGTATTTTCTTCTTTCTTCTCTCTCGTATCTTCTGTCTTCTCTTCTGTTTTCATTCTATATTCTCTTCTTTCTTCTCTCTTGGATCTTCTGTCTTCTCTTCTGTCTTCATTCTGTATTCTCTTCTTTCTTTTCTCTTGGATCTTCTGTCTTCTCTTCTGTCTTCATTCTATAATCTCTTCTTTCTTCTCTCTCGTATCTTCTGTCTTCTCTTCTGTCTTCATTCTATATTCTCTTCTTTATTCTCTTTTGGATCTTCTTTCTTCTCTTCTGTCTTCATTCTATATTCTCTTCTTTCTTCTCTCTTGTATCTTCATTCTTCTCTTCTGTCTTTATTCTGTATTCTCTTCTTTCTTCTCTCTTGGATCTTCTTCCTTCTCTTCTGTCTTCATTCTGTATTCTCTTCTTTCTTCTCTCTTGGATCTTCTTTCTTCTTTTCTGTCTTCATTCTATATTCTCTTCTTTCTTCTCTCTTGGACCTTCTTTCTTCTCCTTCTGTCTTCCTTTTATATTCTCTTATTTCTTCTCTCTTGTATCTTCTTCCTTCTATTCTGTCTTCCTTCTGTATTATCTTCTTTCTTCTCTCTCGTATCTTCTTTCTTCTCTTCTGTCTTCATTCTGTATTGTCTTCTTTCTTCTCTCTTGGATCTTCTTTCTTCTCTTCTGTCTTCATTCTATATTCTCTTATTTCTTCTCTCTTGTATCTTCTTCCTTCTCTTCTGTCTTCCTTCTATATTCTCTTATTTCTTCTCTCTTGAATCTTCTTTTTTCTCCTTCTGTCTTCATTCTATATTCTCTTCTTTCTTCTCTCTTGGATCTTCTTCTCTCTCTTCTGTCTTCATTCTGTATTATCTTCTTTCTTCTCTCTTGTATTTTCTGTCTTTTCTTCTGTCTTCATTCTATATTCTCTTCTTTCTTCTCTCTTGTATCTTCTGTCTTCTCTTCTGCCTTCATTCTATATTCTCTTCTTTCTTCTCTCTTGTATCTTCTGTCTTCTCTTCTGTCTTCATTCTGTATTTTCTTCTTTCTTCTCTCTCGTATCTTCTGTCTTCTCTTCTGTCTTCATTCTATATTCTCTTCTTTCTTCTCTCTTGGATCTTCTTCTCTTTCTTCTGTCTTCATTCTGTATTATCTTATTTCTTCTCTCTTGTATCTTCTGTCTTCTCTTCTGACTTCGTTCTATATTCTCTTCCTTCTTCTCTCTTGTATCTTCTGTCTTCTCTCCTGTCTTCATTCTGTATTCTCTTCTTTCTTCTCTCTTGCATCTTCTGTCTTCTCTTCTGTCTTCATTCTATATTCTCTTCTTTCTTCTCTCTTGGATCTTCTTCCTTCACTTCTGTCTTCCTTGTATATTCTCTTATTTCTTCTCTCTTGAATCTTCTTTTTTCTTCTTCTGACTTCATTCTATATTCTCTTCTTTCTTCTCTCTTGGATCTTCTTCTCTCTCTTCTGTCTTCATTCTGTATTATCTTCTTTCTTCTCTCTTGTATCTTCTGTCTTCTCTTCTGTCTTCATTCTATATTCTCTTCTTTCTTCTCTCTTGTATCTTCTGTCTTCTCTCCTGTCTTCATTCTGTATTATCTTCTTTCTTCTCTCTTGTATCTTCTGTCTTCTCTTCTGTCTTCATTCTATATTCTCTTCTTTCTTCTCTCTTGTATCTTCTGTCTTTCCTTCTGTCTTCATTCTATATTCTCTTCCTTCTTCTCTCTTGTATCTTCTTCCTTCTCTTCTGTCTTCATTTTATTTTCTCTTCTTTCTTCTCTCTTGTATCTTCTTTCTTCTCTTCTGTCTTCATTCTATATTCTCTTCTTTCTTCTCTCTTGTATTTTCTGGCTTTTCTTCTGTCTTCATTCTATATTCTCTTCTTTCTTCTCTCTTGTATCTTCTGTCTTCTCTTCTGTCTTCATTCTGTATTTTCTTCTTTCTTCTCTCTCGTATCTTCTGTCTTCTCTTCTGTATTCATTCTATATTTTCTTCTTTCTTCTCTCTTGGATCTTCTGTCTTCTCTTCTGTCTTCATTCTGTATTCTCTTCTTTCTTCTCTCTTGGATCTTCTGTCTTCTCTTCTGTCTTCATTCTATAATCTCTTCTTTCTTCTCTCTCGTATCTTCTGTCTTCTCTTCTGTCTTCATTCTATATTCTCTTCTTTATTCTCTTTTGGATCTTCTTTCTTCTCTTCTGTCTTCATTCTGTATTCTCTTCTTTCTTCTCTCTTGGATCTTCTTTATTCTACTTCTGTCTTCATTCTATATTCTCTTCTTTCTTCTCTCTCGTATCTTCTTTCTTCTCTTCTGCCTTCATTCTGTATTTTCTTCTTTCTTCTCTCTTGTATCTTCTTCCTTCTCTTCTGTCTTCATTCTGTATTCTCTTCTTTCTTCTCTCTTGGATCTTCTTTCTTCTCTTCTGTCTTCATTCTATATTCTCTTCTTTCTTCTCTCTTGGATCGTCTTTGTTCTCTTCTGTTTTCATTCTATATTCTCTTTTTTCTTCTCTCTTGGATCTACTGTCTTCTCTTCTGCCTTCATTCTATATTCTCTTCTTTCTTCTCTCTTGTATCTTCATTCTTCTCTTCTGTCTTTATTCTGTATTCTCTTCTTTCTTCTCTCTTGGATCTTCTTCCTTCTCTTCTGTCTTCATTCTGTATTCTCTTCTTTCTTCTCTCTTGGATCTTCTTTCTTCTTTTCTGTCTTCATTCTATATTCTCTTCTTTCTTCTCTCTTGGACCTTCTTTCTACTCCTTCTGTCTTCCTTTTATATTCTCTTATTTCTTCTCTCTTGTATCTTCTTCCTTCTCTTCTGTCTTCCTTCTGTATTATCTTCTTTCTTCTCTCTCGTATCTTCTTTCTTCTCTTCTGTCTTCATTCTGTATTGTCTTCTTTCTTCTCTCTTGGATCTTCTTTCTTCTCTTCTGTCTTCATTCTATATTCTCTTATTTCTTCTCTCTTGTATCTTCTTCCTTCTCTTCTGTCTTCCTTCTATATTCTCTTATTTCTTCTCTCTTGAATCTTCTTTTTTCTCCTTCTGTCTTCATTCTATATTCTCTTCTTTCTTCTCTCTTGGATCTTCTTCTCTCTCTTCTGTCTTCATTCTGTATTATCTTATTTCTTCTCTCTTGTATCTTCTGTCTTCTCTTCTGACTTCGTTCTATATTCTCTTCCTTCTTCTCTCTTGTATCTTCTGTCTTCTCTCCTGTCTTCATTCTGTATTATCTTCTTTCTTCTCTCTTGTATCTTCTGTCTTCTCTTCTGACTTCGTTCTATATTCTCTTCCTTCTTCTCTCTTGTATCTTCTGTCTTCTCTCCTGTCTTCATTCTGTATTATCTTCTTTCTTCTCTCTTGCATCTTCTGTCTTCTCTTCTGTCTTCATTCTATATTCTCTTCTTTCTTCTCTCTTGGATCTTCTTCCTTCACTTCTGTCTTCCTTGTATATTCTCTTATTTCTTCTCTCTTGAATCTTCTTTTTTCTCCTTCTGACTTCATTCTATATTCTCTTCTTTCTTCTCTCTTGGATCTTCTTCTCTCTCTTCTGTCTTCATTCTGTATTATCTTCTTTCTTCTCTCTTGTATCTTCTGTCTTCTCTTCTGTCTTCATTCTATATTCTCTTCTTTCTTCTCTCTTGTATCTTCTGTCTTCTCTCCTGTCTTCATTCTGTATTATCTTCTTTCTTCTCTCTTGTATCTTCTGTCTTCTCTTCTGTCTTCATTCTATACTCTCTTCTTTCTTCTCTCTTGCATCTTCTTTCTTCTCTTCTATCTTCATTCTATATTCTCTTCTTTATTCTCTCTTGGATATTCTTTCTTCTCTTCTGTCTTCATTCTATATTCTCTTCTTTCTTCTCTCTTGGATCTTCTGTCTTCTCTTCTGTCTTCATTCTGTATTCTCTTCTTTCTTCTCTCTTGGATTTTCTTTCTTCTCTTCTGCCTTCATTCTATAATCTCTTCTTTCTTCTCTCTCGTATCTTCTGTCTTCTCTTCTGTCTTCATTCTATATTCTCTTCTTTCTTCTCTCTTGTATCTTCTTCCTTCTCTTCTGTCTTCATTCTATATTCTCTTCTTTGTTCTCTCTTGTATCTTCTGTCTTCATTCTATATTCTCTTCTTTCTTCTCTCTTGTATCTTCTTTCTTCTCTTCTGTCTTCATTCTATATTCTCTTCTTTCTTCTCTCTTGGATCTTCTTTCTTCTCTTCTGTTTTCATTCTATATTCTCTTCTTTCTACTCTCTTGTATCTTCTGTCTTCTCTTCTGTCTTCATTCTATATTCTCTTCTTTCTTCTCTATTGTATCTTCTGTCTTCTCTTCTGTCTTCATTCTATGTTCTCTTCTTTCTTCTCTCTTGTATCTTCTGTCTTCTCTTCTGTCTTCATTCTATATTCTCTTCTTTCTTCTCTCTTGGATCTTCTTTCTTCTCTTCTGTCTTCATTGTATATTCTCTTCTTTCTTCTCTTTTGGATCTTCTTTCTTCTCTTCTGTCTTCATTCTGTATTCTCTTCTTTCTTCTCTCTTGGATCTTCTTTCTTCTCTTTTGTCTTCATTCTATAGTCTCTTCTTTCTTCTCTATTGGATCTTCTTTCTTCTCTTCTGTCTTCATTCTGTATTCTCTTCTTTCTTCTCTCTTGTATCTTCTGTCTTCTCTTCTGTCTTCATTCTATATTCTCTTCTTTCTTCTCTCTTGTATCTTCTTCCTTCTCTTCTGTCTTCATTCTGTATTCTCTTCTTTCTTCTCTCTTGTATCTTCTTTCTTCTCTTCTGTCTTCATTCTATATTCTCTTCTTTCTTTTCTCTTGGATCTTCTTCCTTCTCTTCTGTCTTCATTCTATATTCTCTTCTTTCTTCTCTCTTGTATCTTCTTCGTTCTCTTCTGTCTTCATTCTATATTCTCTTCTTTCTTCTCTCTTGGATCTTCTTTCTTCTCTTCTGTCTTCATTCTATATTCTCTTCTTTCTTCTCTCTTGTATCTTCTTTCTTCTCTTCTGTCTTCATTCTATATTCTCTTCTTTCTTCTCTCTTGTATCTTCTGTCTTTCCTTCTGTCTTCATTCTATATTCTCTTCTTTCTTCTCTCTTGTATCTTCTTCCTTCTCTTCTGTCTTCATTCTATATTCTCTTCTTTTTTCTCTCTTGTATCTTCTTTCTTCTCTTCTGTCTTCATTCTATATTCTCTTCTTTCTTCTCTCTTGTATCTTCTGTCTTTTCTTCTGTCTTCATTCTATATTCTCTTCTTTCTTCTCTCTTGTATCTTCTGTCTTCTCTTCTGCCTTCATTCTATATTCTCTTCTTTCTTCTCTCTTGTATCTTCTTCCTTCTCTTCTGTCTTCATTCTATATTCTCCTCTTTCTTCTCTCTTGGATCTTCTGTCTTCTCTTCTGCCTTCATTCTATATTCTCTTCTTTCTTCCTCTTGTATCTTCTTCCTTCTCTTCTGCCTTCATTCTATATTCTCTTCTTTCTTCTCTCTTGTATCTTCTGTCTTCTCTTCTGTCTTCATTCTATATTCTCTTTTTTCTTCTCTCTTGTATCTTCTTCTTTCTCTTCTGTCTTCATTCTATATTCTCTTCTTTCTTCTCTCTTGTATCTTCTGTCTTCATTCTATATTCTCTTCTTTCTTCTCTCTTGTATCTTCTGTCTTCTCTTCTGTCTTCATTCTGTATTCTCTTCTTTCTTCTCTCTTGGATTTTCTTTCTTCTCTTCTGTCTTCATTCTATATTCTCTTCTTTCTTCTCTCTTGTATCTTCTTTCTTCTCTTCTGTCTTCATTCTATATTCTCTTCTTTCTTCTCTCTTGTATCTTCTTCCTTCTCTTCTGTCTTCCTTCTGTATTATCTTCTTTCTTCTCTCTCGTATCTTCTTTTTTCTCTTCTGTCTTCATTCTGTATTGTCTTCTTTCTTCTCTCTTGGATCTTCTTTCTTCTCTTCTGTCTTCATTCTATATTCTCTTATTTCTTCTCTCTTGTATCTTCTTCCTTCTCTTCTGTCTTCCTTCTATATTCTCTTATTTCTTCTCTCTTGAATCTTCTTTTTTCTCCTTCTGTCTTCATTCTATATTCTCTTCTTTCTTCTCTCTTGGATCTTCTTCTCTCTCTTCTGTCTTCATTCTATATTCTCTTCTTTCTTCTCTCTTGTATCTTCTGTCTTCTCTTCTGTCTTCATTCTATATTCTCTTCTTTCTTCTCTCTTGTATCTTCTGTCTTTTCTTCTGTCTTCATTCTATATTCTCTTCTTTCTTCTCTCTTGTATCTTCTTTCTTCTCTTCTGTTTTCATTCTATATTCTCTTCTTTCTTCTCTCTTGGATCTTCTTTCTTCTCTTCTGTCTTCATTCTATATTCTCTTCTTTCTTCTCTCTTGTATTTTCTCTCTTTTCTTCTGTCTTCATTCTATATTTTCTTCTTTCTTCTCTCTTGTATCTTCTGTCTTCTCTTCTGTCTTCATTCTATATTCTCTTCTTTCTTCTCTCTCGTATCTTCTGTCTTCATTCTACATTCTCTTCTTTCTTCTCTCTTGGATCTTCTGTCTTCTCTTCTGTCTTAATTCTGTATTCTCTTGTTTCTTCTCTCTTGTATCTTCATTCTTCTCTTCTGTCTTTATTCTGTATTCTCTTCTTTCTTCTCTCTTGGATCTTCTTCCTTCTCTTCTGTCTTCATTCTGTATTCTCTTCTTTCTTCTCTCTTGGATCTTCTTTCTTCTTTTCTGTCTTCATTCTATATTCTCTTCTTTCTTCTCTCTTGGACCTTCTTTCTTCTCCTTCTGTCTTCCTTTTATATTCTCTTATTTCTTCTCTCTTGTATCTTCTTCCTTCTCTTCTGTCTTCCTTCTGTATTATCTTCTTTCTTCTCTCTCGTATCTTCTTTCTTCTCTTCTGTCTTCATTCTGTATTGTCTTCTTTCTTCTCTCTTGGATCTTCTTTCTTCTCTTCTGTCTTCATTCTATATTCTCTTATTTCTTCTCTCTTGTATCTTCTTCCTTCTCTTCTGTCTTCCTTCTATATTCTCTTATTTCTTCTCTCTTGAATCTTCTTTTTTCTCCTTCTGTCTTCATTCTATATTCTCTTCTTTCTTCTCTCTTGGATCTTCTTCTCTCTCTTCTGTCTTCATTCTGTATTATCTTATTTCTTCTCTCTTGTATCTTCTGTCTTCTCTTCTGACTTCGTTCTATATTCTCTTCCTTCTTCTCTCTTGTATCTTCTGTCTTCTCTCCTGTCTTCATTCTGTATTCTCTTCTTTCTTCTCTCTTGCATCTTCTGTCTTCTCTTCTGTCTTCATTCTATATTCTCTTCTTTCTTCTCTCTTGGATCTTCTTCCTTCACTTCTGTCTTCCTTGTATATTCTCTTATTTCTTCTCTCTTGAATCTTCTTTTTTCTCCTTCTGACTTCATTCTATATTCTCTTCTTTCTTCTTTCTTGGATCTTCTTCTCTCTCTTCTGTCTTCATTCTGTATTATCTTCTTTCTTCTCTCTTGTATCTTCTGTCTTCTCTTCTGTCTTCATTCTATATTCTCTTCTTTCTTCTCTCTTGTATCTTCTGTCTTCTCTCCTGTCTTCATTCTGTATTATCTTCTTTCTTCTCTCTTGTATCTTCTGTCTTCTCTTCTGTCTTCATTCTATATTCTCTTCTTTCTTCTCTCTTGTATCTTCTGTCTTTCCTTCTGTCTTCATTCTATATTCTCTTCTTTCTTCTCTCTTGTATCTTCTTCCTTCTCTTCTGTCTTCATTTTATTTTCTCTTCTTTCTTCTCTCTTGTATCTTCTTTCTTCTCTTCTGTCTTCATTCTATATTCTCTTCTTTCTTCTCTCTTGTATTTTCTGTCTTTTCTTCTGTCTTCATTCTATATTCTCTTCTTTCTTCTCTCTTGTATCTTCTGTCTTCTCTTCTGTCTTCATTCTGTATTTTCTTCTTTCTTCTCTCTCGTATCTTCTGTCTTCTCTTCTGTCTTCATTCTATATTCTCTTCTTTCTTCTCTCTTGGATCTTCTGTCTTCTCTTCTGTCTTCATTCTGTATTCTCTTCTTTCTTCTCTCTTGGATCTTCTGTCTTCTCTTCTGTCTTCATTCTATAATCTCTTCTTTCTTCTCTCTCGTATCTTCTGTCTTCTCTTCTGTCTTCATTCTATATTCTCTTCTTTATTCTCTTTTGGATCTTCTTTCTTCTCTTCTGTCTTCATTCTGTATTCTCTTCTTTCTTCTCTCTTGGATCTTCTTTATTCTACTTCTGTCTTCATTCTATATTCTCTTCTTTCTTCTCTCTCGTATCTTCTTTCTTCTCTTCTGCCTTCATTCTGTATTTTCTTCTTTCTTCTCTCTTGTATCTTCTTCCTTCTCTTCTGTCTTCATTCTGTATTCTCTTCTTTCTTCTCTCTTGGATCTTCTTTCTTCTCTTCTGTCTTCATTCTATATTCTCTTCTTTCTTCTCTCTTGGATCGTCTTTGTTCTCTTCTGTTTTCATTCTATATTCTCTTCTTTCTTCTCTCTTGGATCTTCTGTCTTCTCTTCTGCCTTCATTCTATATTCTCTTCTTTCTTCTCTCTTGTATCTTCATTCTTCTCTTCTGTCTTTATTCTGTATTCTCTTCTTTCTTCTCTCTTTGATCTTCTTCCTTCTCTTCTGTCTTCATTCTGTATTCTCTTCTTTCTTCTCTCTTGGATCTTCTTTCTTCTTTTCTGTCTTCATTCTATATTCTCTTCTTTCTTCTCTCTTGGACCTTCTTTCTTCTCCTTCTGTCTTCCTTTTATATTCTCTTATTTCTTCTCTCTTGTATCTTCTTCCTTCTCTTCTGTCTTCCTTCTGTATTATCTTCTTTCTTCTCTCTCGTATCTTCTTTCTTCTCTTCTGTCTTCATTCTGTATTGTCTTCTTTCTTCTCTCTTGGATCTACTTTCTTCTCTTCTGTCTTCATTCTATATTCTCTTATTTCTTCTCTCTTGTATCTTCTTCCTTCTCTTCTGTCTTCCTTCTATATTCTCTTATTTCTTCTCTCTTGAATCTTCTTATTTCTCCTTCTGTCTTCATTCTATATTCTCTTCTTTCTTCTCTCTTGGATCTTCTTCTCTCTCTTCTGTCTACATTCTGTATTATCTTATTTCTTCTCTCTTGTATCTTCTGTCTTCTCTTATGACTTCGTTCTATATTCTCTTCCTTCTTCTCTCTTGTATCTTCTGTCTTCTCTCCTGTCTTCATTCTGTATTCTCTTCTTTCTTCTCTCTTGCATCTTCTGTCTTCTCTTCTGTCTTCATTCTATATTCTCTTCTTTCTTCTCTCTTGGATCTTCTTCCTTCACTTCTGTCTTCCTTGTATATTCTCTTATTTCTTCTCTCTTGAATCTTCTTTTTTCTCCTTCTGACTTCATTCTATATTCTCTTCTTTCTTCTCTCTTTGATCTTCTTCTCTCTCTTCTGTCTTCATTCTGTATTATCTTCTTTCTTCTCTCTTGTATCTTCTGTCTTCTCTTCTGTCTTCATTCTATATTCTCTTCTTTCTTCTCTCTTGTATCTTCTGTCTTCTCTCCTGTCTTCATTCTGTATTATCTTCTTTCTTCTCTCTTGTATCTTCTGTCTTCTCTTCTGTCTTCATTCTATATTCTCTTCTTTCTTCTCTCTTGCATCTTCTTTCTTCTCTTCTATCTTCATTCTATATTCTCTTCTTTATTCTCTCTTGGATATTCTTTCTTCTCTTCTGTCTTCATTCTATATTCTCTTCTTTCTTCTCTCTTGGATCTTCTGTCTTCTCTTCTGTCTTCATTCTGTATTCTCTTCTTTCTTCTCTCTCGGATTTTCTTTCTTCTCTTCTGCCTTCATTCTATAATCTCTTCTTTCTTCTCTTTCGTATCTTCTGTCTTCTCTTCTGTCGTCATTCTATATTCTCTTCTTTCTTCTCTCTTGTATCTTCTTCCTTCTCTTCTGTCTTCATTCTATATTCTCTTCTTTCTTCTCTCTTGTATCTTCTGTCTTCATTCTATATTCTCTTCTTTCTTCTCTCTTGTATCTTCTTTCTTCTCTTCTGTCTTCATTCTATATTCTCTTCTTTCTTCTCTCTTGGATCTTCTTTCTTGTCTTCTGTTTTCATTCTATATTCTCTTCTTTCTACTCTCTTGTATCTTCTGTCTTCTCTTCTGTCTTCATTCTATATTCTCTTCTTTCTTCTCTATTGTATCTTCTGTCTTCTCTTCTGTCTTCATTCTATGTTCTCTTCTTTATTCTCTCTTGTATCTTCTTTCTTCTCTTCTGTCTTCATTCTATATTCTCTTCTTTCTTCTCTCTTGTATCTTCTGTCTTCTCTTCTGTCTTCATTCTATATTCTCTTCTTTCTTCTCTCTTGGATCTTCTTTCTTCTCTTCTGTCTTCATTGTATATTCTCTTCTTTCTTCTCTTTTGGATCTTCTTTCTTCTCTTCTGTCTTCATTCTGTATTCTCTTCTTTCTTCTCTCTTGGATCTTCTTTCTTCTCTTTTGTCTTCATTCTATTGTCTCTTCTTTCTTCTCTATTGGATCTTCTTTCTTCTCTTCTGTCTTTATTCTGTATTCTCTTCTTTCTTCTCTCTTGTATCTTCTGTCTTCTCTTCTGTCTTCATTCTATATTCTCTTCTTTCTTCTCTCTTGTATCTTCTTCCTTCTCTTCTGTCTTCATTCTATATTCTCTTCTTTCTTCTCTCTTGGATCTTCTTTCTTCTCTTCTGTCTTCATTCTATATTCTCTTCTTTCTTCTCTCTTGTATCTTCTTCGTTCTCTTCTGTCTTCATTCTATATTCTCTTCTTTCTTCTCTCTTGGATCTTCTTTCTTCTCTTCTGTCTTCATTCTATATTCTCTTCTTTCTTCTCTCTTGTATCTTCTTTCTTCTCTTCTGTCTTCATTCTATATTCTCTTCTTTCTTCTCTCTTGTATCTTCTGTCTTTC
Organism: Rhinophrynus dorsalis; assembly: GCA_037306005.1. Classification (NCBI taxonomy): domain Eukaryota; kingdom Metazoa; phylum Chordata; class Amphibia; order Anura; family Rhinophrynidae; genus Rhinophrynus; species Rhinophrynus dorsalis. The sequence continues at coordinate 12,795,257 of CM074720.1, read as the reverse complement.
CTTCTGTCTTCATTCTATATTCTCTTCTTTCTTCTCTCTTGTATCTTCTTCCTTCTCTTCTGTCTTCATTCTATATTCTCTTCTTTTTTCTCTCTTGTATCTTCTTTCTTCTCTTCTGTCTTCATTCTATATTCTCTTCTTTCTTCTCTCTTGTATCTTCTGTCTTTTCTTCTGTCTTCATTCTATATTCTCTTCTTTCTTCTCTCTTGTATCTTCTGTCTTCTCTTCTGCCTTCATTCTATATTCTCTTCTTTCTTCTCTCTTGTATCTTCTTCCTTCTCTTCTGTCTTCATTCTATATTCTCCTCTTTCTTCTCTCTTGGATCTTCTGTCTTCTCTTCTGCCTTCATTCTATATTCTCTTCTTTCTTCCTCTTGTATCTTCTTCCTTCTCTTCTGCCTTCATTCTATATTCTCTTCTTTCTTCTCTCTTGTATCTTCTGTCTTCTCTTCTGTCTTCATTCTATATTCTCTTTTTTCTTCTCTCTTGTATCTTCTTCTTTCTCTTCTGTCTTCATTCTATATTCTCTTCTTTCTTCTCTCTTGTATCTTCTGTCTTCATTCTATATTCTCTTCTTTCTTCTCTCTTGTATCTTCTGTCTTCTCTTCTGTCTTCATTCTGTATTCTCTTCTTTCTTCTCTCTTGGATTTTCTTTCTTCTCTTCTGTCTTCATTCTATATTCTCTTCTTTCTTCTCTCTTGTATCTTCTTTCTTCTCTTCTGTCTTCATTCTATATTCTCTTCTTTCTTCTCTCTTGTATCTTCTTCCTTCTCTTCTGTCTTCCTTCTGTATTATCTTCTTTCTTCTCTCTCGTATCTTCTTTTTTCTCTTCTGTCTTCATTCTGTATTGTCTTCTTTCTTCTCTCTTGGATCTTCTTTCTTCTCTTCTGTCTTCATTCTATATTCTCTTATTTCTTCTCTCTTGTATCTTCTTCCTTCTCTTCTGTCTTCCTTCTATATTCTCTTATTTCTTCTCTCTTGAATCTTCTTTTTTCTCCTTCTGTCTTCATTCTATATTCTCTTCTTTCTTCTCTCTTGGATCTTCTTCTCTCTCTTCTGTCTTCATTCTATATTCTCTTCTTTCTTCTCTCTTGTATCTTCTGTCTTGTCTTCTGTCTTCATTCTATATTCTCTTCTTTCTTCTCTCTTGTATCTTCTGTCTTTTCTTCTGTCTTCATTCTATATTCTCTTCTTTCTTCTCTCTTGTATCTTCTTTCTTCTCTTCTGTTTTCATTCTATATTCTCTTCTTTCTTCTCTCTTGGATCTTCTTTCTTCTCTTCTGTCTTCATTCTATATTCTCTTCTTTCTTCTCTCTTGTATTTTCTCTCTTTTCTTCTGTCTTCATTCTATATTTTCTTCTTTCTTCTCTCTTGTATCTTCTGTCTTCTCTTCTGTCTTCATTCTATATTCTCTTCTTTCTTCTCTCTCGTATCTTCTGTCTTCATTCTATATTCTCTTCTTTCTTCTCTCTTGGATCTTCTGTCTTCTCTTCTGTCTTAATTCTGTATTCTCTTGTTTCTTCTCTCTTGGATCTTCTGTCTTCTCTTCTGTCTTCATTCTATAGTCTCTTCTTTCTTCTCTCTTGGATCTTCTTCCTTCTCTTCTGTCTTCATTCTATATTGTCTTCTTTCTTCTCTCTTGTATCTTCTTCCTTCTCTTCTGTCTTCATTCTATATTCTCTTCTTTCTTCTCTCTTGGATCTTCTGTCTTCTCTTCTGTCTTCATTCTATATTCTCTTCTTTCTTCTCTCTTGGATCTTCTGTCTTCTCTTCTGTCTTAATTCTGTATTCTCTTGTTTCTTCTCTCTTGGATCTTCTGTCTTCTCTTCTGTCTTCATTCTATATTCTCTTCTTTATTCTCTTTTGGATCTTCTTTCTTCTCTTCTGTCTTCATTCTGTATTCTCTTCTTTCATCTCTCTTGGATCTTGTTTCTTCTACTTCTGTCTTCATTCTATATTCTCTTCTTTCTTCTCTCTCGTATCTTCTTTCTTCTCTTCTGTCTTCATTCTATATTATCTTCTTTCTTCTCTCTTGGATCTTCTTTCTTCTCTTCTGTCTTCATTCTATATTCTCTTCTTTCTTCTCTCTTGGATCTTCTGTCTTCTCTTCTGCCTTCATTCTATATTCTCTTCTTTCTTCTCTCTTGTATCTTCATTCTTCTCTTCTGTCTTCATTCTGTATTCTCTTCTTTTTTCTCTCTTAGATCTTCTTCCTTCTCTTCTGTCTTCAATCTGTATTCTCTTCTTTCATCTCTCTTGGATCTTCTTTCTTCTCTTCTGTCTTCACTCTATATTCTCTTCTTTCTTCTCTCTTGGACCTTCTTTCTTCTCCTTCTGTCTTCCTTTTATATTCTCTTATTTCTTCTCTCTTGTATCTTCTTCCTTCTCTTCTGTCTTCATTCTGTATTATCTTCTTTCTTCTCTCTCGTATCTTCTTTCTTCTCTTCTGTCTTCATTCTGTATTGTCTTCTTTCTTCTCTCTTGGATCTTCTTTCTTCTCTTCTGTCTTCATTCTATATTCTCTTATTTCTTCTCTCTTGTATCTTCTTCTTTCTCTTCTGTCTTCCTTCTATATTCTCTTATTTCTTATCTCTTGAATCTTCTTTTTTCTCCTTCTGTCTTCATTCTATATTCTCTTCTTTCTTCTCTCTTGGATCTTCTTCTCTCTCTTCTGTCTTCATTCTGTATTATTTTATTTCTTCTCTCTTGTATCTTCTGTCTTCTCTTCTGTCTTCGTTCTATATTCTCTTCCTTCTTCTCTCTTGTATCTTCTGTTTTCTCTCCTGTCTTCATTCTGCATTCTCTTCTTTCTTCTCTCTTGCATCTTCTCTCTTCTCTTCTGTCTTCATTCTATATTCTCTTCTTTCTTCTCTCTTGGATCTTCTTCCTTCACTTCTGTCTTCCTTCTATATTCTCTTATTTCTTCTCTCTTGAATCTTCTTTTTTCTCCTTCTGTCTTCATTCTATATTCTCTTCTTTCTTCTCTCTTGGATCTTCTTCTCTCTCTTCTGTCTTCATTCTGTATTATCTTCTTTCTTCTCTCTTGTATCTTCTGTCTTCTCTTCTGTCTTCATTCTATATTCTCTTCTTTCTTCTCTCTTGTATCTTCTGCCTTCTCTCCTGTCTTCATTCTGTATTATCTTCTTTCTTCTCTCTTGTATCTTCTGTCTTCTCTTCTGTCTTCATTCTATAATCTCTTCTTTCTTCTCTTTTGCATCTTCTTTCTTCTCTTCTGTCTTCATTCTATATTCTCTTCTTTATTCTCTCTTGGATCTTCTTTCTTCTCTTCTGTCTTCATTCTATATTCTCTTCTTTCTTCTCTCTTGGATCTTCTGTCTTCTCTTCTGTCTTCATTCTGTATTTTCTTCTTTCTTCTCTCTTGGATTTTCTTTCTTCTCTTCTGTCTTCATTCTATATTCTCTTCTTTCTTCTCTCTTGTATCTTCTTTCTTCTCTTCTGTCTTCATTCTATATTCTCTTCTTTCTTCTCTCCTGTATCTTCTGTCTTTTCTTCTGTCTTCATTCTATATTCTCTTCTTTCTTCTCTCTTGTATCTTCTTCCTTCTCTTCTGTCTTCATTCTATATTCTCTTCTTTCTTCTCTCTTGTATCTTCTTCCTTCTCTTCTGTCTTCATTCTATATTCTCTTCTTTCTTCTCTCTTGGATCTACTTTCTTCTCTTCTGTCTTCATTCTATATTCTCTTCTTTCTTCTCTCTTGTATCTTCTTCCTTCTCTTCTGTCTTCATTCTATATTCTCTTCTTTCTTCTCTCTTGGATCTTCTGTCTTCTCTTCTGTCTTCATTCTATATTCTCTTCTTTCTTCTCTCTTGTATCTGCTGTCTTTTCTTCTGTCTTCATTCTATATTCTCTTCTTTCTTCTCTCTTGGATCTTCTGTCTTCTCTTCTGTCTTCATTCTATATTCTCTTCTTTCTTCTCTCTTGTATCTTCTTCCGTCTCTTCTGTCTTCATTCTATATTCTCTTCTTTCTTCTCTCTTGTATCTTCTTCCGTCTCTTCTGTCTTCATTCTATATTCTCTTCTTTCTTCTCTCTTGTATCTTTTTCCTTCTCTTCTGTCTTCATTCTATATTCTCTTCTTTCTTCTCTCTTGGATCTTCTGTCTTCTCTTCTGTCTTCATTCTATATTCTCTTCTTTCTTCTCTCTTGTATCTGCTGTCTTTTCTTCTGTCTTCATTCTATATTCTCTTCTTTCTTCTCTCTTGGATCTTCTGTCTTCTCTTCTGTCTTCATTCTATATTCTCTTCTTTTTTCTCTCTTGTATCTTCTTCCGTCTCTTCTGTCTTCATTCTATATTCTCTTCTTTCTTCTCTCTTGTATCTTCTTCCTTCTCTTCTGTCTTCATTCTGTATTCTCTTCTTTCTTCTCTCTTGTATCTTCTTTCTTCTCTTCTGTCTTCATTCTATATTCTCTTCTTTCTTCTCTCTTGTATCTTCTGTCTTTTCTTCTGTCTTCATTCTATATTCCCTTCTTTCTTCTCTCTTGTATCTTCTTTCTTCTCTTCTGTCTTCATTCTATATTCTCTTCTTTCTTCTCTCTTGGATTTTCTTTCTTCTCTTCTGTCTTCATTATGTATTCTCTTCTTTCTTCTCTTCTGTCTTCCTTCTGTATTCTCTTCTTTCTTCTCTCTTGTATCTTCTGTCTTCTCTTCTGTCTTCATTCTATATTCTCTTCTTTCTTCTCTCTTGTATCTTCTGTCTTTTCTTCTGTCTTCATTCTATATTCCCTTCTTTCTTCTCTCTTGTATCTTCTTTCCTCTCTTCTGTCTTCATTCTATATTTTCTTCTTTCTTCTCTCTTGGATCTTCTGTCTTCTCTTCTGTCTTCATTCTGTATTCTCTTCTTTCTTCTCTCTTGGATTATCTTTCTTCTCTTCTGTCTTCATTCTATATTCTCTTCTTTCTTCTCTTTTGTATCTTCTTTCTTCTCTTCTGTCTTCATTCTATATTCTCTTCTTTCTTCTCTCTTGTATCTTCTTCCGTCTCTTCTGTCTTCATTCTATATTCTCTTCTTTCTTCTCTCTTGGATCTTCTTCTCTCTCTTCTGTCTTCATTCTGTATTATCTTCTTTCTTCTCTCTTGTATCTTCTGTCTTCTCTTCTGTCTTCATTCTATATTCTCTTCTTTCTTCTCTCTTGTATCTTCTGCCTTCTCTCCTGTCTTCATTCTGTATTATCTTCTTTCTTCTCTCTTGTATCTTCTGTCTTCTCTTCTGTCTTCATTCTATAATCTCTTCTTTTTTCTCTTTTGCATCTTCTTTCTTCTCTTCTGTCTTCATTCTATATTCTCTTCTTTATTCTCTCTTGGATCTTCTTTCTTCTCTTCTGTCTTCATTCTATATTCTCTTCTTTCTTCTCTCTTGGATCTTCTTTCTTCTCTTCTGTCTTCATTCTATATTCTCTTCTTTCTTCTCTCTTGGATCTTCTGTCTTCTCTTCTGTCTTCATTCTGTATTTTCTTCTTTCTTCTCTCTTGGATTTTCTTTCTTCTCTTCTGTCTTCATTCTATATTCTCTTCTTTCTTCTCTCTTGTATCTTCTTTCTTCTCTTCTGTCTTCATTCTATATTCTCTTCTTTCTTCTCTCCTGTATCTTCTGTCTTTTCTTCTGTCTTCATTCTATATTCTCTTCTTTCTTCTCTCTTGTATCTTCTTCCTTCTCTTCTGTCTTCATTCTATATTCTCTTCTTTCTTCTCTCTTGTATCTTCTTCCTTCTCTTCTGTCTTCATTCTATATTCTCTTCTTTCTTCTCTCTTGGATCTTCTTTCTTCTCTTCTGTCTTCATTCTATATTCTCTTCTTTCTTCTCTCTTGTATCTTCTTCCTTCTCTTCTGTCTTCATTCTATATTCTCTTCTTTCTTCTCTCTTGGATCTTCTGTCTTCTCTTCTGTCTTCATTCTATATTCTCTTCTTTCTTCTCTCTTGTATCTGCTGTCTTTTCTTCTGTCTTCATTCTATATTCTCTTCTTTCTTCTCTCTTGGATCTTCTGTCTTCTCTTCTGTCTTCATTCTATATTCTCTTCTTTCTTCTCTCTTGTATCTTCTTCCGTCTCTTCTGTCTTCATTCTATATTCTCTTCTTTCTTCTCTCTTGTATCTTCTTCCGTCTCTTCTGTCTTCATTCTATATTCTCTTCTTTCTTCTCTCTTGTATCTTCTTCCTTCTCTTCTGTCTTCATTCTATATTCTCTTCTTTCTTCTCTCTTGGATCTTCTGTCTTCTCTTCTGTCTTCATTCTATATTCTCTTCTTTCTTCTCTCTTGTATCTGCTGTCTTTTCTTCTGTCTTCATTCTATATTCTCTTCTTTCTTCTCTCTTGGATCTTCTGTCTTCTCTTCTGTCTTCATTCTATATTCTCTTCTTTTTTCTCTCTTGTATCTTCTTCCGTCTCTTCTGTCTTCAATCTATATTCTCTTCTTTCTTCTCTCTTGTATCTTCTTCCTTCTCTTCTGTCTTCATTCTGTATTCTCTTCTTTCTTCTCTCTTGTATCTTCTTTCTTCTCTTCTGTCTTCATTCTATATTCTCTTCTTTCTTCTCTCTTGGATTTTCTTTCTTCTCTTCTGTCTTCATTATGTATTCTCTTCTTTCTTCTCTTCTGTCTTCCTTCTGTATTCTCTTCTTTCTTCTCTCTTGTATCTTCTGTCTTCTCTTCTGTCTTCATTCTATATTCTCTTCTTTCTTCTCTCTTGTATCTTCTGTCTTTTCTTCTGTCTTCATTCTATATTCCCTTCTTTCTTCTCTCTTGTATCTTCTTTCCTCTCTTCTGTCTTCATTCTATATTTTCTTCTTTCTTCTCTCTTGGATCTTCTGTCTTCTCTTCTGTCTTCATTCTGTATTCTCTTCTTTCTTCTCTCTTGGATTATCTTTCTTCTCTTCTGTCTTCATTCTATATTCTCTTCTTTCTTCTCTTTTGTATCTTCTTTCTTCTCTTCTGTCTTCATTCTATATTCTCTTCTTTCTTCTCTCTTGTATCTTCTTCCGTCTCTTCTGTCTTCATTCTATATTCTCTTCTTTCTTCTCTCTTGGATCTTCTTTCTTCTCTTCTGTCTTCATTCTATATTCTCTTCTTTCTTCTCTCTTGTATCTTCTGTCTTTTCTTCTGTCTTCATTCTATATTCCCTTCTTTCTTCTCTCTTGTATCTTCTTTCTTCTCTTCTATCTTCATTCTATATTCTCTTCTTTCTTCTCTCTTGGATCTTCTTTCTTCTCTTCTGTCTTCATTCTGTATTCTCTTCTTTCTTCTCTCTTGTATCTTCTGTCTTCTCTTCTGTCTTCATTCTATATTCTCTTCTTTCTTCTCTCTTGTATCTTCTGTCTTTTCTTCTGTCTTCATTCTATATTCCCTTCTTTCTTCTCTCTTGTATCTTCTTTCCTCTCTTCTGTCTTCATTCTATATTTTCTTCTTTCTTCTCTCTTGGATCTTCTGTCTTCTTTTCTGTCTTCATTCTGTATTCTCTTCTTTCTTCTCTCTTGGATTATCTTTCTTCTCTTCTGTCTTCATTCTATATTCTCTTCTTTCTTCTCTCTCGTATCTTCTGTCTTCTCTTCTGTCTTCATTCTATATTCTCTTCTTTATTCTCTCTTGTATCTTCTTCTTTCTCTTCTGTCTTCATTCTATATTCTCTTGTTTCTTCTCTCTTGTATCTTCTGTCTTCATTCTATATTGTCTTCTTTCTTCTCTCTTGTATCTTCTTTCTTCTTTTCTGTCTTCATTCTATATTCTCTTCTTTCTTCTCTCTTGGATCTTCTTTCTTCTCTTCTGTTTTCATTCTATATTCTCTTCTTTCTAGTCTCTTGTATCTTCTGTCTTCTCTTCTGTCTTCATTCTATATTCTCTTCTTTCTTCTCTCTTGTATCTTCTGTCTTCTCTTCTGTCTTCATTCTATATTCTCTTCTTTCTTCTCTCTTGGATCTTCTTTCTTCTCTTCTGTCTTCATTCTATAGTCTCTTCTTTCTTCTCTATTGGATCTTCTTTCTTCTCTTCTGTCTTCATTCTGTATTCTCTTCTTTCTTCTCTCTTGTATCTTCTGTCTTCTCTTCTGTCTTCATTCTATATTCTCTTCTTTCTTCTCTCTTGTATCTTCTTCCTTCTCTTCTGTCTTCATTCTGTATTCTCTTCTTTCTTCTCTCTTGTATCTTCTTTCTTCTCTTCTTTCTTCATTCTATATTCTCTTCTTTCATCTCTCTTGTATCTTCATTCTTCTCTTCTGTCTTCATTCTATATTCTCTTCTTTCTTCTCTCTTGTATCTTCTGTCTTCTCTTCTGTCTTCATTCTATATTCTCTTCTTTCTTCTCTCTTGGATCTTCTTTCTTCTCTTCTGTCTTCATTCTATAGTCTCTTCTTTCTTCTCTATTGGATCTTCTTTCTTCTCTTCTGTCTTCATTCTGTATTCTCTTCTTTCTTCTCTCTTGTATCTTCTGTCTTCTCTTCTGTCTTCATTCTATATTCTCTTCTTTCTTCTCTCTTGTATCTTCTTCCTTCTCTTCTGTCTTCATTCTGTATTCTCTTCTTTCTTCTCTCTTGTATCTTCTTTCTTCTCTTCTGTCTTCATTCTATATTCTCTTCTTTCTTCTCTCTTGGATCTTCTGTCTTCTCTTTTGTCTTCATTCTATATTCTCTTCTTTCTTCTCTCTTGTATCTTCTTCCTTCTCTTCTGTCTTCATTCTATACTCTCTTCTTTCTTCTCTCTTGTATCTTCTTCTTTCTATTCTGTCTTCATTCTATATTCTCTTCTTTCTTATCTCTTGGATCTTCTTTCTTCTCTTCTGTCTTCATTCTATATTCTCTTCTTTCTTCTCTCTTGTATCTTCTTTCTTCTCTTCTCTCTTCATTCTATATTCTCTTCTTTCTTCTCTCTTGTATCTTCTCTCTTTCCTTCTGTCTTCATTCTATATTCTCTTCTTTCTTCTCTCTTGTATCTTCTTTCTTCTCTTTTGTCTTCATTCTATATTCTCTTCTTTCTTCTCTCTTGGATCTTCTGTCTTCTCTTCTGTCTTCATTCTATATTCTCTTCTTTCTTCTCTCTTGTATCTTCTTCCTTCTCTTCTGTCTTCATTCTATACTCTCTTCTTTATTCTCTCTTGTATCTTCTTCGTTCTGTTCTGTCTTCATTCTATATTCTCTTCTTTCTTATCTCTTGGATCTTCTTTCTTCTCTTCTGTCTTCATTCTATATTCTCTTCTTTCTTCTCTCTTGTATCTTCTCTCTTTCCTTCTGTCTTCATTCTATATTCTCTTCTTTCTTCTCTCTTGTATCTTCTTTCTTCTCTTCTGTCTTCATTCTGTATTTTCTTCTTTCTTCTCTCTTGGATCTTCTTTCTTCTACTTCTGTCTTCATTCTATATTCTCTTCTTTCTTCTCTCTCGTATCTTCTTTCTTCTCTTCTGCCTTCCTTCTGTATTTTCTTTTTTCTTCTCTCTTGTATCTTCTTCCTTCTCTTCTGTCTTCATTCTGTATTCTCTTCTTTCTTCTCTCTTGGATCTTCTTTCTTCTCTTCTGTTTTCATTCTATATTCTCTTCTTTCTTCTCTCTTGGATCGTCTTTGTTCTCTTCTGTTTTCATTCTATATTCTCTTCTTTCTTCTCTCTTGTATCTTCTGTCTTCATTCTGTCTTCATTCTATATTATCTTCTTTCTTCTCTCTTGTATCTTCTTTCTTCTCTTCTGTCTTCATTCTATATTCTCTTCTTTCTTCTCTCTTGTATCTTCTGTCTTCTCTTCTGTCTTCATTCTATATTCTCTTCTTTCTTCTCTCTCGTATCTTCTGTCTACTCTTCTGTCTTCATTCTATATTGTCTTCTTTCTTCTCTCTTGTATCTTCTTTCTTCTCTTCTGTCTTCATTCTATATTCTCTTCTTTCTTCTCTCTTGGATCTTCTGTCTTCTCTTCTGTCTTCATTCTATATTCTCTTCTTTCTTCTCTCTTGTATCTTCTTCCTTCTCTTCTGTCTTCATTCTATACTCTCTTCTTTCTTCTCTCTTGTATCTTCTTCGTTCTATTCTGTCTTCATTCTATATTCTCTTCTTTCTTATCTCTTGGATCTTCTTTCTTCTCTTCTGTCTTCATTCTATATTCTCTTCTTTCTTCTCTCTTGTATCTTCTTTCTTCTCTTCTCTCTTCATTCTATATTCTCTTCTTTCTTCTCTCTTGTATCTTCTCTCTTTCCTTTTGTCTTCATTCTATATTCTCTTCTTTCTTCTCTCTTGTATCTTCTTTCTTCTCTTCTGTCTTCATTCTATATTCTCTTCTTTCTTCTCTCTTGTATCTTCTGTCTTCTCTTCTGTCTTCATTCTATATTCTCTTCTTTCTTCTCTCTCGTATCTTCTGTCTTCTCTTCTGTCTTCATTCTATATTCTCTTCTTTCTTCTCTCTTGGATCTTCTGTTTTCTCTTCTGTCTTCATTCTGTATTCTCTTCTTTCTTCTCTATTCTCTTTTGGATCTTCTTTCTTCTCTTCTGTCTTCATTCTATATTCTCTTCTTTCTTCTCTCTTGTATCTTCTGTCTTCTCTTCTGTCTTCATTCTATATTCTCTTCTTTCTTCTCTCTCGTATCTTCTGTCTTCTCTTCTGTCTTCATTCTATATTCTCTTCTTTCTTCTCTCTTGGATCTTCTGTCTTCTCTTCTGTCTTCATTCTGTATTCTCTTCTTTCTTCTCTCTTGGATCTTCTGTCTTCTCTTCTGTCTTCATTCTATATTCTCTTCTTTCTTCTCTCTTGGATCTTCTTTCTTCTACTTCTGTCTTCATTCTATATTCTCTTCTTTCTTCTCTCTCGTATCTTCTTTCTTCTCTTCTGCCTTCATTCTGTATTTTCTTCTTTCTTCTCTCTTGTATCTTCTTCCTTCTCTTCTGTCTTCATTCTGTATTCTCTTCTTTCTTCTCTCTTGAATCTTCTGTCTTCATTCTATATTCTCTTCTTTCTTCTCTCTTGGATCGTCTTTGTTCTCTTCTGTTTTCATTCTATATTCTCTTCTTTCTTCTCTCTTGTATCTTCTGTCTTCATTCTGTCTTCATTCTATATTATCTTCTTTATTCTCTCTTGGATCTTCTGTCTTCTCTTCTGCCTTCATTCTATATTCTCTTCTTTCTTCTCTCTTGTATCTTCATTCTTCTCTTCTGTCTTCATTCTGTATTCTCTTCTTTCTTCTCTCTTGGATCTTCTTTCTTCTCTTCTGTCTTCATTCTATATTCTCTTCTTTCTTCTCTCTTGGACCTTCTTTCTTTTCCTTCTGTCTTCCTTTTATATTCTCTTATTTCTTCTCTCTTGTATCTTCTTCCTTCTCTTCTGTCTTCCTTCTGTATTATCTTCTTTATTCTCTCTCGTATCTTCTTTCTTCTCTTCTCTCTGCATTCTGTATTGTCTTCTTTCTTCTCTCTTGGATCTTCTTTCTTCTCTTCTGTCTTCATTCTATATTCTCTTATTTCTTCTCTCTTGTATCTTCTTCCTTCTCTTCTGTCTTCCTCCTATATTCTCTTATTTCTTCTCTCTTGAATCTTCTTTTTTCTCCTTCTGTCTTCATTCTATATTCTCTTCTTTCTTCTCTCTTGGATCTTCTTCTCTCTCTTCTGTCTTCATTCAGTATTATCTTATTTCTTCTCTCTTGTATCTTCTTCCTTCTCTTCTGTCTTCATTCTATATTCTCTTCTTTCTTCTCTCTTGTATCTTCTTCCTTCTCTTCTGTCTTCATTCTATATTCTCTTCTTTCTTCTCTCTTGTATCTTCTGTCTTCATTCTATATTCTCTTCTTTCTTC